>BMAU01004010.1:1350000-2065397 GCA_019973935.1 Trichonephila clavipes | reverse complement strand
ATAGAGGTGGAAAAAAAAAAGATTCAATTTGTTGTTGATAATTTTGGGTTATGGTGGGTCGAAATTAGTGGAGACTGCTGCTCCTCTGGCAACTAACTTAGGCATCTAGTCAGCGGGCAGAATGGCAGATACAAGACAAATTTCATGTTGCAACGTCTACACTGCATTTCATCAATCTTGTGTGGCGGGAAGAAGCTGTGGTAACTTCTCTTCAACCCACGAAAGATATTTTCGATGGGGCAAAGATATCTGCGGAACATGCTGGCCAAGGCGGCAGTCGTAACACCTCATGTCGAGGTCAGGATGCTATGCGTACCATGTGGTCTTGCGTTATCTTGATGAAAGATGACGTCTCTGAACGAAAGATAGGGCGCAGCCATTGTACTTGAAAAAAATTGGATCTGGAAATGTATCCGTATTACTGACGACACGACAAGAACTGTTTATGTCGTTCGCAATGACGAGACCAAATTGAAGTATCTACCATCACATCATTGTGGGCTGCTATGGCACTGCTTCGTGGAAGCCTTGAGTGTAATGTTCTGGGCATCCAACGCGGATACGCCCGTCATAATGCTGCATGCGGTACCGGGACAGGTCTAAAACGAGGACGAGGTGTGCCATTCTGCACCAAAGTGTAATCGGTGCTTACGCGCGCGCATCTCCCTATCCTACGTTAAGGAAGCAGCAACAATGAAGTCGCCTTGCAGACAGTTAGGTGCTGTTCAGGTCGTGTGGCACTGTCTGTGCTATACTTGTCCGATGCTACAAACAAGCCCACTTCGTAGCTTAATATCTATGATGTGGCTTTATGATCCTGCGAACCCAACTTGCCAATATGTCTGTATCCTCTTGGTGCGATAGGCCGTTGAATTCCTGCATGGCGTTGAGACATGACCTTCCTGGACCAAAACCTGATTCCGTATTCGCACTGACGTTAATTTCGGATTCAGGGCAAATACTAGCTGTAATATCGCTTAACGATAAACCCACACTCTCGAAAGGCTACGGCCCTGACGTTATCGTTGACATGTACTGGTTGCCGTTTTATCCCTCTTCTATGAGACATAATTTGATTTTCTCACAAAAAACCCTCATTCAAATACGATTTCGAATGAAAAAAACAGATTACTTAACCGCTTTCTTTTTATTCTGAATTTGAGATGCCGTTTCCCAATCCTGCGTCGTTCGATTGCGCGTAAATACTAATCTTTGCATATCAGCATCTTCGTTTCTTGCAAATTTGACGTTTGTATCATTCCGTCTCTTTGGCGTTGCAATTTTAATGGCTTACAGTGTATATAGGAAGATTAATGTTTTAATTGGTATCGCCTTGTATTGCTTCTCAATATCAGTAATAATAAAAGTGTTACTCACATTAATAAAGTCATCTTAATAGACGTTAATACAAATATGTTTGATCGAAAAAAAAGTTTTTCCTAACAATTTATTAGAATTTTATTTACTTACTAGCTGGTATACCCGTTCTTCGCATGGGTGAATTTAAAAATTAAAAAATACAGACTGAAGGATAAAGAAGTTTTTAATGAGTTAATTTTACGTGAATTGTATAAATTAAATAAAAAAAAAAGCTTTTTTTACGTAACTCAGCTGAACAAAGAAAAAACATGTTTGCTAAATTTTAAGTCTTTAGATATAATTGCTGATTTTTTTTTTTATTATTGTTATTATTATTTATGACGCCCTGTAACTTTCTTCTTGTGGGTCGATTTTTGAAAACACCTACCTGCTTAGCAAAAGTAACAAATTGTTACAAATTTTGTGTAATAAACGCTAAAAATAGTGTAAGTAATAATTTTTATCTGGATGTGTAATACGTTAATATTACTTTCTGATGCATTTATTTTATGTTGAATAGCTGTTACCCGCGACTTCGTCCACGTGAAATTTAACACAAGAAAGTGTTTATTCACTTCGCAGAGTTTACGGAAACTTTTCTTCTACTTTGTGAATCTTATGTTTCTTTTTTGTTTTATTTTTTTTCTTTGCTTTTTGTTGAGCAAGGGGTGAAAGGGACGCATGACCTTTGACACAGTCGATGGGGGTGAGGACTAAAATCTTTAGGATCAAAAATAGGTCTAAGTAGCAAGTAGGGTGAAACGCGAACACGAACGAAGCCGCAAGGAAGGGGGTGAAAGGGACGCATGACCTTTGACAATGCAGTTAAGGACTGTAAAATCATTGGGATCAAGACATGAACGGGAAATGTCGCGAATGGCAGCAACCTAATCAAAGAAAAAAGTTTGATATAACTACTAGCAATCGTTGAGACAGAAGAATAAAAATAGTCCCTATTGAAATAAATAATCCCTATTTGAATCGGATATTGCTCACTATTTCATTGGTTTTAATTTTATTTTCTCGGAATCTAAATTTTTCTAAAATAAAGTAGCCTAAGTTATTCCTTATAACATTAGCTATCTGCCAGTGAAAGTTTCGTCAAAATTGGTCAGCCGTTTCAGAGATTAGCCGGAACAAACAGACAGACCGACAAAACTTTTAAAAATTGATTTTTCATGTATTAGCCGGAACAAACAGACCGACCGTCAAAACTTTTAAAAATTGATTTTTCATGTAAGTACCATATACTTTTAAATACATTTAGTAAAAAGCTGTTAATTTCAAATTACAAACAGACACTTCATTTTTATTTATATATATAGATTAGTTTTCAAAAAGCGTAACAGTGTGTGAATGTGTGTGTGAGATAAATATGCAAAAAAGTTAAACGGACTGATATTTTAAATTGAAAAGAGAAGCGGAATTCGAAAAATACAGCCTATAAAATATTTGGATGAATAACTCTTGCTACTAAGAGAGAGAAAGAGAGACTTATAAAAACTCCACTTACCATTTTCTGAAAATGCTTTCTTTTTCTAAAAGACGCAATACAGATTATACTAAAAGGTACTTCTCAGCATTAATTACATAGGGCGGAATCACGTACCTACGAGAAAAACGTGAGCTTGTGCGTGTCTTAAACAAAAAGACTTGTTTCATATCTCTCATCTCATCAAACCGATTTTCTCGCTTGTACGTGTCGATGGCTCAGAAATATTGATTTGAACCAACGTCTGCTATAAATGGTGATGCCTGCATATTAAGACGTGAATTAGAAAAATAATTGTTGTGTTATGCATGTTAAACGACTTTTGGTGTGATATATATCTTGGAACGTATTAAAAATAGTTCAAAATATATGAAGTAATTTATTTTGAATGCATCAGTCACGTACATATGCTTTTCATTTTGTAAGTTAATTTGAAAAATAAATTTTTGTCATATTTACTATCTAGAATGACAAAAGGGTTTTTAATACAGAAAGTGGGTGAAATGAATAAGATTAAAATTCGTTTAAAAGCTATCAACAATACAAAGTTTTGTAGAAATTCTTTCTACTACTTCTGAAGTAATAATTTTCAGAAACGAAATCTGCAAGAAATACAACAGCAATAAACAACTTAGCACTTAAAATTTGTACACGACAAAAATCATTATTCCAGTGAATAATTTAATCAAGAGAAAGTATACTTCTCTACTCTTAAGGACTTTTCAATTTTTTCTTTGATAATTTGAAAAAAAAATATTAATCAAACTGAACCAAGAAGTTTCAAATGTGCGTGACAATGGGTAAAGGACACAAATCACAGGCACTTTTCGCTAACCTTATAGAGGAATGTTATTTGCAGACAAAACTATCATATTTTGTTTAAGTTACTGTAGTTTTATTGTCCTTTGATGATCGAGACCAATAGCACGTGGAACTTTTTCTTGCTTGTGTCTTATTGACAGGGCGAAGTGTGTTTTATGCTACACTTATGGCTTCATATTTTTCTTGATGAAGTTCTTTAGATAGCATTTAAAAATTTTCCTTTCAACTCAAACGTTTCATGTTCATCGCTTTTCTGAAATTTACGTTCGCTATCCGGATTAATATGAATTATTTCAGCAGGTTCTTCCCTTGTTTGATCAGTTTTAACTTCCTTCAATAGAGATCTCAGATGCCCCTTTCCTTTTTTATATTCTGTACATTTACATTCGTAAACCATAATCTCGTACAGCACAGCAATCAAAACCATTAAGTTGTTCACAGGGGAAAAATGAAGCCTGTTCATAGAAAATATTTTGGAACAATAGTAGTCGCGCTAGAACTCAGCCAAAACAAGTACCTTAAGATAGTAAAAAAAAAAAACAAACGTTTGCCACTCCCAAAAAAGAGGAAATATGTGACAAATACATTTTAGTTTCCATGAAGACTGCAATATAGGAGGATATTGTCAAGGTCATTGATAACAATTTAACAGTTTTCCCAGAATTAACGAATTCGTGAGCATGGGACCACTCTGTCCCCCATGCCCTTGCTCCCTGGTTAATACATAATTATAAAATTCTAGTTATTCCGCACACCCTTCGCTGTGTTTTTCATTATATTGCATGGCTATATATTTTTTAAAGTTATTTTTATCTAGTTAGTCCTATCATTAAGTTTTTAAAGTAATAAATATATTCCTATTGATTTCGAATTTTGATTTAAAAAGGACGAAACTTGCATTTTTGAAATGGATTTATATTTATCTTTTACGCCCCTGTACATACTTAGAAGTCGATTCCCTCCTTAACTGATCTCTACTCAAAGAAATAATTTTTTTCTCCCAAATTTAAAGTCTTAAGGGTTGTAATAGTACCAAAGCCGGAATTTTTGTCTGTAACTCTCCTGCAAACTCCCTTGGGAGTCGATTTCTACAAAAACCGTTCTTAGCCGATCTCTACTCAATAGTAAGAACATGTTTGCCAAATTTCATGTTTGTAAGTTTAACGTTTCGAAAACGAAGTATTTTTTTTTACCTACAATGCCCTCTTCACCCCTGGGTTTCGATTTTTGAAAACCCCGTTCGTATCAGATCACAGCTGAACAACAGAAACATATTTGACAAATATCAAGCCTCTAGTTGCATTTTTAAAATTTTTTTTTATTTAAGACAGATAAAATAATTCTCTTGCGGCACTAGTATCACACGGGGCTTACAGAGGTAAGTAAAACAAAATAAGATACATAAAATAAAAAGTAAATAACAAAACAAAAGTTACGAAATAATGAAATAACAATAAAACAAGTAATATAAAAACATATTTTAAGTCAATTCCTATTTTGAATGGATGAATAGGAAGTATTTTATTAACGATTGAAAATTTGAGTAAGATATATATATATATATATATATATATATATATATATATATATATATATATATATATATATATATATATATATAGGGAGAGAGAGAACTAAAATAGAGTAGGAATTTAAAAAAAACATGATTTGTCTGCATTGTTGTAACAATGCAAACCCAGGTGTGGCTAGTTTATTTGAAAAACAGATTTTCGGCGCCATTTTTTTTGTCTTTGTTTTAAAGTTATATTGTTACAACAACAGAGACGAATCTAAGTTGACGTCAAAAACCGGTAATTAATTAAATTAAAGGAAATTAATTAATATTTTAAAAACTGTATTAACATAAAGTGCCATTCACTACAAGTTTAACAAAATTTCATTGAACTCGATTGGATGAATAGAAAGTATTTTATTAACGATTGAAAATTTGAACAAGATAAATATATAAATAAATATATAGAGAGTGTGTGTTAATAGTAGAGGAACGAAGACAAAATGCATTACAAAATAAAACAATAATGAAACAAAAAACTATGCAATGTAGTAACAAAAATAGAAAAATGAAAAATTTACAAAAAAATTACGAAATCAAATCAATGAATATACAAAATAAAGTGAACGAAGCATTGCTTGAAACAGGTTGAAAATAATTTGGAGTCCATTTGATTTATAATCAGTATATGAAGTTTGACTTTCTTTCTTTCTTAAATTTTAAACAAAAAAAGGATAAAATGCTCCATTCTTTGCTCCCCTCTAACGTTACAATCACAAAAATTTGAAAGGATACAGGTTAAATCTATTGAGGTGCTCTTGAAAATTACCATGACCAGTAAGGAATTGTGTGATTTTATAGTTTGTGAAAAAAGTGATCACAAGTTCGTCTTTGTGAAATGGTTGGAAAAAATTTCTTTGTTAGAAAAAGAGTGATCTGTAATTTCGTGTATTGAGTGTTCCAAAGAGAGATAACGTTTTCTTCAGTTTTTTTTCTCGTAGAAGGATTTCGGAATATTAACTGGAATTTCAATCCCCCGCTTGGTTGCGGATTAGTTCTTATAGTTCAAAATGGGTATTTTTTTGTCTATAACACCCTGCAACCCCTTAGGAGTCAATTTTTGAAAATTTCGTTCTTAGTGGATCTCTACTCAACAAAAAAAAAAAAAAAAAAGAAACATGTTTGCCAAATTTGTTATCTGTTAGTCTAATTGTTCGGAAATATCATGGTGAGTGAGTCGGTTTTCTATTTTATATACTATATAGATAATATGAAGTTTTCATCATGAAAGACATGAAAAACTTGAAATTATTATTATTATTTGAAGCATTAAATAAGCGTTTCACAAACCAAATTTTGTATTCAATTCATTTTTCGACGTTTCATTTTGAAAACTTCAAGTCGATTGATTAATTCTATAATTAATGATTAGCATTAATTTTTGAGTAATAAATAAAAGGATCGATTATTAGTGGACAATCGATTAATGAAGATCCATTAATAATCGATCTAAAGATCATATTTTATGAAAATATTAATAATGCGCATTTTTAAAATGTTCTAAATTAAAATCAATGTAGTTTTAAGTAAAAAGGAATGTTGGGGCAAGACATTTCAAAATGTGCGAACTATTGTCGTTGTTTTTTTATTTGTAGAAAAATTTCTGAGGACTTTTTTGAAAAATAATTGTTGGGTACACAAGTAAAACTCATAAAAGAATTCTCTCTCAGTAAGTGGACTGTAGTTTTTATTACTTGTTGCTCAGCTCGCTCGTTTCGACTCCTTACTCGGTGGAGTCAGAGGTTACACAGATTCGTTAGACACTCTGAGCGCTAGGGGCGCTCTACATTTATACGTACACTGAACATGCCGCCCGGCCTTGCAATGTTTTTCAACATGCAAGATTTACACAAACATAATCATAAAGATAACACACAGAAATACAATACTTCAAAATACAAACAAAACAACATACAAATGAAGACAATGTATAAGCAATTGATAAATCACACAGAATTAAAAAAAATTACTATTCTACACACAGACATTACTATCTGAAGGGTTATATATGCTACTTCACACACACACTGTTTCAATTGGTAGAATGCACAGTTTCGAAATGGGTCTCTTAAATATACCTCTAGTGGTTTTGACTTCCACTACTCTTACTTTAGAATCCTTTCCTGGATAAATATTGTTGATTCTACCTAATGACCATTGACATGAAGGTAAATTATCCTCTTTTATTATAACCATATCTCCAATTTTAGCATTCTTTTTCTCGAAATACCACTTATTTCTCTGCTGCAAACTATTTAGATAGTCTACATTCCATCTTTTCCAAATTAATTGAATTATTTTTGTAATTTTCTGCCAATTATCCAACCTATTTTCATTTAAATTAGTTAAATCAGGCTCAACAATTGATGTAATTGATCTACCTATCAAAAAATGAGGAAGGAGTCAATACATTTAAATCATCTAAGTCAGAAGATAATGGGACAAGAGGACGAGAATTTAACATCCCCTCTATTTGGATAATCACGGTCAGAAACTCTTCATATCTTAATCTAATGTTACCTACTACTCTCTTTAAATAGAACTTAAAAGATTTAACACCTGCCTCCCAGAGACCTCCAAAATTTGGGGCTCTAGGGAGGAATTTCAATCTATTCCTTCTAGAAGCCATATAACTTGCAGAGTGCCTCATCAGGTTTACACACCAAATTAAACATTTTTTTAAGTTCTATATTTGCACCCACAAAATTTGTTGCATTATCAGAATACAACTAGCACATTTACCTCTTCTAAATATAAAACGCTTAAGTGTAGCAATAAATGCATTAGGAGTTAAATCAGTCACAATATCTAAGTGCACAGCTTTAGAAACAAAACATATAAATATACAAACATAGATTTTGTTATATACATTTTCTCTGCCCTTTATACTTAATGTAAAGGGGCCACCAGGAATCCACACCTGACACATTGAATGGATAATTTTTGATAACTCTATCCTTTGGCAAGTCAGCCATTATTTGATGAGTGCAAGTAGGATTGGCCTTACAACAATTTACACAATTATGAACAACTTTTCTACAAATAATACGGCGATTCAATATCCAAAAAGTTTGCCTGATCTGATACAACAAGGATTGTGGACCACTATGTAAAAACTTTTTATGAAAATACTCAACTATTAAATAAGTCAATTTATGTTTCGAAGGCAAAAAGAATTGGAAATTTCTGGTTATAATTAATATCACTATTTCTCAATCGACCTCCAACTCTCAAATCCCTTCACTATCAATAAATGGATTGAGTGTTTTTTTTTTTTACTCGACTGTTGGAAGGTACCATGGCAGAATTTTGAATACCATTCATCTCTACTTTAAACTCTTCCTTTTGTACTAATTTCAATAAAGCTGTTCAGCCTTTTTTAATTCTCCTAAATCTAGAGGCCCAATTCTCTTGCTTTCTTTGTTCTTACAATTATAAACAAATCTACAAATAAAACTTAAGACACGAATAATTTTAAAATAGTCATTACTAAGGTTAAGTAAATTATTTACAAAAGAGTTAGTAGCAGAATCAAGAAAAAAAGTTAGAAAAGTCACTACAGTTTTTAAGTTCACCTGGATCCTTGATCACTGCAACAGGAATTTGTCGTTGTGGGTACTGGTTGCTCATCAGAAATTTGGGACCATTCCACCACAACTCACAAGTTTTAAGTTTTTAGAGAATCCATTCCTCTGGAAACGAAGTCGGCAAGATTGTCCTCTGTTGCCACATAACGCCATTGCTCACTGGAAGTCATCTCCTGGATTGTAGCAATCCTGTTAGCCACAAAGGTTTTTAGTTGATATGACTCCTTCCTTATCCATGACAAAACTATCATGGAGTCGCTCAAAAGAAAAGTATTAGTCACATTTAATTTCAAAGCTTGCTTGACACGATGCACTAATTTTGCTAACAGCACAGCGGCACATAGCTCAGAGTCTGGGAATCGTTGTTTGCTTGGTAGGCACAACTCGGGATTTACTGGCAATAAGATGCACAAGCATCTTTCCATCTGAGTTATGGATTTGCAGTAGACGACAGCTCCATATGCTGACTGGGACGCGTCGGAGAATCCATGCAGCTCGATCACTTCCGGTTGCTCTACCACAATGCATCGATTGATGTTGATGTCATTTACTACCTGAAGTGATTCGACAAATTGTCGCCATTCTCTATTGATTGTATCTGGAAGCAAATCTGTCAATCAATCTTTAACATCCATAATTTTGAAGGAAGATTTTCGCCTTCGCCACCACAGGACCTAAAAGACCTAGAGGATCATATATCCTGGCGATGGTTGACAAAACATCCCGTTTGGTATTTAATTCGTGCAAGTCTATTTTTACTCTGAAGGAGAAGCAATCATGCTTGGGGTTCCAATAAACACCCAACACTTTTATCTCTGATGAATCTGAAAAATCATAATTTTTCGGAAACCTCAATCAATTCCGTATTATTTCCGCACCACTTATGCAAAACCATACCTCCCTTTGCGAAGATATTGATCAGTTGATTTTCAGTTCTTTTGCTTCTAATAAGGTCTCTGCACCGGTAAGTACATCATCAATGTACATGTCACTCATCACAACTGAAGACCCTAATGGAAAATTCCCTGCTTCATCTAGGGCTAATTGTTTTTAGCGTACGTGTCACTAAAAATGGTGCACTCGTTGTTCCATAGGTCACAGTTGACAACTCAAACGTTTTTTATTGGTTCGTCCATGTTCTCTCTCCACAGAATGCGCTGAAGTTTACGCTGATCTGGATTAATCCAAATCATTCGATACATTTTTTGCACATCCGCAATGAATGCAAATATATGCTTTCTAAAGCGAACCATTATTGAAAAAGGTCATTTTGAGCAACTCCCCATTGTATTGTAGAGTTTAAAGAATAACCGTTTGTAGTTGCACTCGACGCATTAAAAACTACTCTCAATTTACTTGTTTTTTTATCAGGCGATAAACACCAAGATGTGGTATGAAATACATTCCACACTCCTCTCTCTCGTCTACCTCTTGCATATGGCCTAGCTCTTTATACTCTTTTAAAAAATCTCTATATAATTTTAAATAGTTAGGCTCACGCTTTAATCTATTCCATAAAATTTAATTTTTAAGGGCAATATCTTTTGACTGGCCTAAACAATTTGGATCCTTTTTAAATGGCATAGATACTATATATCTTCCCGTACTATCTCTAGTATGATTTTTTTGAAAATGCTCCTCACAAATTATCGTTTCCTTATTTTTTATTGTCTCAGGTTCAACATTTTCGATTTCCCAAAATCTCCTCATTGTCTTTTCTAAATCGACATTATCTTTGATTAACCCACAGTGAGGTTTATTTTCACTAGAAACTGGAATACTCCCACTCGCAATATAGCCGAAAGACTGTATTCTGAAAAATTAATTTTGTATTTAAAGATTTGTTTGTCCTGGTAAAAATTTCATAAAGATTTCTGCTCCCAACAATAAATCAATATTTCCCGGAATGTTGAAATTTTCATCCGCTAATTTCTCTCTACTGAAATTACCCAAACTAACGTTAAATGGTTGAGAAGGAATCATATCCGTAATTCGCGGCACTACAAAAAAGTCTGCATTAGTTTCATAACTATTTCCTCTATTTGCAATTGTTGCATTAACGCGCGATTTAATCGTTAACTCTGAATTATTTAATCCTGAAACTAAAATGTTTATTTTCTCTCTTTTTAAATTGAGTCTATTCATACACTGTTGCGAAATAAAATTGCTTGTTGAACCACCGTCCAACAGCGCTCTGACTTCCTGCATTTTCCCAAAGGAATCTCTAATGAAACAAATCGCGGTTGCAAGTAAAACGGATTTCGATTTTACGTAACTCGTTGCAGTAAACAGATCTCCTACACCCTGAGACTCTTTCGAAATCTCCCCTATGTAATTTATGGGTTTTGAACACAGACGCCTTCGCTGAAAGTTGACTCATCGAGGATTCCTCTGTTTCCGGCTCTTTCTGCCCCCAATGAAGAAGGTTGAATGACCCTTTCACTCGTAAAATTTGGGTCTCCAGAGAAACACAAGGAAGAATGATGCTTTTTTGCAGCATTTACAAAGAACTTTAGATTTACAAAACTTGACTCTATGCAAATTTAAACAATTAAAACACAAAGGAATTATTTTTAACAAGTTCTACCCGTTTATTTACTGATAATTGCTTATATTGAGGACATTTATTTAAAAAATGACTATCAGATTGACACAAAACACATTTTTTCCCTTGACATCTGAGAAAAATACTCTAGACATATTTTAGAATTTTGATTTTGCGACAATAATTAATATTCTCACTCAGTGGTTTTCCTCGCGATGAATAAAATAAATCAATTTCTTTTCCCAACGTTAAAGGATCAAACCATTTATCTGCTTGTCTGACACTAATATGCGATGCGGTTTCTTTATCTAAAGTACTAAATATTTTGTCTGAAACTATTAATTGTTTAATACCTCGAAATTTGAAACATTTCTCAATTTTAAATAGTATTCCCAATTTGTTGTTAATCTACTAGCAAACTGGACATGGGATTCACAATTTTGCCGTGTTGCTTTCTTAAAATTCTCTAAACACGATTGAGGTTGGCTCAAATTCTTGGAGTATTATGGACTTTATTTTATCATAATTTTTAAGATCCTCATCGTTCAGATATATAATGATATTTGCAGCTTTTCCTCTAATAAATTTAACAAAATCTCAGGCTTAAATTTATCAGTAACACTTTGGCTACAAATGCACGTTCTAATGATAAAAAAAAAACTCCATCCCTCAGGTTTGTCGGGAATTTTCACTGTAAGTGTGCGGATACTTTTAATTAAAGAATCCACAGAAAGGGAATCATTACAATTAACTTCAGTATTATTGTCTTTATCATTTGCTCGTATTCTCGCTATCTCTAAATCAAGCTTAGACTTTTCTCTTATTTTTTTTTCTAGCTCTAATTGTTGACTTTCGTCATACTTTCCTTTCTTCGATAATTAAATTTGCTAACTCATGCACTGAATCAGGATCGTTTTTTGTATCTATCACAGTTTTTATAAGATCCATGAAGTCTAAAACAGTTAATTTATCACTCACACACAACTCTAATTCAGAAGCGATTCGCCTCAAGTCTTCTTTTTTGCTCCTTTAAACATCGTTAAAGGTTAAAGTTCGATTTTTAACGAAAGTCAAAAAACTACAGCACATACCTCGTATTTTCAATACATAGGTCGCTCCGGTTGAGACGGATCAAATGTTGGGTACACAAGTAAAAACTCATAAAAAGAATTCTCTCTCAGTAAGTGGACTGTAGTTTTTTATTACTTGTTGCTCAGCTGGCTCGTTTCGACTCCTTACTCGGTGGAGTCAGAGGTTACACAAATTCGTTAGACACTCTGAGCGCTAGGGGGCGCTCTACATTTATACGTACACTGAACAATAATAATACTGTTAGAATTTATGTCTGTTTACCAGCTTGAAGTTTCTTATGATAGTTTTCATCTCACGAAAAACTTTTTTTTTTACTTTCCTCTGAAGTTTACATTTCTGCATTTATTTGATTAAAATATCGAAGAGTAGGGAAAACATTTTTTGTCGATTTTTTCTTCTCTTTATAAACCCTGAGGGCCATGTGTCAGATGCAGCCCTCCTTGAGGTTTATCATGATTTCTGAAAGTTTTTAAAACAATACTATAAAAAGTTTCAATTTAAATATTTTTTGAAAAATCATTTAAAAGCTTATTTTTCTTTTCTTGAATACGCTAAAATTTAAACTTCATATAGAGTTATAAGTTTTTCATTTTCAAGTTACAAGTTTATATCAACTGGGAACATCTTTTGCATGTGCAAAATATAGTTGTTGGAACGTATGTTGAGATTAAATTCAAAAAATTTTGCATGTGCAAAAAAATGGGAACCGTGTCAATAAATAATGCAGAAAATTATTAAAATAGCTTTATTTGCGTTTATTTCTAAGTTTAAAAAAACAAATGCAGAGTCAGGCTTTGTTCATCTCGTTAGTACCTAAGGATTTTCAATATGTTCTCTATTAAATAATAACCAATTTATTCTAATTCTTTATTTCTAAGAAAGAGCATCCATCATTGGCCTAGTGCAGATTCAATTAGATTCTCATTGTCACAGCTGACTTTTTCTTTTTAAATGGGATGGAAACTCAATTTCCTCCATGCGATACATTTTTGCCTTGATTCTTAGTATTAATACTAATTATACTTTAAGTGCGGCAGATTGGAGTAAATACGATAAGTTGCATTTTATATTTACTGAAATTGGACTTTAATATTGATGCGTTTCCTTGTTGAAAATTTATCCTTGTTTTTAAAATATAGTCTCCCTTAAGAATGTGTTTTTATAAAGAAAACTAAAATATACTCCCTAAAATTAAACATTGCAATTTGGATCGGGTCATTAACTATTTCCCAAACACTAAACTATTCCGAAATGAAACCATTCTAGCGTTACTTAACATTAGTTTAACTTCATTTAATCGCATTCGAATCACCATAAACGGTCCGTTCTTTTTCTGAGGCGAGCATTTTTAACAAGCGCACGTAAAGCTGTGACTCTGTATATGTGTTTTTGACAGCTACTAAATATTTATTATTTTTTTAAACAATGGCATTTTTCTCCTTGAAATTGTAGTTGTAAGCTGTTTAGCTTTTACGAAAAAATCTCAAATGTGTCTTAATACTTAAAAACTGTGGTGTCGGATTTCAGTTGTTACGGAAGGTGTAGTTAGTAGTGACTAGTTATGTGAAGGGAATTACATTACTTTATTGAGGTAAGTTTACATATAAATTCAATTTTTTCTCTTTTTTAAGAATTGAAGTATTTATAGCGTCATAAAATTTATTACTCTGTGTAAAAGGCTTTATTCAAAGATTCTTGTATGCATTGAGAGAGAGAGAGAGAGAGATTTGTGGTGCAACATATGTGACAGATTTTCTGAGAACAAAGAACTCAGTTGTAAAGAAATGAGGTTTTCTAACACAGCTGTGTTAAATTAAATTATTTTTAACAGTAAAGAATAACATTTTTTTTTTTTTTCAGAGTTATTATCATTGTTCTAATTTTCTAAAATTATTGATTTTTATATGAAATTTTGAGTAAGAACATCACAAAAAAGTAAATCTTTAAATTGAAATTTCATTTGATTTGAAAGTGCGTTTTCAAGCATTGTTTATCTTAAATATTTTCTCGATTTAGTAAACATTTTCAACTTTAAATTAATGTTCTAACTTAAAAATTTTTTTTTTCGATATAAATATATTTCTTGATTGATTTTTTTTTGAAAAAATATTTGTCGTGAAAATTATTTCAATAAACAGAATGAATTGTTTTCTACGCATATAGGTTTTGTCTTAAAATATTTTAGTAAATATAAAATGACTAAATATACCTATATTCAATCAAAATAATTTCCATAACTAAGTAAAACTGATTTTTATACATTTTGAACTTTTTAGACGCTTGAATATGAGTTTTTGCTTTTATTCTGCTGAATAAACAGTGTATATATAGTGAAAATAATTTGTATCGTTTTTTCCCCTTCATGTTTTAAAGTGAGTATTTAGAATAAGTATTTTGTTGTTTATTATTTTTTTTTTTTACATTCAGATTTTTTCGATTATATAGTTTAAGATTTTTTGGCTTTGTTGATAATCCAACCTTTACTATGGATTAAAGTACAGTAATAATAATATAATAGTCATTGGTCATATAGCATAGTCATTGTGTAGAAGTAGTATGATAAGTAATCAATGCAACCTTTGTAATGGAATATAAAACAAAATGTCACTTTAAATTTATATTGCCACCTCAATTAGATGTTTAGAAACAAAATATCTAAAATCTTGTTGTTAATGCTACCTGTTTGAAGTAGTCAGATCGAGACCCACGAAATTCATCGTGGCAACGCCTGTCGTTGGACGTAGCCTTAAGCACCACAAAGGTGACTGTACGATTTAGCTCGGTTCCACCCAAATTTTGAGGGAAAACACCTTGGAGGTGGTCAAGGGTCTCCCACCTCTCTTCCCTTCCACCAACCTCACGAAAGGACTTACGGCTGTTTAGAGTACCCCCATGCCGCGAAGGCACTATACATTTACAAACATCCATGTCTTCACCGGGATTCGAACCCAGACCGTACAGCACAGCAATCAGCGTCGCTGTTCACTACACCGGATGGGCGACTTTAAGATCTTTTTTTTTTTTTATCCAGCAATAAACATGTTCTTATTTAATTCTTATGAATTTTTCTCGTTTGGCCAGAATTGAATTTGAAAAATGCATGGAAAAGTTTCCTTCTGAATAAACATGTTGCTGTAGAGCTGTTATGCCTTCCTAATCCTTCATCCGATTGCAATGAAATTTCGGGGAATTGTTGGGCGCATGCCCGTGGAGGTATTTGAATTAGTAACATTGATCCTAAGGGGCGTTGCGGGGCCTTAAAGGGGCGTTGGAGATAATTATTTCCCTTTTTGAACTATTAGACCTACAAGCAAATTTGGCAAGCATGTTTATTTTATTGAGTAGAGTTGCGAGAGAGTAAAAGATAATTCTACTTCAATTTTAGAAATTATTATTTGGAAGTTCTGTCCTCTCTCTTCTTTTTAAATCAAGAATTATATTTTTCAATACAATCAAGTTCTTAATGCTAAGATATCAATGATTTATATATATATATATATATTATATATGCATATATATATATGTATATATATATTATATATATATATACGTATATATATATTATATATATATATACGTATATATATTATATATATATGTATATATATATATTATATATATATGTATATATATTATATATATATGTATATATATATTATATATATATATATACGTATATATATATATGTATATGTATATATTATATGTATATGTATATATATATTATGTATATGTATATATATATTATATATATGTATATGTATATATATATTATATATATGTATATGTATATATATATTATATATATGTATATGTATATATATATTATATATATGTATATGTATATATATTATATATATGTATATGTATTATATATATATGTATATGTATATATATATTATATATATGTATATGTATATATATTATATATATGTATATGTATATATATTATATATATGTATATGTATATATATATTATATGTATATGTATATATATATTATATATATATGTATATGTATATATATTATATATATATATATATGTATATTATATATATATATACGTATATATATATATATATATATGTATATGTATATATATATTATATATATATGTATATGTATATATATATTATATATATATGTATATGTATATATATATTATATATATGTATATGTATATATATATTATATATATATATGTATATGTATATATATATTATATATATATATGTATATGTATATATATATTATATATATATATGTATATGTATATATATATTATATATATATATGTATATGTATATATATATTATATATATATATGTATATGTATATATATATTATATATATATATGTATATATATATATATATTATATATATATATGTATATGTATATATATATTATATATATATATGTATATGTATATATATATTATATATATATATGTATATGTATATATATATATATATATATATATGTATATGTATATATATATTATATATATATGTATATGTATATATATATTATATATATATATGTATATGTATATATATATTATATATATGTATATATATGTATATATATATATTATATATGTATATGTATATATATATTATATATATGTATATGTATATATATATTATATATATATGTATATATATATATATAAACGCTATATATTCATATAACATCATGAAATACCCTGCAAAGCGGGCGGGTAACGGTTAGTATTATAATAAAAAGAATATTAAAACAATTTTCTTTATTTGTACTATCTACAAGATTGCCAGTACAGTGTCAAAGATGCTTTACATTCAGTTTTGCCAATAATGTATTAGAGGCCCATTCTTGATTAAGAAAGGAAGCCTTTTTAAGTCCCTCAGAATACGAAAAAATATTTTTATCATTCTTTTAGTATTGCTTTAGGTTTCTTCAACGTTTTGGTTTTCTTGGGTTAATGCAGTTATAAGTCGAACCTTTCTGAAATGATTTCAATAAATGTTATTTTTAATTTTAATTTAGTGGAGAGCGAATCATGTTTCAGTCTTTGCAATGATTATCAGATTATATGGGATTAGAGGAAAATAACTTATCCATCATACGGGACACCTCCAAAACAAACCACGCCTTTAATGATAAGCTGAGGTTGTGGGTGAAATTTATGGACCCACACCTCTGAAGTCAATGTCCTACTAAGCGAACTATTGACCAGTTGATTTTAACTATCTTCTTACTGCGCAGACACTGCAAAACTACATCCTTTCATGACATGATACCGTTAATGTATAACCTCTCTTATGGGAGGCTTTGCAGTCTAACCATTATTATATATATAAAAAATTAAAGTCAATTTCTTCATAGGTCAACGAAGAAAATTTTTATTTTAGTTAATCTTTATTAAATAATTATAATGAATATAAATATGTATATACACATGACAGAATCACAATATTAAGTGGCAAACACCTTTTAAATTAACATTAAAAATGTTTAACCACGTTAAATTTGTAATTACATTTTTAAATAAAAGTTGAATATAATAGTAGTTGAAAAAATAATAGTATTCCTTTTACACTGGTTTTGTCTTTTTAAACCAGTGTAAAAGGAATGCTGACGACTAACTAGCATATGATTATTTAGGTTAAGTTAAATCTTCATCTTAGATTTAACAAAAGCTTTTTTACCCAATGGTTCTGCCATCTAGTGGAATAATATCGACTGAAATATATCTCTTAAATTCATTAATTAAGTACAATTAATGAATAAATATTTGAAAAACTGTATTATCATCAAATATGATCCACTACAAGTTTTAAAAAATGTATTTGAACTTAGGTGAATGAATAGAAAGTATATTTAATTAACGATTGAAGATTTGAACAAGATATATAAATATATATAGGAAGAGTGTGAACTAATAGTAGGGATTGAAAAAACTGGCTTAGACGAAAGCGGTGAGAGTTAATCTCTGTGGTAAAAATTAAAACTATGTTGGTCTTTTGAAAGAGATTGAACCCCTGAAATCTCAACAGTCTGTAGGCTATTGAATATTCAATTTTTGCAAAGCCATCTATCTACTTTGACCCTAAATAAGTAATTAATATTTCTCATAAAAAATTGCACTATTTTGCTTATTTTTCTTAGTAAATGAGAACGCATTTGAAATATTTTTCACGCACACAACTAGTATTTTAAATAATAAATTTTATGTATTTAAAATGGCTCATTTAGTTTGCAATTATAAATTTTTTACAATTACGTGTCAGGTAATAGCCTAATATACTAATAGCGCATAGATACCTAAAAAAATTAATTGGGTAAAGATAAATTTTTAAAAAGAAAAAAATTCTTGCTATACTGGTTTTTTTAAAAAAATTGTATCAAATTGTTAAGAGTATTATTTTCAGAACTGAAATGAACTGATGAGAATGTTTTTAATTATACCTTCAGACTAAAACTTGAATGTGCTGGTCCTATTGTTGATTGAGCTAATTTCGAAAGATTATTATAAAAATTCATGTTTTAAAATCATGTTTTTCGATTGATGTGTGTAATAATATGGTTTTTTTTAACGATGAATTGGTATTTAAAATAGCCGCAACTTAAATCTTAGTAAATGGGTTTTGGTAAAAATGATGTCCGCGAATCCTCGACCACCAATCTGTTCTACTTACCAAGCTATTACGGCTTCATATGTAAAATTGAAGTTATGGTACTCATTGGTAGTATAATTGCGAATTTCACACTAATAATATTTTTGAAAATCGATTACAAAAAGAGTTTTGCATAGAATTATGGAAATTGGTGCATTTTATGTCGAAACAGACGTAAGTTGCTCTTGCTATCTGATTATGGTTCAGAATTGTGAAGTTTATCGTCAGTAATTCAATATACAACCAGTGAAATGATATTGAAATAAATCAAATAATTTGTGAAGTCATTATTTCTTTAAACTATGAAAACGATTTTTAAAGTACTCTGATGTACGTTTTTGCTACTTTGTATAAGAAATTTTGGTAAAATTATAAAAAAAAAAGCTGTCTAAACAGTGGCGTAACGTACACGCCCGCATCGCGGGGGGTGCATGATTCTGAAGGACCCAAAGCTTGATTGACGCCAAGTACGGCTTGGGATCCAAAACCTGATATTGCAGAGGAGGGGCTAATATTCTCCGGTGGCTTAATTGATTTGTCGCTGGCCTTGTACACTGAAGGTTCGACCCCGGCTAGAGTCGGTGAATTTTTTCGGATGCAGAAAAATCACATGATTATGCGGCATGCAAAATATCCCTTGAGTGCCTGTTTTGCTTGGGCGCTCTCGGTAAAATTAAACTCCTAAGTATGGTTTCGCATCGTCAGAGCTCAAGTACCTCCCTCTGGGGAGGAAACTGGGCGTCAAAATTATCTGCGGCGATTAGTATGCCGCACTAAAAAGAAATATAGCTCCCGGCGAATGGATTTGGTCTATAACGAAAAAAAATAATAATCTGCAGCCTCATTAGAAATAAAAAAAACATTGATATTACGTCTTAACCTTATGTACTTGCTTTGAAAAGAAAGAAAAAACTTTTATAAAACTATTCATCAACCCTTTATCTACCGCATTATGATTTACTGCAGTTATTTTCATGCAATATTTTTTTTTTTGAATCACTTCATTGAAAATTATGGGATATACATAAAAAAATACTCAACTTTAAAACTGTAAAATTGATTATGCACACTATTTATTTAAAATAAATAATCAAATCTTTTTCTAAGTTCTTCATTTATGTACAAAAAAAAGTAAGACACTTACATTCTGACATAACTATTTTTTCAGAGCAAAAATGACAATCTTCGCAATCCTCTGAAAACGCAATTTCTGCTAAAAACTAATCGCGTTCCCCGCTAAAATACTTATTATAGAACCCGCGTTGCCATATATCTTGGAAGAGTGGATTTAAAAGAATATTTCTGCTAAGTATCGTCAGAGTATATTCGTAAAAATGGTTATCCTATATAATTTTAAAGTGAGTGGTACTTATAAGTACCGTCGGTAGATAAAGGGTTAAGACAAGTTGTCTATAACAAGTTAATAGACTTCTAATAGATATAATTACTCGTACTTTATCTAAACAGGAAGCTCGCCGTGCTCATTATTTTAAGTTTTATTTTGTAGTGAATTAAATATTTGTTTTACTTTCAAAACTATACATTAATAATTTACGATATTTCAAAAAGACTTCAAGGGCTCACGTGATTCTCTGGTGCCTTTCTTTGCCGGCACTCACGGAAATTCTTTTGTGCTAAGTTTATATAATTAAAATGGGTAATAATCATTCTCGTTTCCATAAGTGTCGTTTTCTTTTCTGTGTGATTAGTGATCCATAAAAATAAATTAAGCTTACGTTTTCTTTTTTATAAGTAAAATTGTCATGAATTTTTATGTAATAACTAATAATGCTATTGATGGAAGCATGTCATATTCAGTTTTAATTTAATTTTTCTGTGTTTGTAGAATAATTTTGAATACATAATTTTTTGTATTTAATTGTTATTAATTGATAAAATTGAATGCTGATAAGACGACTTTTTTAATTTTTTGAGTACCATATATAGATAGATGCATTCGTGAGTTTTAAAAACCCTTTAACAATTATTTTATAAAATATTGTACGAAGAATTTCTAATTTGTTTTTATTGTTGAATAATAAATTTTATTATGAAAATAAATTATTATTATGAATATTATTTATGAAATATAGAAACTGTTAAAAGAGTAGGAGTATTCTCGGACCTTTGAGTTGAGTTGAGTTGAGTTGGTAAATCGTGTTTCACAGTAGAAAGACCGCCATGAAAGATATTGAAATCTGTCTATACATTGAATTGAGAAATTTCATATGGAAATTAGGAGAGCGTAAGTGTCAGTTTAAATTTCATATTTGTCTTCAGATCGTGATTGAAATTGCTAGATATTTTGCCGTTGTCGAAAAGTGCAGAATTGTGCAACAACGGTCTGTCTGCATGTGCGATTGATAAATCGCTGTCTTTGAAAGTCGTGCAAAAAAAAAAAAAAGACGGGTTATAAGTTAATTAGAGGTATACATATATTCTCCTAGTTTTCTTTCTATCTTATTTTTATTTAATAACTGTGCCAATGTCGAAGATGTAATGAGATTTATTTCTAGATGCAAATTTAATGGACTTTAAAAGAAGAAATTATATTTCTGTATTTGTGATTAAAAGCTGCAAATACCTTTCAGGGTCGATTTAATTTGGTTTGAAGTAGAATCACTTTAAATTGGTGGTTCTTAATGTTTTGTTGTTGTTGTTCCACCAACCTCTTTAACGGTCATTTGAAGAAGTTCTCTGAGGAATGCTACCTTCTACTTCTCGTGTAACGTAAAAGGCGAGCATATATATACACTATGAATATATTTCTCGAAAAACCGTGGACGAAAAAAAAAATACGATTTTTATTAAAAAGTAGGGTGGGGAGAGGGGTATAACCCCTATCTGCTTAACGGCGGACCACCTCCAATGTACAAGTTATACAACTGTTCATACTCATTGCTCAAACTTTAAAACTGTAATTTACATGTATTAAGTAGTTATAATGTTCAGATATGGTGTAATGTTGCATTAATCCTTGATCTCCAAGTAGTTCATTGAACTGAAAATTGCGCCTTATTACCGATTTGCAACCATACTATTGAACAGGACTTAATGCATTTTACTATTGTTCTCGTGTGTGAGATAAGTAAATAAATTGATTGCATCATCACGAAAAACTTTTTTCTATAGAGAGAGAAAATGGGGAGGGGATGCGCTTCCGTTGTTGTCCGAATACTTAGAAAAGTAAAATGAATAGTTTTATTTAATTCGAAAAACTGCGTAAAGGATGATGCAAATTGAGCTACATGACTTTTTAAAGTATGTGTATTTACATTACCGTATTACACCTTTGTGTATTTAATATTTTCTAATTTTCTGAAAAATCTAGCATTTAACATGATGGATTTTCGTAAATATTTCCCACTTCTCTTAATAATTCTCCTAGTTACTTTATTTAAGTGAAAGCTTGGCTGTGATGGATAAATACCTATGCCCATGGATCTTCTTAACCCTCTCGCTGCGCAACCCGCGATTTCCGCAGGCTGATTACGCCTTTTTTCGGACTGTTTAGCTGTGCAACCCGTGTTCTTCTAGTTTATGTTTTCATTTATGATTTAAATTCATACTTTTATAATTTAATTCTATATTTTGAAATGAAACTCCTTTTACAAAAATTTCTTGCATATTTTTACTTTAAAATGTAGATTTGAAACACGTAATAGAAAAATACGTAATTTTTTAACCTGCTTTGATAAAATAGCTACGCAGTGAGTGGGTTGAGCTGGTAACTGCCTATGGACAGAGGTGATCACTTTTGTCTAATGGTATGTGTGTACTCAGTTTCGGATCCATAGGTCGCGCGTTCTACCTACAGCATTGGTAACCTTGGCTGACAAGAAAAACGCAAAACCTTCTGGTCTGTCGTAGCGCCATCTACCCGCAAGACGAGCAATCAAAAATCGTCAGACCAACTTGACGCAACAGCCAAATAGTCGTCAGACGCATTCGACGCAACAACCAAAGTCGTCAGACGCATTCGACGCAACAACCAAACTCGTTAGACTCACTTAACGCAACATTTCCAATTAGCAGCAACAACGCTCACGCTACACACGCTCGCCATAGCAACTATATCGTTCATTTGCCTATCCACCGATTCACTGGTGGGGAAGTACTGTAGTGGTATCTTCTTAAGCCAGTAAGTCTTTTGTCTAGTGGTCATGTTACTTGGCTTTGGATCCATAGGTCACTGTGTCTAACCGCCACAGGTCGTCATGGCTGTTAGACAATGGTACCCAAACTTTTTCTCTATCTCTAAACTTTTTCTCTTAATTAAATTGGCTTCTTAATTTGCAGATTATGCTTGATATTATTATAGTCACCAACAATTTGCACTTAAGAATGCCTTGCCACAAGCCTCCGGACGATTCACCTCTTCCTTCCATTATTCAAGCTTTGGTTTTTTATTCATTTTAACGGGTTACTTTTGAATTTCATAGAATGTTGCAAAGAAACCCTGCATGAACGGCACTTAACATTTCCTTGTTTGGAGGTATTAGTTTTATCATCTGCACCTTTCTAGAAATTCTACTGAATATGTAAATTATCTTAATTTTGAGCACTAGTGTATGTTTAACCGCATTTGAAAGATATAAAAATTGTAGTTTATTGTTGATGGATTATTTCGAATTTGTGTTGTGTAGTCTTAATTATAAGTAGAGGTAAAATCACATAATTTTCGTGTTCAATAAAAATTTATATAAGTATGTTAATGAAATTAATGGAATTGCTCATAATTTTGCATCCTTTAAGAAGACCCCATTCGATGTTATGTATATCTCTCCATCTCTGTTGAGTTGTGGGCATACTTCTTTGTTACTAAATTGATTGCGTTTTATTTCTCTGAGTTTACTAATCTTCTTTTTGCATTGTCATTAGAATGATGAATCAACCGTTAGATGTAATCATTCACCAAGAAATGCAATTACAGTGTTTATTGTTGATAAAAATGTGACTGATTTATTATTTGCGTGTTCTGTGTCTCTGTAAGTAATCAAATCGAAAAACTGTGATGTGCAAACATTAATCCATACACTCAATTAACACAGATTTTTCGACACACACGATATCAAAATTTCTGCAGTGACCCGTAAAAAAGATGCGTCTTGTCTTTAACCAAGCTAACCTGCTTCAGGCTGTGATGGTCTACCGGCGTCATTTCACTTCGCGTTGGGATTCATTGAAGAATAATTTCTATACGCATTTGGTTATCTACCTCTGTTAGGAAAAGTCAAAACTATTCACGTATAAAGTATTTGGTTGTGTATATGCATTGTGATTTGTCGCTTTTGCTAACGTATGTAGATGATGAGACGTTTGTGGTTCTGTTTTCTGTGTAGGTGGTGTACCTGAATAGGACGGATTCTCATGGTAGAACTGCTCTTCATGCTGCTGCCACTAATGAAAACGAAACTTGCACAAAAATACTTCTGCAAGCTGGAGGTAAGGTTTTGTTTAATTTTTTTATTTTAAAATGTACCATAAAATGCAGTCGAACCTCCATATTACGAACCTCTATATTGCGAATTTTTCTATATAGTGAACTTTTCTAGAATGAAAAACATTTCACGATTTTCTTCATAAAATAACCTCCCTCATAAAATAGCGAAGTGCTATTTTACGAACTTTTTTTCTTGTGATTGAATTGTTTTCTCTCCCTATTTTTAAAGTATTTCTAGACCTTCGTATGAAGTGATAAAATTACTTGAAATAATTTAACGTGCATTACAGTGTGAAGGAAATACACCTGAAGGGGTGTTTGGGGCATTGCAAAGATACGATGCATATTATCAGAGTAAACATTCTTTCAAACAAAATTTTAATGGACTTTACCAGTAATTAAAGGATACATCTGCTAATATTACAAGTCATAAAAAATGTTGCAAGTTATAAAAAAATGTATGTTTAAAATTACTTGTAGGTATTAAATTAGAAAATGTCCTTAAAATTCATTAATTTATTTAATTTCTTAATGCTGAAAATACATTGAATTCCTCGCCATTCTTTTTTTTTTTTTTTTTTTGTTTTCCTTGCAGTTTTTCTTTCTTCTTTTGATGAGTAAGATACTTAAAATATATATATATATATTAATTTGCAAAAAGGTGTGAATAATTACTTTTTATAATACTATATAGTGTTTATGAATTTAAAATTTGTTTTATGTGGTTCATAAAGTATATTGAAAGATAAAACTTCTATGTAAAGAATTTTCCATATAGCGAACTTTTGGGGAGGGGGGTTAGCGACTTCGTTTTATAGAGGTCCGACTGTACTGATTTGGGGAAAAAATTAATGAACTAATTTAGAGAAATTTGTTTCTATTCAAATTTTCATATTGAGCATGAAAGTGATAAATGTGTTTTGTTTACAGTTAATTAACAATTAATTAGTTTTGTTTGTCTAAATTTGAATGCTTTTTTTGTATTTATTCGAATAAATTTTTTAAATAACCCAAGAAGAGAAAAAAAAGTTACGTAATAATAAACATGATAATACAAAAAATATGTAAGGTTAAGTACGTTAAATCAATGGGGGGGGATGCATTTTTAATAAATTTTGAAACTTTTATTATTGTTTGGTATTGTTCATGCATTTTTTAAACTAATAATGGAATGTTCTGCTTCGAATATAATTTTTAACTTTTTAATCCATCCGATTAAGCAATCTCAAGAATTAATATACATAAATACAAGAGGATATGTGTAATTTTTACGTCTGTATAAGGGTGAATGGGGAAAAAAAAAATTTTTTTTTTTCAGAATTTCAAAACGTGCCTATGCGAGGAAGATGTTCTATAATATATAGACGAAGGATAAAATAAAATAAAAAAATAATTTTTATGCCAAGTAATGACACAAAGGGAACAGAGTTCATCTTTTGTTTGAATATTTGAAGCTTTTTTATCGTAAAAATTCTCAAGTAATTTTTGCGAAAGTGAACAGGTGTTGTAGTGCTTTTTTAACATTAATTGCGATGAGAGGACACATACTAAATGGTTACAAGAAAAAAAGCATCAAGTACGTTTAACGACTTCTTTGGTATTAATTTTTTAAAAAATATAAACATACTGTGGAATGACAGTACACGATAAAGCGGAAGATGGAAAACTGTTTGAATTGGAGTGAAGATCTGCGGTGCGGAGATAAAGCACAATGTGCATTGTGCTACACAGTATTCACTAATCATTAATCATCACTTTCGGTTATTTATATTGTAGAAAAATAATTTAGATTCTAAAATCATCTAACCAAAATTGTCTTTTTTTGTATTTTTTTTGAAAATTCACCCCCTTTGTGGAAATACAGTGAAAATTGTTTAACACGAAACTGAGGGCACTGATATATTTTTTTGTGTTGAAAGAATTTCGTGTTAAAGGACATTGCAAAAACAAACATATATTCAACACAATTAAATTTATTAGAGTACATTTTATTTATACGTAGATATGTGTATTTGGATGTATTTAATAAAAATCAATGAAATAAAAACATTCACAAGAACTTAATGAAATTTAATACAAAATTTCAAGACAAAACATTTATTGAGTCTAGAAAATAATTTGGCATTTTTCTTTGCATTGTCCTCCTTAGCATTAAATTGTCAACAAATTGTTCGATGTCTATTGTCATTTCTACATTGGAATATGCGTCTCTAAATAACTACACGTACTTTTCATGATGATCTTTTCGGATGATATAGGAACAGGAGCTGCATTATTCGTTTAATTTTCGTCGTCGAAATCTGCCTCAATGATATTTTTTGAGCTCTTAACAAACTCCAAAATACCTTTGTCTGCCATAATTAAGGCAGAGCACACATTATCATCATTTACTGCAACGAATTCTTACGATGATACAGGACTGTCCAATAACACAGAAACTTTCTCGAACATTTTATTAAGTGTTCATTCCCAGAACATAAATCTTTTCGTGATAAGCGATTTCCGTTTTGTGTTAAGAGGAAAAAATGCATAGTAGTTTGTCGGGGTCGTTGTATTATTTCGTGTTAACCGTCGTCTTAAGCGTTTTCGCATTAAGCGTATTTCACTGTGTTAAATTTTAAAATTATCTTTTAAATTATTTTTCTTCTAATTTCCATTCCATAGAACATCTTTTCCGCATATAAAGGTTCTGATTAATTGTATTATTTTCTCTCCATGTAACCGTAATTTATCCTGCTGTATATAATATTCTGTGTCTATTTTATTCTTTCAAAAATATTGTGTGTGTTAGAAGTCTGCTTAAATGTTTAATAATAAATAAGGCTCGCTGCCATTTATCATTTTGATTGATTGCATTCCTGATGACTCAACAATTTTTTCTCGTAGTTATTACGAATGTCGAGATTATTTTAATCGATGAATATAATATACGATTAAAGAACGAGAAGATAAAAACAGCTTTCAGCCCACGAAAAGTTATGCGAGAGATTTTCTCTAGTTCTACCTACAGGAATTTTCAGTGTCTTCCCACCTTCAAAACTCTTTTGATGTCTTCCCACTCCCCTAAATTTCTTTACAAGTCAGAGTGTGTGGATTTAAACTGCATTTATATCTCTTGAATAAGTTCTGTTGAATTAACAAGATGTACTTTCCAACAATGAATTTTTGTATTAGTGAGAATCTCTGCGAAACATTTCACCTACACTTCTCTACTTAAAATCTTGAAACTTGTTCTTCCTGTGAAAACAAAAAGTGAAATATTCTTATTTATATTCCATCCTATTGCTCTTCCCACCTATCACTGCAATGTGTTCCTAACTATAACAAAATATGTTGTTTTACGAAAATTGTTGCTTTGGTAGGGCCTAAACTTTTTTTGTTCTTGTAGAAAGTTGTGCGAATGCCAGTAATTTTATTTCTAGTATGCATGTTTGGCTCTGAAGTATATTACATAAATAGAACTTGTGAATTGTAAATTAAGAGTTTCTGAATCCGGAGACAAAGAATTTGCAATGCTATTCACATACATAAAATTTACATTTAGTGACTAAAAGACAAACGTATAAAAGCTTTTAATAGTGAAATTCTTTGCTTTATGAAAGTTAACGGGTGGAATACAAAAACTTAGAAAAAAATGTGCCCTTCTTGTCTTTGTATGAGCAGAGGATCTTCTATTGATCTTTTCACGAGGTCTATTGAATACCCAAGGAAACCGAGCTCGCCCGAAAGAGGTTTAGAGCTACAAAACGATCCCCGGTGTACTACCACCCCCGCGTTCAATCCTTATTGAGCAAAATCACAGTATACATTTTATACGGTAGCACACATTCAATTTGCGTATTACAAATTAAACGTAAATGAAACGAAATACATAAGTTATTGCAAGGTACGCAGATACAAAGTTGAAATTAATAAAAAAGAGCAGAAAGGGTAAGAGAGGAAAAATAATATACATTATTCCAGCATTCTTGTAAATGCATCAAAAGTAATATAAATGTAAAATATAAATGCACTATCCAAAAAAAAAGGACGGGAAACATTTGGGAACGGAGAGAGAAAAAAAACCCCGCCTGTAACCACATAAGATCCCCTCATAACATAAATAGATAACAAAACATCCAATCCTAACTAAGGAATTTGATCGGTTAACGAACACTTTCATGAAAGATTTTTGTGTTTGGATAACGAATACATATTCGGATAACGAACACTTTCACGAAATTTTTGTAATTTGATTTTTACAATTGATTTTTTGTATTTGGACAACGAACACATATTCGGAAACATCTTTTTTAGGTGATTCCTTAAATTATGGATGAAATTTTGACAACTGCTAAGACAAAATGTATTATTATCTGAAATTGAAGGTGAAATCGATGATCATTAACGGATGACATAGAAGAGCTCATAAGGGGAGATGAAGATGAACTGACGATAGAACTCCAAGAAATTTTGAATGAAGAACACCAAGAAAATACAACGAAATGTGTCTCCTTCTGAACAAGAGGAAGACGAAAGAAGACCAATGCCGACATCTGCAATTAAACATCTTTTTAGAAAGTGGGATGCTGTCAGGGCAATGATTTCATTTTTGCCATAGTCTTAGAATGGCACCCTAACGAAGCTGATGCCAGTAGGGTTGGGGATCTTTACAACGACAATGCTATTAATTACTTCCGGAAAATCCTGAAAAAGCAAGAAATACAATCGACATTGTTAGTTTCCTACATGTTCTTCAACTACGGAGATGGGGACTCAAAAAAGGGATATGAATCTGTTAAAAACTTTTATGGGGAGTGTATAGGTCAGTTTTTTAAAAAAAACGACGCCCCATAAGCAAAAGTGTCCTGATGAAAAGGACTGATTAATATGCAAGACTATATGTATAAACCAAATAAAGCCTTATTTTTTAAAAAAAATGTCTTACTAAGAAATTATACATTTTTTAAAATTTAAAAAATATATTTTTAGGGACTCCAGAACGAATTAATGGATTTCATTACTAAATTTGTAAAAACTTCTTTATGGTGAATCGATGATCGGTTAACGAACAATCCGGATAGCGAACGTAGCCTTAGAACGGATTATGTTCGTTAACCGATCACCCACTGTACATGATTTTAGTTTAGAGTGAATGGAAGGATTTCTAACGATAGTTTGGAACCAGGCTTTTTTAGCATTTTGAGATGAAGAGACCAAATGGAAATCCTTAATCAGGGGACGTGCGAATACATAATGGTCAGCATCCTCAATAGATCCAGAGGACAATTGTGAGTAGCTTTTAATTTGAAGCGATGCAAGTAAGAAACAAATGGGTTATGATTTGTTCAGAATTGTGTTGAAGCACGTCCAAGTGACGAAAACGACACCTGAGCTTTCCCCCCTCTCATAACTTCCAAACAACACGCCAAGTGAGGTCTGAGCCACGACATATTTAATGTGCATCAGCTCTTCTAGATAGCGGGTCTTTAGTGGCAGTAGGATTCGAACTTGTGACACACCGGCTACGACCTCGTGACCACAACTGTTAGGCTACCGCTGCCACTAGGGAGGGGCAGGAACTGTTTTCAAAATTTCTAAACTACACATTTTATGGAAAACATTCCAAATTCGAGACTTTTTTGACGATTAGTTTTATCTCGATAAATTCTTTTAAATTAGATAGATGAATTAAAAATGAAAGTTAACTATAAAAGTCAATGTATTTTTCATAAATAAGTTTGGTCATTAATAGGTGACAGAGAATGAAGTTGGGAATATTTTTAGAATCGAATTGCGAATTCTTATTAAGCTGAAGGTGGGGGAAGGATGATATATTATTTTTTTTTGTTAACGGGTTTCGTATTTTTAAAATTTCGTTTTGGTGGTTGTAACAATCGGCTTCCGCGACTCCAATTCGGGTTTTCTACCGTTCAGTCAAGCTAGAGCTACGCAGCATCACAAAAGAACGCTGCTACCGAATAACGTAAAGGGTGTTTTTTTAGAGGTATAGAGCTTTAAATTACAATAAAACAACGATGTATTATTCGATTGACATGAATTTTTTTTATTCGAAACATAATCTTGTGGCATTACATTTTAAATATGATTTCTGGCATAGGACTGCCACGGCTGGCTCGGATGTAGTCCAATCTGGGCGTCCAATTTTCGATGACTTTTTCCAACATTTGTGACCGTATATCGGCAATAACACGGCGAATGTTGTCTTCCAAATGATCAAGCGTTTGTGGCTTATCCGCATAGACCAATGACTTTACATAGCCCCACAGAAAATAGTCTAGCGGTGTTAAATCACATGATCTTGGAGGCCAATTCACAGGTCCAAAATGTGAAATTAGGCGGTCACCCAACGTGTCTTTCAATAAATCGATTGTGGCACGAGCTGTGTGACATGTTGCGCCGTCTTGTTGGAACCGCAGCTCCTGGACATCATGATTGTTCAATTCAGGAATGAAAAAGTTAGTAATCATGGCTCTATACCGATCACCATAGACTGTAACGTTGTGGCCTTTATCGTTTTTGAAGAAGGATTCCACCAGCCCATAAAGCGCACCCAACAGTCAGTTTTTCTGGATGTAACGGTGTTTCGACATACACTTGTGGATTAGCTTCACCATTCAACCAGAAGTGCGCTTCATCGCTAAACAAAATTCGCTTATGAAAATCGGGAACAACGGCAATCTCGTTTTGGGTCCATTCGACGAATCTACGCCTTGCTTGATGATCGTTTTGATGAGTTGCCAAACCCAACTGAGAATAAATAACTTGACAGCTGTTAAATCGGTCGCCATCTTGGAAAGTAATGCCACCTTAAACTTCTATACCTGAAAAAAACACACTCTTTATAAGTAATCTACGAAGTATACTATTAGAGAGAATGGTAAGGGTCTTGGATAATAGTAGATGCTGTTGTTGTTGCTAATCCTCCAGGAGGTCAGACAAGGTCAATGAAATCATTGACTCTCAAAAGTCGAGCACAAGAATGGGGTCAATGTAGATATCTTTGCTTGTGAGATCCATGCAACGCATTATGTGCACGGGGGAGCCTGGTGATCTTGACACCTTGTACAGATGGAGAAGATCTTTTGGTTCGATGAGAATGAGAGGCACTTGATGTGACCACTGGCCAGACGAGAGAGTGTAGGTTGCGAGCATCTGTCACACTTGAGGGCTAGGGCCGGACTAGATCTATTCAAAGCTGAAAGTCCTCCCTTTGGCGTGGAAGTTTCTGAGAGGGATGGGTGGGGGAGTGTTAACTCAGATGTCATCCTGGTCACTTGATTATGATTCAAAATTACGAGATTCGTCGTCCATTGTCCTCGTGTTGCTTTATAGTGTGCCCTTAACAAACATTCACTCATGAAAATTCAAAATATAATTGTAATAGCTGGTTATATTACCGACATTTGACGTTCATTAAGCAAATTAAATAAATCATGACAAAAATAATTTTTTTTCTTTACGGTAATCACGCACTTCACGCATTGAACTTACTTCTCGACTTATGGCTTTTGAAAGACAAGCCAGATTTCTGACGCATACATAAAGAAAGTTAAATGGGTTAAAGCGGTGACTGTCCATTCTTAAAACAAACATTCTCCGTTAAAAAGCGGCCGACGCCCATTTCCGAGCACGGCTTGTATTTTTTTGATTCGCGACTGCTAACTAATAATGTAAGAAATTGTTAACCGCCATTAAACTTGTTACAACAACTGTGAAAGAATATGCGTTTCACTCCCACTATGTCTGTGGTCACTGAACTGGAACCTGTTTGTCTTATCCATACATATTTATATTTCTAGTTACAGTGTTTTTTTGTTCTGCTTCACGAGAAACTTGGTGCATCCGTAGGATTTTAAATTAACCGTATCACTGAACTCACTATTTTTTCTTATAAACTTAATCCTCAGTAATGTGGAAAGTGGGAAAGCTTATGTGATTCTAGTATATAAAATAATGTAAGCAGGCAAATTGCATTGAATTTTGGATAAATAATATTATTTTTGCAAACTTTTGTGCTCATTTCTGTATTTAAAGAGTTTGTATTATTATTAATATTTTTGTTTTGATCTGTCGTTTCTTCCGGTGTTATAAATTCGTACTCGTTAATTTTTTCAAAAAATCTCAGAAATTAGCTATGAATTTATATAATTGTAATATATTTGTAAAAGAAAACTGAGTGAGGAAATATTGGCTTATTCTTATGCAGTTTATAATGAAACGTTAAAAAATGGTTATTTCTTAAGACATTTTTATCAATAAATTGAAACGTCACGTATAATAATGATTTATTTTAGTAAATAATGTGTACGCGGTATCGAATTTCCAAACAATAAGGCCCAGTGGTTAAATATCAAGTGATTACTGCCTTATTTCATTGCCCCTCCTTCAGTTCTTACCTTGCCAGTTTTGGTTCGGGAGGGATTTTCCCTAATTCTTACTCTTTTCTCTTTCCTTGTATTATCCACCATCTGTTGTATCGCTTTGGTATGGACTGTAAACCGTAAGGAAAGGATAGTGGCATGGTTTGGCCCTTCTAGTCCATTTCTTACTTTATGGCATCACGGAGATCCCACCCTTTTGTAAATTAGTAGAGTAAATTAATGAAATTTTTGTAATTAACAGTATAGAGTATACATTATTGAATGAACTGTTTTCAGCTTGTTAATTATCCTCTTTTTCATCGCTTATCCTTTACTATCTTTTAATTTTAGACATCCTAATTCCTTGTTGAGACACTGTCATTGCATTTGTACTACAAAGATTTTCTTCGAGCTTTAATCAATGCAAAATCATTAATAACATTGTTGTAATCAATTTCCATGGTAATGTCCTTTTGAGTTCATAGCAACATCCAACTGTTAGGTTTTTCATTTTCCATAGTAGATCTCATTTCAGTCTTTACACTCTTAAGGGCAGAAATGCTTCTCTCATGCTTCGCTAGGTGGTAGTACGTTCGCTGTAATTTTAATTTTTTCTTGTTTTTTCATCCCCTTAACTTTTGCGCCCAAGGCTCATGTCTAGTGTGCCTAAACGGAAAATGGGTCCTGATTATGACCCTCAGAAGTAAATACAAGTAGTTTATGAGACAAATTATTGCATCTGTAAAACAATAATGCTTACTCTACAGGGTATTTTATGTGTTTTTCACATCATGTGCAATGATTACATGTACATAGATTGAATTTTTGTGTTATGCACAATTTTAATTATGAAAGAGTTGAAAATAGTATTGAAAAATATTAATCCGTTTTAAGACCAGTTAGAGGAACTCTTGTATATCTGATACAAATTGAATGATTGAAGCTGTAGAATTTACTGAAGGTTTTATGATGTCATCAGCTGTATGTATGTTACCATGTGCAACTTGTTATTTCAGTATTTAAAATAAGAGAAAATACTTAAGTGGTAGTTTATACAACGAGTATTGGAGGCAAGTTTGTTAATATAATTTTATGATGCATTATATTGTTCTTATATTTAGAGGAGAAGTATGGTATTGTGTTAAAAAAAGCTATCACCAACCGATGTTCCGTGAACAATTTTTGATAGAAAAATTGGGACATTATTTATAATTTTATGGAGATTCAGTGTCAAAAGTTGACTAGAAGCAAAATGTATTACATAATATTCATTATACTTTTTTTAAAAAAAAATTTAGCTACTATTTTTAGCGGAATTGTTTTTGCGTTAAGCTACTTTTGCAAGTTGTTTCTATCAACATTTGAAGGGAATGGCTGGCAACCATGATAAATTTGCTGTATAACTTTTCAGTTTTTTCATATTTCTTTGCGTTGCCGGTTAGTTCTTACTTTTCGTGAAGTTCCTTTTCAGTGATATGGAATTGTAAATAGTGACGTAAATACACTGTATAGCAAAAAAAACGACGCATCATGAAGAAATTGCCCGATTGTAATGAAATTTAGTATGCGAAGACATTTATACCGAACATGCAAATGATTAAAATTTGGTGTCCAAAGAATGAATAGCGGGATCTATAGCGGATCGGAACTGCGCACTCAGCAGGTGTCTATAAGAAGCGATTTTCAATATGAATGTCAAAATTTCTGTTACATTGCATACCTTCCAACGACTGAAAAAAATGATTGGCGCAGGATTCGAGCTCATTACGAGCAACTGTCTGAGTTTGAAAGAGGTCGTATCATTGGATTAAAATAGGCAGGTTAAGCAAATCGGAGAATCGCTCGCCATATGGGTCGAAGCGATGCGGCCATTAGAAGATGCTGATAAGAACGGGTGGACAGTAGCAGATTTCAACGTCGTGATGGTAGCGGTCGACCTAGGACCACAGCAAATATGGAGGACAGATTGATTATCAGATCAACTGTCACAGCTCCTGATTCATTGTTATCGACCATCAGACGTGCGACCCACACGTGAATGTCCACCATGACCATTCACAGACTTCTGATATAGCGAAATTTACGCTCGTATCAGTCTCTACGCCACCTGCCACTTACGCCTGCACACTGTAGAGTCAGATTACAGTGGTGCTTGGTTCTATCAGGTTGAAATCATGCTGGGGACGTATAGTGTTTAGCGACAAATCTCGCTTCGAACTGTGTCCTGACGATCATCGAAGACGTGTCTGGAGACGCCCAGGGCAACGTGCCGATCCTGCTTTCACTATTGCATGCCGCACATGCGATCAACCAAGAGTTATGGCTTGTGGTGCCATTTCTTTTGACAGCAGGCCCCCTATGGTCATCATTAGAGGCACACTTACAGCCCAATGGTGCGTCGACGACATTCTGAAAACTGTTTTGCTATCGTCCCTTTTGCAGTACCTTGGCCTTATTTTTCAGAAAATAAGGCCAGACCACATGCGACACGTGTTGCTTTGAACTGTCTTATAGCTTGTCAAATACTTCCCTGACCAGCCAGATCTCTCTTCAATAGCGCATGTCTGGGATAGGATGGGAAGGCGACTGCATCTACCAGGGAATGTTGATGACCTTGCCCAATAATTGGAGCAAATTTGGCAAGAAATACCACAAGAGACCTTAAGGGTGCTTTATCACTCTATGCCATGACGTGTGTCAGCTTGCATCCAGGCTAGAGATGGGTCAAGACCTTACTGAGCCCGTTAATTTGTAACTATACGTAACTCTGAAATAAATCATTCAATTTTTCTGAAATTTGAATCATTTTCTGTTCCGTACGTAATCTTTCTACCTACCAATTTTTGTCTTTATCGGACAACTCATTCATGGTGCGTCGTTTTTTTTTGTTATAGAATATAAGTGACAATATATGGTTAGAGTGGTCCCCAATATAGTGGTCAATCATACACTGAAATGCCACTAAATTAGAGATAGCAAGAGCTATGCAAAATGTGTAGCGTTGCGCATCATTTATGCGCAAGTGAGGGCGCTGTGGTAACTGCTTACATAGCGCGTACCGTGGTTATTCTGAATGAGTTGTTGGAATTGCCAGTATGGGTAAACTGCCTGATTTAGACGCCTTCCAGCGCGGACCAATCATAGGTGCGTGACGCATAGGCCATTCAATTTCCGAAATTGTCAGACAGCTAGGAATTTCAAGGTCGATAATGTCAAGAGTATACCAAGAATGGTGGACAAAAAACTAGCGATCGAGCAAATTGCAAACGACGATTAACCTTGACAGCGCGTGGTGAGAGACGGCTCAGGCGTATTGTAACGTAACCAGCAAAGTCAAACATTTGTGTGTGTGATCAAATTAGCACCCAATTGATTGACGGTGCCAGTCGTACAGTCAAGAAATGGACTGCGCAATGCTCGCTTCACCGTATGGGTTTCAGCAACCGTCGACCTACGAGAGTACCATTGCTCAATGCTCACCATCGAGCTACACGTCTTGCCTGGGCAAGAGAGCCCTGAGGACTTGAAACGAGTAGCATGGATTGATGAGTCTCGATTCCGACTACTTAACGCCGACGGCAGGCTGAGAATATGGCGTCAGGCTCATGAAGCATGGCAGGTTTGAACTTTATTTGGCCTGGTGGCTCAATCATGGCCTGGGGTGCTTTTTCGTGGCACTGTTTGGGATCTTTGGTGCGTGTACCAAACTCCACCAATGAAATTCGGTACGTAGAGTTGCTGGGTGATCACCTCTATCCGTTTATGCTGTTCTGTTATTCGAATAATAATGGAGTTTTCCCAGCAAGACCTGTACCTCTCACAAGTCCGGGGTGGCTACTGGATGGTTGGATGAGCATTCCTCCGACTTTTCTGTCATAAAGTGGCCACCTAGAAGGCCAGACTTAAATCCTATTGAGTATCTTTGGGATGTTTTGGAACAAGGCGTAAAAGGCCACCACACAGCACCAACGAACTTTAGTGAATTATAGACAGCTTTAGCCAATATTTGGCAAGTCATTCCTGTGGAACGGTTCCAGAAAATTGTTGAATCTATATCACGTCGTGTGGTTGCCGTTATCAAGACCAGATGGGGCTCAACTCGCTACTAGGTAGATATCCTTAATTCAGTGGAACTTCAGTGTGTTAGGGGTTCGCCAATATACATTTAGTGCTCCTAAGGTTGGTAACCGTTGGTTTAAAATCCCAAGAATCAAAATTTGGAGCTTGATTTTCCCAAAAGGTTGCACTGAAAATAAATTTTAGCTTTTAATTGTTCTATTATGTACACAAAGGGGGATGATTTCGGGGTGAATACTTAAAATAATCAACTGAGGTCATACTACTCCGAGATCATAGTTTCCTCATTCCATTCCGTCCGTCTACATTTAAGATTTCTTGAAGAGGGATGTTTTCCACAATTCTGGTAAAAGGAGCCGTTGATGTGTTAACTTTAACCCAGTTCTGTCAATGACTAGGCAGCAGATCTTTTTATTTTTTCTTATTTTTTCACGCGCTACGCTCTCGCTTTTCTTTACGGTAGTCATTTTTATTTTTATCCCGCTTTTTTTTTCTTACTGTAAAAACCAAACAACCAGATGACGCATTAAGTGGAACGTGTCCGCTCACAGGAGGCGGTAATTCTTCCGATTGGTTGGCGAGGAGCGTTCGAGCGCGTAATGAGAATGGACCGTTTTTCTTCGGTATACTGAAAATTGGTCAAATTTGCGTTAGAGTTTTATTTTTAGCTTCGAATTCACCTACTCTACCTCATGTTTTTGAGTGGGAGAAAATTTTCTTTCTCAAACTGTGACGTTCTTCCTTTTCATAAATTTAATTCAATTTAAAGATTTGATCAAAAGTAGAAAAACTGTTTTTAAAAAAATTATTGCAATGTGTGGCATATTCTCACCAATATCAAATCTGGCTAATATTTTTTTTCCTTTTAAGCATGCGAAAAAAACTAAATTGCGGGTGGGATTGGAAATAGCTGTTTTGTTGGAGTTTATTTTTAGAAATTGTTTTTATTCTCGTTTTTATGTAAAATGAAGTTCGTAAAAATTCTAATATTAGTGTTCTCTTTATAAAAAAGGAAAATCTTATAAATTTGGAATATTTATATAAATGTAGTGTACTATATTTTTGGAAACTGTTCGTAAAATCTCAAACATGTGTTTTTCTGTCAAGAGTACAAGACTTGCATTGTGTGTGTGTGTGTGTGTAAAAGGAATTACTCACGTGTGTAAAGTACTGAGCATGTAAACAAAAAATTCGGAAGTACTGGCACAACTTCTTTTCCAGTATTTTTTTCATCTTTGAGAAAATTTTGATGTAGTCAATCACATCATGTGCTAAGCTTTTGCTTTTTACAGAAACTTTCCTTTAAAAAGTGCATATGTGTCAACAATAGTAACACACATAGGTAAACAAAATCCACCTGATTTAAAAATATACATATAGTATGAGATTTTTTAATTTTTCAGGGGACTTGGCATCCTAAAAGTGACCTAAATACCCTTTTTTAAAAATTTTTGTTTAGTTATATTCTTTGCATTATCTTTCGATTGCTATATCACTTTTATATGCCTGAAAATTAGAAGTTGGAAAAAACTTCGATTGATAAATTTAAACAAACAAATTAGGGGATTCGACCACGCCCCGTCTGTAGTTTTTTGAAAAAAGTCTATTTTAAAAAGTGATAATTGACAAAAACAAAGAGAGAATGTGATACAAATAAAGCTAGATATTTCTGAAGTGTTACATTAATATATTTTTTATTTCTTTTGAATTGTGTGCGTGTAAAATTTTTTAATTAAGGCATTTTTATGTATTAATAATTTTATAATTTCAGTTCTTAATCATCATATATTTTTCATAAAAGTGTATTATTTCAATATTATGTGAAGCAAAAAACTTCAAAATTTCTGCTATGTGGCAAAAAAAATATTTTTTTTTTTCAATATTTTTCTCAAGTTTTCTTATGCAATTGATACTTTCTAAAAAGGGATCGTCTATAAAATATATGGGTTGAAATAATATGAAAATGCTATTATTCTTAAGAAAAATATGTTGGTAATACTTTAAAGCGGCATTTTATGCTTATAAAAGCTTATAAACTTAGCTTATAGAAGCTTATATATGCTTATATAGCTTATAAAAATTATTTTTTTAGAATTATATACTTCAACATGGTTTTTCTCTGTTTGTGTATTTTCGTATTCAAAAAGCTTCCCTTTGTTGAATTTTATCATACGTGTATCAACATTTTATTTTTTTCTCCAAAACTAGTTAAGTTTTTGTAAAATCGATCCCTAAATTTGTTTAAGGTATCCGACTACGTTCGGAGCCGTGATTTTAAAAAAGCGCATAAATGGATAATTTTCATGATATTTAGTGTCACTCAGATTAGAATACATGCATAAAATCGTTTTAAGGACATTTCGACAAAAAAAATTTATTTAAATATAATATTTTGGCAAAAAATTAACTTAGAATAATCTTTTTTCCAAATGTTCTCCTTTTGTGAAAAATGGTTCTATTATAATAATATTTTGCCTGTATACAGCTCGGACCTCTCTACAGAGGCTCAACTAGAATTTTTGAAAAATTCACATTATTTTCAGAGTTACCACCCATTGAAATAATTATTCACGTTTTTTTCTTAAAATTGCTCCCCTCTGTTTGTCGTAAAATATGAATAAACCCACTTGTAAGTTATATATTTCAAAAATTCTAGTTGAGCCTCTGAATAGAGGTCTGAGCTATGTACAGGCAAAATATTATTCTAATAGAAGCATTTTTCACAAAAGGAGAACATTTGGAAAAAAGATTATTCTAAGTTAATTTTTTGCCAAAATATTATATTTAAATAAATTTTTTTTGTCAAAGTGTCCTTAAAAAAATTTTATGCTTGTACTATTCTAATCTGAGTGACACTAAATATCATGAAAATTATCCATTTATGCGCTTTTTTAAAATTACGGTTCCAAACGTAGTCGGATACCTTAAAACATTCTTAGAAATATTACAGAAGAATTTCAAGTCAAAATATTAGCAAATACAAAAGAAGTATTATTTTAAAATTTTCCATATTTTTTTTAAAAAAAAATTGAATTTTTAAATTTGTGTGAATAATATGTACAAAATTTCATTTTGTATCATTTTCTTGAATTGAAACATTATACCGTAAAATCGGGCGTATTACGCGCTTCGGTGTATAACGCGCACCTATACTTTGAAGTTGTATTTTTTAATATTAAGGTATATTCACCGTGTATAACGTGCACCCCCTTTTTTACGAAGGAATCTGAAATGTACGTTGGCATTTCTATTATGTTTTAAAGTCATTTATTCGAGGTGTTATCCAAGGATTTTTAAAAATTAGTGTATTTCTATAAAAATAATCTTCTAAGTTCATATGACATTTTTTTAAATAAACAGTATTCCGATTTTTGTAGAAGTCTAAGTTTTTTTTTTTTATACACATCTCTTTTTTTTATTTTTGAAGCCATCATTTTTATACCCTGCGTATAACGCGCACCCGTAAATTCCGATCATACTTTTTGTGTTAAAAGTACGCGTTATACACCGGATTTAACGGCATATGAAATGCTGAAATATAATTTTTAAGTACATAAATAAAAAAAAAAAAATGTTCAAAAGGTGCCCTTATAAAAACTTTTTAAAGATTTTTAATACGCGGACATCTTTACCAAATTTGAAATTTTTTCTAAATTTAAAAATTGAACAACAAGTACAAACCAAATGGCAGTTTTGAATTCAGTAGAGAATACGCGATTGCATTTATCATATTGCCACACGCATAATTTGCTACAAGTCCCGATAGCCGAGTTGGCAGAGCGTTGGACTGAACTTCCTCAGGTCTCGGGTTCGAATCCCGGCCCCGGCAGATTTATCCAAAGACTGGAATTCTGTTTCCGTTTTTAATGTATTGTTTCTCTAGGTTCTAGATGAATCCAGATCATTCTTTAGAGTGCATACTGGTTATTTCTCGAATATTCCGAAGTGTATAAAAGCAGAGTTCATCGCCAGTTGGGCATGTTCTCAGTCCAGTGTTGTATCGAGCTCCAAGCGTTAGAATAAATCTAATTGTTTGTTTAATTGAACTGTGTACTTCTTTCGAACTCCGTGACAAGTTTGGTGGAGGCGCCGGGTACAATTACGTCAAACGTGGATAATAGCGACAGCCTTCGCAGGAGCCTCCGGTTAAGAGGATTATCCCCCGAATTCGGACTGTTAAAAGAAAATAGTAGGAAGAGGACAAAAATGCCGACCGAGCAAGAAGCCAAGCCCGCTGTAGTAACACCTTCGTTACAGCAATGGAGGAGCCCATCGACCTTCCGAGGAGCGCCTGGGGAAGACCCTCTCAAATGGCTTAAAGAGTACGATCGAGTAGCCAACTTTAACAAGTGGGATGACATGATGTGCCTGGCTAACGTTTATTTCTTTCTTGACGGTACTGCGAGACAGTGGTATGTCAACAACGAAGACGCCTTAGATTCCTGGGAAGCGTTTAAAAATGGACTAAGTGGACTTTTCGGTGACCGTCAAAAATATACCAGAAGGGCAGAAGAACAACTAAAAGGCCGAGCCCAGCGTTCAGGCGAGTACACAGTCCTACATACAAAGTGTATTAGGACTTTGCCAAGAGGTAAATCCTCTGATGAGAGAAGACGAAAAAGTGTCACACCTAATGAAAGGTGTTGCTGAGGATATTTATCAGGCCCTGTTGACGAGAGAAATCAACGACACAGCAAGTTTTATCAAATGGTGCAACTATATCGAAGATATGAAGCAGAAGAGAGTTGGTCGACCGAGATTTGAAAGGCTTCCAAACGTCGTACCGGTTGCATCCCTGACGGATGAGACTGATTTGGTCTCTCTTATTCGCACAATCGTACGAGAAGAAGTCCATCGACTAGTTAACCAGACGCAAGAATCTTTGGACTCCGATCCCCAATCCTTAGAAGAGATCGTTCAAGACGAAGTTGAAAGGGTTTTGGCCCCAGTGTCAACAAAACCTACAGAAACTAGACCACGACCAACATACGCCGCTGTAACCAGGAAATACAGAGCTCCTGTTCAGAAATTCCCACCTGAACCAAGAAAAACAGATGTGTGGAGAACGGCTGACAACAGACCTGTTTGTTTCCACTGCGGACGTCCTGGACATGTAATGCGCTACTGCCGAGAGAGAAAGGCTGTCTTTGACAACTCTCGAAACCGCCGACGGAACTTCGACGACGTTGGCACTGAAGAAGAAATACGCCGACCAAACTCTTCTCGCCGTTTTACGCCAAGTCCCACGAGAGGCCGATCCCCAATACGTCGTTACAGATCCCCGTCGCCATATCGCCGATCCAGTCAGTCGCCAGGCCGTAGGAGCGAGGAAAACTAAGGAGAGCGACCTTCCAAGGAGGTGAGGCCGCGTGTACTGGAAATCCTCCGTCGACCGCCAAGATGACTGGTAACCAACTAGACGTAATAATAGATAAGAAGCCGATACGTGCTCTAGTAGATTCTGGGGCATCGTTTTCTGTCATATCCGATAAGTATCGCCGATTTTTAAAGAAAGTTCTGTTTGCTGATGCCAAGAGCGTTATGCTGAAAGTTGCGGATGGAAATTTTGTTCGGCCGATAGGGAAATGTGTTTTACGTGTCCGTATAAACAATCGAGAACTGCCTTTTGAATTTATTGTTTTATCACATTGTAGCCATGACGTCATCCTAGGATGGGACTTTTTAGAGGCGTCTCAAGCCGTTATAGACTGTGGACAAAATGAACTTGTTCTAGAAGACATCTGTCGAGACTCCACAGCGCCTGACGCCTGGAATTTGTATGCCACCAGAGACTATACACTTAAGCCGCATTCTTTAACTAGAATAACAGTATCAGGATATCAAACCCGAGGAGACATAAATGTAGTTCTAGACGGCAGCAAACATTTTGCTCTTCGAGAAAAATATTGCTACACCGTCCATGGTATCCACATATCGTAACGGAAAAAGTGATGTCTGGGTTACCAACCTGCAGTTCCGAAACCAAATCATCCCTAGAGGAATGTGCATAGGCCAAGCTGAACCACTAAATGAAGGGCATCTATGTGTTATTTCCGACACATCAGGTTGCTTGGATGACCAGCAAGAAACTTCGGAGTCACAGATGAATTGTTCGTTAATGATGTCACCCGAGTTAAGTGACGAACAGAGAAACAAGCTATCCGAACTACTCCGGAAATTTTCTGGGCTTTTCACGAAGACCGACAAGTCGACAGCCGCGAAGACGAATGTGAAACACAGGATTTTTACTGGTGATCATGCTCCAATCAACCAACGAGCCTACAGAGTCTCGCCGACTGAAAGACGCATCATTCATGAAGGGGTTCAGAAAATGCTTGATGAAGGTATCGTCCAGCCCTCTGAAAGTCCTTGGTCATCACCCATTGTGCTCGTAAGAAAAAAGACGGTAGTTGGCGTTTTTGCGTCGATTATCGCAAGCTGAATAGCGTCACGAAAAAGACGTTTATCCTCTGCCTCGTATTGACGATACGCTCGACTGTCTGAAAGGTGCCATGTTCTTTTCTTCCATGGATCTCCGATCTGGTTATTGGCAAATAGAAATAGACGAAGCGGATCGTGAAAAGACGGCATTTATTACCCCGAAGGCTTATACGAGTTTAAAGTCATGCCGTTTGGTCTCTGTAATGCACCTGCGACCTTCGAGAGAATGATGGACAATTTGCTACGCCATTTTAAATGGACTATGTGTCTTTGTTACCTAGATGACATAATAGTGTTCTCAGAAACTTTTGAAGACCATCTTATACGATTAAGACTTGTTCTAAAATGTCTTCAGGAAGCTGGTCTTAAATTAAATTCAAAGAAGTGTCTTTTTGCTGCCCAAGAAGTAAAGATTCTAGGCCATCTTGTATCTAGTAATGGCGTTCGTCCCGATCCCGACAAAATAAAAGCCGTAAGAAATTTTCCCACTCCAAAGAATATACATGACATACGAAGTTTTCTTGGCCTTTGTTCATACTTTAGAAGATTTATTAAAGGTTTCTGTTATCTCGCCGAACCTTTGCAGTCGTTGCTGAAAAGTGGCGTGGAGTTTCATTGGGGTCCTGAAGAGGTGGAAGCATTTAACAGTCTTAAGAAAGCACTTACTTCGGATCCAGTATTGGGGATGTACGACGAAAGAGCTTCTACAGAAATCCATACTGATGCAAGCGGGTACGGTATCGGAGCTGTCCTAGTACAAATTCAGAATAATGTCGAGAAAGTTATAGCATACGCTTCTAGAACTCTGACAAAAGCCGAAAAGAATTATTCCACCACAGAAAGGGAATGTCTTGCCATCGTATGGGCTACCAACAAATTTCGGCCGTACATATTCGGAAAACACTTTACTGTTGTAACTGACCATCATTCCTTGTGCTGGCTCATGAATTTAAAGGATCCTTCAGGAAGGCTTGCCAGATGGGCCCTCCGACTTCAAGAGCATGATTTTGACATAAAATATAAAACCGGTAAGAAGCATAGTGACGCCGACGCTCTTTCGAGAAATCCAGTGGAAGAGGAAACGGAAACACCAGACAAATTTTTAGCAGTCACGACGAGTATGAACCTTGCGATGGAACAGAAAAAGGATAAAGACCTTGCGAAATTAAAACTTTTGAGCAACTCATCCAAAAACGAAGAATTCAGATTTATCGACGGTATCCTTTGCAGGAAGAATTTTGATCCAGATGGAAAGTTGTGGTTGCCAGTCATTCCTAAACATCTACGAGCAGACATACTAAGGCACTTTCATGACGCCCCCACCGCAGGACACCTTGGTTTCGCGAAAACTTATGACAGGATTCGCAAGAGATTTTACTGGCCGGGAATGTACCGAAATGTCGTTCGGTATGTCATGCATTGTCGGGAGTGCCAAAGGAGAAAATCCGTTCCTCAACGACCACCTGGACGTTTAGTTCCCATCCCTCCAGCTACAGCTCCTTTCCATCGCATTGGAATTGATCTCCTTGGGAGATTTCCAAAGTCTGCTCATGGAAACAAATGGATAATAGTCTGCACGGATTACTCAACACGATATGCAATAACAAAAGCCTTGCCGACAGCCGAAGTCGACGAAATAGCGAAGTTCTTACTTGAAGAAATTGTCCTCAGGCATGGAGCTCCTCGAGTAATTATCACAGATCGTGGAGCCGTCTTTCGATCCAGACTTGTTTCCTCTCTCGTCGACTTGTGTAACATTGATCATCGTTTCACAACGGCGTATCATCCCCAAACAAATGGACTGACGGAGCGCTTCAATAAGACCTTGGCCGACATGTTGTCAATGTATGTGGATGTAGAGCAGAAAAATTGGGATGAAATTCTACCATTTGTAACCTTCGCTTATAATACCGCTAAACAAGAGACCACAGGTTTTACGCCGTTCTATTTACTTCATGGTCGTGAAGCGGAAACGACACTAGATACAATGCTACCATTCTGTCCTAACGATTTTGATGACAATAACATCACCAAGATAGCAGCCAGAGCCGAAGAATCACGACAGCTAGCCCGAGTGCACACTCTGAGAGCTCAAGACAAAGATCGTCGACGTTACGATTCCAAACACCAAATGGTATCCTACGCTCCCGGAGATCTCGTATGGGTTTATACTCCAGTGAGAAAAGTCGGTCTCTCCGAAAAACTCTTAAGAAGGTATTTCGGACCGTATCAGGTGCTACGCCGTTTATCAGCCGTAACTTACGAAGTACAAGATTTTGATCCTGCTTCACGAAAAAGAAAACTAAGAGAAGTTGTCCATGTACTGCGTATGAAACCGTACCATGATCCCGCCGAGCAAATCGAAACCGAGGATATTCCTCCCAAAGAATCATACAAAGGACCCATCACTCGTTCCAGAATAAAGACCCTTGAACAAAATGACAGCGGGGCGCTGTCTTCTTTTTCGAGGGGAGCAATGCCACACGCATAATTTGCTACAAGTCCCGATAGCCGAGTTGGCAGAGCGTTGGACTGAACTTCCTCAGGTCTCGGGTTCGAATCCCGGCCCCGGCAGATTTATCCAAAGACTGGAATTCTGTTTCCGTTTTTAATGTATTGTTTCTCTAGGTTCTAGATGAATCCAGATCATTCTTTAGAGTGCATACTGGTTATTTCTCGAATATTCCGAAGTGTATAAAAGCAGAGTTCATCGCCAGTTGGGCATGTTCTCAGTCCAGTGTTGTATCGAGCTCCAAGCGTTAGAATAAATCTAATTGTTTGTTTAATTGAACTGTGTACTTCTTTCGAACTCCGTGACAATATTACCATCATGGATTTAGCCCATTTTTAAATTAAAAATACTTCTTTTGTGACGTTATATTTAAATTCACTCACGTTTTTCAAGATAAATTTCATTTTAAATGAGAATAGCTAACATAACGAAAAATGCGTTTGAAATTGTTGACGGGTTTATACTCCGAGGGAACGTTTTATATTGAAAAAGACAGCTTCCCCTGACTATTTGGTTTTGAATTCTTTTTTCTCCTGTATTGCTGATAGTAAAAAGTGAAGTAATGGGAAATGAAGGGTACTGCGTCCTTGACCACAAAAGAGGATGTGGGATTGTTCTATTCTGTGGAAATCAAGTGAAATTGGACATATTTATGTGTCTGCGAAGATTAGATGGATGTTTGCGGTTGTTTGGGTGAATGTCGCATAAAAATGACCATTTACTTTTTTTCTCTCTTCCAATAATAAAGCTTGTATCTCTATTGAACAGTCGTGGAAATGAAACTATAGTGGATTAAAAACATTTTGTTCCTGTTTTATATAAGAACAAAACTATTTTTTGTGTTTTTTCTCGTGATGTTTTACACATCCTGCCTTTGTTTTGAATCTTGACTGCTTATGTTTTTTAAAAAATATAATTTCCATTGTCTTTAAGGTATGCACTCTTTCATCATGAAGTTTGCCATTAATTTACGCTTAAAAATATCTGGACTGAACCCTACTTTCTGGGATACTTTACTTAATTAAATGGGGTTAACCACGAGAATGTTTATCTATTACAGTGTTCAAACTTTTCAACTCGTGGAACCTCTAGAACTTGAAGGTGCTTTCGTGGAATCCCTAAAGCCGGAGTAAACATTAAGTCGATCGCGATCGACCGGTGGACTGCCAACACATTTTGGGGTGACCGCTTTCACTAAGAACTAATAATCGTTCCATTTATGAAGGTCTAGAAATATAAAGTATTTGTTCGAATCTAAGCCGCCATCGATTCTAAGCAGTACCCCGAATTCTCGAAAAGATTTTGTGGAAATTGTGAAAAATAGTATAAAACGGTTTATCGATATCCAATTTTACGAAATTAAAAAAAAATTTAATAGGAAAACCAATAAGAAGGGAATAATTAGTTATTTTACCAGTATTATAAGCTTTTAAATACATGCATGAAGCTGTGATTGCTCTAAATACCCCATCCAACAATTTTTTCCCCTTTCTATTCTAAGAAGCGACCGAGTTTCAACAGCATTAACATTGGGAAAAATTGCTGCTTAGATTCGAGTAGATACGGTATTTTAAAAAAAAGAAGTAAAAAAAGTCGAATCAAAAGAGAAAGTTTCGTTGAATAGAAAATGTACTTCGTTATTTGGAGGTTATTTTACGAAGAAAATCGTAAAATGTTCTTGGTTCCACGAAAAAGTTCGCTAAATTGAGAAACTCGTAAAATAGAGGTTTGTAAAATGGAGGTCCAACTCTACTGTATACTTTCTTTTAGCTCACTACACCTACTTCACAGGGTGGATCGCAACACCTTGAAAAAATTAGTAGTCCGTACCCTAGAAAAATCTGCCCATCCCTGCCCTAGAGCTTAAAGGTGCTTTCTTGGAACCCCTAGAACTAGAAAGTGTTTTCATGGAACCCTATTCCATGCACGTACTTCGAGGAATATATCTCAAAATAATATTTAAAGTAGATCAACACATATGTTATTGGCACTTTATGTAAAGGCAATTAAAATAAAGTATTGCATTTATTATTAAAAAATTCTAATCTAATTTTTTAATACAATTTACTCATGAATAATATTGATTTGTGATTCATGTGTCATCTATGCTTAGTAACTAGGATATGCGTGCTTGCTTTTTTTCATACAAAATGTCGAAGTCTAGGTCTATTGAGATTAAATGCAATCGCATTACACATTCTGAGTTTTAATTTGTTTTTATATTATGTTTTTGTAGCCACTACGTTGAGAAACATAGTCACTTAAAGGCAATATTCTGAATGGTATAAAAATGTTTATAGTTGTATGAGAAATCCCGTGTATTTGGCATGAATTTTCAACGTAAAATTTAGATGTTGTTCTTAAATTTAGATTATATAACATCAACTCTGTTGATATGTTTTCCCCTGTCCTTCATTATAGGTTTTGTTTTCCACAAATGTAAAATGGTGCATTTTACATTAGAAAACTGTTTAGTTTTGCAAGGCATTGTGCTAACTAACGAGTATAAAATGATCTCGAGGAACCCGAGATAGTAAACAATGGAATATTCACAATCTACTACGAAGTAAATTTGTAAATATAAAATGTGTGTGTTTTATATAATATTCTTTTATTATATTATAATAAAAACTTTAAAAGTGTCGCAAAATAAAGCTATTATATATAAATAAAATTTTTTCAGTTTTAACGAATAGGATAAGCTGTAGACACTTGTACCTGTACATAGAGAACATACATATTTGCATACATATTTATTTATTCTCGAATATTTTTTTTATCGTGACTCGTGGAACCCTTGGGTATGACTTGTGGAATTCCAAGACTCCGTGCAACACAGTTTGACAGATTAAGTTAAAATTTTATTTCGTGATGTGGAAAATTAGATACATTACGGAGCGGTAGAAATTTTTTTCTGGAAAATTGGATACATTACGGAGCGGTAGAAATTTTTTTCTGCTTTCGTGGTGGTGGTGGTGGGACTAATCCCCATCTGGTCTAGTGAAACTAGACCAGATCCATGAGTCCATAAATCTACAAAGTCTAAGAACAGCAGAGGGATGCAACAGCCTCCTCACAGGAAAACCCCAGACATTGAAATGTGCTGAGAAAACTGACTGATGTTACATTTGGGGCAAGTTGGGAAGCTTCTTTTGTCACACTCAAAAGTCATGCACCTCAGGTGACCAGTCGAAAATCGTGAGAATGCCGTTTGATATGATCTGGAACCCTTGAATGACATGGCGGATCCAGGGTGTCTTTGAAAGTACCATGGGTGTACAGGAGGGACTACCCAGGTTCTACGTATTAATTCTTTAGCCCTGGAGTAGATCTCAGTCGATGTAAACCCCATGTGGTTTTTCGGATCCACAGGATTGCTTGTAGCCGCCTTCGCAAGGTCGTCCGCAACTTCGTTCCCGAGAAGGCCTACATGAGAAGGGACCCATTGTAGATGAATAGGGTGCCAATTTGAAAGCTGTTGAAAAAGGTGAAGAATACTCCTGCTGGTGCTGTCGCCGATAGATGGCCAATTCGATAAATGTTGGATGGATGATCGGCTATCTGTCAGTATTCAAATTTCAGAAACAGCTAGATCTCTTATGTTGTTAATAAATGAAAGACCGCACGATAGCTATTAGCTCCGTTCTAAAAACAGAAGCATGGTCAGCATTTATTCTCTGAAATTTGATGGGTGGTCAGACATTTTATTCACATTGGGCATTAAATTGTAATGGAACGTGACCCGCTGGAGTCCAAGGACAGGGTTGATGACAAGTGTCTGCTTTCGTAAATGAATGGGATCCATTAAAGCAGTGCTATTTTTCTTGATTAAAACCAATTTGCTCTATGTTCTGTAAATCTGCAATCTCGTTAAATGTATTCTTTTTTTTATTATTATCTCAAAGCAATCTTTGCCGGTGTTATAAATTGGATTTGGATTCGAAACTTTTTTTCAAATAAAATACTGTCCAAATGTCAATACCATATTTCACTTTGCCATTTATATACCGCCGATCAATTTCGTCGAATAAAAAGACGTCGTGAATTCAAAAAATGTGTCCAGATACTCTCATCGTTATAATTGTATCCGAACATGCTTGGGAACGTATTGGCAGCGTATCACGGTATTTGACGAAATGGGTCGACGGTTTAATACACAAGTACCTTAACTTTTTGTATTAAAAAGGGAGCATTATGTTTTATTATATTTCACAATTTTATTTGAATGAATTATTTTTTTCCTTTATAAATATATTTCGTTTCTTGTACCGTAGTGGCAATCAGATTTAACTTGACATGTTAAAGTTAATAATTGAGTATTTATGGAACGTTTCTGAATTTTAATGGCAAACTATATCAGATATGTAAGTTACAATTACATTAATTTATATTTCTTTTGGAAGATCTTTCTGTCTAAAAATGAATTCAGAATATAAATCCCTTCTTTCTTTTACCTCAGGAGAATGCAAAATTCACTTTTCAATTTTAATGTAGAGAATAATGGAATCTGTTCTTGAAGTGGTAAATAGTCATCTTTTTTAAATAACTGTAAAAATAGAAATTATATTAAATATTGTATAAAAAATAAAACTTGATAAACTAAACAAATTTTAAAGTGAATCTTCGAATCTGCTTGATAAACGTAGCGTTAAAAATATCCATGTTTGTTTTCTTAAGAAGTCAAAATATGTTTCATCACTATCTGTCCTCTATTTTTAGTGCCTTTGTGGTTACTTTAAAGCTATCAAAAATAAACGAGGGGAAAATTTTTTTAACAATGATCTAAATCTGTTCGTTTATTTATTTATTCTTTAAATTAGGGATCGGCTAAAGAAAACATCCTCACCGAACTTTTGTTTCCGAACCGTTGTTTGAATGGAATCTTTGCCGTCCAGTCTAATTTTGATGAAGTTTTGAAATTCGAACACTTTTTATTGGAGTATTTAATGAATCCTAATGCTTACAGCGGTCTTTGATGTTGTATTTGTAAATAATTAAAATCTAGTGCTCTATCTTTAAAATCTTCTTAAATAAGTAGGTTTTTGTTTGACAATTATGCTACAGGATAAGTCAAAATGAATGTAGCGATTACAAACGGCTGTAACTATTTAGTGGAAAAGAATTTATATAGATATCGAGAAGATTTACACACACAGAATGTAAACGGAACTTCGTATTTTTGTATACAAACATCATAAATGTTCCATGTGACTTCCCTTGATTACACGGACAACATCTAGACTGTACTCTACGGCACACATTCTGAAGCACTTGTGCAGTCACCGCTTATACTAATAAGACCTAAGACGCGCATACTAAAACACACATGTTTATGGAGCACCAACGCCAGCTAGAATGGATAATCGGCTTTGCACAGTTGATATGACTGTGTTTACTTAAACAAATAATTAGATGAACGTGTAGACGATACATGCATCTTCATTAGAAGCGCATGGTGGTGCTTAACACATTCACTGCCGCTGTAGCGGAAAAAGCGATCACTGCAATGCCAGCCGTATAAATGAATTTTTCCCTACATGCCGATTAAAGAGGAGAATAAATGTAGATGATCAGCTCTTCCCGTGATAGCACGGGATTGGCTATGGAGACATCATCCTACATCCCGCACTTTCACGGATTTAGGTTTTCATACTGATATCATGTCCCGCAATGGCGCGGACTTGGGAGAGAACAAATTAAGTACATACGTCGGTTTTAGATGCATCGGTTCACGTATGTTACCTACTCGCTGCATTGAATGCGTCCACGCACAACCGTCTAGCAGTCGCTCATAATTACTCAAGTATTGAACTTGATAATTTTGTGTTTTTATTGTAAAAATGGCAGTTTGTCATTTTTAAAAGAGAAATATCATATCGAAAATAAATGTTAAGGAAAGTATACATATAGTTTTAATGCAGAGTGGTCTACGCCACTGTGTGGACTGCAACACCTTAAAAATATTTGAAGTAGACCGTACCCTGAAATAGTCCGCCCACCTCTGCAGTTAACGATCCAAAAGTGCAGCGTTGGTTGGAAAAATTTCGGTCTGGTGATTTTTCCCTACAAAATAAACCGTAGAGAAGACCTAAAAGATCTGTGAAAAATGATGCTTTGAATGCATTGGTGGAAATGAATTTAACTGTATCTATTACACAGCCAGCGCAATGATGGAATGCATGAAAAATTGAAAATTATGCGCCTTTCGCTTGTTAATAGGCATGGCCTAATACTTCTACACCACAACGCGCTCGGGCCCGTACGTTGTACAAAACAATCGATCTTAAGATGTTTTTAGGATTTATTAGTCTTCTTTTTAATATATATATATATATATATATATATATATATATATATATATCTTATTTAAATTTTCAATCGTTAATAAAATACTTTCTAATCATCCAATCAAGTTCAAATACATTTTTTTAAACTTGTAGTGAATGGCACTTGCTGTTAATACATCTTTTTCAAATATTAATAAATTAATTATCGGCTTTTGATGCCAACTTATATTCGTCTCTATTGGTGTAACAATGTAACTGATGAAACAAAGACAAAAGTTGACGTCGAAAACCTATTTTTCAGCCAAACTGGGGGTGCATTATTACAACAATGCATGTAAATCAGGCTCTTGTTTCAGTTCCTACTCTATTAATTCACTCTCTCCCTTTATATATATATATATATTATGTCGTTACTGGGATTAATTCGTAAACTCCTTTTTGACAGAATAATCTGTTTATTTTTAAAATAAGAATAAAAATGAAGAATAACAATTAATTAATTAAGTGAACATTTAAACGTCGTTGTCTAATTGGCTCTCATTATTTTTAAAGAAATATAACGGCTCTGTCGATATGCGTCTGTTTCCCTTGCGGTCTAAACATCTCCCATTCTCATGTCTCTTCTCTCGCTGTTTCTTTTCGTCGGAGTCATCGCCCTCAGTTTCCATTCGCAGCCATCTGCTGGGGGATGCTACGGGGGGCTTGCAGTAGCGCGTAGCGCCGTCTACTTCACACACACATATAATTCGAATTTTCACTATTTAATAAAATACTTTCTATTCATCCATTCAAAGTAGGGATTGACTTAAAAATCTTTTTTATATTACTTGTTTAAAAACACTTAGTACAGTTTATACGGGCTAAATCATATGAAAATGAAAACAGTTTGAAAAATTTCGTATCGTGCGGAGTCTATTGATTCTAAAGAATAGAATTTCTTTCAGACTGGCATCTATGTTGTAAAATATCTCGTTGGAAAAGGCGTATTGAAGGAAATGGAACTTATTGTAATTAAATAACTAGCTTTTGAAAAAGATATGCAGTTTTATATATTCATTGAAAAATCCGACATTTCACACACACGAATCTAATATTATAATAGATTCTGGTAGAAATTATTAAATTAATTTCGTAACATATATATTGCAGTAATAAAGCACAAATTCAAATATGGGAGTTTTTGCATTTCTGTTTGCGCAATCAAATTAAAGGTTTTAATTAATTAAAATTAATACTAAGTTTATTGAGAAAGGAAAAAAAAAATTTTTTTCAGCCTTTAACGAATGGTTTATATTTGAATTGAATTATGTGAACACATGCTCATGTCTTCCACATACTCAATTTTACGCGTATATTTTGTGTAGAATGAAAATAAAAGTACAAAAAAAATAAGTGGCAATGTACTACAACATGAAATTGTTTGACACTATATACTCGATTTAAAAGTGTCTTCATTATGTAAGAGGAAAAAAACTTCCAAAAATATGTTTGGGAGAATTTTATTGTAGCAGTTCCCTACCTAATTATTAAATTAGAAATTATGTGTTGAATTTATTAGCTTAACAAGAAGTACGATGCTGATATTAGTTAACACGTTATTGCATCTTCTCATGTGACCACCATAAATTGAACCTATTTCGGAAGCAACTTGTAACGATTCACTAAATTTTTATTAAATTCATATCAGATGTCGTAGATCTATTTTATAGTATTATAAACTTTCTACGTCGAGAGACTTATTTATATAAGCGATATCTCTTAATACATATGAAAACTCGTGTTTTTTATTTTTTCTCTCAAGTTCATTTCGGGTTTTCACGCGTATTTCCTCTTAACTGACCTCTGTGGTTACTTTATGTCATTGTTTGATATGAGAATGTCATCTTTTAAGTTAATCGTTATGTATACAAATATACATTACTATTTAAACAAATATGGAGAAAGAATTATGAGAGGATGATCTGAAAATACCACGACATGGTAGAGGAGGTTGTGACGAATCTATACGGCACCTTATCACTAATACTCTTAGGCGCCTTTGAGGATTGTAAATTCGTGTATATTTCCAACCAGCTCTGAAAGGAGAAAACCTGATATGCAAATGAATTAAGGTTTTTAAGGAGAGCGTTGTAAGTTAGTAGATAGAAGGCTATTGAGCCAAGTGAAGTAGTGACGACGTTGAAAAGATTCAAATGGATTGCGTGATTAGAGTCTTACTGTTATTAGTCAGCGAAATACCATTGGAAGGATTGATCTACCTGGAGAGAACGACATTATAGCCAGGTGATATTTAAAACTTAGTTTGTCTGACCACAAGAGTTAATATATAATAAAGTTAGTGTAAAGTTAATGAATGATAGTAATTCAAGTTGCGTATATTTCTCGGTCCTCTTATTCTGTTAAACCCGTTCGATATTGAGTTTAATAGTTGACTAATATCATATTTTGTGATTTAAATTAATATTAAAGGTAAATCCCTTTGATGTAGACATATTGTTTAATATTTGTATTTAGAAGGTTGCTAATTGAATCAATTGAATGAATATAATTTGTTATTCTAAAAATGGCGTCTGGTAATTCTTTGCCTCAGTTCAATCTTAGTGTCCAGGGTGGAACCCGGGGGGTTCTCACAAGGTTAGCAAATGATTTGTAAATTTTCTGAAACCTATCACTACGACTATCCAACGACTGTGAGATCAGTTTAGATCTGAAGATTCTGTGCCTAGAAAAAATGTACAGAGGTAAACCACGAGTTATATTAGCCACGGGAGACTATTTTCTAGGTCTCTGAGGCCTAAGGAAGAGAACCACTTATATATATGTTTCTACTTGTTGCAAATCATTTTATTGCATCAGGAACAAGAATCTTCGTTACTGCAGTGCGAAAACGCTTTTATAATGCAGGTGTCTATGCAGGAATATCAGTTGGGTGTGTGTTCTGCCTATGTTGCGCCAGGGAACACATTTCCAGGATCAGACAGCAGTGATCTCCTGTACCCTTCACATATAAGTTCAGGTTCACACTCAGGGTGTCTGTTGATTTGGGAAGAATAACGCCCCAGATACAACAATGTTGAAAAATACAGTTAGAGAGGGTGTAATCATGGCATAGACAGGGATCTTCCTCTTAACTTGCATGCTTTCCATGGAGGAACTGTAATTGATGTGAGATATTGGGACGAGATTCTTGATTGATATGTCTGCTGATATTCCGCTAATATTGGTAAATGAATTCATTCTGATGGATGATAATATGTGAGCTCAGAAAGCTGCACTTGTCGAGGATTATCCTGAGATTCACTATTTGGAGCAAATAGAATGACCAGCCCAGTCTCCAGATCTGAATCCGATCGAGTATACTTGGGGCTACCTTGGCAGACAAGTTGCTGCTTGAAGTTGTCCAAGGTCGCTACATGAGCTGGAGAAAAAGGTTCCATTCAATTCGATATCCGACAACTTCAATTGGTGACATGAAAAGTCGATGCTGCCAAACATTGCAATTAGAAGTGGTGCATTCTTTATAATAACCCCCATTTTGCTATTTTGTGTTTCCTCTACATCCCCCCGCCATAAAACTGATGTACTGCTTTCTCCAATAATGGACTTTTCTACCAAGAGTGCATTAGCATACTCAGACTTATGGAGATATTTTAAAATAAGCATAATTTTTATGACATATGTAAAATTCTGAATTTATTATATAGTGTATAGTTTTATATTACAATCTTTGTTTTTTACACTACGTTCTCAACATTCAGGTCGAAAATCTCAAACATCTATTTCACTAACATATTCCTTCGCGAAAACTATTTCAGTAAATTCTTCCATCGTAATACAGTCATTTTCGTTTTTATCAACTGTTTATTCAATTGATTCAAGTGCAATTCTAAACAAGGAATGGAATTTTTTCCTACTACAGTTTCATGTAAGAAATGGCTTCGTACCCGTTTCACTGTCGGTTTCACAACAATGAAAACCATGCCAGTAATTTTCGCTGGGAAACTCGTTATTCGCGCTAGTGATGCTTCAATGATATTCAGCACATCCTCTTTTCTATATGTAAGTGTTCCGTGGATGTTCAATTGAGAGGCGTAATGAGAATCGTTTCCGGACTATTTGCGTACTAGGCAGCGATGACACGATCCGTTAGGGATAGCGAAAAAACATTTTGACTGCATGATTGACGAAGACGTCCAATTCTTCCGCTTACCGGAAGCTTTCTATTTATTTGTTGTATACTTATGGTTTTAGTTTTAAATTCTTTAGTAAAGCTATATAAAATAGATTAGCAATTTCAATTTCTAATTTATATATATTTTTTATAATTTTAATTATAAATTCTTAAAAGATAAGAATTATAAAATAATTAGTTTGCTGTTGAAATAACTTTTGTAACTTTTAAGGTATACAACTACCCTAAAATTGTGAATTTTGACAAAAACTGACAATTTTTTTTATGATTTTATTTTATAGGCCATCTTATTAGCTTTATAAAAATACAAACTTATTTATTTTCTATTCACTAGAACAAAAACTACAAGTATTTTAGTAAAGGCAGATGCGCCACTACTTAAGCAAGATGGCATACTTTAAAATGCGCTTTACTCAAAATGTTTTTTTTTTTTGAAAATGCTCAAACGAGAGGACAGGGATTGCTCAGGAAGTTTTGAAAATAATTAACTGAATTTTTTTGTGTATGCTCTGTATAATAGTATAAGTGTTTTAACATTCAGATTCATCAATCACTGTTTTATTACAAAATTTACAGTTCCTTATGTGAATATAATGCTTTTTTTTAAAGTAATTCCATATAATAATTAAGATAAAGGGCTTTAGTTTTTGTAAAAATTAAAATATCTCTCATCCTGAAGAAAAATTAATTGCAAGGCAACACATCAAGATAGAAAAATTGAAAATTTGTTCATAAACTTTTAGTACAGAATGAGTTCCGTTATCGTAAATTTTTACTCATTTTTTCCCATTTTAGTGGTATTAATTTCTTTTTCTCTTCATAATTTTAGTATATCTTTCTTAAGATATACTAAATAAATCCCCATATAGTTGTCGCAAGTAGCCTGAACTGCATTTATTGGAATAATACTGTTGCAAGTTTGAATGGAGGAAAAGGTGCCAACAACTCCAAGTGTTTGAATAATAACATATTTATCGATGGACAAGGATTTAATATATTTTTATAAAAATAATTATTGTTTAAAAGAATTTTAATGCGGATTGATCATGTTTTCTGTCGTTAACTTAACGAGCAATTTGTATATGTGAATACACAAATACCTAACCTCGAAATTTCAACCTTGTTTCAAAACACTTAAATTGCGACATCTCACCTTATGACATTGCTGTGGAAATCTTTACTACCAACTCATTGCACAACACACGCCCGACCGGTTCCGCCGACGCATTTTTATTCAAATATAAATCCGAATATCTCTCCGGATCACTTCAGCATCTCTCACGGGCTGAACATAAAACTTGCAGAGTTTATCCCATCATAATCTCACCTGCAAAGAAAGGGAAACGACCTTGCGATCATTTGCTTATTATAAATACCATCGTATTGTTTCCTGGAACTTCTTGGACCTGTGACAAACTCCGAGGAGTGTATGGAATCGTTCTGTGAGGCCGGTTAAAAATAAGAACGCAGTGCTCTCCGTTTAACCGAATCGGGGTTTGTTGTGGATGTCAGCAGAGTTAATGATCTTTTAGTGATTTAGATAATGGGGATTTCCCTAGTAAAGGTACCTTCTCTTAATTGTTGAAAATTCGACGCAAATTAGAAACGCTAGATAATAGGTGTTTCCTTTATAAAGGAACCTTCACTTGATGTTTGAAAATTGGACTCAAATTAGGGTCGCTTTTAGTCTAGAATAAGGATGGCCAACCCAAATGACCTTGCGGGTCACTCTGGAAAAACGTTATAATCGTGCGGGCCGCATAAAAAGATATATATCTTTATATTAGATATATATCTTTATATTACATTTATTAGGTTAAAACAGAGGCAATGAGGCAAAATAGAAACAGTTGTAGGATTTATTTTTTACAAAACACTATACTAGAAACAAAAATATTGCACCAAATATCCTCATTTTGTGCAGTTGTATTGAATCTCGCGGGCCGCAAAGTTGCTCAAGGCGGGCTACGGTGCGGCCACCCCTGGTCTAGAATATGGTTTGTTGAGGATTCAAAAGTTCGAAAAAGAGATGGGATAAAAATGCGGTGTTGTAGAAATGTATAAAAAAATATGTATGCTTGTGGGTTGATAATTTAGGAGATTACTTAAACTAATAATGATAATAATTACCTCTAACGCATTATGTGACCGCAGTAGTTTATTGGTTATGGTCACGAACTAGTTGCTGGAGTGTCATGGGTTTGAGTCCAGGTGCAACTGAAGCCCCTCCGTGTAGAGGAGACCATTACATGCTAAATGTGTCGAGGTTTAAAGTCCTCCTGTTGATATGGTAGTTAGGAGAGGGATTTCTAACTCAGGAGTCTTCTGCGACGAAGGTTCAAAATTACGAGGTTCGTCGCCAGTAGCCATCGCGCAGTTTTATAGTGCGACGTAAATATAACTAACCGTCGTGTTGATTTATAATGCGACGTTAATATAGCTTTCACTCACTCTCTCAAACATTCTTCACTAAGTTAATACTTAGGCTCATCTTAAGGGTTATAAACTCCAGAAGAAATAAAAAAATTTGGAATTAAATGTTTTATAACAAAGAAAAGGATCACAAAAAGGGGTAATAAAAAGAAGAAAAAATAATAATAAGCAAAACAATTAATGAAATAAAATAATAATAGTACGTAAAATACAAAAACTAAGAGTTTGCAAATCCTTTTTAGCTAAAATTACTTGAGACCAACATTTGTTTTCCATCAGTGTGTGAATTGCAGTTGAAAAATTGATATTGATTTCCATTTTAAAATTTCTATTTTAACATTTAATCCCTTTGAATATAAAATAATGTCAAATGGTTCGTGAAGGCTATAAGTAAGTAATAAGTGTCTTTCAAAAGATTTTAATTATAAAAAGAATTTAAAGATGTTTAAAAGCAGATTTTGAATGCAATTTAAGTAGTATATATTCTACTTGTATTTTACTTTATAAGTCAATACCCGTTTTTCTTTTAGTAAAAGTAGAGTTATTGAAATTAATATAAATTCGTGTGATTGCAAGACCAATTTGTAATAAAGAATCTGTAACTTTAAAAAATTTTCATTAAAAATGCAAATTTTAAGATTCTGTGTGTGTGCGTGAGTGAGTTGTGCAAATTCAATTTTAATTCAATTCCTACACTATTAGCTCACACTCTCTATATATTTATTTATTTATTTATCTTGGTGGAATTTTCGATCCTTAATAAAATACATTTTAAAGTGCTCAATTGAGCTGAAATTTTATATATGATTATTTTGGATGACAATACAATAATTTAATTATAATTAATAAAAGTTAATTGATTAAAACTAATTATTTAAAGAATTACAAATACAATCACGTTGGCATCATTTTTGGCGACTTAGCGACCCTTTTAGCTACTTGTGTCAAAACTTGAAAAGGTTTTTTTCTCACGTTTTAAAGCATTCAGTACACGATTGTTTTTAATGATAATTAATAAAAATTAATTACTATTTAATGTCATGATTCTGTCATATGTATTTACATATTTATATTAGTAACTATTTAATAAAAAGTAGCCAAAATAAAAATTTTCTTTGTTGATCTAAGTAGGAATTGACTTAAAAATACGTTTTTATCTTTCTTGTTTTATGTTATTAATTTCACTAATTTTCAAATTTTACTGAACTAGCATATATTTTTGTTTTAAATACTTACATTCAATTTCTGCATGTATGTAATCCTCCCTTATGTATGTGTTCCTACATTCATAAGGGAGTAAAATTATTGTACTAGCTTAAGTTTGTTGCTAGCATTATCTAGAATAAACAAAAGTAATAACCAAATCAATACATTTTGAGCAATAACGTTATCAAATAAGTTCTTCGACTGTGATCAAACTGGAAAAAATATTATAAATTGATTTTTACGTTTTTCATTGGCTATTAGTTCTATTAAACTTTTGTTGTGGTTTACTTTTGTACATTTTTATTTATAATTATTATTTTAGTTTGGTAGATCAATACAATGTTGAAATATATCCCCCCCTCTTGGGTTGTGTAATAAATAATATTTAATTGAACTACACAATTGCAAGAAGCTCGTTTGCACTTTATGGAAACGATTTTGATAGTTAATTTTTGTCCGTAAATGACGTATTTTTTGGAGAGATTTCCTTCGCACTGTCATACAAATTTTACTCCCTTCTTCATGAACCGTTTTCCAAAGTATGTTCAGTGTTCTTGAATTCTGTTTTCCTGAGGTTCATTTTAATAAACCGAAAACACAAAAGTGAATTGGGGAAGCATCAGATTATTTTACAGGTATTTCATCGAATGGGATACACTTTATTCCTTCTTTCAATTCTTTCTTTGCTTAATAAGCGGCAGTTGACTTAGACATGTGATTAGAGGTCAACTTAATCGATGTCTTTTCCATATAATACGGGAATTTCTCCATCAAAAATTGGTTCTAAAATATTCTGTGGTTAGTAGAGTGAATTAATATTTGCTTTACTTCAGATTTTTTTGATTTTTAATTTGCCGTTGTAACAAAATCCTGTAATTATCATGAGTTTTCTGTACCCTGACGGAGCCATTTCGTACGGTTATTCCCTTCAGTTGAGCAATAGAAAATTAACCTTCTTTTGTCACTGTCACTTAAATATACCCATGCCTCATCGAGTGTCACCACAAATTTCCATTTTTCAGCCGCTAGGGGTTTTGCATATAATTTTCTACACTTTGTTTTTCTTTCAGCAATATGTTAGAGCAAAAGCAGATGAACTTGAGGTTTAAGGCATCCGACTACGTTCGAAACCGTGATTTTAAAAAAGCGCATAAATGGATAATTTTCCTGATAATTTTGGTGTCACTTAGATTAGAATACATGTATAAAATTGTTTTAAGGATATTTTGACAAAAACAAATTATATTTGAATACAATATATTTCGGCAAAAAATTAACTTAGAATAACCTTTTTTCCAAATGTTCTCCTTTTGTAAAAAATGCTTCTATTAGAATAATATTTTGCCTGTATATAGCTCAGACCTTTGTACAGAGGCTCAACTAAGATTTTTGAAAAATTCACATTATTTTCAGAGTTACAACCCATTGAAATAATTATCGGCGTTTTTTTTCTTTAAATTTCTCCCCTCTGTTGTCGTAAAACATGGATAAACCCACTTCTAAGTTATATATTTCAAAAATTCTTGTTGAGCGTCAGTATAGAGGTCTGAGCGAAATACAGGCGAAATATTATAATAGAAGCATTTTTCACAAAAGGAGACTATTTTGAAAATGGGTCATTCTATGTTCATTTTTTTGTCAAAATATTGTACTTAAATAATTTTTTATTGTAATACTATTCTTAAAACACAATTTTATATAATTTTCTAATCTAAGTGACACTAAATATCATAAATATTATCCATTTGTACGCTTTTGCAAAATCACGGTTCCGAACGTAGTCGGATACCTTAAACATCTTTTTTAACTTTAATTTTTTATGAATGATTTCACTTACAGTGCCGGAAGACATTCATAGTTTCTCTGCAACTAATCTTTGATTCTGCTGATTTTCTTTTAGGATCAGAGACTTCGAACAGTCTTAGGAGGAAGTTTCGTGGTCCTGTTTTCATTTTTACTTTCTACAAGACGCTTTTTCCCTTTCAATAATGTATCATAAATACTATTGAAATACTATAACCGAGACTTTTACACTGCTTTTTAGTTTGTTGATACGATCAACAAACTAAAGGAGTTTAGGAGCCATTTTTAAAATCTTTTATTTTACATTCCAATCGAAAGAAAACATTAGCAGACGATTATACCGAAATTGTTTAACATTTTATCTCAAAATGCAAACGTAAAAATAAATTACAAAATCGTTTCCATAAAGTGCGAACGACCTTCTGTATTTTACGATAATATATATATATATATATATATATATATATATATATATATATTAAATGACTAAATGCGCAATACTCTAATTAAGTTTATTTTATTGTATATGCATTATATTGTCGTGTTCGGTAAAATTAAGCAAGGCATCTTTATTGAAATGGAGAGGACGTTGATAGTGTGCACGTAGTATTGTGGGGTTTTCGTAAGTAATTTGGGTAATGAGAATGTTCCTGCTAATCAGAGGCGTAGCCGTAGTAATTTAGACGACACGAACGAAATATATTAATAGATTTGCTTAGGAAATTCCGAATACTGATGTTTAGTATTGTGCTTTTAAAGATAGGATTAAAAAAAGAATTATTGTGTATCGCGTGAATGGTTTTATGACGCGGGTTTGTTTCGACGGAAAGATTTTATCTGTAGGATATTACTCGCTTCTTGCGTAATTCTCATATCTCTGTTTTGTTATTGAAGTCTAACTTTTAAAAATACAAGTTTTTTTCATTCTTTCTTTTCAAAGGAAAGTATGTACTGTTGAATCTTAATAGACAATAGGTAGCCCTGTTACAGTTAGTGGCCTTCAAATTTCTTGATACATCAAACACTTAGAACAGTGGTCTTCAAACTTTTTCAACTCATGGAAAACCCTAGAATTTGAAGGTGCTTTTGTGGTACTCCTAAAACTAGAAAGTGTTTTCAAAAAAGAAAAAGAAAACTAGAAAGTGGAACCCGATTCCATACACAGAAAAAAGTAAAATTGTTCACAAGCGTTTTGTTAGCCACTCAGTGACATAATCAAATAGTTACGACACTAAAGAAGTATGAGGATGTGTGTGTGTGTTTTTTTTTTCGTTGTAAAATTATCGGCGGCATCGAATATAGCGTACTCAGATGGAAGTATCAGAGGAACTGGGAATTACCAAAAGTATCATCTCTAAGCTTTGGCCACGATTCCAAAATGACGGAAATGTCAGTAGACGTTACAATACAGATCGCCCCCGAGTTACAACGCCGAATGAAGATCAATGTTTGGCAGTAATTCCCAAAAGAAGCAGACAGAGAAGAGCATCCGACCTGTCTCGTCAGCTGTCTGCAACCGCAGGTACGACAGTTTCAAAACAAAACCATGAACAGACGTTTGAGACATATTGGTTTATATCAGAGGTTCCCAAACTTTTTTGTCTTATAGAACCCTTGCCATGGTTTTCGGGTTTGGGTTAGACCCCTGCTTACCTAATATTGAATTTTTGCAAATTTATCAATTTTAATATCTTTTTGATAGCTGGTACTGCTACTTACTTTAAAAGAATTGAATTTCTAACTGTAGAGAAGTATAGCGTTTAAAATTTAAGCAGCAGATGTTAATGGATTAAATCAAATTAATACATAAAATAACTGAACAACAAACAAATGATTTTAAAGAGGAGGAATAATTTGGTGCTTCAATAAAAATTTTTCAACATTTAATATATCTCTCTCTTTCTCATTCTAACCAGGTTTAACCCTAAATCTCTTTTGTTAGTAGATGTCCAGTTTTCTTTCCTTTCTTTTTGTTTGTTTTTGAGTTCGGCAAATTTACTGAAACTCCCTCTCGCAAGGAAAAGCAATTAAGAACTTTTTCATGATATTCCATAGTTTGTGACAAATAACAGGTATGTCTTTTTAAAGCCAAAATTGCTGATATCTGTTTCTAAACTTTATTTTAAGATCTTCATTAGGTCCTATTCTATTCTATTCGATTCTTATTGTAATATGACATTTTTTTCAATATGACTGTATGAATTCATTGTATACTGTGGTATCACTATATAAAAAAAGCAATCACAAACTTATTTTCAAAATCTGAGTAAAGGGCATTTAAATATAGAACATAGGTTAAAATGTCCTGACAGATTGTCCGTGAAAAATTGAAAAAATTCGCAATGTTCAATATTATACTTCTTTAGCTTAATTCTGGAAAGAAATGCTGAAATGGTCCTTATCTTAGTAAAATGTATGCTGTCACCTAGTAACCACAAAATAATCTCACTAAATTTAGTAAATAAATCAGTTAAATTGGTAAAATCTGGTTTCCACAAAATTAAATTTTTTTTTTAAAGATTTAATTCACAACCTGGCTTAATGAGAACCACTATCATATACCCCTTTTTATACCTCATAGACCCCCAAATCATTTTTTTGCTGGCGTGGACCCCTTGCAGGTTGTCATAGACCTCTGGGGGTCTATATAGACTACTTTTTTTGGGAAACACCGGTTTATATGCTCGCAGGCTTCTCAGATGTGTTCCACTCACGGCAACTCACTGTTACCGATGGTTAGACTGGAGTAGAGAAAATGCAGTGTGTGTGTGGACATCGTCAAAGTGGGCATGTGTGATGTTTTCCGACGAGTCTAGGTTTAGCTTGAAACCTGAGTCACGTCGGAATTTCATATGGAGAATGCCAAGTACCTGTCACATCCAAGGCAACATCTGACGCAAAAAAATCAATCAATGTTTTGATAAATCAAATCTAGGTTCTACATTTCTTATAATAAGAAATAAGGAAAATTTCACTTATCTCGTATCTTTCTGTATAGAACATCAGTCGCTCGGGTTTCGGGTGATGCTTTGTAAAACTAAGTCTTTTCAATAAATTAGAGATCCAAGGTGTAGGTATTCTGTATTTTTAAATTACTCATTTAATATTGGACGAAACACTGCAACTACAGAGCATTAATTAATACAAGTTAGATTACATACTAAGACTAAAATTACGAAATAGAATTTCGTTACTTCTCTTTTCTACTACTATTGATACAAACAAAAAACAGAGACATGTAGCAGTTCTCACGCGCATGCGTGGATTCCGTTCAGTTACTGGTGGCGAGTGAGTGATGCTAGACGCAACAACATCACTGAACTGCATGGTTAAGGTGGCGTAAGATTGCTCGTTTGGGGAAAATTTTGCTGGGCTCCAGGATAGATCTGCATGTTCAAATCGGAATCATGACAGGCCAAATTTTTGGGGACATCATTCTGAAACAACATTTGCGTTTGTTCAGGGGTGCCATGAGCACATAATTGTATTTATGGATCACAACGCCCTTGTTCACCAAGCAAATATCTTAAACGAATGCCTTCAATCTGAGTTTCTTACCCCAATAGAATGGCCATCACTCTCACCTGGATTGCATACGGCAAAGCATGTGTGGCACATGCTTGGCCATAGAGTTTCAGCCGTTCAACTACGTCCCACATGTGTATCGGAACTTCGGAGAGCATTGCTGCTGAAGGGAGTAGTCTTCCCAAAGATCACCTCGATAATTTGATACTCAGCATAACTAGGTGTTGTACGGACTATATTTCATCACACCGGGAGACTTACAATGTATTAATTATCATACCAACCGCGTCTAATATATTAAGTTTTTGTTAAGAGAGTATTTTTTTTGTAATTGATCCAGGGAACAAAAATCGTTGTTTTTATGAATTGTATCACACATACGCCATCTTTTTTGTTTATCGTTTGTTTAATAAATGAGCTTAAGGTATCCGACTTCGTTCGGGACCGTGATTTTAAAAAAGCGCATAAATGGATAATTTTCATGGTATTTAGTGTCACTCAGATTAGAATACATGCATAAAATTGTTTTAAGGAGATTTTGACAAAAAAAAAAAAAAAATTATTTAAATATAATATTTTGGCAAAAAATTAACTTAGAATAATCTTTTTTCCAAATGTTCTCCTTTTGTGAAAAATGTTTCTATTATAATAATATTTTGCCTGTACATAGCTCAGACCTCTCTACAGAGGCCCAACTAGAATTTTTGAAAAATTCACATTATTTTCAGAGTTACCACCCATTGAAATAATTGTTGGCGTTTTTTCCTTAAAATTGCTCCCCTCTGTTGTAAAATATGAATAAACCCACTTCTAAGTTATATATTTCAAAAATTCTTATTGAGCCTCTGTAGAGAGGTCTGTGAGCTATATACAGGCAAAATACTATTCTAATAGAAGCATTTTTCAAAAAAGGAGAGCATTTGGAAAAAAGATTATTCTAAATTAATTTTTTGCCAAAATATTGTATTTAAATAAATTTTTTTTTTGTCAAAATGTCCTGTAACGTCGTGAGTAGCTAACCATAACAGCCTAATATGAAAATAAAAGGATTGTTTATTTGCTAAACAATTTGTTAGTGAAGCAATAGATTACAGTTCATATGCCAAGCCGGTGCAGTCAGTCTATATTCTATTCTCAACGCCACCGGCGTTCATCGTCTTTTCCTTCCTTTCCACTTCAATCTCGAACTAAGACCTTTTCTTTAGCGCTCTCTTCCAGTCCGCTCCAACCAGGGCTCTCCTCTCTTGCGTTCTCGATCTAGGGCAGGGTTTTCCCCTTTTTCTCCCTCCAGAGCCGGGCTCCTCTCTCTAATTCCTCTCGTCTTCCTGAAAAAAAATCCTTTTAAACACCAGGGGTGGGTCCACAACACGCCCGCGTCCCTTATTCACAAAAGGCAGGGCACTTATTCAGGGCAGGTCACAAAAGTCTCTCTCGGCCTCCCTCGTCCTATTTGCGCATAAACACACCAATACACATTCGGGCCGTCTGGCCCAAGGCGCCATAATTCCTTGTCCAACATCTGGACACACTTGTCCATCACGTCACCTGTTTCTGTTATCCCATTCTCTCAACATCAGAAATGACGACACGATTCTTTGAAGACAGGCTTCGCCTATTGTCACTGGGGTGCCAGCTCTGCTTTACCATTATGGCTGCCAGTCTGGATGTCGTCACTCCCCGAGTTTAGACAATAAACAGTGACCCCATGGCCACGTGCACAAGTCATTTTACAGCTGGTGGATCTATAAAATTTAGGGACAATCGAAGGATGGGGATTCACAACAATCGACGACGTCACAGTCCTTAAAATAATTTTATGCATATATTCTAATCTAAGTGACACTAAATATCATGAAAATTATCCATTTATGCACTTTGCAAAATCACGGTTCCTATCGTCTTGTAGTTGAATTAATCACCTCTAATTCACCGGAATTACCGTTTTTATTATTTCCTTCAAAACACATCACTTTATTAATAATTTCATTTACAATTAAAAATCGCATTGGGAACTACAGGCAGCTTCCTCCCTTTTACGTTCGAGACCACCTGCTTCTTCTTTCCTTCCCGCTCAAAGCCAAACCAGTTCACAGCAGCGCCCTCTTTCTAGTCTATCGTGTGCTATGTGTTAAGCTTCCTATGTTCCACGTCCTTACAATACCTTAATGAATAAGTCCCGTTTGTTTTTGTTTCTGAACCTTTATTTCCCGGAGCTGGTGTTGTCCTTAATGTATGGACATGAGTGTAAATAGCGTAGTAAATAATAGATCACCTTTTATTAAATATAGTGATATAAAATTTATTTATATGTGCTGGAATCTTTTTTCTTCTTTTTTTAAAAAAAAGGTTCCAAGTTTGGGTTTTTATATCAGAGTTTTAATTCAAACATTCTGAGAAATAAACATAGTACTTTAAAAAATAAATATATATCAATATGTTTTAAAAGTTTAAAAAATATATATTCTATTTGATATAAAAAAATGTTATATATATTTCAGACTAAGATTGCATGGAATAAATGAAATAAAACCAACATTAAAACGGATTTATTTTAACAAAATTAAATGAATCAAAAATACTACTCTAAATCGACGCCATAACTTATTTATTAAATGTAACTTGAATTTTTTCTTAAAAAAAATATTTAGATGATTATATATAATGAGAGCAAATGTCTGTTATTTTTAAGAAAGGCGTGGTGTCTATGTCTTAGACAACGGCGTATCCATGGGACGTATACTATAAAATTCATAAGTCATATTGATCCACTGTGCCTAGTGAAATACGGTCTCTTCATATACGTAGACGCTTAATATTTTTGCTGCTTATGTAGTTTTTAAGCACTGGTGTTAAATATGGTTATCCACCGTAAATTTGAATATGTTTCTCTGTCCGTATAAGGCATTTTCTAGAAATTTTTTGTTTAATTCTAAACATTTTTGTTTTTAGAAGGAAAAACTGAACCTCTCTCACCCGAAAAACTTAAAATATTTACTAAATTTTTGAAATAAACGTGCAATTTTATTTCATTTCGTTTCCTAAAACTTTAATGAAAACGTAACTCTTTGTCGTGAGGATTTCATAAATTACCGTAAAATCCGGCGTATAACGCGCACCTGTGAATTTTAATCTAATTTTTTGTGTTAAAAGTGCGCTTTATACGCCGAGTATAAAAAGGAGAGCTTAAAAAGGAAAAGAGATGAGCATAAGAACAATTACACTTTTATATAGATCGAAATACTGTTTATTTGAATGATACAACATTTCTTTGAACTTTAAGGGGTTGTAGTTATAGAAGTATGCTATTTTTTCAAAAGCTTGGAATATTACCTCGAATAAAAACATAGAGCGCTGCACACGTATATTTCAGATTCCTTCGTAAAAAAGGGGGCGCTCGTTATCCGGCGAATAGACCTAAAAATTAAGAAAAGCAGCTTGAAAGTATAAGTGCGCATTATACACCGGAGTCTACGGTACGTACTTTCACCTTTGTAGCTCCCATATTCCCATGTTGTGGTGTGGAATCTAGAAAACTGAGGTACCTACTCAAGTGTTTTTGTCATTTGGCCGTGGCTTCAAATTACAAGATCTATCATCAATGGAATTCTTGTTACTTCATTACATTAACTCAAAATTTAAAGATTTATCTCCTGTATCGCGTATTATTATTTTTGGAGTTATTAGAAATCGAATCTACTGTTCAACACGAATATCATAATACTTAAAGTTCGCAACTTTATGTATTGATCTACTCGAATCGTGAACAACACATTTACGAGTTAATTTTGTGTTTGGAAAAAAAAATACATTCTCAAGTTGCAATAATTTAAACTCGGAATAATTTAACCTTGTGAATTAAACTTTAACTGTAAAAAGATTAAAAAAATTTGATAAAAAATTAAACTAAGTTTTTGATCTTATATTAAATTTCAAGTATTTGGTACAAATATATTTTAGAATTTATGTACACAGTATTCAATTTATTATTAAATTTTAATACAAAGGATTGCATTTTCTTGTGTTAGTAACAATGGTTCAAAAAGAAAATATTAATCTCATAGCAGAAGAGTAAATTAGTTTTTCGTATTTAATGGATGTCGACTGAAACCCCCCCCCCCAAATCTATATTTTTCGTAGTCTGCATTACACATAATTAACGTTACCAACTAAACATTGTGTTTTGATTTCTCTCTCCATAGTAACTGAATAGTTATTGTGTTGCATAAGGTACCGTATCGTAAGATTTACCATATTCTTTAATCGGAACTAAAGCAATGAAAAATGGAAGTTTTGAGAATTCTGGGGAGGAAAAAAAAAAGTTGTAAAGCAACGCATCAGTCTCTGCCTATTACAATCGATTCATTTTTAATAGTTTTTTTAGTGTTGGTAAACCATACCATACTATAATATAAATATTAGAGCATGAATTGCCATTCTTAAAATAATAAGAGGGAGAAGCTGTTAGCCAACAATGGAGCTCGAGGTTCATGTTAGCTACGTTAATTTCACCAAAATATTGTAAGGAAAATTATCAACTTGAACGGACTCCAACTTCCTATATGGTTCAGTGTAGATGTTAAGAATATTGAAGCACCAGATAAATTGTCGTTCTCGGTGTTTGTTTGTGGTTCAAGATTAATTCCTTCTCCAATAGTTGTTTCGTAGCCACTGAGAATAACGTTAATTCAAAAACTAACCAATCCTTTATACGAAGAAGTATATATACATTTTAAAAGTATTCTAAGCCAAATGTAGGTATAATGTTTAGACTTGATAATCACATACTTCTGAAAACATTCTAAAAATGAATTAAAAAAAAGTTTCATTTCTTAATGCGTATGTATGGCTTTTGAACAATTGACTGTTTTAATTGATGCAGATTTAGCTTTGAATTTTTTAAATTCCGTGCGATCTTATTTCAAAATTATGAAATTTTTTGCTTTGAAATGTTTTAAAATATTAACATCTTTGTTTAACCATCCTTTTTTTATTCTGTTGGAATCAAATTGAAGATATCCCTTGAATCTCTTCAAGGGAAATAATCCCTTGAATATATTTTTCGCTTTTTATAAATTTTTGTTTTGTTACCATAACAAGATGTGGGACCCCCCCCCCTGGGTTCCACCCTGGACACCAAGATTAATTTGAGGCAAAGAATTACCAGACGCCATTCGTATATAATATCTTATATTTATTCAATTGATTCGAATGTCAAAAACTCTAAAAGACATATAATATCTATATGTCCACGTCAAACAAAAGGGATTTACCTTTAATATTAAATTAAATTATGAAATATGAAATTAATCAATAATTACGCGCAATATCAATAAGGTCTACCGAAATAGGAGGTCTGAAAAGTACAAACAACTCGAATTATTAGCTTTCATTAACTTAAACTAATTTTATTAAACTAACGCTAACTGTAAGCGGTATTAAATTAGTATATATCACCTGGTAGTACTCTGATCTCTTCACAGGTATATTAATCTCCTAGGATTCCTTCGTTGAGTACTAGCAGCAATGTTTCACTATTGTAATCCAATCTGCTGCTGGCTCATTAGCCTTCATCTTCTCTAACTTACAACGCTCTACTTAAATACCCTATCTACTTTGCATATCCCGTTCTCCTCTTAGAGTTGATTGGAAATATACGCGAATTTACAATCCCCAAAGACGCCTAAGAATATTAGTGGAAAGGTTCCGTACAGATTCGTCACAAAGAGTCTAACGGGCGTGAAAATTACCCGTATGAATTCCTTCTGAAGATAACGAAGGCGATCTCAGCATTCAAACGGTACCATTAGATGGTGCTGACTCTTTAGTAATATGACTAAATCTCAGTTAGAAGATGGTTGCGTTGATGGAAACATGGTGCGCCATTTTAATAAAATGTGTGATGCGGTTTATGCATTAAAAAAAAATATCCAGGTGAAATTCATCGGCAATGGTAGAAGTGTACGGTACATGTATTACGCCACGAAGGCAGGTGTGGTTTTACTGCATGAAATTCGACAAAGGTAGAACAGATGAGGGAGATGAAGAAAGTAGATTTTCGGTGGAAGATATTGGACTACCTCCCTTGCATTTCAGACCTCGCACCAAAGGATTTCTATCTCTTCGGATTGTTAAAGAAACACTTATGAGGTTAACATTTCAGAACCGATGCTAAGAATTTCAACAAGCCGTCTTGACGTGGTTACACAACCTTGACACTGTAACCAGTGGCGTGATGGAGAATATTAGGGCCCCCTGCAAAATTAGGTATTGGGCCCCAAGCTGAATTCTACAAAGAATTGTAAAACCATAACATAGCATAGGTTTTGGGTCCCCTAGAAGCCTAGGCCCCCCACGATGCCACTGGCTGTAATGACGTGAGCCCAGTAAGCTTACTTCTTCATTGGGTAGCGTGAGAGCTCTCACACACAGCTATGTGCCAAAAAGGCCTTTTTTTCCAGATTAAATAAACATAACAGTATATTCATTAGTAACTTGATAATTTTCACAACCTTTTACTGTAGAAAAGTTCTAGTTCCTTTCTTAGTTCTCTCTGCACTTTAGTCCCACTTCATTGGTGCTTGGAGACAGTAGGCCGGTGCGTCTGAACCCTACTCCGACGCCGTATCTAGTTTACCATCTGAAGGCTATAAATCTCCCTGTCATATTGACACTGATGGTAAACCGTCATTCCTTTTCATTCAAATCGTTCTTGACCCACATGTGTGAGGATGACCCAACAAAGGAGTCTATTTACACGAGTATGCTTTCCATAAAACGTTGAGACTAAAATCGTCTGGATGATGGCGAAAGAAAAGGCGTGGCGACATCAAAGTCGTTTCCCAAATCGGCTCCCATCTGTTATCCCCCGGCATGAGAAAAGAATAGCCGGTATCTTTTGAAATATACTATGTCCCATCTGGACATCTTGGTCACTCCGTACGTCAGTTTTGGCAAGTATTGTCGAGGAGTGTTCTACTAAGGAGCTGACGTTACAACACTGATTTCTACGATGCTGGTTTTAAGGGTTTGGTGTACCGATGGAACAAATGTCTCAATAAGTGTGGTGGCTATGTAACTGAGTATTACGACATTATAATATATATATTTCCTGGAGTCTTTATTAAGGAAAAGAAAAAGACGAAGAAGCTTTACCGTCCAGTGATCTATTAGATAATTAAACATTTTTTCTAATTTTAAACGAAGTTTACTTTTGAATTTAAATGTATTTAATTGTATCACAGACAATGGGAGATTGATTTATACATATTTCGGTTTCATGGCGCGTGAAATTTCTACTACTTATTTCATTGCTCAAAAGGAAATACTGTCGTACCATTTGGTAGTAGACAGTCTAATTGCTTCACATTTTAAGCAACTGAGTTGTGAAATGTTTTCCAGTCGAGTCATTAAAGAGGAAATGAAACTTGTATCAGCATTTCTCAAGATGAAACTCAGTCCTTACAAGAAACGAACAGCATTACATTTCTATTTAATCAGGGAGGGTTTATTCAGTATGTAGAGATTTCCCTGTAAATTGCTTATTCAAATCGTTCTATATTATTGGAGCGATAAATGATGTATCAGAGAGAGGAATACAAAGTATTCCAGTTCAATTAGCTTGGTTTTATACAAGAAAGAAGAGAAATAATACTATTACCTTTAGTTAAAAGTGACATTTCTTTTTGAAAATTGCTTGCGTGCAGTTAAAAAAAAATCAAATTAGAGAGAAGGATGCATTTTAAGTTTTAATATTCATTTTTAAAAATAATTTTTGAAATTTGTTTCTGGTTTTGTTGCTGGAGCACACATAGCCCGTTAGGATTTTAATCTCCTGTCTTGAATGGTGAGATAACATGAAATTGATTAACTTGCCCATGTTTATAAAAGTTTAATAATTTATGAAAAAGAGCTTACAAAGTTAATAAGGTAAATAATTTGGATTACAGAAGAGATTTATTTAAAATCTATTTAATTTAGTAAAAGTAAAAAGCTTTTTTTTTTCAAAGCTAGAATTTTTTTTTTAATTATTAAGATCATAAGGTTATAATTTACTTTTATTCCCTTGGCCAATGAGAGTCTCGAGAGGTTAAACTGCCCGACCAATGGCGTAACAGCTATTTGTGGCATGGTGTGAGTGGAAAAACTTGTGATGTTCTTGCTACCTTCTCGCGTGGCGAGAGGGAGCTCTGTGATTGGTTGTTGCGTTAATTGGATGACTTCGGTCCCGGGAGGGATACCGTTTCCGTGTCCGGGTGATAGAGCTTCCACTCTCAGTGCTATTGACCAATAGCAGCAGGGCCTTTTAGCTCACTCCAGAACATTCCCGCCGAAACCGTAGAGACCATCAACTTCGATTCAATAGCCACGCCTCCTTGCCATGATCTAACAGCCAATCAGGACTCTCTCACTCAGACACGCCCATCCACTTCAAGCCACATCAACAATCTAGATATGGGATGGAGGAACGCTTCGCATTCCATTTCCCAGAGACATCCAGCGTAGTGACAGAGCTTCCAGAGTCCGTACGGCCAGCGGAGCAAGAGTAAAAATTTCCATATTTATGCAATTTTATTTACTTTATTTTAAAAAAAATATTTCTCTTTGATTCTTACCATTTATTTTGCTTTGAGATCATCAAAACTTGATTTTTTACTCCATTTTTATGTGTGTTTGGTTTCATTGTCCTGCCATTTATAAGCACCCATTCCTAAGAATTTTTAATGCAAACTTATTTAAAATATTTGTAAGCATTTGATTATTATCTCTGTTGCGCGACAGAAAACTAGCGATCTCCGTTCTTCATGAAAAATACTTTATTAATACTGATTACGCAGTTCGCGCAATATGCAACAAATGCATTTGGCGGCTCTTGCGGGCCCTCTTACGGAGAGAAAATAAGAAAGCCGAACAAGATTTTTAACAATCTTGACTATTCTAGTACGGAGATTTGAAGTAATTACACAATGGCGCACACAAGGTATTTTCAGGAGGGGGGGATCCAGTATCGAAAGTCCACCTTTCTCAAGCCAATCTTTAGGCAAAAAATTGCAAATTAAGTAATTTCAATGTTCTTCGAGTTTTAAAGCTTGCCACCTAAACGTTTTTTGCTGGATAAATCTGTGGATTCTGGGTTTATGATGTCTCGAACTACTTTAACAATGAGTTTTGTGCTTGTAATTAAGCAGAGTACTATCCCTGATTGCATTATTACCATATAACTACGCCATTTATCTCAAGCTGCTGGACAAAATCAGTATTAGGGTCCGTCATTAGTGCTGCACGAATGATCGAAAACTATCAAATTACTTTCTACATTTCTTCCATACACGCATTGTTTCAAATGGTATTTCCATAGTATACGCATATTTATGTTAGAGGCTAGATTTTAATGCTTTTATAATTGTACCATTTGCAATCAGGTGAGAGTCCCTTTTAAATCGGTGATTTTTTCTATTTCTGCCTCTATCACATTGGATGTTATTCACTGCCATCACTGCTGATAATTAAAATAAGATGTTTCTACTATCTTTTCATTTTTTCAACACGCTTTTCTAAGCTTCACTTGTATGTAACGAAATCTTTGATCTCGATTTTTACCTTCTGTAAAAAGTCAGATTAATTCGAAATTTTGATTACTTGTCAAGGACCGAAAAAAGTCAGATTAATTCGAAATTTTGATTACTTGTCAAGGACCGATGACAATACAATAATTTCATAATTTTGTTCCATTGTCCTGATCAGGATCATCAGGATTAACTATTTCCAGATTTGACGACTAATCCCATATACCATTTCCAGTTTTGGCGACGAATCCCATATTTGACGACTAAAAGATTAAGGTACAACCCTAAAAGTGTTCTTTATGTGAAAAAGGGGAGGGTGTGTCAACAATTTCTTACTGTAATATAAATAATTGTGTAGTTTTTCTGAAAATCGAAATAAAAAAAGGAGTATCCTGCATGTGAGAAAAAAAATTCATATTCTTACTGCTAAACACAGACATAAAGTCTGTTTTTCTAAATCCTCTTGTCGGATCTGTGGAATGAAACATCATTCATTTTACCAAAACGGCTGAGAATTAATTCAGAGGTCATCGAATTAAAAATAATTTCTCACAAACTCTTCAATTCAAAACGGGTACTTTTATGTCTAGTGTTGATGCAAGTTTCAGAGCGTATAGTGAGCTCTTTTTAGTGAAAAATATCATTGACTTTGCACCTTCTTTCGCATGAAATATTTCAAACTTAGCTCTTCCAGATTTCCTTCAGTTGGCTGATCCTACAATTTGCAATTCCAGGCTATATCGACACACTGATAGAATGCCAATGGGTATTCCAGATTCTAAAAAATGGCGCTTTTAAGATTAATTCATCAATGCATAAGTGATAGTTTTAAAAAATAAAAACACACTCTTTTGTTGTAGATGGAACTAAAAAATGAAAAATAAATTATAGTTTTAAAAAAACTTAAAAAACACGCTTTTATAGTTAATCGTGGTAAAAAGTGAAATAATTCTTAATAGGAGAATAAAATAATTAACAAAAAATTGTGTCATTGTGGTAAAAGTGTGTGGGGACCTTTGTAGTACATTTTTACACCGACTCTGCATTTCGGAATAAAACTAGTAAGAAATTATAACAATTAATATCGAGCACCCTTCGCTTTTACCACAATAGCATTAATTTTCTCGTTTATCATTGTATTCTTATATTAAGAAATATTTTTTACTTTTTAGTTCGATCAACCATAAAAAAGTTTGTTTTTAGTTTTTTAAAACTATAATTTATTTATCTACCATTTGTTTCGTAACAATTACAAGTTTTTATTCATTGTATAGTATGCTTGTTAGTTCTGCAAGATTAGCTCGACTTAGGACAGGGGTGGCGAATCTTTTTGGATCAACGTGCCATTTTTTCCAAAGAAATGCTTAATGAGGTATAGACGTGCCGTCAAATAATTCTGACTTGTGATTATTGGGAAAATAATAAAACTACTAACAACACAAAACGCTTATTTACTACAGAAAAATACATTTTGCACTGTATAGTAAAAATGTTTTAGTTAAACATGTAATTCAAATTATATAAAGTAACATTAGCGTGATTTCTGCTGTTGCAGATGAGATGACAAATAAATTATATTAGGATTGGGTAAGATGTTACTTTTAGCAGAATGCAGGCTGAATCGGAGTCATCTGCCAAATGGTTCCGAAGTGAGTCTTTAATGTTATTAAAAATATGGCTAAAATAGTATGAGCCTACTTCTTCATACAGTTAAACGTATCTGGAATCGAAAACTTAATGTTTTAAAAATTTCGTTACTGGCATTTTTACTTATATTGCGTGTTAATCTTTTTGTTTCAATCAATTCTAACTTTTTCTTTATTGCAATAAATTTTTGAATCCATATTGAAATAAACTAGAAATCAATACATTGCATTTCAAATTCTTCAATTTCCAACCAATCGAACTGGGGAAAGTTCAGTTTATCAAATCATATCACGGCAGAGTATATAATAAACTTAAGTGCGTTTCTGATAATTCTTTGAGCTGAGAAAAATCTCACTGAAAATTCCTTGAATGAAGAATCAATCGCGGTTGATCGGTGGCGTGCCCAAAATATTGTGCCATCGGTTCGCCATCCCTGACTTAGGATTAAATATTTTCAAAGACTTCGATTCTTCCTTGCCATTTTATCTCGCAACCGAAACAAATTTGTTGATTTTTTTTTAGCATTGCCTTTATCATCAGTGATATTTTCACAGCTAGAAAAAAGTTGACCGTTGGGATTTGACAAGATAATTTTTGAAGTCGCTTAGTTCGATTTCCTTACAGTTTTGAAATGATTTATTCTGGAGAAATTTTGCAGCAGTTTAAAAAATATTTAAAACACCCCGAACGATATTTTATCTTATTCTGGTTATTTTTACTGGAAAATTAAGCACGTGACATTAACTAATAAATTAGTGACAACGAATAGGCTCAATTTATGATGGTCACATGATAAAGACTAACACGTGTTCTTCACTTAAATTCAAAACAGACATCAAACTAGTTATACTTGTTGTTCTCTATTTGTAAAACTTGGGTGAATTTTCAAATTTTGTAATTGGATAAAAATGTTCGAATGTTATAAAAAAATTAATTCTTTCAAAAGATTTATATATAAAATTTTTTTTAAAAAAAATCTGATTTTATGCATGTACTTTTAAATAAAATGTATTTTGTATATCTATGTGCATTATTGTTGTTAACAAATTTGTATTTTTAAAGAGAAAGTTTCTGCACAGAACAAAAGTTGGCAACAACGGAGTGCATGAACTGATAAGTTGGAAACACATGATTGCTTTTATCGTGTGATTTTTATGTCACATGTGTTTTTGAACTGATTGGCTAAAGACACGGGGTCATCATTATCATGTGACTGTGACGTCACATAAATTTGAGTCTATTGCATTGTAAAGTAACGTTGCAAAATTCTCAAATCACTACGATATGGATTTCAGTTAAAAATAACTAAGTTATATATGATTTCTTCCATTTAATTTATTACACTTTCTTGTCCATGGCTATTTTAATACTCAAACCTTTGTTTAGTTAGAAATAAAAGAGCGCTCACATAACACAGCATGCATATATTGGCAAAATTGACGCAGGAAGCAACATGATATAAAAGCACGATTACTAGATAATTCAGCAAGACTTTGTTTTATGACTCAGATTGATTGGGAAAGAGGGGAATACATAATTACTATCCAGTGGCGCACACAAGAGGGGTTCCTGAGGGTCCGGACCCCCCAATCCCTTGATTTTTTCCGATTGATTATAATTCTAAGTATATAGTACGTAAACTTTAATTAAGTAATTGTTATTAATGATTAATTTTATTAATTAATGCTAATTATTTATTCAATAATTAGTTTTTTACTGTGTTTTGTTCCCGAAAATCGGCAAAATCAAAAGGAGCATGATACAAGAATGGTGAACTTTCGACCCCACCCCCCTTGAAAAATTCCTGTGTGCGCTACTGTTACTATCTGCTTATGTGTTTTTAGATTGTTTCCTGTGTTGTTTTCAGACTTGAAAGCAATTTCCGATGACAATGGAAAGACTCTTATTGCATAAAAATGTCTCATAATCTGTAACTAGTACCAGGTGAAAATTTCTGATTTTCATACACTACCTTAAAATTATCATTAGCAGTTATTTATTTTTTTTAAGGAGGATATTAACATTTTATTTTTTTCCCGTCGGAGTATGTATTTTATTTTTATAATTAAATTTAGTGTTGCCAATTTAGAACAGAAAAAAAAAATAGCGGCACCTTTTGTTGAAAGAATGATAGGAGCTGAATTTTATCTCATTGTATCCAAAGCAACGTTTATTGTGATTGAGATAAAAAAAAAGGATAGCAATGTGTGATATTCTTCCGCAAGGAGTGGTGACAAATATTGAACGATCCTGTTACAATTTGTGGATGATTGAATTTTTAGGGTAGGCATATGTTACTTTTTCACCATCGATCCTCTCTTTTGCAACTGTTTTATGTTTTCAGTGCTCATATTTTTAATTTTTTTATACATTTTAGTAATAATAATAATAACGTAGAGTTCGATGTGTATAGAGTGTTTGATAATTTCTAAGCAAGTAACTTTGTTTCGGACAGAACCTTTCTGACTTAAAAAGCCATTGTATTCTGTGTTTTATTATCTTTTTGTAGTAAATTCATCGTTCGTGTACAAAATTTCATGTAAAGCAGTGGCTCTTAAACAGTGGTCCGTGGACCCACGGGGGCCCCAGCCTTCGTACGCGGTCCACTAATGTTTAAACCAAAATTAAGACTGCGAATTTCAAATATTACACCTAATATAACAGCAACCTTCTCATTAAAAACATTAACTAATGAAATTAAGTACATTATATATTTGTTTGAAAACAGTATTTTGTAGTACTTTGAGATATAATTAGATATTTACTGTTTTCATAAAGGGGGGGGGGAAGAAGTGTTGAAGAAGTTTGTATGAGTAGCCGAGTCAGGATTATTGAGGAATCTAATTCCTCAGCCCTGTGTTGGGTGTCAGAGAGGAGTGTTCAAAATCTTGATGGTCTGCGATGTACATAAAAGGGGGCCGTGGCAATGTCTGAATATTTCGACTTTTGATAAAGTTATTTCTTATTTAAAAAAGAGTTGCTTATTCTATTAAAGGTCTGATGCAATGCATTAACGAGTAGCGTAGATAATTAGGTTATCTTTTTTTTTTCAAATCTGGTGTATTAATAAAGGGCCTCGGTATAGTAAAATCTCGAAGTAAAGAACTACAACCTTTCAGGAATATTCGAGAAAATCATTTTTAAAGTTTCATAACTCTTTACATACTTTTAATATTTCTCCTTCCGTAGCAGAGTCTTTTTGAAATGTAAAAACCAATCATCTGTGTGTGTGTGTGTGTGATTTAAGGCTCTATTCTTCCATTAGTTTTTGTGCTATTTAATTTTAATATATTTTTTACATATTTAATGGAAAGCATTTGGTTTTATTTTACCACACTAAATATTACACAGTTAGCAAATTATTTTTTGCATATTCATTTATTAGATTAATTTATCCTCTATTTGATTCTTTTATAATGCACCTAATTACTGAAATTTACTCCGAAAATTTTACCTAACATTTTTTTTAAAACTTTTGAGATTTTGTACAAAATATATAACATGCTTTTGCCGCTAAACTTATTGTGATCCAATTCGTATTTCCGTTACTGATAATATTTATTTTATAGTCCAAGAATATATTTGAAGATATATTGGACCATATGCTGGAAAGCATATTAATATTACTTGAAGTTTGCGTGTAATGACATTTAGTTTCTTTAAATCAGGGTATGTCGTTTTCGCGTATGAAAAATTGGCTTCTTTTTGTAGGTAGGATAAAAGCATTCCCATGCACACGTGCACCCCTAAATATCGCGGGGTCTTATTGTCTTCTGTCCTATCCCCGGCAATTTTTGACCGTGAGAAAACCTCACTCCGCCCACGAGCCGGATGTAATTCGAGGTACCAGAAAGAGACCGCCCCACCTCGGAGAGAGCAGAAAAAGAAGTCCCTTAGAAAACACCGAAGAGAATGGTTGTGGCCTCCTCCTTCACAAATATCATTTTTTGAACCCTAATGAAATAACAATATTTCGAATAACTTCAATATAAATGTATATACTGTAATCAATAGCTGTGACGCCAATAAACCAAATATTTAAATTCATAACTCTCGCGCTACCTTTAAATTTCTCAAACGCCACAAGGGTTTTGAGTGTCATCAACTACATTCAAAATTTTAATAGAAGTAATTGAAGAAGAAAAAAATTGTAAAATCATAACACTAGATTCTTTTTCAAAATTTAAGACACTTTACTTTTTGTTTGAATTTATTTCTCTTTTGAATTTTTGAGCATGTGTCCCTCTTCCCTTATTTTATATGCAATATCCTTATCTTTTATACTGTCATTAAATTCTTTTTCTTTCTAAAATATTATGATTTTCATTGGTTAGTAAGTTTAACATGTTTATTGGAGCTCTCTGAGTTTTCAAAAGCAATTTTGATTTAAATTTTAATTTCAAGATTTCAATTTATTTTAGAATTCTTCTACTGCAAAATAGAGAAGCAGGAAATTTTAATTAAAAGAACCCTGAAAAAGCATATTTAAAGTAAAAATTAATGTATCTTTAATTACCAAAGTTAATCAAGGTTTTTAATTTACACTGTGTATATTCTAGCTGTAATTTAGATTAGAGCCGTTCTAGATTTAAAAGTTTTATCTTTTTTTTTTTAAGGAATCAAGTATATAGATATTTTACGCTAGTTTAAAACTCGTTAATGAAAATAAAAAAATAATACAAATTTCTATCTTAATGAAAATCCAATTATTGAATTTTCATTCTCGGGATTGAAAAATTGGTAATCTAATATAGACGGTTCTGAGTATGCTTGAACGTTGATATCGTTGCGATGTCGGTGGAAATTTTTCTTGCTGCGAGAAAAAAATTTGAATTGTAACTAAAAAAGTCAATTAGACATGGGAAAAAAACTATGAACTACTAATTCTGTTAAATTCTTAAGTAAAAAAGATGATTTAAATAAGAAAATATCTAGTTCATTAGTAAATTTTTCAGGAGTTCGTAAAAAGTAAGGTTTTTTATTGGTTTTAAAATTAAGTATGAACTCGGAAGTGTTACCTTTTAAATTTTACCTTTGTCGCATCTGTCAATGTAACTCTCAGAATAGCGGTTTTGAAACAGATTGCGTATTGTTGAAAGGACGTGTACTTGATTTTTAATAAAATAAAAGTGATAATATATTACTTTAAGAAAATGAATGTCAAAGAATAAATAAGCACTACATTCTTAAAGATTAGGCATGTGAAATTTTTGCTTGATTTTCATATGCATTTAATTTTTTAAACGCCTCGGGATTTTCTGACAGTATCTCGCGTTTCGATTTGTTTTTATGAAATGAGACACAAATAATACATTTGATTTTATTTATTTCAGCAAATTAAATTATATTGTCGTGCGTATCCTAATGGTTAGAGCATCGGACTCCAAACCGAAGGCCTTGGTTGGCTGCCTGAGGCCACCAAATACCCTCCGAGTACACACGGAGAACGTGCTCGTTAAATCAGTGGGTCCGAAAGTCTTGTGGACAGTCACAGCAGAAACCACGGGTGCAGGGTACTGGAGAACATTTTCCTCCCTTCCAGTCCATGCCTAAATTGTGGAGGTGGAGATAGGTGGTGTCGCCATCTATCGTGTAGAAATCCAACCTGCCTCAACTTTCCTTCCTTCCCTTCGGAAAGGGCACGCCAGCAATAACAAATTATATTTTGCTAGAAAATTTTAAACTTTCATTTTTTGTCAAACATTTGGAACTTAAGACTAGATCGCTCTCTCTTGGGTTCCAAATGCTTTAAAATAGACCATTGAAAGCTATAAAAACATCTGTTTAACAGAAAAAGAAAAAGAGTGATACGAAAAAGAAGTTTACGTGGGTTATGTCTTGTTGCTAATGTTTTTAATTGACATTTATATTGTATTTTTTCCATCAACTCGAAATATGAAATTTACATTTTGTCAAATCATATTATAAAACAAGGTCTTTTAAGTTCAAAATTTATTTTTTTTGACATAATAACTAATGTATAACAGTAAATTTTCAGTAAAATTAAATGATTCTTAAAAAATTTCGAAATTTCTTTGGAATAAGTTTTACGTGATACTCATCTTTATGCTTCATGAAATTGTGTAGAAAAACTATGTGTACTATTTTTTAAAAATATTTTTCTTATTTTATAATCCGCACAATAATCACTTTTTTCTTTTATTTTAGCGAATCCCAACATTGCTTCTGATCTGACGGAACAATTCAAGGTAAGCTATTTAAATTTATCCTTCTCTGTTTTATTAATATGTTTCTATTTTTGAAAATGAACTATGATATTAATAAGGATAAATAACTTTCTCAAGTAAATTGTTATGGGGCATGTTTTCATTACAGGATAGTATTTTAAAAAATAATGCTGAAAATAAATACTATGCCTTATTAAAAAAATTGATTAATATGCATACTCTTTAAGACAGTTATTGAAATTAAAATTTTTTTATTCCAGACACCTCTGCACATAGCTTCAGAAAATGGACATTTGGACATAGCCCGCTTGCTGTTAGATTATGAAGCTGACATTTTGGCGAAAGATAGTTCTGGTTTGACAGCAATGGACCTCGCAGAAAAAGCCGATCATCCGCACGTCATGGAATTACTGAAGGCTGCTGCTGGTAAGTTTGTTTTATTTATTTATTTAAGGTCCGTGTAAATTCTATATAATAGACGTTGAGGGGTTTTAATTTCTGGGAATCTTCCATCTGAGAGTTGGTATTGACGTCCTCATCATCAAACAAGAAATATATGTCGCAGGAAATGGTTAAATTAGGGATTTCATCAAATGCCTAAGGGAGATAATCAATTCACGCAATATGTTAAAATAAGAACTCTACGGTAATTTTTCTCTAAGGAAAGTAAGTGATTTGATCGAATCCCTGACTTGTTTCAGTGAAATGATAAAATAATATTGTCAAGAGTTTAAAGGTGTTTATTTAACAATTGTGGTGCATTATTTAGAAGTAGAGTAATTAATACAACAATAATCATTCAATTACAAATTATTTATTCGAAATTAATCAACAAAATAATTAGATAATAAAGCTGGTATTTTTTTTTTAAAAGGATATTTGTGGTAGAATTTCAAACATTTTTTTTTTTAAAATTATACATTAATGTAGAACTTCAGAAATATCCTGCTTTATATATATATATATATATATATATTTGTAACACCTTTTTTTTTTAGTTATTATTTCCCTTTTTAAAAAAATAGCTTTTAAAAAAAATTATCTTTTTTTTTATCTATAAAGAGGCCATGGTCAAATTCCCTAATTTGTTTACATTTTTCAATTGAAGTTTGATCCATTTTCTAATTTTCAGGCGTACAAAAGTGATATATCAATCGAAAGATAATTGCAAAGAGAATATAACTAAATAAAACTAAAAAATGATATTTAGGTTATTTTGTTTTGGTGCGTCACGTCAGAACCCCAGCGCAGCCTGGCACAGGCTGGGATAGAGGGGAGGAAAAAGGGAGTGGGGGTAACAAGCGAAAACAGAGCTGTACGAATGCTGACTTGTTCATTTCATTATTTCACTAAAACAGTTCGGGGATTTGATCAAATCACTTACTTGCATCAGGGAAATGACCTGAAAGAGACGTTTTTTTAACATCTTACGTGAATTGATATCCCTTAGAGATTTGATGAAAGCCCTAATTTCATCATTTTCCTGCGACACATACACCAAACTCTTTTTTTTTACACGGTAGTTACGTTCCTTAGAAAACCGTGTGAGAAATGAGAGGTTCTCGCATTCTCGCCTAGAGATGTGAGAGGAAGCTAAGGATGAGTAGCCATACCCCAAAACACTCCATTTATTTAACACACTATTAACAACACAAGTTCAAGCAATCTTAAATAAGATATGCGCCGCAATCGAAACAATATGTGGATAAATAACGAGGTACGCGAAGTATGAGAAGACTTTTAATACTTATGAACTTACTTCAGGTTCGAATCTCCTTTCTTAGCTATCTAAAAGCTCTAGTTAATCTTTAGTGATCATTCGTCACTTTAATAATTTTTTAATACTTTTTTAGCGGTGCGGTCTTCGTCCATTCTAACAACATGACCTGCCCATTTAATTCGTTGTATTTTGATGCAGTTAACAATGTCAGATTTTTTATGTGATTGATAGAGCTCGAAATTTGATCTTCGCCACGTTCTATTTTCCTGAATTCCTCAAAATTAAATCTGAAAACCTTCCTTTCGTAGATTGTTATCATGTTTTCAGTAGCATTAACATTAGAAAATAAGCGTGGCTTAGATTTGAAAATAAATACTGTAATTATGAAGATAACATTTGGTGGCGTCTTTTTTTTTTTTTTTTTTTTTTTTTTTTTTTTTTTGACGAAATTAGTGGAAGGTTTAGTTCGTTATCCTTTATCTTATTTGGATTTATTTTCGTGTTTGTTTTTAATTAGTTTACAGTTAATGCTCTCTAGTATTTATTCCTTTACTTCATATAATCTTTTTGTCTTGAATTCTTGATAAGTTTTCCAATAAACATTTCTTAATTACTCTGCTGTCTTTCATAAAGATTAAATTTGAATTTATTTTTGCTTGAAATCTCACGCGGAGTCTGAATTATTGTTTAGTATATTGCCAGATTTATAGAAGGGCTATCAGGTTTAAATCAAGTAATTGCGATAGCAAGGCTTAATAGTTGTGAAAATCCATGATAAATAGATGCGGGAAAATTTCAATATCTACGCTTCGAGACATTTTCTTGATGCATTTAAAATGTTTTTATCTATTGTAATCACAATGTATCTTCTACTTCCATCTTTATATTTCGGATTTTGCAGATAAGAGTTTAGATTATAGCTTTTTTCTTTCAACATTTCTATATAACTATTTCGTGAAAATATATTAAAACAATTTAAATTTTTTAAAAGAAGAATGTCTTTTTTTTTTAGAAACTCAACTTCCTTTTTATCAAACTTTTCAGTAAATTCAAGACATTTAAATCGGTGAATTTGTAATCAAATGAAAGCTATTTTAGGATTTCGATTTTTTTTCTCCTTTGCCATTTTATGTTTTATTATGAAGAACAAAACGCCGCAGAGAAATATAATAACTGAATTTCCCACACGATTTTCATTTTTCTCTCTGTATATATAAATCTTCTATTTATATACTGTCTAAATAATCTATATATAGTAATACCTCGAACTTATACGTGATAGGTGGGATAAGTGATACCCGCGTAAATCGAATTGACGTAAGTCGGGATATAATTTCGCATATAAATATAATTTATTTTTAGCTAAGACCGGATTTTTTTAGTAAAAACCTTAGATTTTACATATATCTTTATATATAAAAATCTTCTGTGCGTGTGTTTGTCACTAAACTCCTTCTAAACGGCTGGACCGATTTCGATGAAATTTTTTGTGTGGGTTCAAGTAAATTCGAGAATGGTTTAGATTCACAATTTGGTCCGATATCGCAATTAGTTAAAAAGATATTAATTAAAAACATTCAAAAATATACAACTCAACATTCACCTGCATTGTTGTAACAACTCTATTGTTATAAACAAAAGTAATATAAAAAATTTTTTTAAATCAATTCCTACTTAGATCAACCAAGAAAAAATTTATTTTAGCTACTTTTTATTAAATAGTTGCAATTAATATATATATGCATATACATATGACAGAATCACAACATTAAGTGGTAATTAATTTTTATTAATTATCATTAAAGTATCGTATTGTCATCCAAAACAATCGTGTATATAAAATTTCCTTTCAACTGAATGCTTTAACACGTGAGAGAAAAACTTTTTCAAATTTTGACATAAGTCGCCAACGTGACTGTATTTGTAATTTTTTAAAAAATTAGTTTTAATCAATTAATTTTTATTAATTATAATTAAAAATTATTGTATTGTCATCCAAAATAATCATGTACATTACATTTCAGCTCAATTGAGCGCTTTAAAATGTATTTTATTAACGATTGAAAATTCCACCAAGATAAATAAATAAATAAATAAGTGTATAAATATGTATAGAGATCGTGAGCTAATAGTAGGAATTGAAAAGGACGTAAGTTGGCGTCGAAAATTGATTTTCAGCCAAACTGGCCAAACCCGGTCTTTATTGTTACGAAAATGCAGACGCGATTCACGCTTTTTAACGTTTTTAATTAATATCTTTTGAATTTAAGATGTGTGTACAGGACAACGTCTGTCGGGTACTCTAGTATATATATATACACATATATGCAAATTCAAAATCACGAGCCAACGTTATTTTGACGTAGAAGGTTTCATAAAAAATTCATTTCAAAGATTTTTTTTCTCCCGCTAAATTTCCTTGCAGCATGCTAATAATTTTTTTATTCATTTTTTGTTGTTGTTGAAAAAATACGCTCTTCGTTGGGGAGTCTTAGTTGGACCCGGTTATAAGCTTCACTTGTATGTAACGGACTCATTGAACTCAATTTTTACCCACTTTAAAAGGTCAGATTAATTGAAAATTTTACACACTTGTCCAGGACCGACGAACAATACAAGAATTTAATAATTTTTTTCCCATTTTCCTGATCAGGATCATCAAGACTAACGATTTCCCATTTTCAGATCGCATCCCGCATCTGGCGACTAATTCAAGATTACATTTACAGATTTGGCGACTAAAAGATTAAGTTACAACTTAGTTAGATTAACTATAAAAGGGTGTTTTTTAGTTTAGTTTTTTAAACTGTAATTTTTCTAAAATTTGTTGCTCTTTTACAGTGAAACTGAGGCCTTTTGTCAAATTCCCTACACTGTCATTCGATCATCTAATTAAACTGGGTCTAAAGTCTTAAGTTTTCCAATGTCTTGCTCTTTCTCATGCATTTCCATGAGCTCGTTAATTGTCAGCTCATGCTCATGGGAGTTCAGCAGTTTTTGATTATATAATGGCAAATAAAATAAATTTTTATGGATAAGCGTCGATTCCGCATGATACGTCCGAACATGTACTTTAGCTAAACATGAAAGAGGGAATAAGTAACAGAATTGTGCAAAACTCAAACAAAAGACAAATCGACGAGATTTGAAAATCCCCCAACTGCGCGTTCGCGTAAGTCGAGGTATTACTGTACTCTATTTTAAATTTATTCAGCTTTCATTTTTATTAGCATTGAATTTTTTTTAACAGTGCATTCACCTATTCGAATGTTCTGATCTATGCCGGTGCTTAACCCTCTGAACGGAATATCCGTCTCTCAGACGTGATTGATTTGCTTTGATGCTTGTAGATAACGTTGTGGTGTGATTTTTGAGGTGGGCTGTGTCTTGACATCTTCAGTAGGACTCTACCCAGTGAGAGGATCACGTGGTGGTACATTGCGATTTCTTTCAACTCACGATAGGTGCGCTTTTTCTTATCTATCACCGTCTATCAGTATCTATATTCTTATAGTTTTTTCATTTATGATATTATTATTTTTAATTATTTTTACATGAATATAGATAATTTTTAATCAGTTTTTTTTTAAAAAAATACTAGTCACAAGTCTGTTGATAAAAATAGTGTTGTACTTGATTTAACCCCACACATCATATTTGAGCTCTACTTAATTTCGTGAGCTATACGAACATTGAAAACAGTTTTTAAGCTAATAAAATTCAAAAATATTTGCGTACCCGTCTGTCAGGCGGATGCTCCTCAGTGCGGCAAAAAGATTGATGTTCCAACCAGAGGTGTTAAACTGGCAAAATTTCCTCTTCAAGAGTTCTCTCTGTCCCTTTTTTCTCTTTTTTCAATTCCTACTATCTTTCGACATATTTATTTATTTGTCTTCGTGGAATTTTCAATCGTTAATAAAATACATTTTAAAGCGCCCCATTGAGCTGAAATTTTATATACAGGATTATTTTGGATGACAATACACTAATTTAATTATAATAAATAAAAATTAGTTGATTAAAACTAATTATATAAAGAATTACAAATACAGCCACGTTGGCCTCATTTTTGGCGAATTGTGTCAAAACTTGAAAAGTTTTTTTTTCTCACGTTTTAAAGCATTTAGTTGCACTGAAATTTTATATACACGATTGTTTCGGATGACAAAACGAGAGTTTAATGATAATTAATAAAAATTAATACAAATTAATTACCGCTGAATGTTGTGATTCTGTCATATGTAAAGGGTGTTTTTTTTGAGAGGTATAAAACTTTAAATTGCAATAAAACAACGGATGTATTATTCGATTGACATGAATTTTTTATTCGAAAGATAATCTTGTGGCATTACATTTTAAATATGATTTCTGGCATAGGACTGCCACGGCTGGCTCGGATGTAGTCAATCTGGAGACGTCAATTTTCGATGGCTTTTTCCAACATTTGTGGCCGTATATCGGCAATAACGCGGCGAATGTTGCCTTCCAAATGATCAAGCGTTTGTGGCTTATCCGCATAGACCAATGACTTTACATAGCCCCACAGAAAATAGTCTAGCGATGTTAAATCACAAGATTTCTTGGAGGCCAATTCACAGGTCCAAAACGTGAAATTAGGCGGTCACCAAACGTGTCTTTCAATAAATCGATTGTGGCACGAGCTGTGTGACATGTTGCGCCGTCTTGTTGGAACCACAGCTCCTGGACATCATGATTGTTCAATTCAGGAATGAAAAAGTTAGTCATCACGGCTCTATACCGATCACCATTGACTGTAACGTTGTGGCCTTCATCGTTTTTGAAGAAGGATTCCACCAGCCCATAAAGCGCACCAAACAGTCAGTTTTTGGATGTAACGGTGTTTCGATATACACTTGTGGATTAGCTTCACTCCAAATGCGGCAGTTTTGTTTGTTGACGTAGCCATTCAACCAGAAATGCGCTTCATCACTAAACAAAATTCGCTCATGAAAATCGGGAACAACGGCAATCTCGTTTTGGGTCCATTCGACGAATCTACGCCTTGCTTGATGATCGTTTTGATGAATTGCCAAACCAAACTGAGAATAAATCACTTGACAGCTGTTAAATCGGTCGCCATCTTGGAAAGTAATGCCAACTTAAACTTCTATACCTGAAAAAAAAAACACTCTTTATATATACAAAATATTTTTAAAAAAAATTTATATTACTTGTTTTATCAATACTGCATTATTATATAATTGGCCTATGTTTCATACGTGAATTGTCGAGAAATTTTTCTAGAACCTCGGAATTAAATCAAACCAATTTGCTGTTATTGCCATTTTCAACGTTTCGGTTGGTAATAAATACATCAACTAACGTGGAAACATTCTCTTTCGCTTTCTCTTATTGCAGTAAAAAAAAAAAAAAAATGTACATCGTTACAAACTATAGCGAACAATTCCGAAATGAAAAAGATGATGATTTTTAAACGACATAAGAGCAGACTTTCGTATTTCATAATGATATTTTTATTATATGCTTTTAGAACCAAGTGAGAGTAAAAAAAAAAATGTTATGGATCGTGCAGTGTATGTGAATGGTTATTTCTTTTTCGGTATTTTGTTTTAAAAATCAATTTGCATTCGTGTGAAAGTACTCAACCTAGTTATTTCTATCATTATAATTGACTCATTTAAGATAAAATGCCGAACTATATCAGTTATCTGGCCTTGATTTTTAATTCGACTCAAAATTTTTATCTTTCTTTGAAGGGATTTTCCTTTTTAACGACAGTCTTTTTTGATTCCTATAACCGCAGTAGCCTAGTGGTATAGGTATCGGATCGTGGCTTACTTTGTCACGAGTTCGGGCCCAGTACCCTAAAGACCCACCGTGTAGGGCAGCGATGCACGTTAAATCTGTCGAGAGCTCAAACGTCCTCCCGTTGGTATGGTGTGATAGTTAGGAGAGGGGGGGGCAGCTCTGGTGTCGTCCACGTCACTTGACCACGGTTCAAAATTACGTGGTCCGTCGCCAAAAGCTCTCGTGTAGCTGAGCAGTGCGACGTTAATATTCAATCAATCGATCAAAACCTTTTTGATTCCTATATTTTGATAGTAGTCATCTCCTTCCTTTTTGTATAGAAGTATAGATAATAATTTTATATTTTATTTCTCTTTAATTAATAGTTTTACAATTACGAGGCAAGTTGATTGAAATTCTAAAATTACATAAAGTTAGTTATTAAATAGGTTCAAACCTCGAACTGGGCAAGGTTGATTCAGCCTTTCATTCTTTCAGTGGGTCGATAAATGAGTACCAAGCTAGCTTGGGAACTTAACACTGAGGGTTTAGCGTCAGACTGTCCACTTGACCGAAACATCTGCTCATGCACCTCGGTGCCCAAGGTCGCGTATACTGAGTTGGGCAAAGTAGGTCTTGGCCCTCATGGACTGTCACGCTACTGAGTTAAATTAATAAATATTTTTATGAATTCGAAAAAATGAAGTACCAGCCACATTTATAGTATATTTCAAGTTGAAAGAGAGTTTTTAAGAAAAAGTAAGCCGTCAAATTAGCTAAATAATTAAACATTTCGTGTTGAATCGCAAAATTTAAAATCATTAATGTAAGTTGCAATTTCTTCAAATATTTTAAGCGGTTGAAATGCCTTTTTTCTTGTCGTTATGCTGATTTGAGTTTATTAATAACATTAATGCTTTATATGGAGAGTTTATTAATAACATTCTTACATTTCTGATTCGCAATACTTCGAACAGTTATCAGTTAAAGATGCTCTTTGGCACAGAACATATTTTCCGCATGCTGTGCTTTCCAACCTTTTAATCGCTTCTGACGGTCAACGTTTGATAATTTTACCACTGCCCGCTGAGGAAAGGATGTTGATTGCTTATATTTCAGGTTGCTTCGTTTTATTAATTTTAATTTAATTGTATTTAAACATGCCTTCAAAATAAAATACAATTGCACCAAAAATAAATATAGTGTTTTGAGGTTTAAACTCTCTATATAACGCTACACAATAGACCACTATAAATAAAATGGAAATAATTTAACGTTCCTTGGACGGCCCGATGCCATTTGATCCACGAACTGGGGGTTGGGTACCACTGCTCTACGGCAATGGTCTTCAAACTTTTTCAACTCACGGAACCCCTAGAATTAGAAGGTGTTTAAGAAAACACCTTCCAATTCCATATACACACTTAGAAGAATATATCTTAAGATAATATTTGACGTTGATCAACAATAGATCAATGTAAAGGTTAAATGTTATGCATTTATAATGTTTATAGATACATTTATATATTATTTGATTTCATTATTATGCTACATCAAAAATACGAGCCAGCAAACTAATTTAAAAACAGACTATTAAACGTATCGAGAGCTTTTTTTTTTATTGCGAAGTTGAATGAAACGGATTATTTATGTGTAGTTCTTCACTTTCACCAGTTAATAATGACCGACAGTTAAAATGGCGTAAATGGAACGTTACACTGATTCTGGTTGTGATAGTGTTTCGTATTGGGTTAAGGTCAAGCGGTTCTATTTTTTGTATTTTATTTGCAGCTGTCTAGCTTTTGTCGCAGCTTTTATGTCAAGTCCTGGTACTTATGTTAAAATAAAATAAACAATAAAGTTTTTAAAAAAACATGTCTTTTTCGACTGGCGTAATCATAAATTGTTCCATGATATTCTTTTTTTTTTTAAATTTCTGCAGAATATTTGTATAAGAGTTTGTGTCAAATATGTTTTGCTGCATAGTTCTATCTGAGAATAATTGTTTCATTTTATTACATTTTTAAATGTATTAATGTATAAAAAGCAAATTATTAGAAAAATTAATTGGTTTAAATTGAATATTTTCATAAATATATAACAAAAATATTGAATTTCAGTGCCATATAAAAGTTTTTCTCAGGAATCTATGCTTATTTTTATGGACTGTTAATTTATTTTTAGACTTGTTTTGTTCTTATTATCAATTATAGTTACTACAATCGTTTCCTAATATTTATAACACAAAGCCTTTGCATTCAGCATTTTAAAGAGATCTTAAAAGTAATCAAGTATTTAGTTAACTAGCAGTAATATCACACACACACATTATTATATAATACACACACACACACATATATATAATGCATTCATCTTTGTTAGTCGTAACAAAATAGTCGTAACAAAAGGAAGTCCGAATAGCGAATAAAGAATTTATTTACATATTTTAAACATTGAAGAGAGAGTGTCCATTTATGTAAAATATCAGATGAGAGAATCGTCCCTTTTATAAAATTATCAGGGAAAAGTGCTATGTTAAAAATATAATCGCAAGCTCAAGTGAAGGGAAATTTTAGTTATTTTTAGAAATATTACGGTTTGTTTTAGGGAAAAGTTTTAACCGCTTAGTAAAGCACGTGTAAACTGCTATGATATTCTTGTTCTTGGAATCGCGAATAAATCAGTCAAAAATTCAAGATATAATCTTTTTAGCGAGAAATCCCTTATTAGTGTCAAAATATAGGTTGTATTCTTAATACCTAATAAAACGAGACTAGCGAAAATACGGTATACATAATTCTGATTACAATTAAATAAGAGTAGAAATTCAAATAAATATTAATTTAAGTTATTACATGCGTATATGTGTGAATATTTTTTTACAGAATATTTTCTAAGCGATTTTTAAGATAAGTATCCGAATATTTATGAAATCCACTGCATATGATTCGATATTTTTAACAACTCTTTTATCAATTGATTTAAAATCAGATTTTTTTTTATTTTGATTGATGTCTTCTAATTTGTTTAATGACATTTTTTTTTTTTTCAAGCATTTTTTTTTTTTTTATTTACGTAGACTCCAAAACTAAGTACCACAAAATGTTATCATTAGTTTCTTTTATTTGTATTTTAAACCAGATAAATGCTGCATCATTGATCAAATTATCAAGTATCATTCTTAATCGCTATCTGATAATTTTAGCGAAAGTTGACGTTACAGAAGTTTCAAACGCCACCTCTTTTTTTACATAAACATTACGTCACTGTGAATCCGGATTCTTTTTGCAGTTTAATTATCTCTAAAACCTTTTTGTGTACAGAATTAAAAGTTATTGGCTACTCTGAGCCATAATTTGCTTCCAATATGTGTTCGTGTGATGTTAAGACCAAATAGAATTCTTTATTTATGTTCGAGCGAAGAAGAAATATTTGCAAGCTTCGAAGACATTTTGTTGAGCTGTCAGTATTCTGCGGATTACATCATTTTGTTGGAATATTGTGTTCAAGATTGTTCTCTTCTTCCGTGGGATGTTTTTTTAGGTAATGTAAAAAACGATGTATTTTTTTCTTCGTAGTTACAAGTTACTTTATTTAATGTATTTTATTTTCAAAATGTTCTAAGTTGTGGACAAAGAATATAAATTGTAGTATTATTTGTAATCGTTTGAAATGTATTCATGATGAAAAAAATATATCGTTTGCCTTTTTTCTGTAAAGTAGTACAGATGTAGAACTTCCACTAATATTTACTATAAATATTTTGTATTGAAAAATTTAGTTTCTGTGTTGTATAACGTTGAATTAAATTAATTGGCTCTTTATTTTACATTTTTCCTGAGTTTAAAGAAAGATTTCATGTACATTATTCATTTTTAGATATATTACTGAAAGTGCAATTGGAATCGCGAGTATATATTTTTACAAATAAGAATATTATTTCTTTAAAATATTCATTGTAAGCTTTCAAATTTTGCGAGGGGAAAGAATAAGATTCCTGAAATATTTCTTGAAAAATTTTATTAAAAGATTTCAGCTCAATTTGTTCAATTGAATAGAATAATAATTTTTTTTCTATATGTTATGTAACTGTGTAATATCTTTTTTCAAAAAATGGTATAATTTCTATTTCGATATAAGTAAATTAAGCATAAGCACTTAACATTTTTTTACTATAGTTTATCTAAAAATTATTCCAGACGTACTAAAATTGTTCAGAACAAGCACTGTGATTTTTATTATTCGTAGTGAATTTGTTTATTTTTATTTAAAGTTACTATCTATATCAATTGGCAATAGTATTGAATAAAATTACGATTTAAAATTATTTAATTTATTATGAGATACAGTTATATCAGATCTAAAAAAACATGTTATAGAAACCATCAGACTTTCTATGGTTTTCGCTTTTTTTTTTATCATCAAAGGAATAAATTCTTTGGACAATAATGAAATTGATAAAGTCAGCACATCCAAGTTTTATAATCCTGCAATGTAACGTTCTAAAAAAAATTAAATTGAAAACGTGAAAAAAATCACGTATAACTTCTTAATTATAAGCGGCTTATGAATCGAAAAATTTATTCATAATTATGTATAACTTTTTACCCCGATGATTGAAATCAATTTATTTATTTATTTATTCTCTATTTGCAAGACGAGTTATCAAATTTCACCTGGGCACGTACGCGATCTACCATCCCCCCTTCCTTAAGTGAAAAATAAAATGCCCAGATCTATATATTTGCAATATCCTTTTATTCCTCCGTCAAACGGACTAAATTTTCGCAGCTAAGCTTTAGTAACAACCACATGTCCCCAAATGCGAGATGCACTTCATTGGTGGCACCATATATTAGCGGCTCTCGCTATCAAATTTTGGCGCTTGAATTTATTCAGTTCAAGCTCTTGTTGGATACAAAATATTGCCTTGATTTAAGTTTGCCGTGTTCATATATCGTTATTTTGTGGCCGTGGTAGCCTAGTGGTATAGGTATCAGATCGTGGGTGGCCTTGTCACGAGTTCGAGCCCAGTACCACTAAAGACCCGCCGTGTAGAGCAGTGATGCAGTTAAATATGAGAGCTGAAACGTCCTCCCGTTGGTGTGGTGTGGTAGTTAGGAGAGGGGGTGCCATCTCAGAAGTCGTCAACGTCACTCGACCATGGTTCAAAATGACGTGGTCAGTCGCCAAAAGCCCTCGTGTAGCTATAACAGCGCGACGTTAATATTCACTCACTCATATCGTTATTTTATGACATAATAGAAATTTGGCAGTTTTTTTTATTGTTTAATTGGAACAGAATTCCCCCCTCTAGTCTCCTAACAAAAATTAATATTCATATGTAATATTTCTATAATAATTTCTGGATATTGATAAACTAATTGTAAGACGTGGCGAGTGGATGCTATTATTGTAGCGAACCAAAGGATAGGGCGTGTGGCCGGTGATGTGATTTTCTGTATGTTGATGCATTTTCTGTGGAAAGATCGATGAGGTAGTCTGGTAGATTAGTAACTCCAATTTATTGAATATCTTGAAACACCTATGCATATTAATTACGATGAAAATGGACGACACAACACAAAGAAATTACAACACATAACACAAAGCAGCCGGCTATATGACTACAGAGAAACGAGCGAAGAGAAAGAGCGATTTCCACGGACATCGGTTTTTATACCTGACGGTGAATACCGCGTGACATTTTTGTAATAAGAGCTCTGATTGGTTACAATGGGCGGGAAAGGGATTTATGATGTAATAATATTAGTCGATTACGATTAAGATCGGGGTGTTAGTTTCGAACCAAATTATTAAAATATTATTTGAATATTATTAAAAAGAGTTCATTAAAAGGATGCAAGGGAGAATTGTTAAATATATATTTCTAATCAAATTGTTTTATTTCTGTATTAAATTATTTAATACAGAAATAAAACATTTCATTCTCGTAGTACAAGGGTGTCAAACTTAAAAGCTAACTTGGGCTAAACCAACAAGGTTTAACTTTAGGTGGGCCGCAAAAAAAAAAAAAAAAATATTTATAGAAACGTAATTTTATTTCGAATAATTACGTAAATTAAATTAATACATTAAAATAAATAAAAACAAAACAAATTAATGTTTACGTTCTGACACTTGATATCCTTCTCAGCTACTGTCTTTCCTATTTCGGGAGAAATTTTGATATTTTATTCGCTGCTGGCCGCGAGTTTAACACCCCTGTAGTAGCATATTACCTAACGCCTTTTTAGTGTGTTTCACTTTGTATTGTATTCGTATTTCCTTCGTGACTGATTATTAAATACGAGGGACTTTACTGTTACATATTTTTTATTGTTTCGAGTGAAGTGATAAAATACAACAAACATGGACTATTTTTGTATGTTTCAATACTCATAAAGATTTTTATAGTTATGTATTTATGACTGCAGTTCCATCGCAACAATGGGTGCTGTAAATCGATAGAGAGAAGAAGAATGAAAATATTTTTTTTTTTAAATAAAGACCCAAAAATCGGTTTAAAAAAGAAATATTCTGTGAGTCAGATAAAATAATGACTACTTCCAAGAAGAACACATTTTTAATTTACATTTGCATTATTTAAAAATTATTGCACTTTAAATTTCTAAAAGGCAGAGAGAGAGAGAGAGAGAGAGAGATATTAGAAACATTAATGCGTCTTGAAAAATGTGTATCATTATGACAAATTTATTTATGCAATATCAATGATGTTCGCATCGACAATGCGTGAATGATTTGCATGTGCTGTAAATCGATAGAGAGAGAAGAATGAAAATGTTTTTTTTTTAAATAAAGACCCAAAAATCGGTTTAAAAAGAAATATTCTGTGAAGTCATTGTTTTAAGTAAAATAATATGACTACTTCAAGAAGTTTGGTGCAACTTACATTTTTATTTGTTTATTTACATTTGCATTATTTTTCAAAATATTATTGCACATTTATAATTTCTAAATCATTTCTAGGCAGATGGCAAAGAGTTTTCTATCACATTTGAAACAGAAACATTTGAATTAAAATTAGAAACATTAATGCATCGTCTTGAAAAATGTGTATCATTATGACACTGAAGCTTGTTTAATATTTTTGCTTTGCCGGCTGGGTAACGTCGTTGTTTTCTCGCTGGCCTTCTTTTCAAAGCACGTTTATTCTATTATGGTTGCGATTTCACCTCTTGCGCAGTGAGATGAATCACCGCATATAAAGCAATTTTATTTTCTCTTTCATGATTTTAAAGTTTTGTGATTTCTTGGGTATATCATAAAAATTTCCCGCTAGATGAAATATAAATATCGCACTCTTTAGAGTGTCTATTTGGTTGCGGTTTCCTTATTTAAAGTTTCGATTGTTTCTCGGAAAAAACTTAAATTTATTTTTACCCTAGCACAGATTCACATCGTCGGAGTTCAGTTTTTCCTAAAGTGCCTACCCATCTATACAGTTTTGAATTAAAGTTTTAATGAAATCTGGATCACTTTCAAATGTACTACTGTTCTCAATTTTAGTCTTTAGTTTAACTATAGTGTCCGTAACAGTACCGTCTAGATTCTCAACAACTTTTATGAGATCCTCTTTAAGAGAACATTTTAGAAAAATATGTATCGGCTCCCTTGTTGCTCGCCGCATGTAAAATAAAAATTGATTCCATCTTTCGCAGGTAATATAGTTGAAATTGAATGAACTAGGTTATACAATTGTAAAATTATTCACACAATCCGGCGGGATTTTGCCCCATTGAATATATATATATTTGTTTAGTGATCTAAAAAACGACTAACTTGAAAAAGTTCAAACCTCTACACAGGTTGACACCAGTTACGGATTGGGATTTAAAAAAATTTTATCGATCGCGGCCGAGCCCCCATAATTTGTGGGAGACAACAAGGGGGTCCAAGACTATTATTTAACACACTACACTTGTAATCAATGTCCAAGAGTTTTAGTTTTGATTTGCTGTGCCTTCCTTTGGCTGCCACATATATATTTGTATCTAAAAAACGACTAACTTGAAAAAAAGACACCAGTTAGGATTGGGATTTAAAAAAAAGCTATTACACACTACACTTGTAATCAATCCAGAGAACTGAGACTCTCTATATATTTATCTTGTTCAAATTTTCAACTGTTAATAAAATACATTTTAAAGTGCTCAATTAAGCTGAAATTTTATATGCTCGATTATTTTGGATGACAATATGGTCATTTAATTTTAATTAATAAAAATTAATTATTCAAAGAATTACAAATACAGCCACGTTGGCATCATTTTTGGCTATTTAGCGACCCTTTTGGCAACTTGTGTCAAAACTTGAAAAGGGTTTTTTGACATGAAACGTTTTTAAAATCGCGCCGAAACATACGGGTACCAGGTTCAAAAAGTGGACCGTAACGAAAAGGTCTACATCATCGTACCTTAATAATTACAAAACTATTAGTCCTAGAAACAAAAATGTGGTGTGAATATTTCACTTATATACTCAGCTCGCTGTTATGACCTTGAGTCCGGGTCTGGGTCGAGCGGGGCGGCGGGGGAGGGGTACTGCGTTAACTGTGCGAAACCGGCGCTCTCGCTCGTTTCTATTCAGTGTAACTCGTGACTCCGACTTGATAGCGCGGTGATTCGTTCCTGTGTTTATCAAGATTATTGAAACCGATTGATTCATACAAAAATAAGTGTAATTTGGACAGTATTTATATTAAAAATAACCAGAAAGGGATAAAAAATATATAAACATTTGCTACGTCGGCCTCAGCTCGTGCAAGAGCCAGCCAAAAATATAAATCACGGCTATCGTTGGAAAGAGGGGGCTATGGGCCACACACAGGTACCCCAATGTCCGGCGCCGAGCGAGCGTGACGGTTTCGGGAACGTCGCAAAGCCGACGCCGCGAGGAACTTTTCTGCTGCCGCCAACCTCGCGAGCACCTCTAACACTGGAATACCTGTACTTATGGACGTAACGAATGAACAGACAATCGATATATCTATTGGATCTGCCACGGAACTGAGAGATCTTAATATCAGTAGAAGTGAAGCAATGCAAAATCTTTGGCGTTCAGCGGACAAACGCTTCAAAACGGTATTTGAAGCCAATCCGTTTGGTTTATCTTGGAGCGTTTGTGATCGACTTCTGTTCGAAAGTGACTTAAAGAAAGTGAAACATCGCAACATTTCTTTCCTTCAAACAAAATTCCCCGATGAAAATATAACGGAATTTCGCTTATGCAGTACCTGTAGCAAGTCGATAGATGCCAATAAAATCCCGACGCTGTCGCGCTCAAACGGTATTGCAGACGACAAGATGATTGGCTACAATACGCTAATGGAGATCGCGACTGCTCGCCGCAACTTGCACAAAATGAGCGTCGTAGAGTCGGGTGGCTTGCCGTACAGTTTAAAACTAGCTTTCGGTTATCCATATATGATTACTATGAACTTAGATGTTGAAGATGGACTAGTGAATGGCGCAATCGGTACGCTTAAGAATATCTCACTGAAGACGAACAGGTGACAATCTATAGAACGACAGAAGTAGATGTTGAACCTCAGCCGTCAACCTCAACAATAATTCGGAAGAGAGTGCGCCTTTGGCTGGAGTTTTCAAATCCAAGCATGGACCAACTATGTAGAGTAAAAGCGAAGCCCCACGTTATGTGCAAACGTGATGTGTTAGATTTAAAGTGGACACCTATTGTGACCAGAGCCGCCAACATACCGCTCGGTGGGAATATCAAGTGTAGACGTAACCAATTTCCGGTTGTGTCCGCAAGCGCGATCACCATTCATAAGTCGCAAGGTGGCACATTCGACGAAGTCGTTTTCAACTACGATAAGTCACAACAGATACAGCTTGTGTACGTTGCGCTGAGTAGAGTAACATCGATTGACGGTCTGTATCTCACCAATGATAAAGACGATTTTAAATTTTATCACGGGTGAGCAGCACGGCGCCAACGGTGAAAGATATTCACGACGAGTACAATCGGATGGCCAATCATCGCCTTCCCACGTTGTCAATGCAAGCAAGAGCCTTCTGTAAGCGAGAGGTCCTAGCCGAACGCAATGAAGACCAGGGTGGCTACCTACATCGACGACGGCAATTAATTTTGATCGTATCTGCTTTCAATGCACAAAGCTTGGTTGCCCATGCAGGAGATATTGAAAGCAATAATATATTGATGAACTCCGATTATATGGTAATTAGCGAGACTTGGATGAATTGCGCGAACACTGTGATGATCAATGGCTTCAAACTAAGAGCAAGTAATAACACCGCACTTGAACATCGTACACATTGTTCGTCTACCTCATCTGAATTGCCGGTGCGAGTTTCTGCAGCCCCCAGGTTCTGCAATCTACAGAAACCTACAAAGCTCCACGAACTGTAGCGAAATCATAGTAAATGCCAACAAGTCATGCGGAAATTCAGTCTTGAGAAAACATAATGTCGGCGACATATGCTTGGTGGACGTTAAAGTCGAAGATCTTACGCTGTTTATCCTCGGTGCCGTATATATACATCCTAAGGCGTCGGCTGAAGCTGTTAAGCTATGTCTTTATCAATCACTCCTGCCATATTCAGCAAACTTAACAAAATTAATACCGAACTCTCAGCCAGACTTGGAGACTCAATCGTTCTATGCGGCGATTTCAATTGCGATCCACAACAGAACAGCTATCTTGTTGAGTTCATGAGATGAATTCGGCCTTAACTACGTACAAACATCACCGACAACATTAGGCAATACCACTATAGACTGTACATTCACCAGAAATATTAATGTTGACATTATGCCGTATGTTTCTTATTTCACATATCACAGACACCTATGTTAAATAAAATCGTTGTCCAATATTAATTGTAATAATAATTTATGTTTCTATTATGTATCTGTTCTTTTTTATTAAAATACTTAAAACACCGTCAATCCTGTTTTTATTTATTTCAATCTTTTACTTTAAAAGCGATTCGCTAACATAGACGTTTCACGTGAAAACCAACGGCTGTGTGCCCCAGCACAGCCCCACCCGATTTTTTTCTCACATTTTAAAGCTAATTTCAGCTGAAATTTTCTGTACACGATTGTTTGGGGTGACAATACGATAATTTAAATATAATTAGTTACAATTAATTGATTAAAGCTAATTATTTAAATAATGACAGATACATTCACGTTGGCTTCACTTGAAGCGACTTGGGTCAAAACTTTAAAATATTTTTTTTTCTCGCGTTTTAAAGCATTCAGTTGGAATGAAATTTTATATACACGATTGTTTTGGATGACAATACAATACTTTAATGATAATTAAGAGAAATTAATTACCACTTAATATTGTATTCTGTCATATATATATTTATATTAATTGTAATTATTTGATAAAATGTAACTATAAAATAAATTTTTCTTTGTTTTTTCTTAGTAGAAATTGACTTAATTTTTTTTTATATTACTTGTTTTTAAATGTCATCCTACAGTTAAATATGTATGCATTTGATTTGCTCTCAGTTTTGCTCAGCTGATCTTTGTGTTTCTGTGTAACTTGATAATCATTCTTTTTATTCCAAGGGGTTTGAATTTCGGAGCGTGTGCCAAGTTTTACACTTCCTGCATTTTTTCAGAACACATACATACTCAAGTTCTTGCGTACCTTTATTTTTCTTCCTCTATTATTTTTCTCCTTACCAAACCTATTTCTTTTCATCACTTTTAGTTTCACAATATTCGGTTTTTAAGATATCCAACTACCCTACAATGGTAAATTTTTCCAAAAATTGACATTTTTTAAAAAAATTTATTTTGTAGGTCATCTTATTAGCTTTATCGAAATATCAAGCTTATTAATTTCCATTCACTAGAGTAAAAACTACAAGTATTTTAGTAAAAGCAGATGGCATTGTAAGCAAGATGTCATATTTAAAAGGCGTTTCACTCGAAATGTTTTTTTTTTTAATGCTCAAACGGGGACAGCGATTGTTCAAAAAGTTTTGAAAATAATTAACTGAAATTTTGTGTGTGTGTTCTGTATAATAGTAGAAGTGTTTTACCTTCGAATTTATCAGTCATTGTTTTATTACAAAATTTACAGTCCTTTATGTGAATATAATCACTTTTTTTAAACAATTTCATATAATAACTAAGGGAAAGTGCTCCAGTTTTTGTAAAAATTGAAATATTTCTTATCCTGGATTTCCTTTCAAAATGAATATCAAAGCAACACATCAAAAGTTTAAAACATTGAAAGTTAAAAAAATTAAAGTTTGCTCATAAACTTTTTGTACAGAATAGGCCCCTGTTTATGTAATATTTTGTAAATTTTTACCCATTTTTTTCCTTTTTCATAGCAATAATTTATTTTTCTCTTCTTAGTTTTAGCATATTTTTCTTAAAATGTACTAAAAAAATAAACCTAAAAACACACACACACAAAATCCCGCATATCTGCATTTTTTTAAACTCAAGTTGTCGCAAGTAGTCGGTTACCTTAAAAGACTTGCATCATTTTTAAGACATGAAAGATTTTAGTTCTTTAGAATATTTTACAGTCCTTAATTTATGATCTCGGTGTACGAATTCAATAGATTTAATTATATGTACGGCAATTGTGTATTTACGGGCGCAAACTCACACACATGTACATGTTTGATTGCGAGTGTGTGCACACGCGCGTCAAAAATTACATGATACATGAGTTCTATTTTAAGGGGGGAATCTCCTTGCGTTGCTTAATAATATTTAAAATTATCGTTTTTGACCTTATATTTCACTCTTTTGTTAGAATGTAAGTTATTGAATACTTATACGATATTTTTTATATTAATTGTTCTCAGTGGCGCACACCGGAATTTTTCAAGGGAGGGGGGAGGGTCCGGGGTCGAGAGTTCACCATTCTTGTACCATGCTCCTTTTGATTTTGTCGGTTTTCGGGAACAAAACACAGTAAAAAGCTAATTATTGAATAAATAATTAGCATTAATTAATAAAATTAATCATTAATAACAAATACTTAATTAAATTTTACGTACTATATACTTAGAATTATAATCAATAGGAAAAAAATGAAGGGCTTTGGGGGGTCCGGACCCCTCAGGACCCCCTTGTGTGCGCCACTGATTGTTCTGTATCTGATGCTAAAAACTCAGTTTCTTTTGGATTTTCTGCTCTTACTTATTTACAATTAACGTTAAATTTGTTTCAAAACTGAAATAGTTTTTATGCTTTTTTTGACAATTAAATTAATGTTGATACGCGAACCAAAACATTCGAAAAAAGTGATATTTTTTTTATTTTTATTATACGTTTCTTTATATCTATGACCTGAGTTCTGATGTAGGAACATTGTTCCATTTAATGGAAAAAATTATGAGATAGAAAAATATACGAATATTTTTTACTTACTTTAAAGTAAAACTTTGAATATTTTAATGAAAAATTGCAATTTTTTCCCGATTAGCAAGGTTTTTTTTAATTTTAACATTTTTGAAAATAAAATAAAATGCGTTTATATTAACAGTTTAGTTTATTAAATTTCGGCATTCCATCTGTTACCTTTGATGAAAGTATTTGGGTATACTCATGGCGCCATCTAGTGATCATTTTTGAAGTGATTAAGAAATTCAAAAATAAATTCTACATCACTGCAATAAATGTATGTTGCTAATCGATATTTAAAAAAAAAGTTGGATAAGTCTAAAAAGAAAAAAGTATTTGCACTCGCAAAAAATTTCGTTTTAAAACGGCCATATAAATTAGTTAACCAATTGACTCGTTGAAAACAGTTTCAAGTAAATTTGAAATGGAGAATTATTGTAGAATTTTGTTTTTTGTAGATGTAAAAATTAAATTATATGTTTAAATAAAGATGCTTCACACACAACCTTTTTAAATTAAAATTATTATGAAGTTGGGTTTGTTTTGCCGGATAGCCACTTTTCAGTTTTTATTCTTCGTAGTGCCTTTTTGCATAATAAATAGTAAAATGGAATAAATTTCAAAATTCAAAGCAACATTTTGAAGTAATTTAATTTTCTTTTATGCTTAAAAATAATCAGTTTCTTAATGTTGTTTATGGCTTCTTTTCGATTACGAGTCATTTGTGTTAATAAATGGAATATTTTTATGCAAAGTAACGAAGCATTTTAAGCCAAACGATATTTTTAGCGTCACTATAATGTAATTAAAAAATAATAATAAATGACTAGTGACAATATTGTTGAATGTATTTGAAATCCAGTCATTTCTATTACACTCGCTTTCTCTGCATTCATTTTTTTTTAAAAAAATAAACCGATATTTCAAAAACAAATTTTTCTTAACTTTATGTATAGAATCAAAATGTAGCTGTTATGAAAATTGACGCATTCCTTCTTTTGAATTAAATTCCAGCTACTGGAATCGTTTTTAGAAGCTGTTGATAGTATAAAAATGTATATTTATATCTCAGAATTGATTGCATTTATATACGAGAATTTTTTATAAATCTAAATCTCATTGAAGCTTTCATTGCTTAACATAACTAATACATAACTTTTTACTGCAATATATGTTTTAACTACTAAGTTTCTTTTCATCGTTCCGTTTCATCGTTTGATTAAAATAAAAATCAAAACACTAAGGAAAAGGGATGAAAAATAAGCATATTGATATTCTTTACATGTTTCATGAAGATTATTAACGAGTTAACCTTATGTGCATAATTTTTTCATTATCATCATGAAAAATTCATCATCAGAATTGTCTTTCATAATATATATATTTTTTTTGGTTCTTAGATATTTTGTTGCGAATTTACCAAATACACGGTTTTTTTTTAAATATTTTTGTTACAAAATATAGTCTTCTCTAGCGATATTTATGTCTGCAATATCTCTATGGCAACTCATCATCAAAACTGTCTGACTCATCTTTGAACTTCCATTTCCATCTTTCCCTTGTGGCATTCCAAACAATTTAGTGGTTTAAAAAGCCTGAGTAAATACATTGATTTCCTTCGATAACCGAAAAAATAATTGATTATTTCAAAACGTTAAAAGGGTTCTGAATCCACGTGACTTCCTTAATCATTGTTGTTTTTTTTAAATAGAATATTAATGATACATTATGTTTTATCATTCAAGCCTTACCTTTGATTATTGAAACGGTTGAACAAGGTAAGTGATTAGTGAGCATCTGTTTTTTAGGTTTTCTTTGCCATTTATAACTGTGAAAAGGAAATAAAAACTGTTATTCAAGGTCGGATGATGCATTATTTCAGGTGCGTTTTAGTATTCACATTGCAAAATGAAGTTGGAAGATGCCAGTTATATTCATGTTATCTCTGAAACGTGTTGTGGTAATTTCCGCGAACTTAACCCACAGTTTATTGTTAAACGATTTTAAAAAAGAATTGGAAATACATAAATGAATATTTGTTTCCTTTTTTTTTTACCTCTTTTTTTTAAGAATTCTAACCTATCTCCCCCTAACTTTTTTCGTCAGCCATGAAATTGAGGTCGAAATTTCTTGCAATTCTGTGTTATTGCAAGTTTTAGAAATCATATCAAAATTTATGCTGCAAAATTAGTTTTTTGAATTTATAATACTTATGTGAAATTATAAATTTATAAAATACTTAATAATCTAAACTTTTGTCTTTTTTTTAAATAACAAAAACAAATATTTCTTTATTGCAGTTTGAAAGAAATATGATAGTAAATAACATTTATTCATTATAGTTTTTTTAAAATAAGAAGTGCACAAATGTAATCACTTATTTTTCATTACACAAATTGTTATTTGGCTTGTTTATATTTTTCTTGGTTATTTTTTTCAGTCATTTTAATAATACGAAACATCCCCCATTCTTGGAATAACAGCTTAGCTTACTCTTTAAAGAACTTGAGCATTTAATTCTGAATCGAGCAAAGTGGCTGCCGTAGCCCAGTGGGCATGGTCTCGAACTCGTGGTTGGAGTTGTCGAATCGCTAGTTCGAAACTTAGTGCCACTGAACTCACCGTGTGCAGAAGTTGATGCACGTTAAATCAGTTGAGCTTTAAAGTCCTCCTGATGGCGGGATGTGGAAGTTAGGTAAGGGTGTTTTACCAGCTCATGTGTCGTCCTCGTCCCTTGCCCTGAGGATCAAAATTACGAGATTCGTCGCCAAAAGCCCCCTTGTTACTTAAGAGTGAGACGTAAATTTAAATCAAATAGAAATTATATCAAATATCTAAGTTAAAACTTTCCCTTTATTATATTCGGGATATTTAAGAAAAAAAAACATTTCTTAAATTTTATTATTTTCTCTGGAAAAAAATGAGCATTTCTTAACACTTTTAAAGATAGTTTATGAAATCAGTTGAAGAAATTACTTTCTCTGTCTTCACTAAATAAAACAGATACATTTTCTTATTGCACTTTATTTTAGTACTATTTCAAAACTGTTAAGTTTGGATCTTAGAAAGTTTTTTATGAAAAATATCATGGGCTTTTATTTCCCCGGCTTAGCTCACTGAAATCAGTATTCAAATTAACTCAAGATTTCGTTATTTATGTCATACTTTAATTGTTCTTGAAGTAGCACAAATTTTTAAAATTATTTGAATCTTTTATTTCTCATCTAAAGGTGCAATTATTAACCAATTACTTATTTTTCTCTAAGTTTTAAATCATTTATAATCTGTATGTTTTTGTTAGCTTTACAAATATAAAAATACAATATAACGCAGCTTTTGACGAGCAAAAATAGATTTTTAATATAACTGTATTTACAAATAACAGTTTTTTTTATTCGATTCCTACTTATTAACTCACACTCTCTCCATATTTATTTATCTTGGTGGATTTAGGTAAGTGTTATTACATTTTCTTTTGACGTCATTATAAATTCAAACCGCAATGAACTAGAAACTGTGTCCAAAAAGGCGAACCTACGAATTTTGTATACTTCTGGGTATCAAATACTGGTTAAAGTTCTTCAGAAAGGGGGAGAGGGCAGTATATACTAGTATCAATAAATAAATAACCTGAAAAGTTCGACTGAAACTAAATATATATTCTCTCTTGTTTTCAAAAAGAAATCTACATCTATCTGGATTCCTTTAACACTCATACCTTTTCGTCTTATATAAGATACGTTCGTAAAAAAACCCACCTTCATAAACTGTCCTTAAACTCTGCTTGAAACCCGTTTTAAAATCGCGGCTCGAATGCAAGCGAAACGTGATCTGATGTGTATTGTAACTAATGAGGCTGCTACGACTTACATTCGTGAGAGAATTTTCCTCAGCCAGAATTAAACTATATCTTTAAATTATTTCCGCCTCATCCCACTGCTGAATCACGTATCTTCCTCAGACATCATGGAACACCCCCATTCTTTTCTCACCTTAATATCAGTCCTTGAATAACCTTGCCGCGTACTAAATGCAGGTTATAGTCTTCTCTGCAAGCATTTGAATCCTTGTAAACAAGATTGTTATGTAATCACGTTGTGGAAGACTGTTTTAATACCCAGAATAAGCGATTTCGTATATGTGTTTTCCGTTCTGGTTTCCTTTTTCGTGAGTTCAGTTATGTAGGGTTGTTTGATCTGGATGATCGGTTTTTGTTTGGAGAGGAAAGTAATTTTTGAAGTCATGAGTTTCCTGGTTTTCTCTCTCGCTCACAGTTGTGAATAAGTTATTGTTTGGTAGGAGTTTCGTTTGTTCTGCTATAACTGTGAAAGAAAATGTAAAAGGTCACTTTCAGTGCTGAAGATATGCATTGTGTGAAAATCGTTTAACACGAAACTGAAGGGACTGAAATATTTGTTGGTGTTATGAGAATTTCGTGTTAAAGAATATTTCAAAATAAATAAATAAATGAATAAAAATAAAACCATATATTCAACAAAATTAAGCTCTTTAGAGTACATTTTATTCGTATAGATATGTATATATGCATGTAATTAATAAAAATCAATGAAACAAAAACATTTATTAAGTTTTTGGAAAATAATCTAATATTTTTCTTTCTATTCTCTTTTTTTAACATCAAATTGATTTGTTATTTATTTCACTATTGGAATGTGTGTCTAAATAACTGCACATACTTTTCATGATGTTCCTCACTTTGGATGACGTGGGAACAGGAGCTACACTATTCATTTCATTTTTTGCGTCGGAATCTGCATCAATGATATTTTTTGAGATTTGACCGAACTCCAAAATGTCTTTGCCGTAATTGCTACGGTACACACGTTGGTATCATCTACTACAGGGGTGGCCAACCCAAATGACCTCGCGGGCCACTTCGGAAGAACTTTACAATCCCGCGGGCCGCATGTAAAAATATATATCTTTATATTACATTTGGATCCATTACAAACATTTGTTGGAGAGAAAATTTAAAGCTGACTGATATATTATTATTGTTCTCATTGTGTTTCATGTATACAAACATATTTAGTACAATAATAATAATGCAATGATCAAATGTTGATTTTATTTAATTAGGGAGATAACTGTTTCTCAACTCTTTCACTTAGTTTTTGCAAATCGATCTTAATGCATGTATATTTGCGTATCGTAATTGATGTTGCAGATTTTCGAGCGTCAAGTTTGAGCACTATTTATGTTTGATAAATTTCAATTTAGTAAAAAAAGATATTCACAGTAACAGAAGCAACGTGATAAAATAATAACAGTTATAGGATATGTTTTTTACAAAAAAAAAAGAAAGAAAACTCTTCAAACAAAAAATATTGAACAAAATAGTCGAATTTTGTTAAGTTGTAAAGAATCTCGCAGGCCGCAAAATTATTAAAGGTGGGCCGCTGGTTGGACACCCCTGATCTACTACAACGAATTCTTCAGATTATTCATTAGGACAGTCCGACAATACAAAAACTTTATCAAACATTTCATTCAATGTCGGTTCAGTTTCAATATCCTCCTTCTCCAGAAGGGTAATCTTTTCGTGTTAAGCGATTTTCCTTTCGTGTTAAAAGAAAAAGTGCATGGAAGTAGTTTGTGTTGAATAGGCGTTTACTTTTGGGCGTCTGGACTGTTAAACAGTCCTCAATCCCATATCGTGAGAGTCTATGATGTTGGGCATGACAAAAGTGGAGTTTATCATTCTGCTGAGTGGCATGATGGCGATTGGTTGGGCGATGGAATCCGGGAGGCGTGGCTATGGTTCTTCATCTGGGTGGAAAGTTTTTGAGTTTTTTGGCTTGGCTGAGAGCTAAGAGATTGCTCTCTGATTGGATGTTGGGTAGAGTGATCATTGACTCCGATTGGCTGCCCCGGGGGCTGAGATTTAAATTATGGGGAGGAGCATGTCCAGTGGGGAGAGCAGGAGAAAAATATTGACAAAAATAAAGAAAGTTAAATTTTAGCAATTATGGTGGGGACCGTTGTATTATTTCGAGTTAACTGATATTTTGTCTGAAGCATTTTCGCGTTAAACGTATTTCGATGTATTTCGAAAGGAAATTTTGTTCTAAGTTTTAATGGGAAATTTTAAATTTTTAAATGAATTTATAAGTTTAAAAACATTAAGTGTGTGATGTCAAATTGTATTGATATAAATACGTATTTTATGCAATGAATTATGAGTATTTTTTCATACCTATGGCCAGTGGCGCACGCAAGGGGGGTCCGGACCCCTCCCCCGATTGATTATAATTCTAAGTAAAAAGTATGTAAAATTTAATTATTTGTTATTAATGATTAATTTTATTAATTAATGCTAATTATTTGTTCAAAAACTAGTTTTTTACCGTGTTTTGTTCCCGAAAATCGACAAAATCAAAAGGAGCATTATACAAGAATGGTGAACTTTCGACCCCGGGCCACCCCCTTGAAAAATTCCTGTGTTGCGTCACTGCCTATGGCTATTTTTTTCAAAAATAGTTACACAAAAGAGAGTGCATTAGTTGTGGACAATTTAGGGTATACAGGCGACAATTTATCATATCCGTGTATTCTTTATGTTATCCGCATTTTATAAGTATTGTTTCGTACTTTTTAGTCGATGCTCTAAAATTTTCGAACTGGAAATTTTGTTCTATCTATTCGTTTTCAATTTTCAATGCCTAGTTTTCGAATTTCGCCACTAGGGGTGCTGCTCTCGTCTGGATGAGATCGGGTGTAATCGCTGTCCTATACCGTGACCTCACTGGAATAGCTGTAGCTCTCTCCGCTTGCAAGTATTGTTAGGTTAAAGGGACTTTTCTGTGCACTCAGTATATATTTATGCACATATACATGCGTGCGATGAGGGCCATTGCTCTTTTCTTCCACAGTGCGTGTAAAATTAGTTACAGTCTTCCAATTAATTTGAGTACTCATTTGTCATTCTGTATGCCCTTTATAAAAAAAAACTCGTTTTGACTGAACATACTTCTTAATTTCTTACATATTATTTCATTCAAATAAAAGGCTAACCAGTCGATGTCAGTATGACGTAAAAAGTACACAATTTAATATTTTTAATGTCTATTGTGTGTCTGCATCAAAATTCGAATGAATCTATGTAACACGTGCTACAATGACGTGGATCACTTCATATTTTAATGAACATTTCGGCCTTCTCTCTATTTATCTGTCATAGACAAGGAAAATTTGTACAATTGAAAATCTTGTTTAATATGAAAATTACATATTCAAGCATTCAAGTTCGACACATTCACCATTCACAACATCCCGTCTTGACGAAAAGGAAATGACACCCCGTCATGTTTTTGAAAAGATTTCTAAAAAGGGGGGGGGTGTAAAAAGATCTTGACATATTAAAAAAATCGATCAAATGTCACTTGAACCATTTTTCTGCTTGCTTTTCTTCTGTCACTTTACCACGTGGAGCTTAAAAACGTTATCAATAGCGTCTAGGTCTTAGTGTCACATTTGATCACGTGCTTCAGACAATTTAATGGAGTCTATCGTAGGTTTGATCGAAATTGTATTGTTTTAAGTATACATTAGTCATTGTTTTTCTAAAGGACACGAATATATTTTAAAATTGTGGTCAGCGAAAGGATTGTTCCGCGAAATATTAGTGTGCTTTTTGAAGTGTCGTCATTGATACTAAATAGTACAATCTGCTCTGCTATTGTTTGTAGGTTTCCTTTTTGAATGTTGAATTTTGCGCTTTGATATTTTACCTCGAATACATGATAAGAATATTAATTGCTGGAATTTTTTTTAAAAAAAAATGAGTTTTCGATTTTTACTGCCGATTAAGGTTATTTTATTTTGCTGTGAAAATGTTTACTGGTGTGATTCATTGATCTCTGCTAAAGCTACTTTTTGTAGCTTTTATGAAAGCTTTTAATATTTTAAATTTAATCTTCTCACCTGCAAATTAAACTTTCCATTGAATGCAGTAATTATTTTTCTTATTTCAAATACAGTCGAGCCATTACAAAAACGAAATATTTCCAAAATATATAGTAAAAACACATGTACAAAGATTAACTGAATTCACATAGCGCGCTAATACGATAACGATTGTATCTATCTTGATTTCCTAACCGAATTACGCGTATATTAATAATTTATTTGCGCCTACGTTTTTTATTTATTTGAAACTAGTATTTTGTAATATTTTATATGCATATTTAATTAGATGCTTACTGTTTTCTTAAAGGGGAAGAAAAGAGAAGCGTTAAAAAAAGCCTGTATAACAGTATTAGTACTGAGAAACCACTCAGCCATGTGTTGGGAATCAGAGAGGGGTGTTCAAAAATTTAGGGATTCGTGATGTCAGGTTGACACATAAAGGGGATCCGCGCGGCGATCGAAAGTTTAAGAACTGCTGATCTAGCTCTCTTATGCAAACAGCAAACCAATCGATTAGTGCAGGTAAGGGTTATTCGAGGTACGATGAAAAGTTATTGATTTTTCTTCGCAAACTCCCATCGATGTTGGTGATGTTATTTTATTCATGGCATTAAGTTCATTATTTATTTTAAAGCTATGTCTTATTAAAAAAATAAAAATTAACATACATAAAATTATTATTGAAATAACCATAACCTTTGAATATGTGAATAATTCAATTGATAGAATGGTAATAAAAAAGATAGTCCCCCCGTGTAATCTCGAAAATAATGAAATACTTTGAAGTAATAAAAACCTGAATATTGAAATGTGCTACGTTCCTACAGCATTTCCCTCTCCTTGTGGGAAAATTAGATTTTTTCTGCCATTCTCTTTCCAGCGGGAACGTGAAAAATGAAATTTTGCATCTGTAGATGTGACCAAGGTATCCAGACTGGCGATTTTATTGACGTTGGCGAAAATTTTGTGAAAAATACCGTATCACCAAGGAATCATCGAGATGGCTGTAGAATCGACTCTTCTAGAAATTACCATGAGACTATATAAAAAGGAACTTTGAAACAAAGATCAGTGCAGTTCAAAAGAGAGTTCATTCGTGTGCGTTGATTGCGATTAGAGAAAAACATTTGTCTGTCGTGAGTTCCTGCTTTGGGAACTATTGTAGAGAGCCGTTTCTGGAATGTTTTAGTTTGCTTATAACGAGTGAGTTGTGCACCATTGTAAATAACTATCTTTTATATTATTTCGTTGTGTATATACGTCGATTTGTTTTCGTGTAGTCATCTGCTCGTTCTTGTCCATTAATAAATTTGTTATTATTCAAATAATTGGTGACGTCGGTAGATTTTTACCCTCGCAAATTTGCACCAATACAAAAAATAATGAATACTATTGTAACGGGTCTATTCGCGCGTTCTTCCTACTGATAGTCATCTTGAGAAATAATGGATCTTCAAAAATTATTCTATTGAAAACTTTCTTCCGAAAAAATAGATGTGATTATGCAAACAAGTCTTGTATATAAAGATTAAAATTTCGAGTTTGAGCGAGGTTAGATTGTTATAGGATAGCAGTAATTGATTAACGTAAAGTTAGGTGAGAGCACTTCGTAGGTTTTTTGATTAATATAAAGATTAACGATTTGGTCAACTAATGCTTAAATTAGATGAGCTCGATTTGAAATAGAAGGTGTATTGCCTGGACGTAAGTTATCGGATTTATTGTCATTTCTCCTAGTATTTCGTCTACTTCGCTATTGCTCCCCATATTATTTAGTACATTTCTTTACTTGGGGGTGACGAAGTTGTGTCGCATTTGCTAATTGTTAATAAATAGTGTTTGTTTTGAATATGGTTGATCTCCCTTCCCACTTTCTCGCACAAATGGATGGCACGGGCCGTCCATTACGCTATTGATTGAAGTAATCAAGGGCGGTTTAAGTTGGGTGTGTAATCAAAAATAAAATGTAGAATTGGGGCATGTTTTCTAAGTAAAGGGATTTATTATTTTTAACATTCAAAAATTAGAATGGAAGCATGTCGTGTTTTGAGATTTTTACTGTAAATATATTGTTATAGTGATATTCCAGAAGAAGCAACGAAAGACCCCTTCGAAAGCGTTAAAAGCTTCTACAGTAGCACTTTTAAGTAACGAAAAAATCATCGCATATCTCTTTCGCCTACGCAACTACATAATATGAAGCAGAGATGACCGCTAAGATAAAAACTACATAATATGTCTCACGTAAAGTTATGTCAAAGGTAATATGCATTACCTTAATGTTCTGAGTGTCGAGACACTGAATGGTAGACTAATAGCGTCTGCAAGAATAGTGGCTCAAAGCAAGACGGAAAATCGATTAATGCTAAAATATCTGTTCAACAAAAGAACCATTGAATGGAGGGCTTGGAATAATAGTTTTGCCTTTATCGTCCTTGTGTTACCTTTTCACGGAATTGCTATAAAGTTTTTCTTCGTCCCTCTCTGAGTGCATTGTTATAGGATGATTTTTCGGTCATTGTGTTTTATATATGTTAATTGAGGTTGCACGTCTTATTTTTTTTACATACAAAACATACTTTATTACAATTGTGTTGTTAAGTTAAAGTTGCTGTTTTTTTTTCAATTGCGATAATATTGTGCGATATCTGTCTTTTGTTACGCGATATTTTTTTAGTGCGTACTTCTGCTTTTTAGTCCAATGATTTGAGATTGTTTTTAATGGAATGATTTTTGTTCCAATTTCGAAGAGTAACTTTAAAAAATTTAGAATTGGCGAATATTTTTAGGAGAGAGGGAAGGTTTTGGGTGATATATTAAACTCTACCTGTATTTATCAGTATCGATTTGAACAAAATGTACTTTTGGGAATATAAGGTTAAAAAGTTAAAGGATGTATAATAAGGTGGATCGCGGTTCTGTGCAGAAAAAAAATGATTATGAAGTGCGGAAAAGATGTTCTATGGTATAGAGATTAGAAGAAAAATAATTGTAAAAAATAATTTCAAAATTTAATACTGTCACAAAGGGGTTGAATTTTCAAAGGAAAAAAATGGGAAAATAGTTAATTTTAGTTAGATGAATTCAGTCCTAAAATAACAATTTTTCCACAGTATAAATAACCCAAAACGATGATGATTGATAAATGCGTACTGAGTCGTATGTAGTACAATGAGCATTGCAACATTTCATACACTTCTCTTCACGCAGAATCGAATCTGTCCCATCCAAGCTTTTTCCCGTCTTCCTCTTTATAGCGCACTGTCATTTGAAAAGTAGGGTTTTTTAAAAAAATATTGAGTACTAAAGAAGTTTTGTTAAATATTCATAATATTTTTTCTTGTAACAATTTAGTAGATGTCTTATCTCAAAAAATGTTAAAAAGCATTAAAAGGGGCCTCTTTCTTTTTAACAAAAATTGCTTTGACTTTTTACCAAGAAAAAACTCAAATACCCAAACTCCATTCTCTTAGTGACAGCACTTGACATAAAAATTAAATTTTAGTTTGTTTTCCCCTTCATCTGTGTCCCACAAAACATCTTTCTCGAATAGGTAGGTTATGAAATTCTGAAAAAAAAAATATTTCGATCTATCCTAATGTGTAATGTAATATCATATAAATTTACCTCCATTTCATTTCTTTGTTGTTTACTAAGTCCGTTGTTATCTAGAAGAAATCTCTCTACAAGAAAATATTTATTTTATTTACAGAAATAACTTTAAAATGCTTCTGCAAAGTATCTAAATAAGATTATTTAGGATTTTGTTAACAGCTATGAGTAATTCACTAAACATTCATTGACTGAAACTAACTATTTAAGGAATTACAGATACAGTCAGGCTTCATTTTTAGCGCGACTTGGGTCAAAATTTTAAAAGATTTTTTCTCACGTTTTAAAGCATTCAGTTGAACTGAAATTTTATATACACGATTGTTTTGGATGACAATACGATACTTTAATGATAATTAATAAAAATTAATTGCCAATTAACATTGCGATTCTGTCCTATGTATATACATTTTTTAATTGTACTTATTTGATAAAAAGTTAACTAAAATAAAAATTTTCTTTGTTGACCACAGTAGGAATTGACTTAAAAAAAATTATTTCTTGTTCATGTGTAGTAAATAAATTTTTACCGATTTTATGGTGCAATTTATATATTTTTTTTAAAAGCAAAGATAACTAAAGAATGCTATCATTTTTTCTATTCCTACTAGTTCATTCTCACCCTATATATATATATATATATATATATATATATATATATATATATATATATATATATATATATATATATATATATATATGTATATACATATATATATATATATATATATATATATATATACATATATATATATATATATATATATATATATATATATATATATATATATATATATATATATATATATATACACATACACTGGTGTGCAAAAATTAAGGACGAAGTCGAAAAATTAGCATATCAGCTGAACGAAGAGGCAGAGCGGACAGAAAGACCAATCAGGAGATTAAGTAAGGTGTGATGTACGGTAGCACATGCGCAGATATGCAGGTAGACGTAATGGGGGAGTGTCTGAGTAGTATAAAGCATGTTGTCGGTGTAAGATCAGTATTTCTGGAAAGAGATTGCACGCCGTATAGCAGTTAAAATCACACCGAGTTGTTGCCTCAGCGAGAAATGGCGAATAATCAATCTGTTAGACGACATCTGGATGCTTTTACCCGAGGTCGAATCATTGGGAAGTTGGAGGAAGGCTGCAGTGTGACAAGTGTGGCTGCAGAGTTCGGAATTGCTCACAGCATCGTTTCACGACTTTGGAGACAATTTCAAACTACAGGAACAGCTATCCGGGGGTTCAGTAGTGGTCGTCCACGAGGAACCACACCCGCAGATGACTGGTACATTGTCTTACAGGCCAGAAGAAACAGGTGGCAGACAGCGGGAGAAATCGCTAGACACACGACACAGGTGACTGGACGACCGATATCGCGTTTTACCGTGGCCAGAAGACTGCACGGTGGTGGTCTGTTTGCACGACGCCCTGTACGGTGTGTACCTTTAACGCCTGCCCATTGGAGAAGGCGTTCTCTGTGGTGCCGGGAACACCGGAATTGGAGAGACAATGAATGGGGATGAGTACTCTTTACAGATGAGAGCAGATTCAGTTTGAGTAGCGATTCTCATCGCATACTCATCTGGAGAGAGCGGGGAAGCCGCAATCATCCCTCGAACATCATTGAAAGGGACAGGTATGGAGGTCGCGGTGTACTCGTTTGGGGAGGCATCATGCTTGGTAGTCGTACAGACCTTCACATCTTCGACGCAGGTTCAGTCAACGGGACCCGTTATTGTAACGAGATTCTTCTTCCATATGTGCGTCTTTTTAGAGGCGCTATGGGTCTGCAGTTCCTTTTCATGGACGACAATGCACCATGTCATCGCACAGTAGCTGCCGAACAGCTCTTAGAGAGTGAGGATATTGAGCGTATGGATTGGCCGGCACGATCTCCGGATCTCAATCCCATCGAGCATGTATGGGATTTTCAAGGCAGACGCTTGGCAGCTCGTACCTTACCACCAGTAACGATTCGGGAGCTTCGATTGGCGCTGCAAGACGAATGGGCAGCAATGCCTCAACAACTCATTGACACCCTCATTCTCAGCATGGGCAGACGCTGTGTCTCCTGCCTAGCAGTCAGGGGAGATCATATCCCCTACTAAAGACCGGATGTTTCTTGCTGGGCACCCATCACAGGGATGTTTCGGCCTTCAGTCGCATTGCGCTCCGTGCTACTTTTTCAATCAAGCTTCTTTTTATCCCTCTGATTTCTCTTTTAGTAAGTGTTGCTTACATATTACACATGTCCTTACGTATTGGGGATCTTACGGTATTAAATGTGTTGATTTGGAAAGCTTTTGTACAAAGTTATATTGAAAAAACCGTCTCGTCCTTAATTTTTGCACACCAGTGTATATATATATATATATCGTTCAAATTTTCAATTGTTAATAAAATACTTTTTATTCATTCACTCAATTTCTAATACATTTTTTTAAACTTCTAGTGGATGACACTGGATGTGAATACAGTTTTTTCAAAAATTAATTCATTAATCAAATTAAAAAAAATGAATAAATAGTAACAATCAAAAATAGCAGTCCAACAGCATATATAGAAAGAAAAATTGTTCGTTGTGTTCCTGTAGCGCAAAATGAATAGCGCATTGGACTAATCCAAAGGAGAGTTCGAATCTCACTTGGGATTTCTCAGAATGTGATTTCTTTGTACTATACTATTTTTTAGAGTAATTAAATTTAATGAATGAATAAATAGCAACAAAAAAAAATAGTCGAACACAGTATATAGATAAGAACATAGAAAATCGCTTTAAATTTTGCCACTTAATAGTGTGATTCTGTCTTGTGTATATACATATTTATATTAATTGTAACTATTTAATAAAAAGTAAGTAAAATAAATTTTTTTATTTGTATTACTTTTTTAAATCACCTGTCTTGGCTCTCCGGTACCCTCCGCTTCCACGATGCAGCCATCGAGCAAAAACAAAGGCCCACTCCTCCGCTTTACAAATATTTACCTTATTTATTCCTCGTTTGCAGAAATTAGAACGTTTTCCTGTTTCCGTTTTCAGAATCAAGCCTGATTGCTTAAAAGATTTCCCATGTGCGTTTGTTTATAGAGCGATTTAGCTTACGATGTGGTTTTCTTCTCCGCAATCAGACATGTCACGCGGGGTAAACCATTTTACTTATACTCCCTTTTTCATCGATTTCTGACCAAGTAGTTCTGGTTAGCCGTAAGATTGAGGTCAGGTTAAACGTACCGTATTTTATATAGATTTTTTTGGTGATAGTAACGTTTTCCAAAGAGAGCTTATCTCGATTTTCCATTTCTGTATTTGTTTGAGAATTAAGGTGAGTAATCCCGATTTATTATTTAAACCATGAATTAAGATAAAATGAATGTTAAAGTGTATGAAAGGGGGAGAGAGAATCGTGTATTAATTAATTACATACACATGTTTTTAAAAAAACTGACATATGGCAGTGTTTAGTTTTATGATAGGCTAATTTTTATTTTTAAAATATGTTTTTTCCCCTACAAATATCAAAGTTCATTTGTTTTAGTTCAAGAATGGAGACATTTTGAGACCTGTATTTAAAAACTAGATGAGCTGTGAACTTCGATTTTAAAAATATATATACGTACTTTTTGTAATTAAATCTAGTTGTAGAATGTTGCACAAAAGATTTTAAAGATACTGTCTTGAAATAAATCCCTTAGGATAGTTGTAGATTGCTTAAATATTGTAATATTGTTATACAATATTGTAAATATCAGTGTCCTGAAAAAAAAAGGTGGCTAACTTTATTCGGAATCGGGATTTTGAAAAAGCCTATAAATGCACAATTTTTTTTTATATATTTAGTGTCAGTTGAATTAGAATATATGAATAAAATTGTTTTAAGAATATGAAATTGTTTTAAAGTATTTAAATGAAATTTTTTTTGGCAAAAATTGAAAAATGGCATATATACTTAACATTATACTTGCATAAAATTGCTTCTATAATAATAATATTTTATCTATATATAGCTAAGAGTTCTGTATAGATCCTAGACTAGGATTTTTAAAATATATAATTTAGAAGTGGATTTATTCATATTTTAATGCATCACAGTAGAGAAATGTTTACAAAAAACGCCGGTTATGATTTCAAATCAATTCTGAAAATAATCTGAATTTTTCAAAAATCCTAATTTTTCTTCTATAGATAAGTTCTAGCTATATGTAGGCAAAATATTATTATCATAGCTTTGAAATGCTTTGAAACTGTGGCATTAGTTTTCATTTTTTGCCAAAAAAATTGAATTTAAATATTTTTTCCTGTACTAATATTTACAAAACAATTTTATATGTATGTTCCAATCCAATTGACTTTAAATGTAAGAAAAAAATCCATTTACACGCTTTTTTAAAATTTCTGTTTCGTACGTAGTCAGTCACCTTAAAAACCAATGCGTTGCTTTCGGTAATATTTTAAAGGTATCTGGAATATTCTTTAACATCAGAGTTAAAATCCTAATTTGGTAGTCCAACTCTTAATTTAAGGTATCCGACTAGGTTAAAAGAGTTATTTTTAGGTGTTTGATATTACAGCCATTAGAGAAAAAGAAATAATATGCAATACTAAAGAGTTTTTTAAGGCTTTTTTTTTTGCAGCATTTACTTTATCTAACTTGTTAAAATATTTTTTATTGTGTTTTAGGAAGAATGAAATTTTCACGATAATTTGTGCTCTAAAAATGGAATATCCAATCAAATACAATGAAATTTTTAACATAGATGTTATGAGCCCTTTAGAGTGTAACAAACCGCAGATTTTAATACAGTTACATTTAATCTCATTTTACAGCCATTTTTAGCATAGAACTTCAGTAATTTTGACGAAAAATCATAAACATCAAATTTAAATGCTTATAAAATATTTATTTCTTGATTTTTTTCCCCTTTGCGGTTTATCACATTTCAGATAGATCAAAAAGTATATCAAGGAAATTAAAATTGTGTTGCGTCCAATGTATTTTTATTTATTGCATTTCTCTTAATTTTCAAAAATTTGCCAAAATTTCATAAATTTTTTTTTTCAAAACCAAAGGTTGATACTCGTGTATGTTATCTATAAAATAATTATGACTCTTTAAGCTTATTTATGTTCTTTAAAACAGTAAAAAAAGTCGGAAAATCAATTTTTGAAAGATTGGTTTCTCAACCCAGTCGGATGACTTAACAATTCATATTTATGCATTCCTTTCAATCTGGTTTGTAACAAAATAAGTACTCTTCCCAATTTTTATGTGACACGCGGAAACTTATTTAATTAAATTTTATATAACAAAAAGGTCTTATTTCGAAAACCTTAGACTGAAAAATCAAACGTTTGTTGCAATCGTATTGGCTAACCCGATACTCACGATTCTTCAGCCGCCCAACACGTGAATTTTCAAAAATATATTCTTATCACCAACTCAAAAGCAAATCCTTTTGCACAAGAAAAAAGTCCAGCCGTACTGAACCCGTTTTGGTTAGCCGAAACCATTGTACGTAGAAGATATATTTCCTCGATACCAATCAGCGGCGTAAAATCCCGGTTCTGTTGTTATCTTACATAACTCTGCTTTCGTATGCAAATCAGGGATATGACTCAAAAGATCATTTGACAGAAAAGAATGCTTGTTTTGTCGCATAAGTGCTCCAGGCGACTTTTCTTCTGCTTGATAAGGTTCTTATCTTTACGCGTCAATTCATTGCAGAGTTGGATTTCTCTCTCTCTCTTGCCTGCATGAATAATGCTATCAGTGTATTGTGTCGTTTTTCAAGTTGGAAGGATATTGAAATTTGTCTCGTAAAACACGCATCATGCACTGGAATGCATATTCTCTTCTGTGAATATAAGACGCTGGGAAAATATTTAAAATAGCTAGATTCTCTGTCCACCAGTATGGTGTTCCATGACACTTCATTTTTGTGGAAAAGAAATTCTTTATTAATTCCTAATTTTACTTCAATTTTTTACTGTGTATATTTCTGCTGTAGATTTAAAAATACATTGATTATGCGAACAAATATAGGTGTTTGATTTTTTATTTTTTTTATTATTATTATTTACGTAGTAATTTGAAAATGCATTAGAGATCTATTGACGACAGACCACGTGGGACCGCGGTAGCCTAGTGGTCAAGGTAACGGACTCGTGGCCGGTGAGTCCGAGCCTAGTACCACTGAAGACCCGCCGTTTAGGGGAGTTAAGATAAGGGGGTGCCAGCGCAGGTGCGCCCTCGTCACTTGACCATGGTTCAAAATTATGAGGTATGTCGCCAAAGGCCCTCGTGTAGCTGAACAGTGCGACTTTAATATTCACTCGCGACGGACCTCGTAATTTTGAACTTCGATTATGTGACGAAACAAAGAGGTTGATTTTTTATTTCCTTTATGAGATTGCAAATGAAGCTTTTTTTATGTATAGAGCTGTTGTACTCTAGCTTCTTAGTTTACTAGCTATCTGATACTTTTTTTAATTGCTTCTGGCACCCCAGGCGAAAAGATGCGCTAGGTGGCTTCTTCTTTCAAAGCAGGCAATAGACAGAACGCGCCTGATGTCAGATATAAAAGTCCATTTATTTATTTCATTTAACATGGGACTCTGCGGCTTATGTGTGGAAAGGACGGTCCGCTATTTGAGAGAAAATATCGGGAATTGTTTACTATGTACTAGGTGACATTTCAATTTTCTTTCGTCATGTAATGCCCAATTTGGCGCCACACGACTGGACCTTGTCCTGAAAAAATCAGTGGTGTCTGGGGGTGCCTTTTTCTTTCCAATCATGAATGGAAGGGGAGTGAAACAATCTGACCCGGAGCGTATGGGTGAGCGAAATTTTTTTTATTCTATTTGGCGGACGTTGAGCTTAAACTTTGCGAAATTAGGAGACAATACAACAAAGTATACGTCATAGCTTTAAGTGTAAAGGCGAAACGCTTTGAGATAACTGCTGGATTAAGATTGTAAATGAAAAATATTTTTACTAAAGCTGTTGGATCTGCCTATTATCTGTTTAACATGATTTTAAGATGGGGAACCATTTTTGAATTAATATATTCAATAAATGATATAATTTCGAATTTAATTTATAAATATACATTGTGCTTACTTCATTTGTTGTAAATCAACCAAAACGGTAACTTAAACTACGAAAATTTCTTGAATATCATGTTAACAACATTCGATTAAAGAATTGTAAATAAATTAATTTGTGGTCTGCGAAATTTAGAATGTTTGTTTCTTAAGTTGATAACTTTAATGTTGAATAGTTTCAATTGCGTCTGAACATTCTGAAGGATCTTCCTAATATACATGCCGATTGAAAAAAAATTAACCATACCCAATGATTTTATATTTAATTTTTGCAGCTGAGAAAAAATTTCAAGATTTTATTTATTTATTATGTTTTTAATATTTCAAGGGAAAAATAATTTGAAATTAGCTATAATTAGTAATAACCTTTCCCTTAATTCCTTATTTTGTTTATGACAAATTACTAAGAGATCATTAATATTCCTTCAGAATTTTTTTTCTTAAATCTTGCGACTAGTAAATGTTTGTGGGAAGTTAAATTTCATCGTTTTTGGTCAATTAGGTCAAGTGTATACTGAATTTGGAATGACGTATTAAAGCACGTGCTGTTTCTTATTTCGTCGTCGCTTTTAAAGTGATTGCTTTCATTTGAGTCTGAGCATTAAACTGGCTTATAAATATTGACACAAAACTGAAGTAAAACATGCGATAAAAAAAATGAGATGAAAACTTAATGAGTGTTCATGACTTTAATTACGAAAATGATATTTCTTCTAAGGTCGGCCATCCGATATAGTGGTTAGGGCTGCGGTAGCCCAGTGGTAAAGTTATCGGATCATGGCTGGCTTGTCATGAGTTCGAGCCCAGTACCTCTAAAGACCCGCCGTGTAGGGCAGCTATGCACATTAAATCTGTCGAGAGCTGAAACGTCCTCCCGTTGGTGTAGTGTAGTAGTTAGGAAAGGGGGTGCCGGCTCAGATGTCGTCCACGTCACTTGACCATGGTTCAAGATTACGTGGTCCGTCGCCAAAAGCCCTCGTGTAGCTGAACTCAGTGCGACATTAATATTCACTCACTCACCCGATATAGTGGTTAGCGACGCTGACTGCTGTGCCGTAGGGCCTGGGTTCGAATCCCGGAGAAGGCATGGATGTTTGTAAATGTATAGTGCCTTTGCGACTTGGGGGTACTGTAAATAGCCTTTGAGCCGCAAGTCCTCTCGTGAGGTTAGTGGAAAGGGAAGAGAGGTGGAAGGTTCCTAACCCTCCCCAGGCTGTTTCACCTTAAAATTGGGGTGGAACCGAGCTAAATCGTACTGCCACCTGTTTGGTGCTCAAAGCTACGGCCAACGGCTGGCGTATATCTGGCCCTTAGCCGCGATGGATTTCGTGGGTCTCGATCTGACATTAGTAACAACAACAAAATTTCATCAAAATATAATTGCTTTTACATCGTATTAAATATAATTATAATTTATTTTAAAAAACTATAATTCTCAAAAATATCGACTACCTATTTTTTTGGTATAAAAGATATGAATTAACTAATAAGAACTGCATTCATTTTTATATCATAATTTTGCATCTCTAAATTATGCTTAATATTCTTTTTTGATACCATAACTTGCCAATGTGTTACATTTTGTAATCGATTTTTTTTCCTATGAATATTTATTCGATATAACATCGCTTTGTGTGTCAATCTTGTCGACGATTTATATCCTCTAACTTTTGTATTTATGATTGTACAGCTTAACATATTTTCTTAACAATTTCGACTTATGCCCGCAGTCGGTTACAGTTGTTCATTTTACCATAACTCCCTTAGAAACAAATCACGAGTCTTTCATTATGATATTCAAATTAATATTTCCTAAAAATGCAAAGAGCAGAAGAAAACTTTTTGTGGTAGATCATCATTAGAAACGTTAACATGATGATATCACTTACACAGTTTAATACTAAAATTTAAAATAGTTTAATTTCTTTTATGTGTTTATTTTGATCACATGTATTTAACCTCTTAACGTACACTTATTTTGAAAACCCCAGCGAAAAAATCAAATTAGTTCACAGCTCTCTCAAGAAGAAACCATGATATTCAGATTAGTTCGACTATATAAAGTCAGAGTTTTGTAATTGTAGTAGAAGGTAAGAAGCTGCTATATTCGGTACGCAGGTGAGATTGAATAAAATTTACTTTCGCATGTAAAGATTAAAAGTGGTGTTTGGCCACTGCGTTGAATTAGTAGATTTAAGGTTAGGAATCCAATGTTAGATTACGTTGAGTTATAAATAAGTTACTTGGGCATATTTGCTTAGTATTCATTGCTTTCTCCGTGACATTCACTTAAGGAATAAATTATAGTTGGTTAGTGTGTTTGAGTAAATAAATAATTGTTATGGAAGTTTCTGGTTCTGCTTTCATTCCTCCCCCACCTTTAGGTAGGCAAGACGGTGAGGGAGCAACTTTAGGTGTAAGTCGCTCACAAATTTTACTTTGATTTTAGATTTTGATCCACATTGCATATAAGAGTCGAATATTGCATTCTTGTTCGTACATCGACTTTTATCGTCTTTTCGAATAGATTTTGAAGAAATACAGTTTTATCAGTAAAAATATTTATTTATACTTTTTCAACAGAAATAATAATAATAATAAAAGCAATTTATTTTGTAAAAATTATTCAGAAATTTCTTTCGTCTGATATCTTAGAAGCAGCGCATTGCCCATTGATGTTGGTGGAACAAACTGGGAAAATATGACGTTGTACAATTTCTGAAGATTTTGGTCTGCCTAATTTTTTAACACGCTTTTATAAGTTTCACTTGTATGGAATGGAATCTTTAAACTCGATTTTTACCCACTTTAAAAGGTCAGATGAATTCGAAATTTTTCACACTTGTCAAGGACCGATGACAATACAATAATTTCATAATTTTGTCTCATTGTCCTGATCAGGATCCTCATAAATAAATAATTGTAAGGATTTCGAGATTTGGCGGATAATTCATTAATCGTTTCCAGATTTGGCGACTAATTGCATAAACCATTTTAAGATTTGGTGACTAATTCCATATGCTATTTCAAATTTGGCGACTAATTGCATAAACCATTTTAAGGTTTGGTGACTAATTCCATATGCTATTTCAGATTTGGCGACTAATTCTAGATTTAGCGACTAAAAGATTAAGGTGCAACCCTAAAACCGCAAATAAGCTTGTGATTAATACAAAAAAAGTGTTCTTTATGTTCTTTCTTACCATAATATAAGTCTAGTTTTTCTGAAAATGGAAATTAAAAAAAATACTCGTGCATGTGAATAAAAATAATTTATGTTCTAACTGCTAAATATTTTTTTATTTTTATAAAGCAATACGTTTAGAAGTGATGATACGAATTAACATAATAGCAATACGTTGAAAAGGTGATAAATTGATGTTCTGACTGCTAAATAATTTTTTATTTTGATAAATCAATATGTTTTTACTTTTTGGCTCGATTCACTATAAAAGCGTGTTTTTTAGTTTTTTAAAAAAAACTTTAAATATTTATATCTGCATGACTATGATAACTTTCTGTTTGTCTTTCTTGCTTCTGAAATCTAAAATTTTTTACACCAAAAAAATACAAAACATTTGCATTCCGAATGCGGATGTTTATAGCGAATGAAAGAATCCGTTTTATAATATTTATCTAATTTTACTATAAATTTTATCTAAATTTACAAAATTACGACGATTGATTGCAGTCAATCTCACGAGTGCTGACGGCGAGCCCTTTGTTCGTGTGTGAAAATTACAGCTTCAAAAAATGCGACTCCGCACGAATTATCTCGTTTGTGCTCTTGGACCAGTTTAGAACAATCGAATTAACTCGATCGTGCACTTTTAGGGGTTAAAAGTATTCATATGTAATATACTGAATTCGCCATTTATGACTCTAAGTTAGTAACGAGAAATAAAGCAACGGATTTCGTTTAGATTTCCCGACAACTGCGTTCTTACATTACAAGGAAAAGATGTTGCAAAAACGAATAAATTGAATCAATTAATCGACGATTTACTTTCATTTATTTTTTAGTACTGGAAAAAAAAATGAGAACTCGTGACTGTGTTTTCCACACTTTATATCCTTCACTCTACTACACCTACACAAAATTCCCGTGGGGAAATATAAATTTAGCACCTGCTTAGAGTGAGTTTATCGAGCAGTCATATGAGTGGAAGGCAAAAGGTTAGCATAAATTACCTGTCTACTTGTTTTTCGATAAGGGTTTATATAACCAAGAAAAATTAAGAATACTTATTTATAAATTTCACATAACAAATGTCTGCTTGTATCTTTGGATTCAAACATTATTCTCGCCGTGTTGTTCCAAATTTTGATTTTCTTCAAGTTATTTATTGAAATTTGCCAGTTGCAGTTTTTTTACTAATATTAAAAATTGTGTTTGCTTCTGTTACTATCATGTACGCCAACAGACATCCCTTCAAACTCAACAAGCATTTTGTTCTTACTAATTACGATTACAATCAATTTTTGCAAATAACCAGTGGCTTAACGTGCACCCCCGCATCACGGGGGGGGGCAGTGTTCTAAAGGGGCCCAAAGCCTGACTGACGCAAGTGCCTACCTTTGTAAAATTCAACATGGGGGCCACAAACCTGACTTTGCAGGGGGGCCCAAAAGTTAACCGTTACGCCTCTGCAAATAACTAATGGTATCAGGTCAGTCTTAGACTTATCTAGCATTACAAACACACGTTTAACTTCCCTCGACTCGAACAACAAAGCTCATGGTCTTGTTTTTAGATATGCAAACAATTCAAATAAAAATCTTGTTGCTGTCATTTCTTTCTTCGTTTAATGTTAAAGAATAGGACCCGAATTTGAAATGTTTTTTTCAGATGTAAAAGGGTTCGAACATTAATACTAGAACGTCCGTCGATGTCGATTGGACACAGGAGCCTGTTTAGTTTGTTCTCCTTTCCGCAGTTTTGCAGGGAATTTGAAATTTTTCGTGACTTTTAATCATTTTCCATGGGGATTACTCAGAAAAAGTTTTGAGGCTCTATGTTAATTAGAAGAGATTTTACAACTAAAAATATACCTAGAACTTCCGCTGGTGTCGTTTCGACACCAAGGCATTTATCATTATAAATAGCTGTCGTTCAGCAAAATAAAGTTTAGTAAATAGCTACCATTGTAAAAAAAAACTTCCAGAGATTATTATGAATACATAGTAACAAACAAAAAATAGTCCAACACCCTATATTAAAAGGAAAATGTAAAATTGCAAAGAAAATCGCTTTCTATTTTGCCACTTAATAGTGTGATTCTGTCATATGTATATATATATTGAATTATTTAAAAAAATTAACTAAAATAAAAATTTTCTTTGTTGACCTAAGTTTGGCTTAATTTTTTTTATACTAATTGTTAATGTTTGTAATGGGTTGTCCGAAAATGAGTTGCTTATTTAAAATCATGCGAAGTTATTTGGTATGTTAAGACCAAGGAATTTGTTTTTGAAAAAGATAAACATCGGTTTCACGGGTGATAAAGAAGATTGCTTCCTCTTTTGATACATTTCGAGCGATTTTCCTCTCTGAGAACCAGTTCTCCAAAAGGGCAAGGTATCTGCTTATCATGTGTGAAATGTGGGCTGGTTCTTTGTGTTGGCAAAGTATCACCCCATCATCTGCTTTCTTACACAATAATGTGTTACTAGTGGTGGTACGTTATTGAGTTAAATATTAAAAAGAATGGATCTTAAGAAACGAAACTTGTGACACACCCTCTCGGGTAGGTCTGAGATTTGAGAACGTGTTATTGAATTTTACATAAAAGTTTCTATCCGTAAGGTTAGGGTGGATTAGTTTTATTATTGAACGTGTGGGGTGTTGCATTTGTGTGATGAGTTTAAAAACGAGCTCTGAACTAGATCAAATGCTTTTTGAAAGTTAAGAAAGTCTGCACCAGTGCATTCGTTTAATAAATTCGATAAGTCTTAAGAGTTGGTGTAATGTGCTCCTCTAAAACTGAAAAAGATATTTTTTTCACAAATTTTATATTTGATATTATTATCAATATTTCCATTAAAAGATAATTAAAGCTTATTCCGAGGAGTTGTTTTTCATGACGTAGGCAATTGCCGTGGTGGTTAGGGCCACAGACTGATAATCGGTGTGTCATGAGTTCGAACCCCAGCGCCACTGAAGACCCGCCTTGTAGAGGTTTTGATGCAAGTCAAATATACCGTGGCTTTAAGTCTTCCCGCTGGCGCAGTATAGAAGTTGGGAGGGGGAAGTACCAGCTTAAGTGTCCTCATCACTTGATTATGGATCAAAATTACAAGGTCCGCCGCCAATAGCCTTCACGTGGCTTTATAGTGCCATTCGCTCTGCCACGACGGGTATAAAAGAAGTTTTCCTTCCTTCCTAGGTGGCTCGATAGCCCAGGGTGGGCCTTGACCTTCTCAAACAGCCTTTTCCAGGCCAGCTGTCTTCCGGTTAGCGTTTTCCAATTCTTAGTTATCAAATGTAGAAGATCTTTTTTTAAGCCATCAATCCATCTAAGATTTGGCCTGCCCTTTCTTTGTATGCCAATTGGTTAGGTACTGAAGACTTTTTTAGTGGTGCGGTCTTAGTCCATCCTGACAACATGACCTGACCATTTAATTCGTTGTATTTTGATGAAGTTAGCAATGTCAAATTCTGTATATGAGTGATAGAACTCGAAATTTTATCTTCGCCACGTTCCATTTCCTTGAATTCCTCCAAAAAATAAATCTTAATCTTCCTTTCGTAGATACTTATGTTCTCATCTGTTCGAGACATGGGCCAAATATATTTTCTTCTTGAAATTTCGTCACAAGTGTTTTTCTATGGGGTAGGGTGGTTAGCCCTACACCCAACCCATGAATCTAGAGGACCGGTCCCATTTTAGTCACTTTCTAAGGCACGCTTGGGCTTCGTTGGGGCTATTCTTTCACACCCGGTCACCACACGTGTGTTTAGTTTTGTGATTTAAAAATATAACTTTAAAAAAAATATTTTTTACTGACTTTTTTTCCCCAGCAATTTCATTATTTATTATTTTTTTTTATTGTTATTAAAAAAAACCCTTTATAACTTTTATCCTATTCTTTGAAAGAAAAGAAAAATATCTTCGAAAATCAAAAACAATCCTTTTCGAAAAATGTATGGGTGTGTACATGTACCACCCATACTTATCCGTCATTCTGTCTCAGGTGCTATTTTTCTTCTTCCGTTTTGTGTCTGGTGAGAGTCGATCCGAATCTCCTGTGCGACAAAAATCTCGACCGGTCAATGAATGGATAGCAGCTCATACTAAATCATCTGATTCGTGCCTCTCTCAACTGACCTTGTCTGAGATGAATCTCTGTTAAGCGCAAGTTACTGCGTTGTTCTAACTATCTGTAAATTTAGTATCAATTAAGAGAAAATCTATTATTATGACGTTATGTATGTCTGGTTTTTTTTCTGTATCTTAGCTTTTTGAAAAATGTTATTGTAGAAATTTATTAAACTTACCGTAAAATCCGGCGTGTAACACGCACCCATATTTTCAAGATGTATTTTTTAATTTTAAGGTATATTCGCACCCCCTTTTTTTTGTGAAGAAACCCGAAATGTAAGCACGCAATGCTCTCCTGTTTTGAAGCCATTCGAAGTATTATCTCGGGCTTTTTTTAAATTCATTAGGTGTGTTTCATTTCTTTTAAATTGGTCGCTCACATTCGGTATGGTGGTAAGCAACGCTGACTGCTGTGCCGTTGGGCCTGGGTTCGAATTCCGGAGAAGGCATGGCTGTTTGTAAATGTAATCTTCACGGCATTGGGGATTCTCTAAATAGCCGTCGAGGCGCAAGTCCTCTCTTGAAGTGGGTGGAAGGGAAAGAGAGGTGGGAGGCCCCTGACCACCCCCAGGGTATTTTCCCTCAAAATTGGGGTGAAACCGAGCCAAATCTTTTTGTCACCTGTATGGTGCTCAAAGCTACGGCTAACGACAGGCGTATACTTAGCCCTTTGCCATGATGAATTTCGTGGGCCTTTTGATCTGGCCTTTGCCGATTAGGTGGCATTGGTAACAACAACAATACTTCTTTTAAAAACAGTATTTCCATCTATGTAGAAGTTTAACTTTTTTTAATGCTCATTTTTTTTAACGCTATCATTCTTATATCCGGCCTATAACCGCGCACCCGTAAATTTCGATCTTATTTTTTGTTAAAAGGGCGGCTGATACGCTGGAATTTGTGGTACTTAATTAAATCTTGGAATAATAATCGACACCGCCGGACTAAGTACTTCCTCAACATTCTTTAGACTTGATCGATGCTTTGATTTCATGGTTGTTAAAGACGAAAATGTCGTCTCACATAGATAAGTTGTAGAAAAAGGTAAAGATACTGTATTACAGTTTCAGAAATAGTTGGAAATTCTTTTGCATAATATCTTCTACGCATTAAAAGGTTTATCAAAAAAACATTTTTTGGCAACCCCAACTGAAAATTACGTTTAAGAAACACTGTTCTAATCCAACTGGAATTAAATATCAAAAAAATATTAATTTATATGCGTCTCCAAAATCACCCTTTCGAACGCAGTCGCCTTAAAGCAATCTTAAAATCCCATTACTTTTAGAAGAACTTTCCATAAGTTCAAATTAACGACCTCTTTGAGTTGGTGTAATTAGTCTAAGAATGGACCATATCATGTATTCAATGGAGTAGATTAATCTTTAAGGCAACTTGAGCTGGGGAACTTAGGGATTGAGCTATAGGGATTAATTTACCTTTTATCTAACTCTGTCACTTGTCAAGTTGAATCGATACTACATTAGGAGGTAAGAAGAATAGATTTTCGCCCTTAATTATTATGATTTTATCGTTTTACTTTATATTTTTATACTCGCCCATCCGGTTAGTGATGCTAACTGTTGTGCCGTTGGGACTGGGTTCGAATTCCGGAGTCTTGCGCCAATAACCCCAAAACTCACTCACTCACTTGAATTCCGGAGAAGACATGGATGTTTGTACATGTATAGTGCCAGTGCGGTATGGGGGTACTTTAAATAGCCGTCGAGGCGCAAGTCCTCTCTTGAGGTTGGTGGAAGGGGAAGAAAAGTGGGAAGCCACTGACCATCCCCAGGTGTTCTCCCTCAAAATTGGGGTGAAACCGAGCTAAATCGTTCTGTCACCCGTATGGTGCTAAAAGCTACGGCTAACGACAGGCGTCACTTAGCCCTTTGCCATGATGAATTTCGGGGGCCTTGATCTGGCCTTTACCGATCAGGTGGCATTAGTAACAACAACAACAAATTTATATTTTTCTCTTATTTTATTGTCATCAAACTTAAGATTATGTTTACTTTCTACTGTTTGACATAAGTTAATTTTTGTTAAATTTTGAAAACTTGTTTTGATTGTCTTCGTGCTACAATATGCTCAATTCATGACGGTCACATGATAAAGACAAACACGCGTTCTTCATTGAATTCGAAACAGGCATTAAACTAATTATACTTGTTGTTCTATTTGTAAAACTTCAAATTTCATAATCGGGTGAAGATGTTTAAATGTTATAAAAAAATTTCTTCAAAAAGATTTTTTAATATTTAAGTAAAATGCATTTTGTGTACACATGTACTTTTTAAGAGAAAGTGTGCAAAGAACAAAAGTTGGCAACAGCGAAGCACATGAACTGATTAGCTGGAAACACAAAATAGCTTTCATCGTGTGACTATAGCATCACATGAGCATTGAACTGATTGACTAGAATCACGTGGTTATCATTATCATGTGGTTATGATGTCACATGAATTAAGCCCATCACCAAAAATATTGTTCACTTAAGGTATCCAACTGTGTTTGGAATTGTGATTTTGCAAAAGTGTACAAACGAATATATTTTTATAAATATTTAGTGTTTTTTAAATCAAAATACACGAATAAAATTGTTTTAGGAATATTATTTCAATGAAAAATTATTTAAATGCAATATTTTGGCAAAAAATGAACTTAGAATTATTTATTTTCAAAACATTTTTTTTATGAAAAATGCTTCTATAATAACAAATATTTCGCTTATATATAACTAAGGCTTCTCCAGAGAGCCTGAACTAGGATTTCATAAAAATTCACATTATTTTCAGAGTTACTACCAACTGAAACTATTGATGTTTTTTTGTTAAAATTTCACCACTGTGATGCATTAAAATACGAATAAATCCACTTCTGAATTAAATACTTCGAAAATACTAGTTTAGATTCTGTACAGAGGTCTGAGCTATATATAGGCAAAATATTATCATTATAGAAGCATTTTCCATAAAAGTAGAATGTTTTGAAAATGAAGAATTCTAAGTTCATTTTTGCCAAAATATTGTATTTAAATAATTTTTTATTGTAATAATATTCTTAAAACAATTTCATGCGTGTATTCTAATCTAAGTGACACGAAATATTTTTAAAAATATTCGTTTGTGCGCTTTTACAAAATCACGGTTTCGAACGTGGTCGGATACCTTAAGGTGACGGAGTACGCGTTCGGAAATGTGATTTCGAAAAAGTTTATGAATGAATATTTATTCATTTTTATATGTATTTATTGTCAGTTTAATTATAATACACAGATAAAAATTGTTTTATGATTATTATTACAAAAACTTTTTTAAATATATATTTTTTTTGGCAAAAGAGGAAGAAAAAATAGCATATTTGCAAAGCATTCCTCTTTTATGAAAAAGGCTCCTGTGGTAATCATATTTTGCTTTTAAATAGCCTGGACTTCTATACTGAAATTGAACTAAAGTTTTTGAAGAAATTCACATTATTTTCAGTTACAATCAAATAAAATAATACCGGGTGGTTTTTTTTAAAAAAATTCTTTACTCTGATGTAGTAAAATACGAATAAGTTCACTTCTAAATTATTCACATAAAAAATCCTATTTCGTCCCCTGCATAGAAGCACTAGCGAAAGATATAGGTAAACTATTATTATTATCGGAGAAATTTTCATAAAAGGAGAATGTTTCGGAAGCATGCCATTCTTTCTTCATTTTTTGCCAACTTTTTCTCGTAATAATATTCTTAAAATAATTTTATATGCATATGCTGATTGGACAAACACTAAATATCAAACAATTATTCATTTATTCTACTTTTCAAAATCACTTCCAAAACGTAGTTACCATAAAGAGCGAAAACTTATTGCCTCTAAAAATTCAGTTTCTAGGTTAGCATATCATCTATCTGACAATGCTGTTAAAGTCATATATCGAGAGTGTTTGAGAGGGTTTAAGTTTATGATAAAAATTGGAAAGAAAAAAACCAAGATTGATTGTTCCTCTTTTTTCGGAACAAATCATTAAGCTATGAGAACGTTTTACTTTTTTTAATAATACGTTTATTATTACTTCGTATAATTCTAAATATTCTCTAAAGTTGTACAGAAAAGCAAAGTGTGAATTTGCTTACAAATGTCGAATCGCGTTTGCTTATTGATGAGTTGCTTCATTTTTTTTTTGTCTATTTCAAGAAATTATGCTGTGTATTAAAATTAAACATTGTAAATGACTGTAATATTTTTTTATATTGTTACTGTTAGGTTTGACAGGAATGTAAAATTTCAATGTGTTTCCCTTTTTCAATTCCTACTATTAGCTCATACTCTCTATATATTTATTTATCTTGGTGGAATTTTCAATTGTTAAATAAAATACGTTTTAAAACGCCCAATTGAGCTGAAATTTTATATACGTGATTACTTTGGATGGCAATACAATAATTTAATTATAATTAATAAAAACTAATTATTCAAAGAATTACAAATACAGCCTCATTGGCATAACTTTTGGCGACTTAGCGACCCTTTTGGCTACTTGTGTCAAAACTTGAAAAAGTTTTTTTTCTCACATTTTAAAGCTTTCGGTTGAACTGAAATTTTATATACACGATTATTTTGGATGACAATACGATACTTTAATGATAATTAATAAAAATTAATTACTACTTAATGTTGTAATTCTGTCATATGTATATAAATATTTATATTAATTGTAGCTGTTTAATAAAAAGTAGCTAAAATAAAAATTTTCTTTGTTGATCTAAGTAGGAATTGACTAAATTTTATATATATATATATATATATTTTTAGTCTTATAATTATGATTCATTCTCACGTGTCTTCCTTTTAAAATAACTTTTTTCGAGTCGCGTGTCAAATTAATAATGATTGCTTCGTATGTTTTTTTTCCCTTTATTAAACAACATACTTGTGTGATTCATTGATATTTGGTAAAAATGTTCGCTGTTTTTTCTGTCGCTAATATCTGAATTGTAATTACACTCAGGAACATTGAAAATAGCGACCCAAGAAGAAAGCATCGGATTAAAATGAAATTTAATACACATAATGACACAGATGAGAGATTCACTTGATCTAAAAAAATAGACAATTAAAGGAATACAGGGTGTGCAACGATACAAATACTGGGTGACTTCAATAGCGCGTTGGACCACCTCCAGCTGCAATACATGCCGCCACACGGTCCGGCATTGAGTTGATTAGACACCTTATGTTGTCCTGAGGCAGATGGGCCCACAAATCTTGAACAGCCAACTCTAAATCATGTACAGAAAGACACGATGGCATCTGCCGTTTTAGCTGATCCCACACGTGCTCTACAGGGAAAAAATCGGGGGAACGGGCCGGCCGTGGAAAAGTCTGAAAATAACGTAGGAAGTCTGGAGAAACTCTTGCTGTATGCGGACGGGCATTATCTTGCTGGAAAATTGCCCCTGGGAGACCATTTAGGAAAGGTTCTACATGGGGTCGAAGAATATCATCAACGTAACGTTGGCCCGTTAAGGTTCCACGCATCACAGTTAAAGTGGACCGGCTATCATAGGCTATGGCCCCCAGACTATTACACTAGATGTGCGGGCAGTGTGACGTAGAACAGTGTGGGGGGATGTACCGCTCACCACAGCGCCTTCACACCCGTACACGGTTATCATCTGTCCCCCAAACAAACCGGGATTCATCACTAAACACAACCTTTTGCCAATCTGTGACATTCCACATTGATCTGGCTTGGCACCACTGTAGACGCAGTTGCCGATGTTTCGGTGTTAAAGGGAGTGCACGGAAAGGGCGCTTGGATTTAAGATTTGCTTCTGCAAGGTGTTTGGAAATTGTTTGTGGAACAATTGCTACCCCTACGTTTGCTCGTATCGTTGAACGAATCACTGTGGGGTCCACAAGTGCTTGCCGCACGATCCTTCGATTCTCTCCCCTCGTGGTCTTCCTTCTCGCTCCAGACCCGGTTTTCCGCGCGTGGGTACCTTCTCGTGTCCACTGCTCCCAACAATTTCTAACGGCACACTCCGACGATCCACCTGGCCAGCAACACGTCGCGTCGACCAGCCTGCAGTTTTCATCCCTATGATCAGGCCTCTCTCAAACTCGCTTAACTGTGAGAAATGTCTTCTAGCACGTTTACCTGGCATGTGTCGCTTACCAAAGTCTTCCTACAATCGGCGGGAAATCGTCACGTTTATGAATCTTTGAATTTGTGCTGGCTTATACAGCACCCTCTTCCTGATTGTAGCGCCACCTCGGCGTGTATGAGCATGCGTATTGGCACAAAACTTGGATCATTTGCATATCACATTACGCTGTACTTATTTGCAAAGTTTCGCGTTTTTGTACTTAGCTTCCTTCTTGGGTCGCTATTTTCAATGTTCCTGAGTGTATTTACATTTTTATGTTGGAGTTTAATAGACTTCATACTTCATTGTTGAATGCAAATGTATACGTGACGTCATATCAACAGAGCTTGGAAGAACTGATTTAGAATTGAATTTGAATCTCGAAAAATTATCTTTGTCACCTATAATTTCAGCTTATCAAATTGAATGTTTCTGGACCCTTTCGTTTTTCTTCCATTCTGCGCATACACATGCTCTCAAAATTTTCCTTTTACTAATATAAATAGGTTTAAAATGTGAAAAGAAATGTTTTTTTTTTTTTTTTTAAAGAATCTATAGTATTGAATGAAGAATCATTATATGTAAAGAGAGGAATTCCAATAACAGAAAGAGAGTAAGATTCTTATTTCATTAAAAAAAATAGAATTATTTAGAATGTCATGCATTTTGTTTGTTAAAAAAACCAATCTTCACTCTCATTATATCAGATGAAAAATTGTTCTTAATTACCCCAAAGTACTAAAGAAACACTCTTTCGTCTGTTTCAATAAATTAAAGAAAAAACTCTTAATGCCCCCTTCGCAATTAACATGTCTTGTAATTTACTATGTCTGACGGGAATCTAGAGTAATTTTAAAATAACTTACGTGACATGTATGTATTCGACAGTTTTAGTGATGCAAATTATTAATCAAATCTTCAATCCTTTCGCAAAACAAAAGAAGGAACAAAAAAAGGTTGAATGAGTTTTCTGTAACTTTTTTTTTTTTCAAAACATGTTTCTGTATGTATATACAACACATAAAAAGCTGCACTAAAAAATGTTTATTTCTAAAAATAATTGGTTTGTTTTTATTCTTTTATTTATTTTTTTATTTATTTATTTATTTTTTGACATTTCTTATGGCGTATTGTTCAATTCTTTACATCCACAATGGTAAATAAAATGGCCTTAAATAGACTAGGTGTGTGGACTTAAGTTCACGGAAATTAATTGGATTGAACTTTGGGGAAGAGTCGAGTTGTTTCGCACTCTAAAAAATGGTTTTCTTTAACAAACAGAAAGTGATTTTTTTAGTTTTCTTTTGCTCTGGATATCGCATTTTCGTGAAGAAGCTATTTTTTCCCTTTAAATGTAGTCTTAGAAAATGAGATCGATTCTGGATGTTTTTATTTTCAGTTGTATGAGAAAACGTGATTTTAATTTTGAGAAATAAATTGTTCGTAAGCTGGATATACTGGTTTTTTGAAGTCAATGCCTCCCTCAGATGAAACGGTCACTTAAACTTCTTAGTAAAAAATAAACTATACAAAAATCGCAAAAAGAATACGTTTTGATTGCTGCATACTAAAATTAGACATTGCTCTGACACTGTTAATTTGTCTTAGATCTATTTGCATGCTGTTGGCGAACTTTGTAAGTTATTCTATTGTTTGTTGTAGGGATTAAAATCTTATTCTAAACTAAAGAATTGGCTTTACTTTAAATGGGTGTGCAGTAACATGAAGTAGATTATTGTTATTAGCATTTTTAAGATGTACTGTTTAAGAAATTTTACTTTTAGTTTGTTGCAGTGGTGCACATAGGAAGTGTGCAAGGGGGAGGGGGTACAGGGTCGGAACCTACCAATCTTGTATCATGCTCCAATAAGCTGCCCAACATATTCTTTTGATTTCGTCGATTTTCGAGAACAAAAAACAGAAGAAAAAAATTAATTATTGGAAAAATAATTCTCGTTAATTAATAAAATTAATTATTACTAACAAATACTTAATTAAGTTTTACGTTCTATATACATAGGATTATAATCAATTAAAAAAATCAAGGGCTAGGGGGGTCCAGACCCGGAGCCCCTCCCCTTGTGTGCGCCACTAGTTTGTTGTATTACTGATTATATAGCAGCACATTCGCGCGCGCGCGCGGTTCTCGATGCTTCTAAGATTTCAAAATTGAGAAGATGGGAAACCAGGGGCGTAGCTACCGCCGTATGAATAATACGGGGCCCCCAAACTACAGGGCCCCAACAAATATAATGTAACAAGGCTCTCATATCTAAAAAAAGGTCCCAAAAGAATTTTGATACATGGCCCCCTCAAAGCTAGCTACGCCAGTGTGTGAAACATTCATCCTTTTTTTAAAGCTGTTTAATTAAATACGTTCTTCTGACGCAGAGGTGGGCAATCGTTTTGGCTCAAAGGCCTCATTGTAGGAGCGGAAGATACCAGAGGGCCGATGAATGCATTCATTAAAATGTGTGCATTTATTATATAACTAATAAATGCACCCCACCACTAACTTTGCATATAAGAAAAGGTACAAATTGTGTCCCATAAAAATCAATAAATATAAGCTAAATAAAATAACTGCAGTTTTGTTCTATTAATTATGCTAATTTCATATCATCTATAGCTCCAAGCATATTTAATTTTGGAATCAGTTTAATTTGTCAGATGTGCCCTATTACAACTCTTCTACAATTTTTTTTAAATCAAGAAGAGCATTGCTTGTTGAAACTCTCATCACAACCTGCAAGTTAATGTCAACCCATTTGCTTTTATATTTACTGACCTTCATGCAAGAAAAGCTTTGCTCACAAATATATGTCGACCCCATTATAGAGAGCATTTTCTGCTTATTTGGTTTTCTCACTGTCTTAGCCGTACTCAAAACAAAAAAATCTGCTTGGGACATTATTTCCTTACCCTTGTTCTAACATGTACTCTTTTGTAATTCAATTTTCTTTAAAATTAATCACAAATCTCGTTTCGTGTTTGAGTTATTTTAGCTACTTGAATTTAGTCTAGTTGTAAATTTATTGAAAAAGGGGCGGAGGAAAATGTTTTATCGATTTTGTTCTATATAACGGGAACTTTTGTCGCTCACATAACCCTCTTGGAGTTTATAAATGACTTGATGGAGAAATTCATGCAATTAAAAACAGAAATGTCAATATCTCTGCTAAAAATTTATTCTAAAAATAGGGTTGGATTCTGTTTTCTGCAAAAAATGTTAAATGTAATTGGAATTTTGCACTTCACTGACATATTTAGACGCAGTCTTTGAACTCTCATTTTGAGTTTAAAATCGATTTTAATTGCATGTTATGCTTCCAAATTTTTATATATGAATTTTTACTAGTATTTAAATTTGCTCCATCGATTTGGAGGCCATGGTAGCCTAATGGTCACGAACTTGTGGTCGGTGGGTCGCGGAGTCATGTTCTGGGGCCACTGAAGACTCGCAGTGTAGACAGGGTTGATACATGTTATAAATCTGTCTGGGCTCAATGACCTCCCGTAGGTATGGTAGTTAGGAAAAGGAGGGAGGGGGCAGCTCAAGTGTAATCCTGGTCACTTGACCGTTTTAAACTACGAGGTCCGCCACCAATAGTGTGGCCGCGGTAGCCTAGTTGTCAAGGAATCGGATCGTCGCTGGCTTGTCACGAGTTCGGGCCCAGTACCAGTAAAAACCAGACGTGTAGGGGAACGATGCACGTTAAATCTGTCGAGAGCTCAAACGTTCTCCGTTTGGTGTGGTTTGATAGGAGAGAGGGGACGCCAGCTCAGGTGTCGTCCTCGTCACTTGAACGTGGTTCAAAATTATGAGGTCCGTCGCCAAAAGCCCTCGCGTAGCTGAACTGTGTGACGTTAATATTCGCTCACTCCCCCGCCGCCAATAGTCGTCGTTTTGCTTTAAGGTACAATGTTAATATAACTCGATCACTGCATGGATTTGGAGACTGGAGTGCAAACTTAGGTATTGTTTTCATCACTTTACTGTGATTCAAAATTACGAGCCCTTCGGCAATCGCTCTAGTGTTGCTAGGCCTGATAGATTTTATAAACAATAAATTTGTCCATTGTGCATAGGTGTTCGAAATTGAAACTGCGATATGTGAAATTTGAGAATGCAATGAGATATTTTTTGTTTCTTTCCATCGTCAAAACTTGTTAGACTTGTAAGTTGTTAATAGAATTTTAAATATTTTATTGCAACCAATTATTTACTAATTATACGGAACTTTCACTGATATTAGATGGAAAATCAATATTTCCGTTTCAGCGACATATATGTAACAAATTAGTGGTTTTCACCTAATTATTCTGTGTCTGTGAAATCGAGGTCGCCCATTTGTCTCTTTTGGGTGATGTTTTTATGCTTCCCGATCGAAAGGACGAGGTCAGAATTTTATTAGTATTAAACGAGTCGCAAAAAAAAAAAAAAAAAAAAAAAAAATCAGTTATGTTATTTGATTTGAAGCAATTACGTGCTACAATTTACAATGATTTAGAAATCAAATTAAAACTTTACATGCTTCAAGTTCCCTTTTCCCATATCGTACTATCCTCGTTTTAATTAAATGGGCTGAACGAACAGTCCTTAAAATGTAGTGAGTAGACCTCCGGGATCCCGAGTGCTTTTCTGGGGGTTCGTGAATGACCCTCATTTAATATTAAAATTTCCTTCTTTTGCTGGCTCTAAAAGGCCTCGTCCCAAAAATAGAAAGATGTGCCGCCCTAGACTAGATCGCAACATTGCCTCCAATGAACCTTTAAATCATTTAGAGCTATGCGTTGAGAGTCAGGGAGAGGTGTTCAAAATCTTGGGGGTCCACGATGTCAGGCTGATACATAAAAGGGGGCCGCGGTGATCGAAAGCTTAAGAACCGCTGTGTTAAAACGATTATTTCTTACTGAACATGGTAGTTAGAAACTGTGTACATGGACGTACATCAAAGTAATTCATTGAGAAACTGTTCTTGAATATTAAATTGCTTCTCCTTACGATGGGATTCCCTTTGATATAAGGATAGGCAAAATTTAAATAGAAGAATAATAAATTACATTGATTCTAAATGTATTGGAAATGTGTGTGAATCTGTGTTAATAATTTTATTTTATGTCGCATATGCTTTATTGCCGTGATTGATTAAACATTTTTTCCTTACTCCATTCATTTTATTATTTCTTTCATAAAATACTTTAATACCTCTACATAAAACTTACCTTTCTCCTGTAAAAAAAAGGGTATCTTTTTTCGGGTTTTCATTGTGTATATTTTGCAATCGATTTTAAATCTCTTCCCCCCACCTCCCTTTATGCTGCTTGTAGGAAATTATTGTCAATAAACCTTTAATAATGAAGCAATTAAAATACCGGAAAGAGTTGTGTTTTTTTTTATTTATCTTAATTTTTATTTGTGTATGAAGTTAGTAATTGTAACATTTTTATTGAGTGGTTGTAGTGAGACGAACTGGAGTATGAATTAGTGTTAAGAACTAAATGATCAACAGACATTGTAAAACTCTTTTTACTGTGGTCTCAAAATCTAAATGGTAAATATGCGTTAGAAGCGAAATTAATCTTGAAATCTCACGAGAGAGAAAATAGGGAAAAAAAAATCCCCAAACCTTTAAAGACCACTTTGAGGCACAACCACACAGGGATTATCGTCAGGATAACTCCAAACATCATTTTCTTCAGTGAATTAGTATTTCTCAACGTTACACTTTGAAACTGCACCTGGATTACAGTCGGGAATTTGAAACTCGGTAATGTGACGAAGACTACACCTGAGTTGGCACCCTACTCTCCAAACCATTACATTTCTCCTACGTGAGGATTTGGCAGTTTATCTAAACCTTATCACATACTTTCTCTCTCTCTCTTTCTAATCAAAACAACGTCTACTCTCCCTTCAACTTTTTCACCTTACAAGTGCAATAACGATATCAATTTGATTGTACAACGTATACGTATTTGATTATACGTGTATATGTTCTCTATAGCGTATATATGTATATTATTTTTCTGTTTTGCAGTATGTTTATATTTTTAGGGAAGATTAAAGGAATATAAATATCGCGCGAGTCATTTATACTTTTTAGACTTCAATACAAATACAAAATAGCCAATTTTTCAGTAGATATTTACAAATTAAAAATATTAATTGCAAACATTTAAAATTTTGTGCTGCATAGCCATACAAACATATGAAAGAGAAGTTAACAAGAAAGAAGCCTTCTCAGAGAGAGAGAGAAAAAATCTTCTCACGTTTCATTGACAACAAAAACAAAATAGACCATGGAACATTTTCACTTTTTAGTGACCATGCCAAACCAGCTTTTAACTCATGTGATTCCACACATTCGTGCGTAGTCCGTTCCTCTTTTTGTCCATCCAAGGGCAAATTCGTGTCTTTTGAAAGCCTTAGGCAAGGTGCTCACGCTTCGCGGCACATTACCTTTGAATTGAAAGGGATAAAAAAGAAAACATATTTCATTGACGGGTCGTACACGATGTTTATAGGGAAACTGAACCCAAATTTCCCAAGAATGACAACAAAACAGACCTTCGATTGGATTGGGAATTGTTATCCGAAATTATGTTTCGTATATGGAAATCTGAAACTGAATAATAATATGAAAATGATATTCGAGGCAAATATTTTTATGCTTGACGACTGAAATGTGATTGATTTGATAAAAAAAAAGGATTAAATTGCTCTTAGAATTTGGTTACCTAATGAATCACCGTGTTTGTTTTTCCTTTCGAAAAAATGTGTTAGCTATTGTGTTAGGGAGTCTCATGTAAATGTGCTTCCTTTAGAGATTTCCTTCATTAAAAAAAGGACCGTGAAAATGAAACAGTATTTTCATTGTCTTGTGGCATTGACAAAGAAGCTGTACGGAAGTGTCTGTACAAGTTTCTGGGAACAAAATTTATTTCTCAATATGTTTGATTATGAACCAAATTTAAGATTTACTTCAATATGTTTTATTTTTTTGTTATGTATGCAAATATATTTAATTGTTAAGTGGCTTAATTTGCATTCATTTTATCTATGTAAACTTATTTTATTAAGATTATTTTTTTTTTTACGTTTACTTGAATTAGAGCAACATTCTAATATCTGACTGCAGTTTTTCGGCTCTTATTCAAATATATGGCAACAGTTTTTTCTATCTGGATTGACTGGATCAAATATCTGGCCAAGTTCGATCGTAGCTATCGATAGTTTGGCCCAGATTACCACTGTTGATGCCTTGCGGGGTGACACTGTTCTAACCTTTGCAGAATTCTCCTTTATTAAAAGGATAGAAGTAAATGCACTTTGGAGAATACCCCCTGTTCACCCTTGGTATTTTGAGGAAAAACCTTGTTGGTGTCACCAACTTAATATTCCTAGGGATCAGCAGACTGCTCTATCGCGTGTTTAGAGTGGCCACATCAAATCTCTCTACAGGGCCGGAAAGTCTTTCCAGAGTGTCATTGGTGCGAGGCTGATCCCAAACATATTCTTGAGTTTTACTGTTGACTAGGTTTTAGAAAATCATATTTTATTTTTGGTTTTATGGAGATGGTATGTAGCTAAGCTACACCATCTGGGGTAAGGAACAACAAATATCTGGCAATAGTTTTTCTACCTGCATTGGCTACATATTCAAATATCTGACAACACCTTTTCTATCTACTTTAACTATAGATTCTAATAACTGACATAGTTGGGTTTTTTTATAAAAAAATTCAGCATTGGCTAAATATTCATATATCTAGCTACGTTTTTTTTTTCTGCCAGCATTGGGTATATGTCATTGGAATCTCGGAATTAATATAGATATGTTGAAATCTAATAATTGTTCTTGTGGAACTTGGATGTCTTGAGAGAGTGTTGCTGTATGTGATGCCATTATTCTCATGATTCAATAATAATAACTATGAGTATGTTTCTGTATGTTGTTAATGCTTAGGAGATCTATGCAATAGTCAAATGAATCATTTGAAATGTTGACATTTGTATCCGAAAACTTTAGTCCACAAGTCTCATAAAGATTATCAATTATCTCATAAAGATTTTACAAAAGAACAAATGAAAAGTGCTGAACTAAAAACACTGTTTGAAGAAGCTAAAAGTGAGTCTTCAAAGAAAAATCGTTATATTGTCAGAAACAACTTACTATTTTTCCAAAAAGAAGATAAATGTGGCACTAAACATAAAGGTTTGGTTGTTCCTAAAAGGTATAGAAAAAATTTGATGCCGATATGTCACGAGACGGCTGCAGCTCATCTTGTGTAACTAAAACGAAAGATGCCATATTCAAGACATTTAACTGGCCTAAATGCTTTAGTGATATGAAGGACTTTGTAAAGACATGCGACAAATGTCAAAGGGTGGGTAAACCACAAGACCCCTTCTGTAATAACTGGAATTTTCACAAAGATTAACATCCATGCAAGTGGACATTTACCAATGACACCATCTGGAAATATATAATTACCGTGTATGTATGTCATCGAGGTATCCTGATGCCATTCCTGTAGAAAACCTTTGCTCAACAACTGTTGTGGATGCATTTTTACAAAGGAATTTTTAAAAAGATTTAGAATTGAAGTAGTAAAAAGTTTTGTTTATCATCCACAAAGTAATCCTATGGAAAGAATGCAGAGAACATTGGAGAGGATTCTTCGTGTCCTGTGTCTGAACACAATTCTAGATTGGGAGAAAATTCTACCTCGAGCACTCTTTACCCTAAGCACTGTTATACACGATAGTACTGAGTTTTCACCAGCTGAACTAGTTCACGGGAAAAATCTAAGAACTCCTGTGATGTTATTGTTGGAGAAACTTGACAGAAGAGCCTGTAGAAAGCAGTATTGTGGATTATGTATTTGAACTCATTAATAGAATGAAAAGATGTCAGGAATTGGTAATCCTGAACATGGAAGATGCCAAACAAAAACAGAAGTTGTGGTATGATCGCCGGACTGTTAAGCGTCAATTTCAACCGGGTGAACTGGGTTTGGTCATAGCTCCATCCAGGCCTAACAAGTTATCTGTTCAATGTCTTGGCCCTGGAGAAGTAGTGCAACAACTTTCTGAGACAAATTATGTGGTCAAATTCCCATAGAAGGATAAAACCAATGTTTATCATGTTAATATGCTAAAGCCTTATCACCAACAAGAGGAAAATATAAATTTATTGTGCATCCATCCTTTAAAACGTGACGAAGAAGAAGACATGCCTAGTTTGGAATTTGAAAACGAAATGTCGGGATGGTCGAAAATCATCAGCAACTCAGTTAAATTCAAAATTATCTCCAATTCAAAGAGGACAGCTCAAAGAACTTTTATATGAATATAGTAATCGTTTTTCAAATAGTCCTGGATGTACTAATTTAACTTAACTTGATATTGAACTGGAATCTGAACGACAGTTGTTGCTAAGCTAAATTAGTACATCCAGGACTATTTGAAAACAGATTACTATATTCATATAAAAGTTCTTTGAGCTGTCCCCTTTGAATTTGAGATAATTTTGAATTAAATTTTAATTTTTTTAATGTCTCGACAAGTTGAAATTCTTAAATCAGAATTTAATAAGATGTTAGAAGTGAAAATAATAGAGCCAGGAGAATCTGATTTTACATCTCCATTAATATTAGTTGAAGCTCCGGGAAAGGAGGTAAGGCCCTGAATCGATTACAGAAGGTTGAATAAAGTAACTCAGACACAGTTCTTTTCAATACACAATATCGAAGAACTTATAGAAAAGGAATCAACAGCTAAGTATATCTCTATCTTGGATCTCAATCGAGTATATTGGAAAATACCCCTGAGTCCACGAGCGCAAAGTTACGCATCGTTTGGGACAACTTTTGGAACTTTTAAACCATTGAGGTTACCTATCGGTCTGAAAAATGCGCCCTATTACTTCAGCCGACTTATGGCTAACTTATTAAAAAAATTTGAAGACCATGCAGTTCCCTACCTAGATGATGTAGCTATCCTTTCACTAACCTGGGATGATCACCTAAAACACATGAAAGATGTATTTGATCGCCTAAGCTCAGCTAAACTACACATCAAACCATCCAAATGTCAATTTGCTCAAGCATATGTTAAATATCTTGGTCATTTAGTGGGCCAGGAACTCAGACGGCCAGCAGAGCTGAAAGTTCAAGCCATTATAGAGTTTTCAACACCCACCACGAAGACCCAAGTTCGAGAATTCTTGGGCTTAGTGGGCTGCTATCGGAGATAAATTCCAGAGTGTTCACTAATGGTCGCTCCTCTTACTGATTTATTAAAAAGAAAAAATCGTAAAACAGCTATTGATTGGAAGGAGGACTATCAGAAAGCATTTGATGAACTCAAGGGCAGATTAACTGAAAATCCGGTGTTGTACAATCCCGATTTCGCGAAACCTTTCATCATTCAGTGTGATGTGTAAGATCGTCTTGTGGGTGAATTAATAAGCTCTAATTAACCGGATTTACCGTTTTTATTATTTCTTTCAAAACACATCACTATATTAATAATTTCATTTACAATTAAATTTCACAACGGAAACTACAAGCAGCTTCGTCCATCTTTCGTTCCAGACCTCTTCTTCTCTCCTTCCCGCTCAAAGGCCAAAACAGTTCACAGCAGCGCCCTCTTTCTAGTCTATCGTGTGCTATGCGTCAAGCCTCCTTGTGTACTATGTGCCACGCCGTTACAGATGCTTCAAATCTTAGGTAGTTGGGGTTGTGCTTTCTCAAATAAATACGAACAATGAACATCCTATCTTGTATTTGAGCAAAAAGCTCTCTGAAACTGAACAAAAATATTGCACAACTGAAAAGGAGTGTGCTTCCATCATATTTGGTTTGCAAAAATTAAGATGTTATTTAGACGGACATCAAAAGATTGTAATTCAAACAGACCACGATCCATTAGTGTGGTTAGACAAAAACGTTAGAACTCTAATCCCATACTTTTAAGGTGGGCAGTAATTTTGAAGTCCTTTAACTATGAAATTGTGCATAGGAAAGGGAAACAACATCAGAAGGCTGATAGCTTATGTCGTATATCTTAAGTCTTGAAATTTAAATGTATCTTATTGTAAATTATAATTGAAAAGTAATTTACAGTTGTTTCTTTACCTTTAATGTGTTTAGTGTCTGTATTATTATTTAGTGTATTATAGTGATGTATTATATATTTGTTTTACTAGCCCACAGAAAGGCAGAAGAACTTGCCGCTTTGGTGAGAGGGCGCAACATGAACGCCAAGTTCAGTTAGTGCCGATTTTGATTGATTGAATATTAACGTCGCACTGTTCAGCTACACGAGGGCTTTTGTGGCGACGGACCACGTAATTTTGAACCATGGTCAAGTGACGTGGACGACACCTGAGCTGGCACCCCCCTCTCCTAACTACCACACCACTCCAACGGGAGGACGTTTCAGCTCTCGAAAGATTTAACGTGCATCGCTGCCCTACACGGCGGGTCTTTAGTGGTACCGGGCTCGAACTCGTGACAAAGCAAGCCACGTTCCGATACCTATACCACTCGGCTACCGCGGCCACTCAGTTAGTGCCGAATGGCAGCATGTAGTAGAAGAAGAGAGAGAAAAGGCAGGACGAGAACTTCGTGAGAACGTCGGAATGTATAGTTTTAAGAATTTAAATGTATCTTTAGTGTTTTAAATGTGTACTGTAAACGTGTGAGAAAATAATAAAACAATTTTGGTTTAAAACGTCCTCGTCATTGGGAAGATAACCCTACGCTACCAGCATACACACAATGATACAGTAGGTCCTTACGTATTATCGCAACCTATTGACGACATTATATGAAACGAAGCACTTGGTTGCCAATTCAGCGCGTATGACACATAGAAAATCGGGGTTGCCAACTTGGCGAGTTATTAATAGAGTTGGCGGTTGTTACGATAATACGTAAGTACCATATAATCTTTTAATTAGATTAAGGTTAAATTCCCACACTCAATAATAATAAAAACATATTCAAGTATAAATGTGTACATTTAATAAAATTGGATACGAATATTTTTATTTAGAATAATAAGTATAAAAAAAATGTCCGTTTGTATATTAAAAATTTAAGATATTTTTTTATTATAAAATAGGTACTTTTTTGAAAAAGGAGAATAAAAAAAAAAACGTTTACAAATAGGCATTTTTGCGAACAAAAATGTGATATCTTGTTATAATGTAATTTCTTTCTGATGATGTACTTTCACTGAAGTAGAAAATGTAAATGATGAAAACATCTGCTACCGAAATTTTGTTTCTCAATAAATACAGAGAAATTAATTTTTCACGGCATTTAAGCATAAAAATTGATATTGAAAATCTAAAAATAAGCTCATTTGATGCCTTATTTAGATCTTCATATGGAATTTTCGGTAATATTTTCCCTGTATTAACTTCGTATTAGAAAGGATTTTATATCTATGTGAAAACTTTATTACACAATCTTATTAAAAAATTATTACACTTATTAATGAAGAAGTGGTTAAAAATTTTTAACAATAGTAATTAAGTATATATTGATTTTTTTAGTTCAATTTTTCAAAATTACATAATTATTCATATTTACATAAAATGCTTAAATATCTTATTATAGTTTATACATTAAGATTTGATGAATTGGAAATACGGTGGAAAAATTTTCTTTTTTAACACGCTTTTATTAGCTTCACATGTAACGGAATCTTTGAACTCGATTTTCTCCCGCTTTAAAAGGTCAGATTAATTCGAAATTTTGCACACTTGTCAAAGGACCGATGACAGTACAATAATTTAATAATTTTGTTCCTTTGTTCTGATCAGGATCATCAGGTTTAACGATTTCCCATTTCCAGATTTGGTGACTTATTTCAAATTTGGCGACTAAAAGATTAAGTTACAACCGTATTTCGAAAACACTCATGGTTAATGAAAATACAACAAATAAAAAAATACCAGTCTAAAAAAACTTTAAAAAAAAACGCTTTCATTGTAGATTGAACTGAAAAATGAAAAATAAATTATAGTTTAAAAAATGATTAAAACGGAAAAAATTAATGTCATTGTGGTAAAAGCGTGTGATCCTCCATATCAATTGGTATAATTTTTTCCTAGTTCTATTCCCAAGTGCAGCAGCCCCCCCCACTCACACGCGCGCGCTTTTACCACAATGACATTAAATTTCTCGTTAATCATTTCATTCTTACATTAAAAAGTATTTTTTACTTCTTAGTTTTTAGTTTTTTTTAAACTATAATTTATTTCTACTTGAATTCTTTTGTAATGTGTTTTTACGAATAACAGAATTTTAAATTCTTCTTCATTAAATATCTTCACTATTAATTACAATAAAACTGATGGAGCTTTCTTAAGTATGAATGCATACCAAAATTCTTGAAGAAAAAATATTTTATTTAATAATTTTGGTGCATTTTGACCTATGAACATATATTCCGTATTTACATTAGTATTTTAAAAAGTCTTTCAAAATTTCTACGAAATTTTATTTTACGTTGGACATAACTTAAGAAGAAATAAATTTCTCTCTCTCTCTCACAATTCTCCAAATTATAAAGAAAGGAAAAAAACAGAACTCGTTCCTTTTCTCTTTGAAATTAAATTTCTGGAGTGAGTGTTGAAACCATACAAGGAAAGAAATTCTATTAAAATTATTTTCTTTTAAAGTATTACACAATGTATGTAGTAGAAGTTTTCTCATTCGTTTTCGAGTTTCTTGGGCAAAAATCAAATTTAAAAAGTTTAATCCTGGTGTAAAACGTCCTATATAATCACCACTTATTTTTTTTGCAGATGGGATGTATATATTTCTTAAAAAGAATTCTGTTTTTTTAACATATCAGATGTAACTATACAATGAGATTGTGATATAGATAGTAAAGCCCTCGTGTAGCTGAACAGTGCGACGTTAATATTCAATCAATCAATCGATCGTGATATAGATAGTACTTGCTTTTAAATTCGAAATTTGCTTTATTTGCTTCTAAATAAATATCTTGAAATTTTTATTTCTGTGTATGGATAAATTATATTCAGAATTATTCCTGTCCGTTATAATTTCAGCAATTACTACTTGTATCCTGGTTTTTTTTTTTTTTTTTTTTTTTTTGCTGTTTCGCTATTAATGTAGTTATTTTGCTTTTTACCAAAACTTCTGTTTGAAATTTGTATTTTGCAAAAATAAAAAAATAAGTAATATCTTGTATGTCGCTAACATTAATTTTGTAATTTGAAATTTGTATTTTGCAAAAATAAAAAAATAAGTAATATCTTGTATGTCGCTAACATTAATTTTGTAATTTGCAGATGTGAACCTGTATCGTCTTAAAGCTAACATCTCTCGTATTAAATTCACAAAATTTTTAAAATAGATAATTATTTTGAGAGATATGCGAATTGTTCTTCAGCAGTCATGAAAAATGGTTGCTTTCATTCTATAAATATCGAATTTTACTAGCGCTGACTGGCATTCAAAATTATCAGAATACCATAACAGGATATCTAAGTATAGAATAGAAATGATAAAATGTATTAGGAATCGATTTTGTACTACTTCATTGATTATCTTCGTCGTGTGAGTGAGCTTAGAGAAATATAGTCATCAGAGTGCAGTTGAATTTAACACTTCATACCCTTTTCAAAACCTTTTTTACATTCACTGCAGCTCCTGTCACTGTCCGTTTTATCACTTTACAAACCTGCTTTTTTTGCTGCAACACATAGTTCTCTTTCGTTTGTTCTTTGTGCAGATAAAAACTCCATAAATTTTCGCATAGATCCAACCGATAAGAATCATTAGAATGTCCAGAATGAAAAACCGGCCCGCTACGTCACTTCCTTCGTACGGCTTCGTCACTTCCCCGGCTAAGTTTTCCTTTTTAATTTCAACCAAATGGGATGCGAGATCCGCTCTTGTATAATGCAGCTTACGAGTTTGTCAGGTGATATGTTCGGTTGTGTGTGTCAATAACGCTTCATACCAAAATGGATTGGATAACATCTGCTTACCATAGATAAAAGCTTTGCATGTTTGGTGTTGATCTTATTTTTATGCTGATGCACGACTTAATGCATTTACTGAAGTGTGATATTTATTGTTTATTGTTTTCGTGTTCCGCTGTTTAAATTGCAACAATTTGGTTGAAAAAAGATTCGATTTTTATTAAAATTGCGATCGGATTTCTTTCTTGCTAAAGACAAGTTGAGTTGTTTCTTTTCTATGATAAATGTAATAATTTCTTGCGATATTTTTAAAAAATAAAGGAAAAACTATTTTTAAAAAATATGCAGAACATTCTGAAAGAAAATTAATAATTTAATCAAATTAATTCCGACAAAAAAAAAGTCCTAATTCGAAAAAAATATTGAAAAAATTTCCGCGAAAAAAAAATTAATATTTTTTATGAGCTAAAATATCCATTTTGATGATTATGGAGAATAATTTCTGTTCTGGATTGTGCTTGATAGCTGAAAATATAAAATCGTCTGCGCGTTTTGAAAAATTTAATGTGTTAAATATTTTGATTAATGTACTATCCATTTTCTTGCCTGGAAATGTATTAAAAGTGTTTTACAACATGTTGAGAAATAATCTGCTTTAAATATGCATGCATTTGATTATAAAACTAAAAATGGCGATTGGCTATATGGCTCGCAGGAAATTCTTGGAATTGAAGTTAGCTGTGATGCTTATTCGCATTTTGTGGATACGTGTGATATTTATGTCGGTAAGTATTTCATCTATTTTTATAATACTGCATTGTTTGATTTATCTTTATTTAATTTTAAGTAACTATAAAATTTTACTGTGGAAATATTCTAACGCGTTTTCAAATTGCAATAGCTGTGTTATTGCGATTTTTTAAAATGTATATCGTATACGGATTATTTCTAAAGAAAAGTGTGGATGATCATTTGCAAATAAATATTTGTAGCTTTTCCCGATACTTAAAAAAACATCGAAATTATTAATAAAAATTGTAATAAAATATTTTTTAATTTAGAATTTAAATATTTTTGTTTAAATTTACACACAAAAAATTAAAATCAAATAAAAATTATCAAAAATAAGTAATGATGACTTTTATATTTCATTTGATGGTAATTTATTCGATAAAAAATTATTTTTAATTGGCATAGCTTTCTTTCTGCAGGGCAATAACAATAAATTTTTTTTCTTTGCGACTCATTCTTTTGAAATTTATGCGAAACGTTCTCTTAAGATAAATATGGTACTACTTTTAAGAACTTCACTTAATTTTTTATTCCACTTTCAATTACTAGTTATATTAGTATATTTAAAAATATTTTATCCTATCTTAAACTAATCAGCTAATTAAACAACAACTTAAACTAATCAACTAACAGTTAAACTAATCATGAATAATACTTCAAAAAGTGTGTTTTAACTCAATTTGATGTGAAGTTTACAACTTAAAATAAGTGTTTTGAAGATATATAAACTTTATAAATCCAGTTTTAAACAATTGTGAAAGAACACTTTGGAAAATCTTATGAGGAAGAACGAATGGTAACAAGGAAAATTGTAGTTTTCAATTAAATTATCAGTGGCTGATACATCTGGATAAAAAAGAGGGATACTTATTATTTATCGTGAGTTTTTGCTCCGCTGTGTGTGTGTGATAATACGAGTACTAAAAGAAAGTGCCGAACATCATATCTATGTGTAACAAAGAGATAACTGTAAGAATAAGTAATTTTTTACAAAAAAATGAATTAATTCTACTGCTACTGTTGTGATCTCACGTAGTACTCGGTTTAAAATTTTGACTGTTTGTGTAAAAGTTTACGAAATAATGTATTTAAAAAATCTATTTCGTAATTGTCATGTATATTGCTGCTTCTTTGATATAAGTCTGTGGAAACTAGTAATAAATATTTATGTGTTCAATCATAAATATTCCCGTACTGATGGGTACAATGAAAATATGTGTAAAAAAATGAGGTGTGAAAAATTTTAAAATTTCAAATGTTGCTAAAATTTTAGTGTTTGGCGCCCATTCGTCTGAAACGTGCTTTCGAAGTCACTAAAATGGCAACTCAGATTGCAGATGGTTGCAATGGAGAGAATAGCTAGCCAAAAGCGCGTGGTCATTCACGTGACTGTGATCAAAATCCCACGTGACTTAAGTTCCTTTTTGCTTGACTGAGGGTACCTATACAAGCAAATGGTTTTTTGTTATGAGCACCTGCCATTGCGCGCCGAGTAAGAAATCGATTTGAAAAGCCTTCATTAAATTAACTTTTCTGAAAATATGTGTTCGATACATTAAATGCTTTAAAATCATCATAATGGCGTGAAGGACTCTTAAATGAATTAATTTACTGTCTTGTTTTTCCCGATTTGTGGTTTAATCAAATTTAATCATCTAAAAATATCACAGCCTTAGAAATAAGTTTGAGTGAGCTTATACATCCATTTATTTTAATGCATTTTTAAAATCAAATTGTAATGGATAAGTACCCATGTTTGTACATTAATTTGTAAAGTTAGGGATTCATTTTGCATTAAAATGTAGAAGGAGAGATATGGAAGATATTGACTATTGAAAAACTGACTGGCATAAAATTGAATAGTATATCATTAGCGTAACGGAGAATATTAGCCTCTCTCCCTCCCCCCTTTAAAAGTAGATTACGATATTATTTTCTTATCCGGTAGATATTAGTTTTTCTATTTGGGAAAAATATATTCTGAGTTATGGATTTTATTTAATTAGATGAAAAGGGTATTTTTTAAAGACATTAACTTTGAAATAAGTATTCAGTGTTAAATTAACTAGTTCAACCTTTCTTTTTTACGTTAGATCAATCTTTTCTCATGTATATTATGTTCACTTTTGTATATCATGCTCAATTTTGGAGACTAGAGACAATTTGTGCATCAGTGATGGTGTAAATTTTTATTCACAGTAATAAAAAGCCAAGTTTTGTGATAATACAATTTGTAATGGTTTATTATAATTTAATAATGCTTTTACAAGGAAAGAATACTTTAAAAAGCTTGAATTCCTTCTTAGAAGTGACTTTTTAGAATTCTGCGCAAAAATTTTAACTTATTCATAAAATTTAACATTATGGAGCAAATCACTGATTTTCCATTATGTCCATATAGCCACTATTGCTTTATATATCGTCACTATATTTACATTCAGTCATTATGCATAAATTGATGTATATTATATCTTTTTTTTAAAAAAAATTCTTACACTGTTAATTAAGTTCGTAAGCATAATGCTTTTTTTTAAAATTCTACATATTGAAAAGTCATTTTACCGCCATAGCTTTATGTGTCTATGTGTTGCAGTACTTAAATAAATTTGGTGCCAATTAATGGGCCCAAAAGATTTAGATTCATAAAAAAAAAGAAATCAAAATTGTCTTGAAGAAATGAGATGCGTGTTTTTATGATTGACGACTCTGTAACCCCTTAACTGCCGCCAGCGTATATATTCGTCTCGCTGAACCGGTGCCTTAAGGACCCGGACGTATGTATACGTCTTTCCGAAGTACGATTCTTTTCTTTCCGTTGCTTTCAGTAAAATTATTCCGAAGGTTTTTGAATGCAGTAAAAGGGCCTTGATAGTGTTTGCGAAGGATTTGCTTATTCCAGGGGGAAATTTGCTAATTTGTGCCTTTTCTCCCCCCAATACGCATACGCGCGCCAATGTGAAAAACGGTGGCGCTGAAGTAGCCAATCGCGGACCATTTAATTGGTAGTTAAGGGGTTAATAACGTTCTTTTAAAATGATTTCAATTCTTCGAGGTATCATCGAAATGACCATCTTGAAGCTCCCGATTTTCTCACTCATTATACAGATTATCTTCCCTTTCTAAAGCTATGCAGAAAAATGTTCCTTTTTTAAACGTTTCTTTTGACAATCTTCCAAATAGCTTAAAATTTATTAGTTAGTGTTTTAATAAAACTGAACCATTTCATATAAATTTATTATATGAAGTGTCCGTTTTCCGTCATAAATTTAAAAGTGTCAAATAATTGTATATTGGCAATTAATCAAGGATTATTCCTTTTTCACCCTTCAACCTGAAAAACTGGTACAGGAGTAAAATAATGAACTAATCAATATGCGCTGCAAAAAAGAGAGAGGAGAGAATCAATAAGCAAAAACATTTAAAATTTGGCACGCACCTGTAGACCAAAATAACACAATTTATTTTATATTTCAGTCATATACTTTAGTTTTGGTAATATATTGCTTTTTGATACTAATATTCCGTTTCTTTCTCATGCTATTCAGCGTGAAATTATTTCAAGCTTGTATTATAATTTTTAAAGGGACTTTCATTACTCTAAAAAAGGACCAAAAAATATCTTTTTGTTTTTATTACCTCACTTTTGTTGTACTCAATTTCCTAGCTCTAGTTATATTATTTAACCAATTACAGTCAAATACGTTTAACGTGAAAACGCTTAAGACGTAATATCGGTTAACACGAAATAATACAACGATCCCGACAATTTACTATGTATTTTCATGCATTTTTTCTCTTAACGCGAAACGAAAATCGCTTAACACGAAAAGATTTTCCTTCTGGGAATGAACAAAATACGGAAAACACCAGCCGGATTGTAGTGTCCTGTTGTATTTTGGGAAGATATCACTACTGTAGAGGATGATACCGTGTGTACAGTCCCAATTATAGCAGACGTACATCTTGGAGTTTGTTCAAAGCTAAAAACATATCATTGATGCAGATTTCGACGATGAAAATGAAATGAATAATGCAATTCCTGTTCCTACATCATCCGAAATGAGGAACGTCATGAAAAGTATGCGCAGTTATTTAGAGGTGCGTTCCAATGGTGAAATAAATAACAAAACGGACGATATCGAACAATGTGTTGACAATTAGATGCTAAAAAACATTGTAAAGAAAAATATCGGGTTATTTTCCAAAAACTCAATAAATGTTTTGATTTTCAAAAAATTTGAATATTTCGTTTTCAATTTCTTTAAGTTCAGATGATTATTTTTGTTTCATTGATTTTTATTAAATATATGCATATATATATTATGTAAATAAACTCTAATAAACTTAATTTTGTTGATATATGGGAGGTATTTTTGTAATATACTTTAACGCGAAATTCTTTTAACACGAAAACAATATTTCAGTCCCTTTAGTTTCGTGTTAAGCGATTTTCACTGTATTTAACCGTTTTAACTGCGTCAAAGCGAAAACCGAAACTAAAACGTAACGTCTTCGTTTAGCTCTTTCATTTATTTTACTCATCTTTGAAAGGCTTTTTCTCAAGAATTTTATTTTTTTTTTACTATATTATGTTATTTTTATATTCGAATTTTAAGTTTTGAAACTTTTCTGCTTGTTTTGTATTATACGTTTGTTGATTCTGTGAATGGAATGAGAATTTAGATGAATAATTATTTTTTAAAGGATCCACAAATTTTAAATATATGTATAATATTTGCAGTACCCGAGCACGAAAACAATTCAAAAATATAAAATCATTATTCGTAGTTCTTGTCCCAAGCAAATAATTGTGCGGAAATACTTTTAAGAGAATTAAAAAAATTGTTCAAAAATCTTAAAAGTTGTAAAAGTAGTAGGAATTTTAAAATATTAATTTTTTTTAAGAAATCAAAATTTAAAATAAATGTTTGTTTAAAAATGGTGTTTTTCTTCTGTGTTGTATACTTCATGTGTATTCAAATAAGGTACATGTAATAGCTTTCATATAAATATATAAATAAGAAAAAATGTGCACAGGGTACCGTATCCTTTTAAAAGGATAATAATTTGAATATAGAAAGGGCGAAAACTGTTTCTTGGCTTTAAAATATTGGAAAAATTAAAAGAAAGAAGTATTTGTGTGATTCTTTTGATATTTGTTTATCAAAAGTTTGTGCAAATTTGATTATCCTGTTTCTGATATGGAGAAAGAGTTGAAATCACGTGGTGGTAAATATTCATATATGTTACTTTAATAAATTCAAGGATTCCATAGAGAAATTCCTCTTTGTATTCTTTTTTAGATGCAATGCATATTCAGCAAATAAATTCTGAAGATGTAAAACGAGCGTTAAATAAATAAAAACAAAAACTACACGCATATAATTAATCTGTATTTGTGAAATCATTTTGAACCTATTGTATTCAAGTGGCATCTTCTTTCCCATACGTATTCTAAAAGTTCAAAAGTGCTTATAAATTATATTGCCTGCTGGGATTCTATGATAAAGGTGCATTGAATTTCTTTTTGTTTTTGAAATAAGAATGATGACCATCTTCCTAGTGGGTGTGTTTTTAATATGCCTCCTAATACATTTTGCTTTCCTTAAAAAACCTGTTTGGTTTCAATTTATCACTTTTTTTTTCTCCTTTCTGCTGTTGATGAGCAGAATTATGTTAATAGAATATCCAATCGAGAGCAGTGCTATTATATATGTTTAGAATGATGGACATGTGTTAGTTAACAAGTGCTCCATTTCTTTGAGACAATACACTGCATCTGTTTAAAAACTATTTTTATTTTAGTCTTTATACATGGCTGATGAAAACACTCATGAGTATTAATCTGAGAAATAGGTTTCATCAGTTTTGATTCTTCTAAAATTTTTGCTTGATCGCAAATTATTTTTAGAAATGTTCTTTCTGTGTGCAGTTAGCAAATATATATATTTTTTATTCTACGATTGCCGAACATTAGCGCCTAAGCCATTGGTTCTCGGGTTCTCAGTGAAATCTTAAGACTTTTTGAGATCCTGGGCTTTTTGAGAAAATACGCCGCATTAGTATACAACTGGGAGGGGGGTCAATCCCGCGGGCCCCATGTAGCCCACGAAGACCATTTTTGCTACCCGGTCAATATATCAGCACGCAGTAGCATAATATAACATTTAAAAAATGCTCCCTAAATAGGAAAGAATAGTAACAGAGAAGGAATGTCAAGTGTCAGAACGTAAACATTAAATTGTTCTTGTTCTTTTAGACATGTTTATTTGATGTATTATTCGAAGTGAACCTATATTTCTATCAATATTGATTTTTTTGCGGCCCACCTTAAGTTAATAAATCTTGTTTGTTTAGTCAAAGTTTGCCTTTGAGTTTGACACCTTTGGTATGCAACATTTAAGTAAATAGTATGTAGCATATGTTTTCATATACTTATACAAACGGTAACATGTAGCAAATATATGTGTAAGACTTCAAAACCGACTCGATCGATTGGTGCCTTCCTCCTAAATTATAGTGTATGGTAATAGGCCTAGATATGGACGTCATATAATACAGTCTTACCATTATTGCCAATTAGCATACAGCTCGAAATTCCCAGTTTTTTGGAGAATGTGTCCGAAAATAGCATTTGATGATTAAAATTATTCCGACCATGACTTTGTGAGGACAAGTCAAGAACTAGACGTGACCCTACTACGGCAGGGCCCAGTTGGCCCATGCCTTAAAATGTCTCTCCGGGCTCTCCAATACCTTTTAACAATGTCCTCTTAACTAGAAAATGCAACACAATTGTTCAAATGTTGCTAGATCATGGCCTAGTCGGAGTCGCATAAAACACAGTTTGGGGATTCCTCCACTCCAGTTCTGTAGAGGTGGTTCGTTTATTTGTCTGTCCCGACTTGCCAGAGGACACTTAAAAGGTCTCTCTTTTTCTGTAGGCAATAAGAGGTTTCCTATTTGCACTAAATGCTAGCTAGAGCAGGTTTCATTTCAGCACATCTTGGACTCGCCTGGGAAGATATCCATGATAGTCCACTTCTAGTATCGGACTTCATTAAAGCCAAAGGTTTCACTGATCCGTCTGACGAGATGGGGCATTAGTAACAACTACGCTAACACTCGTGTCCAGTCAGACCTCTAAAAGAGAACCACTGTTGTCTTTTACGGTAGACCGGGAACAAATCTTTCCTCTTCCAGAATCCTCCATCTCTTATTCTTAACGCGTTGGGCCATGTCTTATTTATGTATTTTCTTAAAAGTCAGATTAACAGACTATTTAATATTAGAAAAGAAAGAGGTCGCTTAATGCGTGTTGCTGTATCTAATTTCCCTTCTTAACTTGTACCTCAGATTTTTTTTTATTGCTCAAAATTCTGCAAAGTGCAGGAATCCATTGGAAAAAATTTTTTTATGTGCAAGTGCCTTGAGCAAAGGTCTTCAATCGAAGATTCTTTGAAAGCTATTGTGATTATTCTGAAGGGCTTAAAGTGAACTTTTTGAATCTGCCTTTACGAAAGAGTGACTACGAATTGACAGTTGTTATGTAGCCACAAAAACGAAAGAAAAAGGCAAAAATATGCTAGCTTAGGCATTTTCTGCTTACGATCTCCTTGATTTGCATTCAAGTCCCGTTCTGACAAACAGCTCCAAGTCAGATTTGCATTTTTCAGCACTATTTTTAAACGGGTTGTAAAACTAAAAGGGTTATAAAAGTGATCATCGTGTAAGAAATGCATTACACATCTATTTAAGTACTGAAGAAAAAGAATATTAGTACTTGAAATTTCGTGTTGTAAAAATTGTGGATGACCTAAGTCGGAAGCTTAATCGTATATCCACTAAAGATTCAATATGTTCGCGAAGGGTTTTTTTCCCCTTTAACAGAAAATTTCTGAGTATAAATGAACTAAAATGCCATATTTTATCAAAAACAGTCGTGTTTCTATATGAAAACGTCAATAAAATCAAGAATCAGCAAAACTCCTGTTTTGCTTTTTTTTTAATTACTATTTTTTATTTTTGTCACTAACGCTGAATTAGAAGCATTTAAGAAAATTCCTTCACAAGTTCTGCATCAGTAAACGGTTTTATATGATTACCAATAATATAATGAACTTCATAGGATGTCTTTGTTATCGCTGTGACATTACCACTGACAAAACACATTGTTGCCGTTGCAAAGATTATTCAAGAAAGCCTATTTTTATTACTTCTTGAAAGAGATCTTCGAGGTAACGTGTCATTGAATGATTCATGTTTATTAGTATTTTTTAACTAGAGTACTTTTGTGACAAATCAAACAATTACTGATCCCCATGTCTGTTTTTCACTACAAAATAGTCAACCTCCCAATCATCTTGAAATGATATATTTTCTTCGAATATTTTTCGCTTGCAAGATATGAAAGATAATTAAAAATTAGTTCCACCCATAAAGCTATCGCTACTCCACTGTTGTCTGTTACCACTATCACTAACCGTGACCGTTACAAATAAAAAAGGAATATCAATGTGCACTCGTATTACATCGACAGTAAAAAGTAAAATTTGTGAGAATTCCTCTGGATTTCACCTTGGACACCAAGATTGATTTGAGGCAAAGAACGACCAGAAGACATTTTTACAATAACAAATTGAATTTATTCACTTAAATCAATAATCAACCTTCTAATTACAAAGATTAATAGATATGTCTACGTCAATATGATAGAACCTTAGTATTAAATTAAATCACGAAATATGATACTAATCAACTATTAACTCAATATCGAACGGGATTACCAAAATAAGAGGATCGAGAGATACACACAATTTGAATTATTAGCATTCGTTAAATTACCACTAACTTTATTATATATTTACTCTTATAAGCCGATAATCTAGATTTAAATCTCACCTTCCTTTTTATATCTTACTTTCCAATTGCATAACATTGCCAAATGATCAGCGAGCCGTTAACCGCACAAATAACTTGAATCTCCTTAGAACACTTTCAACCTATCTCTTGGCTTTAATAGCCTGCTGTTAACTTACAACATTCTCCTTAAATACTTTAACTAGTTTGCATATCCCGGTTTCTTCTTTTTTAGAGCTGGTTGGAAATATACGCGAATTTATAATCCCCAAAGACGCCTAAGAGTATTAGTGATAAAGTGCCGTACAGATTCGTCACAAATTGATATATTTGCTACCAAATTTTTTTAATATACTGTTCTTATATAAGTGAATTTTTCAGAGCAATGGGCACTGACGGGGCCACTTAAAAAAGCAGGTTGAATATCGATGACTGAGAGGTTGAAAGTGAATCTCAGTCATAGCCGCATGTAGCAAAATGAGATGAAATAGAGATTTCAATTTCATAAAGCTTCTTTAGAGATAGTTCATTTTGCATGTATCGAGGGAAAGATACAAGATCACAAAGGATTAATAATGGTTCTCTCAGTATTTCTTTAGAATCCTCTGCTTCGAAGTCTTATTTTTGTGAACGGTATTCACCTTTAAGGAAAGTATTCATTATTTATATATCAAAGTGCTGTTGTAAAATTTTAAGAACCTTTTATTGCCCTTTCCATCTTAAAATAATCATTTAGAAACCTGAATATATATTTTTTTAAAGATTGAGAATCTGTGATGCCAAGTAATTGATACTAAGCACTTGCTAATAATAGACTGTGTCTAGTTTTTGTGTTTTTGTTTCGTCATACAAATACAGAAAGCTTTCAGACTTGTCAAACTTCAACCATTTTGAATACATGCGATCTATTCAGAGCATAGACACGTTTAGTTCAATTTTATTTATAACTCTACTTGTAGTTTTTTTTTTTTTTTTTTTTTTTTTTTTGCCTGTTTAAACCCTTAATGCTGAATCGTATTCATTTTAAAATAACATTGCACTTTTATGTAAATCATAGTTATTCAAAAATATATTTTTTTATTTTTAAAAAAAAAGGGGGGGGGGTCAGTGTTCGCGATTGATTGGATTTCTTCTATTTTTAAAACAATACTTGTTTATTACATCGAAAAAGAATTAATCTCCTTTTTCAAAAAATTCTGATGATTAATAGTTTCTTAGAATTTGTATATATTTGGGGAAATTACAGTGTGCAGTGGCGTAACATACACCCCCGCATCGCGGGGGAGGGCAAGGTTCTAAGGGGCCCAAAGCCTGACTGACGCAAGTGCCTACCCTTTGTAAATTTCAACGTGGGGGCCCCGAACCTGACTTTGCAGGGGGGCCGAAATGTTCTCCGTTACGCCACTGACAGAGTGTGTATTTGCAATACGTTTTCCTCTCGGATATTTTCCTTTTTGCTTCGTTTCATTTTTCTTTTACGTGTGCGCCATAAAGATATATTAATAAAATCTACTAGAATTTGTGCGCATCTGTAATGCTTATTTAATCTCTTTGAAACATAATTTAATGACTCAAACACGTTTGAACTGTTATCAGCGGGCTTCCTTTCAGGATTTTTTTGTACTGATAAATATCCCTGTCATTTATTCACATGTATGTTTATCTGTCATCACGTGGTGGAATACGATAAAATTCGTTCTTCATTACCCCCCATCAATCATTTTCGTATTGATTATTGGAAGAAAAACATACCGATTATTTTTGTACTTACGTGAAGTAATAATTGCAGAACTGTGTGACACGCGCCGTGTTTCGATAATCAAATATTTTTTTCTTCTGTAAGCTAGTCATTCTCTTGCCCGCATCAGTGCATATAAGTTGAGACCTTATCATTACCGATAATTCAGCTGTTTCCACGTTAAATGTACTGGTAGTGATACACACAGCTGTTCATCTTCGGTACGGTTTCGCTGTTCAGGTATTCTGATATTCTAGCTGGATGTAAATATGCAATAGAGTAATTGTTGTGTATTGTACTCTCTTTGTTATATGATGGTCAAGAATTCTTTGTCATTTTTATGGATAACATATTGTTTAGACCTCCTGATTCCATATTTACGGGATTTATTTTTCTTCCAGATGACCGTGAGCAGCATCGGGAAGAACTTCACGTTGGTAAGTGTCTTTTAAAAGTTTTGCTTTTTTGCATGCGCTAACAGTGGATAAAATTAAACCAGTACATGCATCGCTTCTATTTCTAATAATATAACTAAATATGTTTCTAATTTTATATAACTAAATATGTTTCTAATTTTATATAACTAAATTTACTTTTTCTTCAAATTTTTTTTTTATATTTTTGTTTTCATCAGGGCCTATCGCTTTACTATTCTTAAATCTCCGTATCTTTTAATCTCATCTTTACTTGTTATGGATTATTCCATGTCATGAATGAAATTGTGTTCGCTTAAGGTGACTACGTTCGGCACTGTGATTTTGACAAAGCGTATAAATGAATGAATATATATATATTGTGTAAGTTGAGAATTAGAATGTACATATAAAATTGTGTTAAGAGTATTAGTTTTGTAAAAAATAATTTAAATGCATTTTTTTTGGTAAAAAATGAAGGAAGTTTTTTCTTTTAAGAAAAATTCTTCTGTAATTTTGTCTGTGTTATCTGTTCAGAGCCTGAACTAGGATATTTGAAGTATATCATTTAAAAGTGGATTTATTTATATTTTAGTAATTTTAGCATAAGTTACTGTTTATTAATTCAAATGATACTAACTCTGAAAGTAATATGAATTTTTCAAAAATCCTGTTTCAAGCTCTTTTTAGAAGTCCTAGATCTAGTTACATATAGCCGAAATATTATTACTATAGTAGCATTTTTCAAAAAAAGAGAAATGTTTGAAATTGTATTTTTTTTCCTTCATTTTTTGCAAAAAATTGCATTTATAAGTAATTTTTTTATAATAACACTCCTAAATCAATGTTATATGTATATTCTAAATCAGCTGATACTAAATATTAAAAAAAGAATCATTTATACGCTTTTTTAAAATCACGATTCCGAAAGTTGCCACCTTGATATCTTAAGAAAATCGATTTTTAAATCATAAAAAGATTCACCTATAATTTTTATGAATATTAACAATATGCTGAATAATATTTTCCCGTGGTATTAGAATCATAAGGTAAAATTTTAAAATGTATTAAAAATGCGCAGTTACTTTTTTAAAAAAATGTTTATGTTGTTTATAAAGTTAAAATAAATGTTATTTATAGTACAATTATTATTTTTTTCGTCGTGAACGTAAATCTCAAATAAAAATTATTATTTTATTATCGCATGTTTAGTATGTAGGCTAACTATACAGCAGGGAAAGGGTAAATGAACTAACTGATAAGTAAATAAATATGAACTTATTGCTCAGGTTCAGTAAAAAAGAAATGTTTCGTAGGAAAAAAATAATAAAATGACACCATAATAGCGTTTTGTCATAAATATAGAAGATTTAATGTCTGTTACTCATGATTCTTTTTACATGTAACTTCAGAATCAGCATATTTTACACTGGTGTGCAAAAGTTTAGGAACAAACACATTCAACAAAATTTTCGCGATAAAAACTTTTCACCGAACTTTATTGAAAATTTGGTACCTTAACAGAGAAACGATGCTTTTCTTAATTATCAAATAATATGCGACAATAGCTGCCGGGGGATATTGTTTTGTATGAAGCTCACTTGCAGCCTCTCAGATTACGAAGCAGATACCTGTTGGCTAAATACTTTGCCAAGCTCATCAGTTATGGTGACCAGCACAGAACCTCAGTTATGTGCGCAATAATCATCGCCATAATAGAGCAAGTCCACTTAGTTATTGTTAAAAGCGAGGGAGGGCTGCATAAAAAGTAGAAAATGTCTCTCTGGCACGTTGCTGCTTCGTTCTATGAACGGCTCTTTTTTAATACCGAATTATCATCATTCACTCACAAGGGCACTAAACATCCAGAGTATCTTAGGCCAGTGATCCGCAACCACCGGTCCGTGGATCAAATGGTGCAGGGCCGCCTAAAGAACAATAAACTATTGCCATTTTATTTAAAGTGGTGCATTCCTCTCGGATTTGCGCAACTTTCCACGAAAATCACTTTATATTCCACGTTAAATCACTTTTATTCATTTTTGGGGTGTAACTATACTTTATTCTGATGGCATATTTAAATGTAACTAAATTAAAATTGTTAAATCAAAACAAGCTAAAATATAAACAATCAACGTGTCCCACCTTCAGCGGGCCGCGGTAAAATTATCAAGCGTTGACCGGTCCGCAGCGATAAAAAGGTTGCGGTGCGCTGTCTTAGGCAACTTGCTTTGGAGACTATTTATAAAGTCCCGTGTGATGCAGTACAGATCTATACTGATGGTAGCATGGGTGTAGGCGCCGTCTCGGGTAATGGAATTTTCATCAAAAAGGGAAATGGTATTAGGATCTGTAAGAGAAATCCTGATCACTGCTCAGTTTTTCGAGCAGAACACTTAGCTATTGAGAAGGCTTTAGAATTTAGCCGCAGCTTTATTCAGCATCGATCTGAATGGTGAAGGCATGGTGACAGAACGACAATGAGTATTTGTCCAGCTATTGCGTAGCTTGAGTGCCAATGTTAAGATCTTTTTTCAGTGGGTACCGTCGAGATGCGGGAATGAGATTGCAGATGATTTGGCCCGTGAGGGCAACCATAAAAATTCTACCCATAGTGGCTGCCTTACTTTTTCAGAAGTTGCTACACGAGTCAAGCAAGAAATCAGTTCCTCTTGGAAGCAGGCCCCCGTACATGAGTGGTTGAAGGAAACCATGCTAGGTTTCGCAGTGGACATGCTCGAGCTCAACGGTATGTGCGGGTCTTAAAGTTTACCCTTCTTGTCCGAATTGCAATGTGACCCAAGCCGCTCCTGTCCACATCTTGGTTTGTATTGATTGCCATAACAAATGAGCCAAGTCCTGCTACAGCTCTTCAATGTTTAAAAACGCACGGCTTCATGGACTTGATCTAGATGTTTTATATCGATCAAGTGGCAAACAACAGCATATACAATTTCTCTCATTAGTTTTAATCAAATAACGAAATCAAATAAGTCAGGTATTTCAAACATAACTCTGTGCATTTTTAGTTTTGCTCATGTTTTAGGCGGTGATTGGTTTTTGAAACTGCTATCAATGAAACATGGCAATGTCTGGAGGGATTCCGATGGAAAGTAGTTGAAATATTGGAAACTGATTAATCTCAAGCGCAGATGAATAGATGATTCACTGTGTCTTGAAATGTGAATTCCAGATTTTGGAACCATTTCTTTGAAATTTGATCAATATCCCGAAGACCAGTTAAAGGACGCCCAACAGTAAATACAGTCCAGGATGACTACTACTTGTCTGATTCATCGAGGTCATTTTCACAAAAAACGCCCGTCTGACTTGGACACGGAAGCAATGGACTCGTGTTCTCTTCATTGATTAATCGAGATTCAGTCTGGATGTCGATCCATATGAAGAGAATCAGGGATCCAGTATCGTCCCATTGGCAGAATGAAATTGGACCTCAGTGGAAATGTTGGTGTCATGGTCTGGACTGGTGTGATGCTATGTTGGACTGCCACACAGAGAAAGTCTTTCATAGAGTTGACTGATCAGAGATGTAGAAATGATATCTTAGTGCCCTATGTAAGGCTTTCCAGAGGGTCTGGTGGCACATTTCCTTTTTATGGACTATAACGCAAGACTCAGCTGGTCAGCGAATACCTCGAATTTGAGGATATTCGGAAAGCAGTCACATATTCACCCCTGATCCATAAAGCATGCCTGGTCAAGATTTAGATAAATTAAAGATGCTCATGGCCAGATTTAGCTGTTTTCTAGCCCCCTTCCTGAACACTTCCGGAATTAAGGAGTGTCTTGAATAAGAAGAGGTATCTATTATGCAATAAGACTTCATAAACGGCATGAAAGTTTATTATGAAATTTGCTGATGGGGTGATTTGTAACTCCCCCATTACATAGCAGATGGCGCTGCAAGTGGGTGTGCCCCTCTTTGTTTTTCACTGTAACCATATATTAACCTTGTTTGTTGTCTTCTGTTGTGCGTTGCCGCTGCGCTGAATAAATAACCACTAAAAGCATCTTTGGGTTTTCACTGGACTATATAATCCAAACTAACAACCCTACTCGTGTTTTAATATATTGGCACCTCATAGTCCATATCCAAACCCTCTACGAGTGCCTTCTTTTTACATCACTTCTGAACTGACATCATTTCATGAATATATATCAGGATCATGAGCGAGTACCATTGATTTCGTATTATTTTTGGTAATACTTTTTAAGTGTTTTCATACCAAATTCTGTAGTTTTTGAAGAAATTTGCAAAAATATGTTTGTTCCTTAAATTTTGCACCCTAGTAAACATTCTTTTTAATTTATATCAGAATCTCATTTTTTTTTTCGGAAGCTTTTGTTGCAAAAATGGGAAGAAAGATTTTTATCTATTTGTGAACTTGTTTTTCTAAATTTATCACTGCATTTAGTGTAATTTTTGATGTTAAAAATTGATAAATTTAAGTGATTTTTAATGCTATTGAATGTTTTATGTAGCCTGTTAATTTTGAATTCATTCATTCAGTTATACACACTTTAAATTAATTATTTTTTTTATTAAAATCTGTATTAATTTTCCTTTATATTTTGAAATATGATATTCTACAGTGAAAGAGCATCCTATCTATGTTATTAAAATATTCATAAGTTTGAATCACGGGTTCCGTGATTTTAGATTTATTTTATCAATCACGAACTACTCAATTGCAGATATAAGAGGAATGAGTTCAGGATAATTCGTAATTTTGAATAAATATAATCGTAACGTAATACAAACAATAATACAGATAATACAAACAGTAATGCAGATTAAACGTAATACAAATTGTTGAGACTTATCAATTCCATAATCGATTCGACAATCAAAAGTTGATTTAAAGTTTACCTTATGTTGCAGGCTGATTTTATACTTATTAAAACCCAAAACTTTATCATGCTGTGATATCCCCCCCCTCGGACGAACATCTCTTTGAGTATCAGCGTGAGCTAGAGGAGTAACGGATTAACGGAAGAACTAAAAGCATACATAATCTTAATATATCTTTATTAAGATTTATAACTTAATCCTTTAACAAATTAGATTATAATAATGTATGTGAGAGAATCTACGTTGGCAAGACACACAATTTATATAATACCGAATTAACCTAACCCGAACCAATATCTCAACTACTGACTAGCCTAAACTCAATTCTAACTCTCTTACAGATCCTAGTATTAAATAGTCAAACCAACCTTGCTGTAGTTTAAGTAACGATCACAACAATCCTAGATGAAGTCTTGTAATTACTCGAGTGCAATGGTATGCACCTTGACTCAATATATCTCTATCACGTATAATTTCTATTCGTCGCCACGTAACGTTTCCCAAAACTTCTTCACGCTTGAACCACGGATTATGTTTACATTCCCTAAATTGCCATCCCGCTTACTTTAACTTCTGATATTTAAAAGCTTCCTAATTTGCCTCTTTCTTTCACATTTCACTTTTTGGATTTGGTTGAAAAAGAGTTGCCATTAATTCTGGCCCCAAAGAGCCCAAAGGTCATGTTAAAGTAAAGACGCGTGAGCCCGTCACAATGCTATTTTTATGAATGTTTAGTTTTGTATATTACATACTGCATAAGTGAACTGTTCCCCAAAATAATTCTGTTTTCAAAATTCGTACGGTAAGTTCTACTCGATTCACCTAAATATTTAATCTAGATGAAAAAATTTTTAAATATTTTTCTGGAATATTGTTACTTTTTGAAATCACCGATTATAGAAAGATGGATACTCACGAAAATAAATTTAAATGAATGATATATTAAAACATATATATTATATTATTCCTCATTACCAACTAATGAAGGATCTTCTCAAGTCTCGAATTAATTTTTGATTTCAAAAAATTAATTGTTTATTAGGATCCTTTTTCCCCCCAGAAAATTAACATCGTTGCTTAAATTTTGATTCGATTGGTTTTAAAATTTAAGAATTTTTAGCAGTGATAAAAGTTAACTTATTTAGTTTATTTAAAACACTTGTTTCGGTTTTCAAAATAGTTAATCATTGAATTCGTTTTCAAAAAGATAATTGTAGCAAATTTATTCTGCAAATATCATCACTTTATGGAGATAAGTAAAATTCATCTGTGAAAAGAAAGCATTTTTTCAAGATTACAATACAAGTCATAGATTTTAGATAAATTGAAATCAAACATAAAAAAGGAGCAACCAAGAGACTTTTGTTAATTGAAACCTACATTACAAATTTATGAAATTACATTCTACCACTGAATAGAAACCTAATTATGAGAATAATTTATTTTATGTATTGTTTATCTTGCTTTTACTCTTACTTCCTTATTTCATTTGTTCTGAAAATAATTTAACATCTATTTTTGACTTCGTTAAATTTGTATTGATAAAATAAATTAAGTAATGTTTATTCTTTGAAATTTCTTTTAATTTAATCAGATTTTTTTAGTCTGCAAATCTTTGTTTTTTAGATGAGTATAAAGAGTTAATATTTTTTTTATTAGTATAAATAAAACTATCAACAAATTTAAATATTACAAATGACATTTTTTCTTGTTCTTTAACAATCATTGTTTTCCCCTTCCAATTCTTGTTTGAGCAATTTTGATGTATCACTCTTTCATGACAAAAAAGCATGCTTTTGATTTCTAGATTTTGAATTTTTCACTGCTTATTCATTTTAAAAATGAGGAAATATGTTATGATATCAATTGTTTTCGCGATCAATTCTAGACTAAGGCATGGCTATTTTATATTTTAAGATTTCTTGAGGCCCTGGCCCCCTATGCGAAAGTAGGCCCTACCTGAAATTCTTTTATGTAGACAATATATAGCATACGTTGTCAAATAACCCTACAAACGGTAATCCGTAACAAATAAATGTGCGTAACTCATAATCTAGCATAATTAGGCACAAACCGACTCCGCCTAGACACGGACGTGATAATACAGGTCAGTCAGCATATACTCGTAGCTTTAAAATTCCAATTATCAGAATATGTTGGTAAATAACGTTGGGCAATTAAAATTATTCTGATCATGATCTTATTGAGGGCAAGATGAGGCCCTTTACCGTGGATGAGACCCTGAGCCCAGTTGACTCATGCCTTAAAACGTTCCTGAACTTGGATTGATCGCTAATTAACCCCAGATATAATTCAGAAATGTTCAAGAAAGCTTTTTTTAGGTTTATATGTAGATACTGAATAGATCACTAATAGTTTTTGAAACTAGAATAAATATTATTTATGTGATTCAGTGTATCAAGTGACGACTGTTCAACTAACTACACATGTTTTCTGTGACTTTCATGGTTACAGAGTATGATCAAGAAATTGAAAAATAAAAATAAACATTCAGCGTTTTGTGATGGAAAATGGCAACCTAACTTTTGAAAATCTTAAAATATAATGCGCTTTAAAAGTATATTCCCAACATATAATCACTATGAACTGATACTAAATCGATTTGTTTGGAGAGATTTATCTTTATGCATTATTCCAGTTTAAGTAAACATTCATTCTCTGTTCTTAAAATGTTAGTATTGGAACTAATTGTCCTGCAAAACCCATTCAGAAATCGTATACTGCACAATAAAGATAATGAACTTAAATCTAAGTGCAAGATTTTATCAATTCGGTTACTGATGATAGTTGATTTTGTTAATATTTATATACCGCTTGGATAACACAAGATTTATTCTCTTTCTTTCACATTCACTGTGCTATAACGACGAATTCTCACAGGACTGTTCCAAAATCTTTTTAAAAAATTGCAAACGATAAATATCACAAACAGGAAAGGAAATCAGTTTTACTTGAGGCTGCCTCAGCAACATAACGGTCATCGAGTTCCATCTAATTCAGGAGTACCCAACCCAAATCGGTTGGGGGGCCAGGTAAAAATTTATTAAACTGAGGTGGGCCGCACATATCAAAATAAAACAAATTATTTAAAATATTTTATTATCGTACAACATTCGAACTATTTTATTACCTTACAATTAATGTGACACTTGTTTTTGTGTTTTACTTGAGATAAATATATAGTAGAAATTTATTCAATAATTATTGATATGATCAAAAAACAGCAAGTTTACCTTTTACTGGATCACAATCACAACAAAGTTGAAAGTCGACCGATTGCACTTGTTGGTGGGAGAATATCTCTTAACCTACAAGGTTCTTATCTACAGTAGATGTATGCTGCCATCTGAGGTTACGTAGTATAACAATTATGTGCGTAACATTTTCACATTTTATACTTGTGTTACAGTATGTTTGCATAAAATTGATTTAGATTTTCAAAATTTTTATTTCAAATGAAGAAAGGCAATTAAAAGCAAAGAACAGCATTGTAATTATTACACTGTTTGACAAAATAAGTTTTTTTTTCTGCCCAATAGCCAAATGTTTAGTTTCTTATTGTATGATATTAATTATTGTGCACCGGGACTAAAATATATCATAAAATGAAAAAGTTACATAATTTCAGAAGGTTGAAATAGTAAACATTTTTATTCTGCTGCCGTAATTATCTTACATTTCTACTTGCTGGTATTACAGTTCTGAGGCAACTCATTAAATCCATCATCGGATTCTTTCATTGCCAAATAAAACTAGAAAAAGACCTCTAATCTGAACTTAAAATTATAGACATAAATTATTTCTCTGACAAATAGAAATAAATACACTACTCACTCTCAACGAAGTTCTCGTTGAAAGAGGAATAACATACCCACGTTCATCTGCTTTCCTTCATCCATCAACACCTGTTATTACAATTGCTTGGAAGTCAAATGAAGGGAAAAAATTATTTCGGTAAGAACTGCACGAGGAGAGGTGGGGGCGAGTCAAAATACAGTATTTTTGATTCAACTGTCTTAGTCCAAATGTCTAAAGTAATATAGACAGAACTTCAATTGGGCCGCAAAAAGTCTCCAAATGGGCCGCGGGTTGGGCATGCATGATCTAATTGCTATGCTTATTTTTACATTCACATTTTTCATTGTATGCTGAAATTTTTCGTATCTAATATTAATTTCGGTTTTTAAGGCATTTTTTTTTCATTTGTCTAGGGAAAAATTTCATTGTGTTGAAAAAATCCTAGCAGATGTTTTACTGACAGGTTTTAATGTTGTTGATTTAGATCTTTTTGCGACCTTTCAGTCGAAAGAAAAATTATGTTAGAAGATGCCAAACATTGATTACGTGCTCAGGATAAAATCATGCAAATAATTTAGTTCATGGTCATCACATAGCTCTCTGCGAATGGCTTTCTCGACCTTTGTTAGACTGCAAATTCATGTGAGTGTGCGCTTGCGTGTAAGTGTAGTGCGCGTGGTGGTTCATGTATTTGTACATCACACATGCTATTTAAATAGTATTTTTAACCTTAGACGATGCTTTTCCCAAGAATAACTGCTATTGTTCTGAATTGTTTGAAATTCTGGTTTGAGGGTTCTTGACTTCTGATTTAAGATGTTATTGATAACTACTATAATTTTGTTGTTTGTTCATGCTATTACAAAAGGAAATGCGTGTTTTAGAAGCGCAGTAAATTTTTAAAATCACTTTTAAACACATAGTTTTGGTTTTTCTTTTAAGAAAAGGTCAATTGGGAAATAGGAAAGAATGAATGGTTAATAATGGTTAAAGAAGGGCAAATTGGTGTTTTTCTGATATGTTCCCAGTTGATAATCTAAAAATAAACTTACCTTTTATTTCTACTTTTCTGACTGCTTGTTGTGTGCTTTGCGCTTACGGGAGTATAACTTTTGCTGTAAAATTATTTTAAACAGAATAGAAATGTATCTGCCACACAGTACTAAAATGTCTCGGTGTGTTTTGTATTGGATATTAATTTTCAATAAGTTTACTATGTCATGGAACATCTCGCATCTTCTGATTTCTTGATCGTTGATCTGATACCACAATGCTTATCATACCAAAACATTGGAGCATTAAATTGGAACGAATCGTGATTTTAATTGAATTGCATTGAATCTCATGCACCATGACGATTGAATTCTTATATGAAGATGATGTTTGGAAAAAAGTTCAGAATAGACACTGCATTGCATTGCGTCATGCCTGATCAGTCTGCATTGTATCAGAATGCAATAGCATTTCATTATATAGCACTCATTTTATACATTGCAGGTCAACAGCAAATGGCGCATCACGAGTTTCTCTGAAATTGAAGCTCTATTCTATTCTCTATTATTTGTGTTTACCATACCTAACATATTCACAGTTCACCGCCTTTGCTTTTTCACATTTTGTTTATGCTGTCCAGTTCCCAGAAGATGTATTTCTATTCTAGACTAGACACAACCAATTTTGTTGTTCACTGAACATTCAACAGACGTAGATGTACGACAGGGTTTCTTCCGATATTGGTGGGGACCCAGTAGTTATGGTCACGGACTCGTGGTCGACGTGTCATGATTTCAACCGAGTACCACTGTGTAAAGAAGCTGATGCACATTTATCCGTCGAGACTCAAATCCTCTTGTTACAGTGGGGAAATTCGGAGAGGGGGTGCCAGCTCAGGTGTCGTTCTCTCACTTGACCTTGGCTAAAAATGACGATATCCGTCATGAATAGCCATTGTGTTGCTTTATGGTGCGACGTCATAAACACTCACTCTCTTCTGATGTAGGTGAAATATGAATATACTCTTGCAGGTACGAAAAAATAATTTTCTGCTCTGTATGGCATTAAAGATTTTTCGATTCATGTGATCTTATTTCTGTTTCTCTTGGTAAAATTCGTAGTACAAATGAAATTAAGTAAGGGATTTTATGTGTATATAAATATGGTTATCAATGTTGAAGGACATGTAAATATTTGAAAATTGTAAAATCAATCCAGATTTAACGTCAGAACATGAGTGCACATTTAGCAACGGGCAGTGACGTCTTAAGACTTCTCGAGACTCTGGGACTCTTTACAGATGTAGGCCATACCTCCTAATTGGACTGTATAGCATTTGTTGTCAAATACTCGTACAAACGATAACCCGTATCAAATAAATGGGCCTGACTCGACCGACTGCCGATTTTCGATTAAATGTGTAATTATGGTGTATAGTGGTAGGCCTAGACACGGACTATGCAATCTTGCCAGTTGGCATATAGTTCGTTTTTCGAAGAATATATCTGAAAAAAAAATTTAACAATTAACCCAACGTTTCTCAAACTGGGAGGGGGGCGTGATAACTCTTCGTGAAGGCGCGAGCATATTAAAAAGTCAAAAACAATTTTTTTTTTATAAAAAAATACTAATTTTTTTTTACTGAAAGTAAATAAACAAAATACATTCTGACATAATAAAAAACAAAATACACATTTACACTGATATAATACACTCTTAAATGTATTAGTACTGCACAATGTATTTTATTATTAATTTAACAAAAAGTGAAGATCAAGTTTACTAATTACCAGTGACTTAATGGGTTTATCATATATAAAATTATATATATAAGTTAACACTTATCTTGATAATTTGTACAGTTTATAAATAATCCCTGAACTGCCGATTAAAAGTCACGCTATTTAGGTTCCAATACCATCGTTTTCCACGTAGGCGAGCGTATGTGATGCATTGAGGGGGGAGGGAAAGCAATAAATAAACAAACCGTATGAAGCAAGTAAATCCTTCGCAAACACTGTCAATGTCCTTTTTTGCATTCCAAAGCCTTCGGAATAATTTCGTGGATAGCAGTGCTCGGAAAAGATAATACTTTGGGAAGACGTATTTATACGTCCGGGGCAATTAATGGTTTAGCTGAGCGAGACGTTTATGTACGTAGGTGGCACTTAACAGGTTAAAGTTGTACTGTAGCTTCAATGTCAAAGTATAGTAATGTTGAATTCAATACATTGTTATTGTATGGAGGGGGAGATCGTGATGAAAACTATGATTTAATATTGGGTCGCAAGTATTGAAAGTTTGAGAAGCACTGAATTAACCCGTTCAGGAGCAGGCGGTTTTTCCTGTGAAGCCCAACTCCATTGAAAAAATTCATATAAAATCGTTACTGAAATAAAATATGCCGAAATTCATAGTTCGCAATAATTCCAAATTCCATACGTTCCAAATTCAGACCACATCGTTATAGTTCAGGGACGTAGCCCCCCAAGTACAGGGGCCTCAATATGTGTAACTATATTCCAACTAACAGGGCCTGAATGAATTTTGATACAGGGCCCACTCAGGACTAGCTATGCCATGGGTTTCAGTGGTGGAAACGCAATCTCACATGTGATGCCGTGCTCCCTGAGGTGATTGCATATAAGTGATCATGGTCCTGAACGGTTTAAATTATTCGGATCATGATATTATTAATAACGAATCGAGAACTCCCCCCCGCAATCCTAAGGCCCTGTTGACTCATACCTTAAAACGTCAACGTCACTGGCAACGAAAAAGAACAAAGTTTTGCTTGTATATAATTTTGTGAAGTAACAGATATTTGTAATTTTATAGTTGTCTGTGCTTTTTAAATTCAAAAAAAAAAAAAAATGAACTGAGAAAATTATTCATGTATTACATTTCGCCCAATCGAAAACATTTTTTTTTCATTGCACTCCTAAATACAGGGTAAGTCAAAACGAATATATCGATTACAAACGGCTATAAATATTTAATGTAAGAGAGTTTATTGATAAGATTTACACAGAATGTAGACGAAACTTCAAAATTTTGTATATATGTGTTCTATGTGACTTCCCTTGGTCACACGGACAACATCTAGGTGTTACTCCATTTCGCGGCATACATTCTGAGGCATTTGTGCAGTCATCCACGCAAGCGCATTACAATCTTCAATTGTTGTGCGCATAGGAAGCACATACACCCTATCTTTTTTTTAATGTCATTTCCAAAACAATTGAAGAACTGAAAGTACGTATTTGTAATGCGCTTAAGTCGATGACTGCACATATGCTTCAGAATGTATGCCGTGAAATGGTATAACGCCTCGATGTTGTCCGTGTGACCAAGTGAAGTCACATAGGACACATCTATGACGTTGTGACGGGCTCATCACGCTTTCTTTTAATTATCCTCTTGGGTTCTTTGGTGCCGAAAAAGGCCAATTCTTTTCAACCAAATCCAGAAGCGAAGCGTGATTATGCAAATTAGGAACCTTTTAAATAGCAGAAGTTTAGCGTAAGCGGAGTGGTCTTTGGGGAAGAGTGATTATGCTAGTCTGAGTTTAAGCGTGTTCGCTGAAGTAAGCCGATATTCCAGTGTTCAGCTATCCGTGAGAGTGCGTTCGAGTCAAGGTGGATACCATTCCACGCGAGATAAAGAAACGACTTTGAGGATTCGAGTGTGTTGCTGCTACGTAGGATACAGAGGTAGGACCGTTCTACTTAATACTAGGAACTGTGTATAAACAGAGGTTAAGAGTAAGCGGTAAAGTTAATTATAATGGTCAGGATCGTGCTTATTTGGTAATACGTATTGTGTGTTTCTTCACCTCAAATCCTCTAAGTTATAAATACTATCATTGTATAGTGTTTAAGTTAAGATCTTAATAAAGAGATATTAAGATTATGGCAACGCCTGGCTCTTCATTCACTCCCATGCCCCTAGGTCACGAGGATAACTTAGAAGTAAGGCATCACCCTCCTGCGAATGCCTTTCAACGTATGTATACAAAATTTTGTGTAAATCTCATCGATAAATTCTTTTCCATTAAATAGCTATAGCCGTTTGTAATCGCTATATTCATTTTGACTTATCCTGTATAATTAATTCATTGGGAATTTTTTTAAATTTTATTTCTTAAATTGAATTATTCCGACAATTTTAACTTTTGAAGAAATGAAAGAATATTACGTAAATTTGCATAAATTAATCGGCTATTAAATTTAAAACAACCACGATCCTTTAATTCTAGTTAAACTGCTTCTGTTTTGTCTTCCCTTTTCAAAACTAATTTCTCTTAATTTTTTAGTGAAATGTAATTACTCGTTGTATGTAATTTAACTTGTTGCTTATTAAATTCAACTCTGAACTTACAATTTACAAGGATCGAATATCAAAGATAGTACGTTGTGAATTAATTTGTATTTTGGTTATTTGAATTCTATTTTTTCCTCTTTCAGCTTTATGGGAGGCTTGTAGCAAAGGGGACGTCCGTAAAGCTAAACAGTTAATAAATCATCTTGGAAGAGAAACAGAACTCATCATCAACAGCACACCAAATGGTTGCAGTACTTTGCTTTTTAAGTAAGAATTTTTTGAAGTATTGATTTTTTTGGAATTCATCAGTATCACTAAGATCATTCAAATTTTAAATTAAAGTAATTGATTTACATCAAATAAATTCGTGTTAGTATGATTTTTGATAATATTTGTATTTGATGAATCATCTTTTCATTATTAGGGCTTGTGAGGAAGGACAAAAGGAAATTGTAAAACTGCTTTTAGAAAATGGTGCAGATGGCCGAATACATCCCATTACGAAATATTCCCCACTGTATATTGCTTGTTATTATGGACGCAAAGACATAGCTGAAATTTTAATTAAAGTAAGGTTTTTTCATAAGTTATACATTTTGTTAGTAATGATTTTAAGGATCTCATTTTAATATAGTGGGAAAATGTCTTTTTGTAACATTATTTTATTAGCTTCACCTTTGTGTAACGAAATCTTAGAACTCGATTTTCTCCTACTTTAATTAAGATTAAATTCAGATTAATTCGAAATTTTTGCACACTTGTCAAGGACCGATGACAATACAATAATTTCATAATTTTGTTCCATTGTCCTGATCAGGATCGTCAGGATTAATGATTTCCCATTTCAGATTTGGCAACTCATTCCAGATCCTATTTTCAAATTTCGCGACTAAAAGATTAAGTTACTACCATAAAGCGAGAACGCTCATGGTTAGTACAAATACAACAAGCAAAAAAAAGTGCTCTTTATGTCAAAAAGGGAAGGTTGCATCAGCATTTTCTTACCATAATATAAATAGCCGCCCAGTTTTTCTGTAAATGGAAATAAATAAATGATAGCTTAAAAAACTAAAAAAAATACGCTTTTATTGTAAATCAAATTAAAAAATGAAAAATAAATTATCGTTTTAAAAAACTAAAAAACACGCTTTTACAGTGAATCGAACTAAAAATAAAAATAATAATTCTTAATATAAGAATAAAATGATTAACGAGAAAATTGATGTCATAGTGGTAAAAGAGTGGGGTACTCGATATCAAATGTTATAATTTCTTACTGGTTCTATTCCAAAATGCAGAGTTAGAGTAAAAATGTAGTACGAAGTACTCCACGCTCCTACCCCAAAGGCATTAATTTTCTCGTTAATCATTTTATTCTTATATGAAGAATTATTTTTTTATTTTTAATTCGATTCACTCACACACTGTAAAAGTGTGTTTTTTAGTTTCTTTTTTAACTTCAATGGGCTAAATTCATGATAGTCACATCATAAATGAAATCACGTGTTCTCCATTAAAACCAATACTGACATAAAACTTGTACTATTTATTCTACTTGTAAAATTTTAATAAGTTTTTTGATTTGATAATCGGGTTAAGATGTTGAAGTATTAAAGTTCTTTAAAAAGTTTTTCAAAATTAAAAAAAAAATCTTGCATTATATGTGTATTTTTGAATTAAAGGCATTTTGTTTACCTGTGTGCTTCATTATAGTGGACAGATATGTACTTTTTAGAAGAAAGTTTCCAGTGTGTAAAAAGCAAAAATTGGCAACAGTTAAGTGCATAAACTGATTAACTGGAAAAGCAGGATAACATTTATCATGTGACAATGGTGTCACATGAGTTTAGCCCACTGTTTTACAAAAAAGAATTAGTTACTAAACGTCAGTCTTTTTCATGTATAATTTGTTTTCTTCGTTTCTTTTAAGTAAATTCTTTGGGATTGTTGCTTTGCTAAATATTTTTCATGGTTATTTGCTTTTTGTTTATTTTATCGGTTTAACTACAATTTGTTTTATGTTTGATGTGTTTATTTATAAATAAATTTTGTTCATATGATGTTTAGTTAACTAATCTTTGTTTAACTATTTTGCTTAAAAATTGAAATACAATCCAATTAAAATACAACTAAAAATATGATGCTGGTTGTGTGATGTTTGTAGATGTATGTATCATAATTTCATAGTTTATATGTTGCAAATTGAGGATTTTTAATAATACTTAAAAATGTTCCCATTAATAAGTTTCATTAAAGATATTTTGCTGAAATTCTATTTTATTTTTGGATTTTTTGACTTTGTGGAGATGGTGTAGCTTAGCACTACACCATCTGCAATAAGAAATAACAAACATTTTGCATGAAAATATTTTCTGATTCTTCTAATGTTTCTTAAAAGTGTAACTGATATTTTTTAAAACCATGTTGTTTATTTAAAAACTAAGAAGTGTCTCTAACATCCTCCCGTTGATGTAGTGTGATAGTTAGGAGAGAGAGGGTGTCAGCTCGGGTGTTGTCCTCGTTACTTGACCGTGGTTCAAAATTACGAGATACCTCTCCAAAAGCCCTCGAGTAGCTAAGCAGTGTGACGTTAATATTCACTGACTCACTCTGCACATTTCTTAGTATTAAGTATAGTTAATGAATTGCATTTTAGTGGAAAATAACTATGCGGGAAAATGCTAATATTTTAATATTTAACGAATTTTGAGATATTTTAAATGGAAAAGGGACCATTTGAAGTAATCTTCCTATATATACACTCTATAACAAAAAAAAAAAAAAAACACCGACAAACCAAGAACGAGTTGTCCGATAGAGACTAAAATTGGTGGGTAGAAAGATTATGTATAGAATAGAAAATGATTAAAATTTCAGAAAAATTGAATCATATTTATATTTGAGTTACATAGTTACTAAGAAACAAGCTCAATAAGGTGTTGATCCACCTCTAGCCTGGATGCAAGCTGCCACACGACGTGGCATAGAGTGATAAAGCACCCTGATGGCCTCCTGTGGTATTTTCTATCCAAATTTGCTCCAATTGTTGGGCCAGCTCATTAACATTCCCTGATAGATGCAGTTGCCTTCCCTTCATATCCCACATATGCTCGATTAGAGAGAGATCTGATGATCTGGCTGGCCAAGGAAATGTTTGCCAATTTATAAGATAGTTCATAACAATCCGTACCGTAAATGGTTTGTAGTTTTCTTGCTGAAGGTGTTGCAAAAAGAACGGTCGCAAAATAGTTCTCAGAATGCCGTCGACGTACCGATGGGTTGTAAGTAGGCCTCTAATGACGACCAAAGGGGCCCCCGGCTGTCAAAAGAAATGGCACCCTGGCCATAACCCCTTGTTGAGGGCCTGTGTGGCGTGCAATAGAGAAAGCAGAATCATTACGCTGCCTTGGCCGTCTCCAGACACGTCTTCGATGGTCGTCAGGACACAGATGGAAGCGGGATTCGTCACTAAACACTATACGTCCCCAGTCCGCATGATTCCAACCTGATCGATTCAAGCACCACTGTAATCTGGCTCAGCAGTGTGCAGGCGTGAATGGCAGGTAGCGTAGTGGTCGGTACGAGCGTAAAAATCAGCCGTCTGTGAATGTTCATGGTGGACACTCTTGTGCGGGTCGCAAGTGTGATGGTTGATAATGATAAATCAAGCGCTGTGACAGCTTATCTGACAATCAATCTGTCCTTCTGATCTGCAGTGGCCCTAGGTCTATCGCTACCATCAGGACGCTGAAATCTGCTATTGTCCACCCATTCTTGCCAGCATCTTCTAATGATCGCATCGCTTCGACCCAAATGACGAGCGATTCTCTGATTTGAACAACCTCCCTCTTTCAGTCCAATGATATGACCTCTTTCAAACTCTTGACAGTTGCTCGTCATGAGCTCGGATCCTGCGACGAGGCATATTTTTCAGTCGTTGAAAGGTATCCTAAATCGCAATCAACAGAAATTTTGAACATCAGATTGAGAATCGCTTCTTGTAGACAGACACCTGCTGAGTGCACAGTTCCGATGTGCTGTCCGCGCTCCGGCTATTCATTCATTGGACACCAAATTTTAATCATTTGCATGTTCGGTACAAATGCCTTTGCATACGAAATTTCATTGCAATCGAGCAACTCCTTCTTGTTGCGTCGTTTTTTTTATTATTATTGTTGTTTTTTGTTATAGAGTGTGTATATATAATTGGTTTTGATTGTATTGGTTTCCACAATTCTTTTTCATTGCTAATGATAATTTAAAAACTAACTAATCCTGTTCTTGTATTTCAATTCTTTTGCAGAAATTCCCTGAGCTAGTGGTTGTTTCTACAGTAGAGAAGTGGCTTCCCATCCATGCTGCTGTAATCAATGGTCACATAGCTGTATTAGATCTCTTGCTCAAATTTCCATATAACTCCTCAGTTTTGCAGAGATTTATGGATAAAACAGAGCAATGGGAATACTACTTTCCATTTGATGTCAATGCTAAAGATGTCACGGAACAAACTATTTTATATGTAGCATGCCTTGTGGGAAATCAGAGGATAGTCGATCTTCTTTTAAAATTCAAGATTCCAGCCAAAAAAATAATCAAAGACAATGAATCAGCTGACGAGAAAAAAGAGGAAGGTCAGAAATCGGACTCCAATATCAGCCCCACCAAGAAACGCCTGTCTTATGGCATCCAGAACATGATTTATAAGCTTAGTCTTAAAAGTAATGTTGAAAAAGAAGAAGAAAGAACTGTAACTGAAATATGCCCAATAGATTTAGACCTTTACTGCAGCAATAATACAGAAACTGCTCTACATATCGCCGTGAAGAAAAAACATCACAGTATAGTACAGCTGTTACTCCAAAACTCTGCCAATCCTAATCTTAGTATTAAACAGTCAATTGAGGAGCTCAATCGGGCGAGCGATAACTCCGGATCCTCATCTACTGCTCTTGTTGAGGCTTGCAAGAACCGTGATGTAAACATGGTGGATTGCCTAGTGCGTCATGGTGCGCGAGACGACAACTGCAAAGCGTTGAAAGTGGCAAGCTCCAACAAAGATGAATATATAGCATCGAAGTTGCTGACTTTGAAAGCATATCAGGATCCTGAATTCAAAATCAATAGAAAAGCATTGGAAATAGTTCCTTCAGCACACCTTGGTGGACTATTGGGTAGTGTGACTTTCAGTTCTATGTTCCCAATCACTCCTGTTATGATTAACTGGCATGGTCAGAAGTGTTTACAATACATAAAAGAGGAGTGGTTAATAAATGCTAGTATGGCACATAATGTGAAATTAAAACTGAGTGCGAGAAATCAAAGCAGTGCTTTAATGGCTATTACTAGGCTGGACATATCCAATAACCAGTTAACTGAGCTACCACTTTGTATATTTCAAATGGCATCATTATGTCATTTCAATGCAGCTAATAATAAACTATTTAAGTTGCCTGAAGCAGACCACAAAACTTCTTCCTCATCTCCCAAAAATAAGCAAGATCCTAGAACTGTCAACCAGTCAGGATGGTGCTGTCCAGTTCTGGAGGAAGTTCACTTACATGACAATAGACTGGACAATGTACCGTCATGCATTTTCACCTTGCCGTCTCTGACAGTTTTAGATTTGTCCAACAATAAACTTCAAACTTTGCCTTTTAAAATGTGGTCTGCTCCTAAATTAAGGGAGTTAAATCTTTCACTCAACATGCTTCACGACTTGCCATCAAGACCACCTCCTGTTCGTTCCATTTCTGCATCCCGCTTAGCTCCAAGCATATCTGAAGATCAAGTCAATTCCACAGAATCTAGTCCTCGACATTCAACTATAGATTCTTCATCCTTCGACAGCGCCATGGATGTTCCTAACCTGCTTTCGCCTACTCAAGAACTAGATAAAAGGATGAAAGTAGATGGTGATTTGAGACATCAAGAACTGTTACATCATAATTTATGGAGCTCTTCCGTGAAGGTAAGTGAATTTTTGATAAGAATTCGAATAGTGTGCAATATTTTGCATTTTATGAAATTCGCTCGGTTAATAATGCTAAATTATATACTTTCCATAGGTATAGTTTTCATCTATATTTCAATTATATTCATTTCTAGGGAACTTTTTGTAGGCGTAATAGATATCAACAGGATATAATAGTATATGTGTTCAAAAAGTATCAAATATTTCTTTGGCAAAAACTAAGTTGTGTATGCAAGCTGGATGCAATTGTTTGAAATGTGGTTCAGCATAATCTGGATGCAAATCGGATGCCTTCTAGTGACACTTTAAACTTTGGAAACGGCTAAAAATCGCCTGAGGCCATATCAGAAGAGTACGGAGCTTGACCAACCACCGGACAAGACATTTTGAATCAAATATAAATATTGGATGGGTACTCGTCCGCAGATTCATCGCAAATTATGCGGGCACTCTTTTCATTTCGAAATCCTCAGTCAAAATTGAATATACTGTGTGATCCACTGCTTAATCCAAACTCTCTCGGGAATTTGCAGACTACCATGCCACGATCCTGTATAACATAAGTTCACACTTCGTCAATTACACTAATGTTTTAATTTGCTGAGGGCCTACCAATGCATGACTCACTGTTTACTGATGTTTGACCATTTTTGAAGCGCGGTTGTATCTTTACATGTGAGGGGCTCAGCGATGTTTGAAGACATTTTGAGGCCTTAATACAAAAGTGGGCATCTCCCGTGCCCGGTTAAATAGACAGAAATTAATATACGTTGTCAAATACTTGTACAAACGTATTTTCATAATGCGTCAAATAAGTATTAAGACTCGTCCCAGAGCTCAGGTTCTAATAGCACCATGAGTGTAAATGCACATGTGTCGTAAACGTCCATGGTCTGCTGACACTCTGCCATCAAGTTGTGTGCCTTTAGTTTATTAGCTGAAATAAAATGAGCATTCATTGCAGAAGTGAATTTTTTTCACAGTGTGGATTTTTTAATATTTTTTTTTCTGTATTCCGAAAAAGATTTTTCTGAAAGAATGGCTTGGAAAATCTTTTCATTTGGCTTATATACTTTGTCAAATTGCTTATACCTTGCTTTTATTTTTATCTTTTAAATATATTTATCATATGAAAACTAGTGTGTCGAATATTATTAATTTCAGTAATCTGTCTTTAACAGTATTTTCGAAGTTATTTTCCAAAATGAATTTATTTAGTGGCATTTTATGCGTATAAATATTTTCACATGTGTAATATGTTACTAAATTTAAAATTAAAACCTCTCAATAGCAATCGAACGTTCCTAATTATTTCAATATCCTCCTTCTGCAGATAGTGGAATCAGCCAATGGTAATGATACAGACAAGAGCCACCGATGTCAACTAGCAGCTTTGAACCTAGCACACAACGCTTATGAAACCGTTCCTCCAATTCTCTCCTGTTTTGCTGTCAATTTAGCTCGTTTGAACATGAGCTACAACTGCCTGACAGAAATGGGCCCCGTAAGCAGTTATCCTGCTTGTCTAAAGCATTTGGATCTTTCCCACAATCGAATCAAAACCTGGCTTTCTACGAGAAGGGTCGATCCGGATATCAATGTGGATGGAACTGGATGCTATAGTCAATTTGAATCGTGTTCAGTTAAAATGAAGTCAAGTGCTTCTACTGGCTCTGGTAAGATGGAGTGTTTGAATTTATTGTTTGTCAGGCTCCTTATTGAATGATAAGAATACAGTATTGGAGTTGTCAATATAATTCATTAATTCTTGTTATCTCATCAAAAAACGTGATAATTTTTTGTGTAATGAAGCGGGTAAGCAAACACAAAGAAAGAGAAAATAATTAAAAGGGTAGCTGGCTTTATTTGGCATTTGTTTACAAGTATTATTCTAAATGTGATTCCGAAACTTTTTTGACCCATTAACCCCATTTTATAGTCAAAACTTTCCCAAGAGCCTGTTGGTGAAAAAGCTACATAAATTAAATGCATAATATAAAAATAAAATTTTAAAAGAAAATCTTAATGTTTGTGAGTAGCAACTGCAAATCCCACAAAAACCATTTTTGTGATGAGGTTTAATACGGCACTGAATCCACCTTCTTCCAAATTGGAAGACGTGAAAGTAGCCAACAACTTTTGTACACTAACCCACCATTCAGGATATAAAATGGGCTGTTTTTGTAACCAGAATTTGTGGTATATTTGTTCAAACATTGGTTTAAATCCTTCATTTGTGGACATTTCAGTAAGACGCTGCTGTAATAGTATGGCTTCATCCGTGTTTGGACGCAAAAGGATTTCAACACCCAGTCGGTAATATCCAAGTGAATTATTGTTACTTATTTAAATTTCCACAAAAATAAAAATGGCCCTAATTTTTTTAAATTTTATATTAAACCTCGCGCGGACCAGCTGACGTCGTTCAGGTACCCTCAAGCCAATTTTAATTTTCCATGGACCCCTTGAATAATATCGTTGACCCCTGGGGGTCCGTAGAGACCACTTAGGGAATCACTGTTCTAAATTAACGAAGTGGTCCACTATTGAACATTTTAAAAGTGTGTTCAATTTTGTAAGCCATTCCTTATCATGCAGCCGCAGTGTCATGGTAGATGGGGTCAGTCATTAAATCACTCGTATATCAGTCCTCATACCGGTATTAAGCCTTGTACCATAAAATCAAAGCGTTCCAGCCTGTATATATAAGAGCTCCTTTCTGAGGATGTCAACAAGAATTTCTGGTTCCTTGCCTAGAGCAATCAGCGCGGCCTGTTTTAGACTTGCTGCTGGTCATGTCTTTTTGCATGATTACCTGTATAGAATGGGAATTGCTGATTTTAAATCCCTGCCCACTTCGACGTACCTATGACTGGAGCTTATCTAATTGTATGCCATTTTGTTTTAAACTGAATTTCTTTAAATGTTGTTGACTAGGTCTTTGAAGATCGTTTGTCTCTACTTTGCTCATCGACTTATGATTGTAAGATCGTAGACGGGCATAGAATATATATATATATAGTGAAAATCGTTTAACATGGAAGATCGCTTGGGAGGGGGGACTGAAATATTTTTTCATCTTAAAGGAATTACGTGTTAAAGGATATAGCAAAAAAAAAAAACATGTACTCTAATAAACCTAATTTTGTTGAATATATTTTATTTACATAAGTGTATATGCATACATTAAATAAAAATCATTGAAACAAAAACATTCAGAAGAAATTTAATGCAAAATGTTCAATTTCTTCTGTTTTTGATTAACAGCTTTAAGAAGCTCATTCTTCATATTAAGCGAAATAGGAGTTTGCTTTTATCCTGAGCTCTTTGTGTTGTGCTGGTAAAAAAATACTTCTGAAATAATTATTAAAATAACCGAAACCAAACTCACTGATTTTTACTCACACTGCGATATACTTGTCACCGAATTCTAAAACAAAGATGTAAGATGAGATGTTTTTGTGTTGCGTTTTTAGGAGTGGTAGGTGAAAGTAGCTTAGATGAGCGAAATTTCCTTATCACAGGCTATTCCGAGGGCATTTTACAGCCAAGTTAGACTCCTTTCTACGAAACATGTGAAATCGCCTCTTTCATTTCACACCCCTCTTTAATATCTCTTGCGGGGCTGGTGTTTTCCGTATTTTGTTCATTCTCAGAAGAAAAATCTTTTTGTGTTAAGCGATTTTCGTTTCGTGTTATGAGGAGGAAAATGCATGAAAATACGTAGTAGTTTGTCGGGATCGTTGTATTATTTCGTGTTAATCGATATTTCGTCTTAAGCGTTTTCGCGTTAAACCTATTTTACTGCACCGGTATTCGATATTTATGATCACGAACTCTTGGCCGGCCTGTGGGAAGTTGGAGTCTTGGTACCACAGAAAGTGGAACATGTAGAAGGGCCGTTGACGTGGTGTGATTGATAACTTGGAGACGAGAGTGCCAGTTCAGGTGTCGTCGTGGTCACATGGCCGCGATTTAGAATTACGAGGACCATCACCAATAGATCTCGTGTTGCTTTAAAATGCGACGTTTATAAACCCTTCATACCCTAGCCTAGTGGTTAGGGCATCGAACTCCAGACCGGAAGGCCTGGGTTCGATGCCCGATGCCACCAAATACCCTCCGAGTACACACGAAGTACGTGCTCGTTAAATCAGTGGGTCCGAAGTCTTGTGGGCTGAGTCACGAGCGCAGGAACTGGAGAATATTTCCCTCCCCTTCAATTCAATGTAGAAATTGTGGAGGTGGAGATAGATGGTGTCGCCATCTATCGTCCCTTCGGGGAATTTCGCCGAGCTAAATCGTACTTTCACCTGTATGGTGCTCAAGGTCAATCACAGGCGTACTTCTAGCCCCTTGCCACAATGAATTTCGTGGGCCTCGTTTTGACTACGTCAGACAGGTGGCATTAGAAACAACAACAATCATACCCGTAACAATATACTTAGAGCAAAGGCATTACATTAGTAATATAAATAATTATTAAAGAAATAATTAATATAATTAAATAATTAAAAAATAGCAGACTTTCACAGTTTTTCTGAATCAAATGCGATAAGCGAGCGGAAGATTTTTTTTTATTTGAAAAGTCAACTTTTTCTTGAGCAAAGCGATAAAAAAGGGGGTTAAATTCTTCCCCACCAGGGGCGTAGCTACCGCCGTGTCAGCCATATCAATGGTACGGGGCCCTGTAGCGTGACTACAGTCTGAGTAACAGGGCTCCCATATCTAAAAAAGGGCCCAAAAGGAATTTTGATACAGGGCCCCCTCAGTGCTAGCTACGCCAGTGTTTCCGACCCAATAATGTATGCATACATGCAATATTATATTGCTTCTTCAAAAGTAAAAATAGACTATATGCATGAATAATAAATATTCACTATTAAAATTTTATTGGAATGGGGCTAGTTTTTGTGATAAGCAGTAATCATCTTTTGATATAGTGCTTCTTGATCTATTTCAAAAATTATCAGTGTTTTTTTGGTTTTTTTTTTTTTGCATGTCCTTACTATAAAATATGTTTGCTATGTTATTTACTTTTATTGTATATTATTGGTTTTATCTCGGGAAAATAAGTTCTACCCAAGAGGAAAAAATATTTTTTGTCAATTTCCCAGATCTGTTGCATTATTTTGTGAGAAGTTCATTTTTTTTCTATATTTGTATTATTAATTGATGTATTGTATATTAGCAATTTCCCTTTGAATAACATACATATCCCAACATTGATTGAAAGCAACATAAATGTGGATTATTTCTTTTTGAAGGTCGAACACAGTCTCCATCTTTGCACTCATGGGGGTCTGCTAAGTCTCTCAGTGGCATAGTGTGTTCACACAGACGTCATGTCAAATTAGAGAATTTGAGAACATTGATTCTAGCTGATAATGAGTTGGACAGGCTTTTGCTGGTGTTGGAAGATGATGATTTTGAAGAGGAAGATTCCAAATCATCTGAATCTTTCGAAACAATCGACTCAACTGGAAAGGTAAGTTAATGCTATGTATTGAATTTCATTTTTAAAAAATGCTAAGATTGTTAATTATATTGTACTTGAATTATTCATTACACATTGTTTATAATTATCAAATATTTTTTATTGTTTATGGCTTTCATTGATTGAGCTTTAAATTTGTAATATAAATAACATAATTACTTTTATATAGTTGCAAATTAACTCAATATAATTGCATTTTTCTTGATTTTTTTTGTTATAATCTAGTTTTATAGTCATAATAGTTTGTTTTTTAAGTAAATTTTATTTGATGCTTTTTAAATTATAAATAAACACTGATTTATGAAAAACTTATACCATTAAATGTATTTTTTGTTTTTATAATTAAAAATGCAAAAGTATATAGAGTAATGAATCTTAAATAGCCTCTTAAGGCTCTAAAGCAGTGCTTCCCAACCTTTTTATCGCCGCGGATCATTTGACTATTTTACCGCGGCCCGCAAAGGGTAGGATGGGGATTGTTTATATTCTAGGTTGTTTTGATTTAATACTTTTAATTTAGTTGTTTTCAATTATTCCCTCAGAATGAAATACAATTACACCAAAAAGGGAATATAAAGTGGTTTAACATGGAGTGTAAATATATTTCCATGGAAAGCCACTCAAAAGAAATACACCTCAGTAAATAAAAGGAAAATAATTTCATATTCCTTGGGCGACCCAGTACCATTTGATCCATGGATTGGGGACCACTGCTATAAAAGAATCAATTACTAATAAACAAAGATATTAAATATTTTAATCTTGTTATCTCTTTCATGTAGTAATTTCTTTATTTTTTTTATGCAGTCTTCACAAGGAGATATAAAGAACCGAATCTTATTCCCTAATCTATCCATGTTAGATGTCAGCAACAACAAAATATCTGATGTGCCAGCTATAATATCAGAGTTTATCAATTTATCTGTATTGAACTTAAGTGGTAATAGCGGCATTTGTCATCTGCCTCCAGAAATGGGATTGCTTAGTAAATTGTGGAACTTAAATACTCGAATGTGTAACCTTAGCGAACCATTAAGAAGCATGATTGACAGCAAAAAGTATAAGACCATGGATGTTATTGGCTATCTGAAATCAATTCTCGAAGAGTAAGTGCATTTGTTTTAAATTAAATTTGCTGTCATATTCTCATTCATGTACCAATAAAGATATAGATTCCTTGCTTTGATATTTAATTTTACTTTTTGATATCTCATAAGGAGGTATTAATCTTTTTTAATTATTGTATAGAAAATTCTTAGTATAAAATTCCTTTTTCTGAAACTGTAATCACCAGTTGGTAATCAACTAAAAACTTAGAAAATGATACATGGAAAAATTTGAACATTATATGTGCTTCTTATATATTTGTTTGGTATTTATTTTTATATTTTTTTAAACTGAGAAATAGAGCATCTTCTGTTTTAAAAATATTTATTATTCTTTTCGAAACTTCATTTTCTCAGCACTAATTTTCCACATTAATAATTTTATCACAATTAAACAATAGAATAGATTAGCAATGAATATGATAATAAACTCATTATGACGAAAAATGCTTTAAATCTATATATATAAAGGAGAAAAGCGCTCACTCAGTCACTCACTGACTAATCACGATATCTCCGGAACTATTAAACCTACAGACTTGAAATTTTGTAGGTGGGTTCCCTTCATGGAGTAGACGTCAGCTAAGAACGGATTTTGCAAAGTTCGAACCCCAAGGGGCGTTACGAGGGTTTAAGGGGCGTTATAGATAATTATTTCCATTACTAAACTATTAGATGCACAGTCGTGAGACTTGGTACACAGATTTCTTTCGTAATGTAGAGATTCCCTACATAATGATTTTTACGAAAATCGACCTCCAAGGGGCGTTGAGGGCGCTTAAGGGGCGTTATACATGATTATTTCCATTTTTAACTTATTAGACGTACAGTCTTGAAATTTGGTAAGCGGCTCCCTTTCATAGAGTACAGATCCGCTGCAAAATGGCTTTTGTGAAAATCGACTCCCAAGTGGCGTTGTAGAGAATTAAGTGGCGTTATATACGCAATTAACTCCTTTTTTAAACTATTAGACGTAAAATCTCGAAATTTAGTAAGCTGATTCCATTCATTAAGTATAGATCCGCTATAAGATGGATTTTGTGAAAAAAAAATCGTTTCGTAAGTGGCGTTTCGGGGGCTTAATGGGCGTTATACACAATTATTTCCATTTTTAAACTATTAGACGTACGGTCTTGAAATTTTGTAAGCGGATTCCTTTCATAGAGTAAAGATCTGCTGCAAAATGGGTTTTGTGAAAATCGACCCCAAGTGGCGTTGAGGAGAATTAAGGGGCGTTATAGGCAATTAACTCCTTTTTTAAACTATTAGACGTAAAATCTTGAAATTGAGTAAGTTCAATGAGTAGAGATCTGTCATAAGATGGGCTTTGTGAAAATCGTTTCCTAAGTGGCCATGTGGGGGCTTAAGGGGCGTTATAGATAATTATTTCCATTTTTAAACTATTAGACGTTCAGTCTTGAAATTTGGTATAAGCGGATTCCTTTAATAGAGTACAGATCCGCTGCTAAATGGGTTTTGTCAAAATCGACTCCCAAGTGGCGTTATAAAACTATTAGACGGAAAATCTCGAAATTTAGTAAGCTGATTCCATTCATTAAGTAGAGATCCGCTATAAGAAGGGTTTTGTGAAAATCGTTTCCTAAGTGGCGTTGCGGGGGCTTAAAGGGCGTTATAGATAATTATTTTCATTCTTAAACTATTAGACGTACCGTCTTAAAATTTGGTAAGCGAATTCCTTTCATGGTGTAGAGATCCGCTACAAAATAGTTTTGGGGAAAATGGATCCCCAAGGGTCACTGAGGGGGATTAAGGGGCGTAATAGATAAATATTTCCGCTTTTCAACTAATAGAACCACGTGCTTGAAAATTAGAAGGTATGTTCCGTTCATCGAATAAAGTTCCTTTTACAAAGATTTTTGCGAAAACGGATCCCCAAAGGAGTGGAGTTGCGAGGGATTAAGGCGTGTTATAGAAAAATTCCTGTTTTTGAATTTAACTCACTCACTTGAAATTTGTTGAGCACTTTTCTTTAGTTGAATAGAGTTCCACTAAGAATGGATTTTATGGAAATCAACTCCAGGGGGAAGCGGGGAAAGTTATTGGGGCGTATTGATAGACAAAATTCCCGTTTTTGAACTGCTAAGACTATAATAATAAAATTAGGTTTGCATGTCTTTTGTTGAATTGGAATCCGCTAAAAGAATGCTGTCAACGAGGTATTGATGATAAAAATTCCGTTTTTGCTCGGTTAGATTTAGACTTGCAATTTAGCACGCATGTTTATTTTATAGAGTAAAGATCCACTGAAAGTTGCTTTGGTGGAAATCCACTTGATTGTTAGGTTAAGTGAGTGAAAAAATCTTTCTCCTTCTATTTTAGATATAAATAGAAATTAGATATTATAATTTATGTTCTTTTTATATCAAGGGGCGAGAGTGTAACAGCTATAAATATATTTTTCAATACAATCGAATTCTTAATGGTTGATATCAATAATTAATATATATGTAAACAGTATACATATGTACAACATCGTGAAATACCCAGTGAAGCGGGTGGGTAACGGCTAGTGTTTGAAAAACGGCTAGTGTAAATGAATTTTTCAAAAAGAAAACTATGTCAGCAATACATTGGATTCAAAATTATGAGTCAAAGCTTCATGAGGCAAAAATAAGTGATAACTTTTGCTCCAAAAAATATTTATGACTTGATATTTCTTGTTTATAGAAACTTTTTTGATTATAAAAACCTTAATTGTATTTGATTCTTTAATGTTCTCTTAATTGATATGGTTATCATTTGTTTCTTTGCAGTGCCAAGCCATATGCACGTATGAAACTCATGATTGTTGGTATTGAAGGAATAGGAAAAACATCTCTGTTAGAACAATTAAGGCTTGAAGGCACTGGAACTTACCGCAAAAAGCCACCAGAGGTTAGTTAAGTCTACTTATATCTCCAATCGTTATATATATATGTTCATAGAATTATTCTACTTGAATTATACACATAATTTTATTGCTCTATAAAACAAGAATCAAATTGGGAAAATTAAAATTTATAGTTTATAATAAACAAAAATGAATTAGTCACACTTCATTTATATTCATATTAGACTTAATAATTTATTTTATCAGCATTGGGCTAAAAGAACTGGCAACAAAAATATCAATTTGAAAACTGCCAAAGGCATCAACATATCAACTGTTGGAGTAGATGTTGGAGATTGGATGTATGAAAAGAAAATTCGAGGTCAATCCAGTTATGGTCCTGTAGTTTTCAGAACATGGGATTTTGGTGGTCAAGTTAGTATTTAATCTATTTCTTGTGCTAATTTATTATTTGTTCCAAATAAAAATATGTTCTTACTCTGAAAAATTTTTTCTGTGTTTAGAAAGAATACTATGCTACTCATCAATACTTCTTGTCAAAGCGATCTCTCTATCTAGTTGTATGGCGTATAATTGATGGTGAGAGAGGTGTTGATGGAATTTTACAGTGGCTGGTCAATATTCAGGTATGTTTTACTCTTTTATTTTCCTGAAATTTTGTTGCATTTTAGAATAACTGTTGCATTTTAATTTTACAGCTGCAACTACTTTTGAAAGAACTAAAATCAAGAATTTACTTTTAAAACTAATAATTAAAGGCACCTTTAAAAATTAAAGTATTCTGTTGTGTCTTTATTATCTTTTTAATTAACCAAATTTGATTTTTTAAATCAGTCCAAGTATAATTTACTATGGTAGTAAAATAATGTTTTGAGCATTTTATTACCATTCTGGTTTTTAATGAAAACTTTAGTTATTGTTGTAAGCAATTATAAATTTAGTTCTGTGTTAATCCTCGCAATACATCGGTATATTTTAATGAATGCATTGTGTAATATAAACTATTAAAAAAAGAATACATATTAAAAATTTACTAAGATATTTTATTTGTTTTTAAATTATGTATTGCTGACTTGAATGCCAATTATGTGTCAACAGGCTCGTGCTCCCAATGCTCCTGTGATAATTATTGGAACTCACTATGATCTTGTAAAGGAACGTTTTCCACCATCTTATTCTGAAGATCTGCAGCAAATGATAAGAGACAGGTTCATTAATGTTGTTGATGCTGATAAATGTGGATTGCCCAGAGTGATTGATACAATTGAAATAAGCTGTAAAACAAGGCACAACATCAAACTACTTTGCAATTTGATTTATGATACAGTTTTTGAATTGAAATGTCCAGGTGAGTTCAAATTGTTTGATTTTATTTGTAAATTAATAGATTTCGATTGAAGTTTTTTTTTAATATATGAAAGTTAGTTATAATGCTAATAATATGTGAATATGTGAAAATTAACTTAGTAAATGAATTTTTGTTACATTTGCAGAAAAGCACATGTTTTTTGATATTTAAAAAACATCTTTAAAACTGTTTAGTTTAAGTAATGACTAATCTCAGGACTGATTATATTTCAATTATTTTTTTTACCAAAGTCATTTTGAAGATTTTTAAAGGATTGCTCATTAAAAAATTTGATGATTTATTTGCTGATATTAATTTGGGCATCACAATCTGTACTATTGCTAATGTTTATCAATTGGGTGCATTCACAAAGCACACAAGAGGGATTTGAGAGACACTGTACGATAAAATAGACTGAGAGATGACATTTGATGCAACAAGTTCTTATACGAAAAGCTAAAGCTTACTTTTGAAATTAAGCACACCAAATCAGTAATCAGAAGCTCAAGAGAGTAATAATAAATATATACATTCTTAATCTCTAGTTTTACAAATCCAAAATGAGAAAAAAACTCCCTAATTTAACATTGTTAGTAGTTTAATAGACTTAGAATTAGTAATTTAACTAGACCTAAGTATAAAAGTGAGAGAAAAAATTGAGTGTTGAAATAGAACATTCAATGTAATTTTCTCTTGTATTAATATTTACTGAGGCCTTACTTAAAACATGCATTCTGGCCCCATAATCTTGGTTATGTTTTTGATCATAACACATTTACAAATACACTATCTGCTTGGATGCGCAAATCAGGAAAGGGATAAAAAAAATATAACTAATTTAGTGATAATCTCATATTATCACTTATTTTTCTTGTTTTTTATAAATTTTAAATTACCAACCTTTAATATTATACATAGAAAAAAGTTACTCTAAATTAAGATTTTTATATTTAAAAAGAATTGGGTTTTTTTGTATGTTTTAATATTTTTAATTTCAATTTCAGGAAGTAAAGAAAGGTTGTTGGAACAAAAAATTCCAGCGACATATTTAGCTTTAGAAGATGTTGTTGGTTTACTTGCTTTTGATCGACATGTGCAAGGAAAAGATCCAGTTTTGAGAGCTGAAGCTTACAGGTGCTTATAAAATTTAGTACAATTCATTCAGAGGAGCGTTTAGTTTCATTTATTTTATTTCATAAATGGGAATGTTTTTTTGTGAGATTACAAAATTTTACTCTCTTGCATAGATAGCTATGAACTTTATTTTGAAGAGTAAAGTTTTTCCAGTATTAATAAATAACAAGGTAATTTATATTGTGCTTAAGCTCTATAACTGATAGAAAACATTAAAATGTCTTTACTTATTTGCTCATAAATAAAATCAAAATAAAGGAAAATAAATTATTCTGTTTATTAAATTATTAATGTACTAAATTAAACTTTGAAAAACACGATATTATTTATTTCAATATTATTTATTTCGATATTATTTATTTATTTTTATTCAATGGTACTTTTCAAATTTTTATTAACTTAATTTTTTCATTTCTATATACCCTTGTTTTACTTCGGTAAATTTTGAGAAGTACAAACATTCCTTGATTTAAGAAAATTCCTTTAGATTATTTGTTATTTTCCCCCTACAATTTGCCTCAATATTTCTGAAAATTCATTTTGTTTTTTAGGAATTTGGTGATGCATGAAATGATGCAAAGGTACAATATAGCTTTTCGAGATATCTCTGAACTTAATCAAGCCACTACTTTCTTGCATGAAAATGGTAAACACATTTTTAAAATACTTTTATAATTTACTTTAAGATGCATTGAATGTTTTTCAATGAAATTTTTTAAATAACTTCTTTGCAATACATATTGATACATTTAAGAAAATAATCTTTTTTTATAAAATGCTTTGCAGGAATTCTTTTGCATTATGAAGACGCAACATTGAAAGACTTGTATTTCTTGGATCCTCAATGGCTGTGTGATATGTTAGCTCATGTTGTTACCATAAGAGAAATTAATCCTTTTGCTAGAAATGGTATTTAAATTTTTCATTATTTTATTACTGTACACACTTTTAATAATAATATTAAAAAGTTCTTTAAAATTATAAATGCTCTTGTTGTATTATGTGTGATCTTTATTTAAATTGAATTTTGTTTACACATACATAAACTCAAGGGAAGGGTATTTTTTTTCTCTTAAAATTTAAGGTAACAAATTTTCTTGATGTAAAATTTTATAAGCAATGATTGAAATAATAATATTTTTACATTTCTTTTAACAATAGCAATGGTAATAAAATAATCAAAATGATTTAAATTCAACATAATAAAGTTAATGTAATCATTATTTTTTCTATTTTCTTAGATGCTTTGGGCTCTATGTAAACTGTAAGCATTTCTGAAAATCTGCATTTCCGAAGGATTAATCCAGAATTTATTTATAAATCATATTTATTGGAATATATTTAAAAAAAGTATTAGTTATAAAAATATTTTATATAATTATTTGCATTACATAACAACTTACTGATTCATCATATATCTTATACCTGCTCTGAACTAGAAGATACCATAAAGAATATAATAAAAGTTTTGGGCTGGGGGAGGGGGAGGTAGAATTTACGTGTTTTATTTATTTCTTTTCCTTGGTAATTATTAAAGTCATACATAATTACCTTAATTTTTGGGGGGATAGTAAAAAAATTGCATTGAAAATAATTGTTTAAATATTTTAAAATTGTTTCTTTCTGTTTGATTTATTTTAGGTATTATGAAGATTGAAGATCTTAAACATGTTTTTAAATCCTCTCAATTTGCTCCCTCTGATGCTCAAACCTACATCTTAAATTTATTAAATAAATTTGAAGTAGCTTTGACTTGGGACAATCGGACCATTATCATCCCTTCGCTTTTACCTTCTGAAGAACAACTAAGAGCTGGTTTTCCTGGTTGTGATGTGAGGGTAAGAATGTAAATTCCTTAAACATAGTACCTAGAAAACATTTTACTTGTGATTTAATGCTGTTTAAACAATTATTAGCTTCTGTTGTATTAATTAATATAAAAAGGTTTATTGTAATATTATCTTTATTCAAAGTGCTAAAAGGATATATTGTATAATTATATTAATTTTTAAATGAAAATTTTAGGGAATTAGTTTTAATCATTTTTCATTTGATTACCTGTGCTTCTTTAATACACAAAGGAATTTAATTGAGAGATTACATAATTTTGCTTAAATATTAAGTGATCTAATTAAAAAATAAGAAACTTATAAATACTTGATATTCTACTCTTTGTCGCTTTATTCACAATAGCAAAGATGTATTTTTATGCTATTTATAAAAATATGTAAATTATTAATCAATAAATGCAAAGTAACATCCAAAATATTTCTTTCACAATATTCATTTTTCTTTGATATCTTTTATAATTTTAAACTCTGAATCACTAATATTTCTTTTTGATTAATTTATTGCATTTACAGGTACCAGTGAGATCAAGAGTATGGGCAATGCGCAAAAGCTATGGAAACAGATACTCAGTTGGCAATACACCTCTGACATTGAAATTGACAACTACAGAAAAGAGACCCCAGCGACCGGTCAGTGATGTACCTCTGACTGCTGAAAACATAAGTGCTCCCAAAGTCAGTGATCCATTAGAAAAAGATGCTGAAAACCCTGGCATAACATGCTATGTTCGACATAAAACCCAAACTGAAAATGTTATTCGAAGACTGTTACTTATGTCGTACTTCCCAAGTGGCTTCTGGTCACGTTTGATGACTAGAATGCTAGCTGATGACATAGTTGTCGAAATCATCCGTTCCTATTTCCTGATTCCTAAAGATGTAGATATGGATCCATTACTTGCTGCTGTGTTTAATCGTAGAGCTGAATGGATATGCTGGCAAACTGGAATGGAGCTACGGTATTTAGACACTACACTCTTCCGCATGAAGGAGCATTTAAGTCATCTGAATAATGCTCCTTTTGAATACAGACAGATGAAATTTTTTGTACAGCAAGAGGGAAGTTGGAGTGACATAGAAATAATCAATTCTGCTATTTTAGAAATTATTTTGCCAAATCAGACTGTTGTTATACAGATACCGAAAGTAGATGCTGAAGGTATTGTTGCTTATGATAATGTAGAACTTCAGCCAAATACAGAATGTGTGGCAAAGTTACTTTCTGTTTCTGTGGATCACATTGATACACTTTTGGAAGATTGGTATCCAACTTTGGGTACTAGATTTGTGCATACGTCAGAAGGTGAGATGATCCTGAATAATTAATATCAAATGTTTTTTAAAATATCCAACTACCTTAAAATTGTGAATTTTGCCAAAAATTGACAATTTTTTATGATTTTATTTTATATGCCCTTTTATTAGCTTCATAAAAATGCAAAGTGTTTACTGTTTTCTATTCACTAGAACAAAAACTACAAGTGTTTTAGTAAAAGTAGATGCCACTACTTTAAGCAAGATGTCATATTTTGAAATGTGCTTTACTCAAAATGTGTTTTTTTAATTGCTCAAACAAGGACAGCGATTGCTCGAAAAGTTTTGAAAATAATTAACTGATATTTTCTTTTGTATGTTCTGTGTAATAGCAGAAGTGTTTTAACCTTCAGATTTATCAATCACTGTTTTATTACAAAATTTGCAGTCTGTTATGTGAAAATAATTACTGTGATTAAGCAATTTCATTTAATATACAAAGTTACTTTTAAGCAATTTCATACAATAACTAAGATAAAGTGCTCTAGTTTTTGTAAAAATTAAATTATCTCTTATCCTGAAGGTCATTTCAAAAATGAATAGTGAAGCAACACATCAAAATTGAAAATTTGTTCATAAACATTTTATACAGAATGGGCCCCATTTATGTAAATTTTTACCAAATTTTTTTTCTCATTTTAGTGATGATAATTCCTTCCTATCTTAATTTTAGCATATTTTTCTTAAAATGTACGAAATAAATCTAAAAATTACAAAAGAATCCCCATATTGCCATTTAAAGAAAAAAAAGCTGTCACAAGTAGTCAATACCGTAAGAAATTTCTTATTTTATTTATTTATTTTTATAATTATTATTTTGTTTGTTTCTTTTTTAAGGTTTTACATGAAATCTTAAAGTAATGTGGATGGATTGATCCATAAAGAAGCTGTATTTGAATTAAGCATAAATATTATTTTCTGGTGTATGTTCTGTTGAATTGTATGCTGATGCAAAGTAGTTCATTATTAAAAAATTGCTTAAGCCCTTTAAGTATTAGATAAAAGAAGAAAATTGTAGTTACTAAAAATCTTATTTTGAAATTGAAATAGTAAAGAAACAAATATTTCATTAGAGTAGAGAGATAAATAGGTTGTAGATACAAATTTCTTCAATAAGAAGGAAAAATCAACCGACAAAAGAAATTATGCATTTTTTATCATATGAAGCACTATTTTGAATTAAATTTAAAGGGTGTGATTTAATTGAATTACCACTTTTTAATTTAAATAATAATACTTTTAATTATTAATTTACTATTTATTCAAATATTGGTGTAATTTTTTTTATATGTATTTATACTTAAAACTTGATATTTCCATTTTATTACTAATCATTTGCTTGGTCATCAAATTTTCTGGGTTTGTTATGAAGTGCTATTTTTGTTTTATTTGAACGGTTCATTTAACATTTGATTTTAAAAAATGTAAACTTATTTTTAAGTATATATATTCTACTTATTAGTTATTAAAATTATTTTTTTATTTAAAATATAAATTAAGCTTTTAGATTTTTAAATAATTAAACATCTAAAAGTTTGCTATGTTTTTCTTACAATAATTACTTAATGTGTAGTTGCTAAAAATGTCTGTCATTTTTTATTTTGTTATTATATAAACATTTTATTGTTATTAATTACAGATACATTTTACTATTCATCTATTTTTTTATCCATTTAAATAACTTGTAATTACACAAACTAAACCGAAAATGTTCCATTTTATTTTTGTAGGGAAGTTCTTAGTCACTAGACTTGTACCCTGTACTCAATGCATTGTTGCACATGTTAAAGAAGAAACTGGTTCTTCTGACAGAGGGCATTTTTCTGTCACTGATCATGCCTGGGAACCTACTCTTTGGCATGGAGATCCACCATGGAAGACTGGCTTAGATTCTTGTTCATCCCGCAATCTGTCGATGGGTAGCAGCAGTAAACTATCCTACTCTCCCAATCTTGCTCAAAAGAATAGAGGCTCTCGTAGTAGTACTATGTCTCATGATAGTGATAGTGGTGTGGGACCTGATAGCAATAGCTCTAGGTAAAAATAATGTTTGCATTTATTGTTCTGTGTATTTAATTCAATTTTCTATGTTTTAAAATCAGTAATCTTCTAAAATTATAATCTTTACATCATTTATGACATGCACTCTTTAAAAAAAAACTGTTTGACCACAATAATCTATCTAAGCAATATCACCATTTATCAATAACTTTTTCAAACTTTCTTTTTAAATAACCAGATTTATTTTGATTTTTTACAAAATGTTCAAAATTTGATGTGACCCATAGTTATTGTTCACTTTATCTGGTCAAGAATACTGTATTCCTTCAAAAAAAAAAAAAAAAACTCAAACAGTATATCGCTAGTTATTATATGATATATAAATGTAGCTGAAAATAATTTTAAAGGGTGTCTTCCTATGGTAGCATTTTTACCAATAAATTGGACTTTAATTACTTTAGAATTAATTGTAATATTTTCACTGTTTTTCAATATGCTTTGTGGATAAGAAATAAAGTAACTGTCTTAAGTTAGTCAAAAGTTTAGATGTATATGCAAATATAGATACAATTTTTAAATAACTAATAAAGAGAAAAAAATTTATCTTAGATTTAATTTTTTTTCCCTAATGATACATCAAGGAAAAAATCTTGAAAAGAACCATCTGTTCAAAAAGTTATGTGTGGTTTGAGAGCTGCAGTTTTCATGGTATAGGCATTTGATATGCATGTGAGTTGAAAAGCTGATATAGCCACTGCAAATTCTCACTTATCTTTTGAAAATATACATGCATTGCTTGACCAATTCATTCCCAAATGTGTGTAAGCACATATTTAAACAAAAATGTTAAAAAGCTGCAATGGGAAAAATTAATTTTTACACCTTACAAATATTCAAAATCTTAGTAATATTGGGATAAATCATAGTCTTAATATACATGTATGGTTAGCAAAAGAAAATGGATGCACTGTAGTAAAAAAAATGTGTATTTTGAAAAGAAAACATATTTGTGGAGGAGATATTTCATGAAAAAGAATTACAGAAAATTAATTATAAAATTAACTTTAAAAATAGAAAATCTTCACTGTATGCAATACAGAAAATGAAATTTGCTATACAACCTATATTTTATTGTTATTTTAAATATAAAATCATAATTGACTATGGATATTTTTTTATGTTATTGTCTTGTAATTATCAAAATCAATCCACATATGTTGTAAATGTAACTTAAAAACAAGAATACAAGTATTGTTTTATATTTTTAATAAAAATTTAAATGCTTTTTAGGAGAAGATTAAAGTATAACCTTTTTTAATGTTAGTCAAACTATTCAGTATACTGTACTGTTTAGCATATTTTGATGAAAATGAATAAAGGAGTTGAATGCTTTTTGGTTTTTTAATAAGAGATGAAATAACATATAATACTGTTTGCAAAATTTGAAAACTAAATTCAAATTGCCTTCTGAAGCTTAGGGCCATGTTTCTCTTATCCTTGTCAAATTTGTTTTCTTTTTACTCATTGCCATTGACAAGAGGATACATACCTTGCTATATCAAACTAAGAGTTTTATGTTTGAACTGAAAATACCATTTAAATTCCTGTATAAAAAAATTTTCAAAAGTATTTGATGCATTTACGTATTACCCAAAATTCAGAATTGTTGTTGTGTTCAATATTTGTCAAAATTCTTATGGTGGTTGTTTTTTCCCTACCTTGTATAGTCGCAAACCTTCTACAGAAAGTCGACCCGAAGCAGAGCTAGCATCTAGTGTTGAAAACAACATGTGCATTGAGTCTTTACCTGAAACTGTGATTTACAGTTTCATGGTTGAAGAATGCGTTTTAACAGCATACGAGCAACGAATGCTTCAATGTCCTTTGCATGGGAATCAGTCATTATTGCAAATAGCCCCAGATACTGTAAGAGATTAATTTTCTTATTCTTGACTTCTTTTTTTTGCTTATTAAACATGATTTTTAAACAAAATAGACACACATTTCCATTATAGTAGAATCAAAATGTTTGTTCAATAGCTAAAGTGTCAGATTGAAAAACCTATTCCTCAAAAGATTTTGTGCTGTAATCAAGTAGTTTTTCAAAAGTGATTTCATCTCAAAAACATCCACGCTATGATATGGTCTGGGAATTCTTTTAAAGGATGTAGAGAGTATAAAATACTTATTCTCTAAATTTTGCATCAGTTGATGTGGAATTCATATATTGAACCAGTATTTGCCAGCTGGGTGGCGTAGTTAGTTTGTCGCTGGCCTTGTTGCCTGTAATGGATGGGCGGTTCCATCCATTAATGTACAAAAGTTAGAAGGGAGATTAGTAATAGTCGAACAAACACAATTTATAAACAAGTCTCATCAACCTAACAAATTTCAATAACCCAAGTTAGGAAATGCACCATTAGATAAATATGGGAGCAAACGCGAGGTAGATGAGATAATTGAAGATTTAATTATAAATCAGATCACTTACTCTTAGCACGTCCTGGCAATACACCTTCGGAATAATTGAAGAAGTTAATCTAATTCAAGCCGAAACTAATCCAATTTAAATATCTATATGACCAAATCGTCAATCTTAAATATAAAGCAAATAATCTACGAAGCGTTCTCAACTAGCTTTACGTTAATCACTAGCTGCTTTCCTTTAGCTTCTAACCTCTCTCGCTCGAACCTGGAAGTTAATCTTAAAATATAAGCCTTGATTTGCATAATGTACGTCTTCTTCAGGGGAAAGTTTTCAATTGAATAATATTTAAAGAAACCATTATTCCCCAAGAGAATTAATAGGAAGTATGCAAAAAGACTAATTACACGCCTAATATTGCAGGTTAGACCACGGTCCAATTCAGTGTATTTTCATAATGCAAAAAATCAACAGCATCCATGTCTTATGATTATGCAGCATGTAAAAGATCCCTTGAGTGCCTATTTGGCTCGAGTGCTCTCAGCAAAATTAAATTTCTAAGTATGGTTTTGCATCGTCAGAGCTCAGGTGCCTTCCTCTGGGGAGGAAAATGGGTGTAAAAATTACTTGAAGGATTGGTATTCTGCTTGTATGGTGCCATACTAAAAATAGATACCAGCGCCCAAGGAATGTACTAGGTCTGCAATGGTAAAACACCAATCTGCAACCCTATTTGAAATTTTAAAAAATTCATAATGAATGGGCTTAATTCAAGGGATGCCATTTTCACATGATAACTACAATCATGTGATTGTAGCCATCTCTGCTCAAAAATTGCTTTGCTGTTGCTAAAATTTGCTTTTTTGATAAAGATATGTTAAAAAAGGGCCTAAGGGAAAAAATGCACTTGATTTAAAAATACACGTATAGTATTGTTGCGTTTTCGGGGGTTCGAAATGATTGAAGCCGAAGAGCGGGATCCAAAACAATTTTATTCTTGGCCAAAACAGTCCTCCACAAATTGTAGAACAGTTCGAGAAAGTCACGTACAATCGATGAAAATACTGATAACACAGATGTAATACACTAACAAAAGCAATAGTAAACACTCAGCACAAAAATAATAACTCAATAAAAGCAATAACACACGCACTATGCAATCGTCTCTCTTTCTAGCTCAGAGAGGTATCACTTGCATGAAAGCTGAGATCCGACTGACTGACTAGCCGGCCCGGGCCCTTTTATACCTTTCGGTCAGAAACCTCTTGCACTTGCCAGAATAATCGAGAAATAGAAAGGTCTAGCAAAAATCCGGAACGTACGAGAAAAGCTCAATACAGTAATACATTCAATACAATAGGGTTACAATACCGCGATAGGGTTGCCAGACAGGGTTATTAGGAGCAGGGTTGCCATGGTCGCCAAGCTTATCGCCCACATTTGGCGATATATCGCCAAATTTGGCGCCAAAAATTAAGTCGCCAAATCCGTCGCCAACTTGGCGCTAGCTGCAATATTTGGCGAGTTTACCATTTAAACCAATGTTAAAGCATGGGGGCCGTGCAATGCAGTGGAAATGATATTACAGGTAAACAGGGTTGAAATCACATTAGATACGACAAATTAAACTGTAGAAATGAACACAAATGAGTAGAAACAATTAGAATAAGACTAAATTCGTAACAGTATATATGTATTTTTAATTTTTAAAAACTTTTTGAAGAATTTAAACATTTTTACATCTTTACCCTACTATCAGAGCTGAAATTTTATTCAAATTTTATAAGTAGAACAACAAGTACAAATCCAATGTCATTTTGTTTTGAATTCTGTGGAGAATATGTAATTTTATTTATCAAGTGTCCATCAGAAATTTATCCTATTGTCAACCTTGCTTGATAGAGGTTCAAAGTTATATTTGTAGGCCAAAACACAGCTTGTAAGTCTAGTATATTGTTAAATTATTTATCAGCTTAAATTTTAAGAGTGTTTCTTTGAAAACAAAAAGACTAGTTCTCCAAACATAAATAAAGTTTGGTTAATGTTTTTACATTCTAATATATAGGGTTTTTTTTTTAGTTCATGTACATTCCTATTAATGAAATCTTTTATAAAGAGTGTTTTTTTTTTCAGGTATAGAAGTTTAAGTTGGCATTACTTTCCAAGATGGCGACCGATTTAACAGCTGTCAAGTGATTTATTCTCAGTTTGGTTTGGCAATTCATCAAAACGATTATCAAGCAAGGCGTTGATTCGTCGAATGGGCCCAAAACGAGATTGCCGTTGTTCCCGATTTTCATAAGCGAATTTTGTTTAGCGATGAAGCGCACTTCTGGTTGAATGGCTACGTCAACAAACAAAACTGCCGCATTTGGAGTGAAGCTAATCCACAAGTGTATGTCGAAACACCGTTACATCCAGAAAAACTGACTGTTTGGTGCGCTTTATGGGCTGGTGGAATCCTTCTTCATAAACGATGATGGCCACAACGTTACAGTCAATGGTGATCGGTATAGAGCCATGATTACTAACTTTTTCATTCCTGAATTGAACAATCATGATGTCCAGGAGCTGTGGTTCCAACAAGACGGTGCAACATGTCACACAGTTCGTGCCACAATCGATTTATTGAAAGACACGTTTGGTGACCGCCTAATTTCACGTTTTGGACCTGTGAATTGGCTTCCGAGATCTTATGATTTAACACCGCTAGACTATTTTCTGTGGGGCCATGTAAAGTCATTGGTCTATGCGGATAAGCCACAAACGCTTGACCCTTTGGAAGACAACATTCGCCGTGTTATTGCCGATATACGGCCACAAATGTTGGAAGAAGTCATCGAAAATTGGACGTCCAGATTGGACTACATCGGAGCCAGCCGTGGCAGTCCTATGCCAGAAATCATATTTAAAATGTAATGCCACAAGATTATCTTTCGAATAAAAAAAAATTCATGTCAATCGAATAATACATCATTGTTTTATTGCAATTTTAAGTTCTATACCTCTAAAAAAACACCATTTATTTTTGTGATGATCAGCTATTAATTTTATCTGATCTGTGTATTCATATCTATTAAGACTAGTCTTTTGAAAATATATTTTTTATTGCTAACAATTCTATTATATAACTTTGATTTTACAATTTGTATTAATTAAATTGCAAAATAATTGAATTTCAAGAATATTTTTTAGTTCTGATTAGATGGTTATTCTGACGTAATAAGAATTTTGAGATTAGTATTTTTGTAATGTATTCTTAAATGTACGTAATCCTGTAGGTTTTTGTTGATCTTGGTGAACGTTATTTAATTCCACCTGATTCCGTGCGACGAGGAAAAATGCTTGGCAGAGGATCATTTGGGTTTGTTTTCAAAGCCAACATTAAACAGAGGGTAAAGGCATTTTCATTTCATTTATGCAACGAAATAAATTTAATTATTTTCAATTTAGCTCTATATATTTAGCAAATATATATATATATATATATATTCTTTCTATGTTCAGGGTTGTAACACTTACACTGAAGTAGCAATGAAAATGTTGCAACCTGTTGATCCAGGGTTTGGAGCCAAGCAATCGGATACAGCCGCATATAAAGTAAATATTTTTCAATTTGAACTTATTATTATTTTATTTTGCAAGTTATTTTTAAACCTGTTCATACCGACACTATGTTGGCATTCAGGGATCAGTTAAGGGGACATGGTACGATTTACACAAAACTTTTTAATTTAAAGATTTTCAAAAAAATTTTGATTGCCTCCTATGTGTATATACTATCTAAAATAGATTATGTGCTCAAAATTTCATAAAAAACTAGCTATTTAATTTTTAAAGGAAAAACAATTTGTGAAGTGATTTTAAAATGCTACTCCTCCCACAAAACTTTACCTACACGCATGAAATTTGATTTACAAGTACATCAAACTATGTATAACAAAAGTTGGTATGGGATTTGTGATAATACCATTGGTATTTGAACGATACTTCTTTTTATGAATATTTATTGAAAATTCCTTAAAAAATGCATAAATTTTGAGTTCAATTATTTTTTTAAAAAAATAGGTATTGCTTTGATTGAAAAAGGCATACCAACTTTTGCTACATGAACTATTAGCAATAGATTAAAAAAAATTCAAAGCATTAGGCAAAATAGAAAAAAAAGGCCTTAGCATTTTAAATGAGGACAAACTAGTTATTTTATCTTTCCGAGATAAGTAAGTTTAAAGTTTCGATTTGCCATTAGGATGTGAATAAAAACGAACGTAAAAGCTATCTTTATTCTGCATTTTTTAACTTTAGAGCTTTCAAATTTTGTGAGGTTATAGAAAAGTATATAAAGCATAATTTAGGCTAAAAAAATTAGATTTGATTTTTTAACCGATTTTTGCCGATTGAATCGTACTGTGTCCCCTTAAAGAGACATGATATGAAATGCTGTGCATTACACTATAGTTATTTTGAAATGGATATATTATAATATTGAAAACATTTGAAGTACATAAAAGTCAATTGAAAAGAACTCATGTGCAAGTATTATATTTTTACAGGCAGCTTGGAATAAATGGCAGCGTGATCCATTACAGTATGCATGCAAAGCTTACTGTACTGCCCGCCAAGAGCTGAATATTTTGCTAGCTTTGCGTCATCAAAATATAGTGCCTTTAGTTGGTGTATGCACTAGACCTCTTGCACTTGTTCTCCAACTTGCACCCTTGGGAGCTTTGCATTGTTTCTTGCAGAATTATTGGCGATCAGGAGCTAAGTTGGATGTGTATGTCTTGCAGAGAATAGTTTTTCAGGTACATTGACTCTTTCTTTTTTTTTATAATAGAAACCAAACTAATTTTATTTGGTATTTTTGTTTAAAACTATTATATTAGAAAGTATGTATATCACTTTTGTTATTAATTTTTATGTGTGTATGTTTGCCTGTTAATACAGTTTTCAAAATTTTTATGTAAGGCATATTAGAATTTTTGAAAAAAGCTGTGTGGTCTTAAAAGTATTAAAAGTAAAGTCTTATTAATTGAACATGTTTTATCATTTGCCTTATGTAGAGATGGGAATCAAAAGAACAACTTGTTCTTTTGAACCTATTCCTCTAAAAGAGCAAGAACACCTGAGTATGTACTCCGCTAGAGAGAGAGAGAAAAAAACGTTTTTTAATTGTTCCAAGACTTTTCCCCTTGCTTCTTAGAGCAGAAAACTTGGCCAAAAAATGTCTTCAATTCTTTTCCTTTGCTGTGAAGAACAGAATATGAAAGTCGTTGTACCATAATGAATTAATACCTTAATAGCATTAATTCATTATGGTTACTATATTCAGACTTAATGATATAGTGATTGAGTTAATCACACACACAAAAAAATTTATTTTAAATTTGTTTATTAAACTAACATAACTATTCAAACTTATATTCATTTTTGTTCCAAAAAAATACTAATTAAAAAGTTGATTCTTTCTATACAAACTACATTAATTGTATCTATTGGAAATGTAAATTTAGAATAAGTTTTTAGTGTTTCAGCTATTCATACATCTCTAAATTAAAACCCTTGCATTATCTTTTTATTTTGTAGATTGCAAAAGCTTTAGAATACCTCCATCAACAACACATAATATACCGTGATCTCAAATCAGAAAATGTTCTTGTTTGGAAAATACCCTGTCCATTCCATCCATCAACACCCATACCACCTGTAGAAACGAAACTGGCTGATTATGGAATCAGTCGATCTACTCTACCCACTGGTACTAAAGGTTTTGGTGGCACAGAAGGCTTTATGGCTCCTGAAATCATGAGATACAATGGAGAAGAAGAATATACTGAAAAGGTAATTGCAAAAGTACTTTTTATGTATATTTTTATTTTAAAATTCTGTTGTAAGAGCAAATTTATTTTTAAGGAATTAAAAATTTAATTTTGTTGGTTAAAAATGTGTAATTGGTATTGACTTAAGGTGTAATTATCATTTATTTCGGAATTTGTCTTGCTTTTATTTATGGTTGATTTATCCAGCATAATTAAATCTAATTAAAATTATTTGTTACATTTCTTTTAAAAAATAAACATCACGAATAAAAAAATGTAGATATTGCGTTGACATAGTCATCTTATGTTGCATTTTTATTATTTCTTTCTTTTGATTCATATTAAAAATATTTCTGCCTCTGAAAGAAAAATGAAAAAATTTTACAAATATTTATTGAATTAGTATTTAATAATGCTATGATGATCAAATGCATTTTTCATTATTTGAAAATTTATATACATATGTGTATATATATACAGTAGGACCTTGATTTGAGGAATTCTTTGGGATCGACCATTTTGTTCATTAAATCGGGGTTATTTGTTATATTGTGGTCTAAACAAAATAAATTTTTTGCACATACTTATAGGAAATTCTACAATAAACAACCACACAAAAAGTATTCATATTTAGGAACTACACACTTTTTATTTAACAGCTAAAAATACTATTATTGAATTACTATGCACCAATTAATTGAAAATTCTAAATAGTGATTAATAGATGTTGGACAATCTTTTTGATTCCTGGGTTGAAACAATTCTTTTTTCCACTTTATACGGAGAATAAAATACTGTGTCCTTTTTGCATTCTGCTGGATGAGGTATTTTTTCACAGTTTCCAAACAATGTAAAACATTAGAAAATGTAACAGTTTTGATAGGAGTTTCATTATCAATTTCTGCATCAGAATCGCTGTTCATTAGTTTTGACAAATCAACAATTTTCTCAATGTCAGTCATTAAATTTAACATAATCGTTAAAATCTTAAAACATCCCTTAAGTTGTGAAGTGGGATGAGATAAGAAAGAAATTTCCTGTCCTATTCAAAACTCACACGAAAAATTGCACTCATGACTCATCTACACCAGATAAGTCTAATAATGATCTGCACCTTTTCCCATTGAAATTTGTTAGACATAAGAAAAAATTCTGTTTCTGTTCAAAACAAAAAAAAAGATGTCATTTGAAAAAAAATCCAATTTTTTGTAATACAAGCTAATAAAAAAAAAATTTCAAATGTTGAAATAATTCATCAAATTGGGTTTTATTATTTGTAAAATAGGGGGGAGGGCCTTCATTTTCATCGGAGAAAGAGAAAAATTCGTTAAATATGGGTTTATTAAGTAAGGGTCTGACTGTATATATATAAATAGTAAAAAAAATTTTGTCAACAAAAACAAATTTTTTAAAAGTTAATTTCATATTTATTCTATTTTATTTAAGAATTGAAATTTCTTTTCCTTTTTTTTTTAAGCAACATAAGTAACAAGTAAGAACATATTTTGAAAATTGGTAAATGATTTCATTAATTTATAAGAGTTTCGAAAATTTGTTTGATTGTTACAATTAGCTACCATCACTTTGTATGGAGATAAAAGTTAATATATGCATTTTACTACCATTAAAGCTCATAGATTTCAAAATTAAATCTAAATTGAAAGAACCTCCCCCCAGCCTGATATTTTTCAAATTTTCAATGTTGTGAATAGTTATAAAAATATTAAAAAAATAATTTTAATAAGTTTGGGATAAGGAATATATTTTTATTTTAGATTTGGAAATAGGTCTTTATTTTTAAATCAGCATAATGACTCATATTTCTTCAAACCATCATATTAATTTGCTTTTTTTGTTCTTTTTATCTTTCTAAATAAATTTCTTTTTACAATATAGGTTGATTGTTTCTCATTTGGTATGTTCATGTATGAACTCATCACTCTTCACCAACCATTTGAAGGTCAAGAATGCATGAAAGATCATATCCTTGATGGTGGGCGACCTTCCCTGACAAAACGAGTATTTATCTTTCTTTTTATACCATTTAATCTGTAATATACCTGGTGTCTAAAAAGTAGGGCTACACTTTTAAATATTAGTTGCAAATAAACAAGCAATGATGCTTATGTTTTTTTGTGTTCCATAAAGAAAATGCCAGTTTGTTTACAATGTGTTATTGCACAATTTCAATGTGCACACTAATAGTTGTGCATAAAACATCAAGTGTATATGAGATTTCTAGTCTATGATGCATTGAGGGATCAGCATTCTGAATGACCACTGGAATTTGACTTTTCAATTCCTCAGTGTTATGAAATTGAGACAAGTAAATAATGTTTTCATGTATCTCTAAAAGAAGCCCAAAGGTGTTATGTGTAAAGATCTAGGTGGCCACTGTGTTAGACTTCCTTTTTCCATCTGTTGCCTGGCAAACTTTGCCTCACTTTCAAACTCTAATGTGGTGGTGCCCCATTTACACTGTACATGTTTGCAAATTTAAATTCGATAAACCCTTCTACAGTTTGTACTTTTTCTTGTGGTGAAGCCATTGCAAAACGAAAATGTTCAAAAGTGAGGACATTGCATCATTAAACCAGTGATTCTCAACCTTTTTTTTTTTGTTGTTGTGGTACACTTTCAACAATTTCAAAACTTTTTGGCACACTAACAATAAAATAAGTTTAAAAGAGTTTTACTTATCTACAATACACTATGTAAAATAGCTTATGATAATAATTTTCAATGCTAAATAAAATAATATGTATGACAAAGACCACAAATGTTTATTGAATAATTAATTATAAAAATATATTTAATGCAAAATTTGAGCTGGATGGTTTTTGATAATTTCGTTTATATTTGGTTATAAAAATGATAATGCTACTGTCATTTTGCCATTTACATTCAAAAGTCTTGATCTTTTTTCATTTTTATATTTGTTAATGCTGAAAATTCGAATTCACACAAATAAGATGTAGAAAATTGTAATAATATTTTTTAAGCTTTTTGGCTATTATAAGATAATGCGCCTCTAATTTTAATCCAAAATGATTTGATTCTCCCGAATGTTTTGAAATTAAATCTCAACTATTACAGGGCAAAATGGGTTTTTCCCCTTCATTCAAAGTTGACTCATGTACAGATATTTCTATTATCACAAATGGATTACGAAGTCAATCAAAATTTTTATATCCGCCTATCCAAAAAAGTATAAATTAAATATACCCTTTTTTTATTTCTATAAAATGGGTGAGAATGATTTGGTTCTAGGTTTTATATTTTTTTCTCAGAGTATAATTTGGCAGCACACAAAAGTGCAGTGGTTGAGATCACTGCATTAAACAGAAACTTTTAATCTTCTCTGTAAGGAACATAAAAAAACCATAAGTGAATATCCTTGTTTATTTTTAATTCATTCTTTGTAAGAGTAACCATACTTTTTGGACACCATATATTTGTGAATAGATTTACATATTAGATTTGTTTGTCAATAGGACATGGCATATCCCACATATCTCCTGGACTTGATGACATTGTGCTGGTCCCAACATCCAAAAGATCGGCCATCGGCCAGTCAAATTGTATCCATCGCTCAGGCACCTGAGTTAACACATTTGATAGATGTTGCATCTTTGCATGACCAGATGGCAGTACTCAGTGCATGTGTTACTGCATTGCCTCCAAAGAATGAAGGTAATATGAACTTATTTTAAGTGTATTATGGTTTGGAGAAGAGAAATGGAATAGAACGAATTACTATATTTTGTTATATCTCAAAGAGAATTACTGTTTTTTAAAAATTTTTGTCCTAAAAATTTTTACCTGGTGCAAAAGAACTTTAAACTGTTAATGTATGTACCCCAGAAGAAATTTTTTTGTTCTGTAATTTATATAAGGGGACATAGTTGTGATGGATCTATCTGTGTACCTTCTTTTAATCCTCTTGAGAAATCTTTCGCCTATGAATTCACAACCAACCCTTTTGAAGAAGAAACCGTGATGTTTAAATTAAGTCTACTATATATAGTTTAGGTTTTCTAGCTAGATAGGAGAGAGAAAGTCAGGAGACAGGTGAGATTACTACTGATCAGGTATCATTCGAATTTATAGTCGTATTTCAAATATTAGATAGACGAAAGAATTAAATGGACGATTGATCGCTAGGATTTAATCAGTGTTCAAATATTTGAGATAGTAGAATTAATCCTGGAATAAGAAGATCGATAATTATAGTGTCCTCTCGTAATTCGTACATCTCGCTGTTAATCCATATATATTGCTTATATTGAGACATTCTCTTGTTGAAATTACTTGAATTGAGTTGATTAATTGTTTCATCAATAAATAGATTGATTTTGAATATGTCTGGTATTCCTTCCCCTGCCTCCCACATCTCTGCGCAGGCAAGAGAGAGAGAGCCAAATCCCTCACACTGTACAATTCAGTTGTCAAAAATTTCGATTTTTTTTTTATTTTTAGCCTTAATAATTATGTATATAATTTTCTATAGTCTCACAAAATTAGAAAGATCTAAGTTAAAAAATATCCAGATTTATGATAACTCTTATATTTGTTTCTTTTCACCTCCTAATGACAAGTGAAAATTTTAAACTAATTTATCTCAGAAAGGAAAGGTAACAACTACTTTAACTTTATTTAAAATATTAAGTCTTTTTTTTTTGTGTGTTGTGCCAAATGCTTTGTTATTTATTCTACCTATTGTTATTAATACATATAACAAAAGTCCGTACGTATTTTTAAATCAAAGCAATTCCTGTTTGTTTGTTTTTTTAAATGTAAGGAATTTAGAACCTATACATTTTTTAGGAAAATTTCAATAAGCATTCATAAAAGTATTTTATGAATCTCTATCATGTTATGCAAAGATCTGTACCAACTTTTGTTATACATAGTTTGATGGGCTTGTGAATAAAATTTCCTATGTGTATGTCAACTATTGTTGGAGGAGTAGCATTTTAAAATCACTTCATAAATTTTAAAACTTTTCTTTAAAAAGTTATATGGCTAGCTTTTTTGTCACAAAAACTGTTTTATGTAATACATATATGTAGATTGCAAGCAAAAAAGTAATCATTAAAACCATTACATCAAATTTTTTTGTAAATCTTATCGTGCAGAGGACATTTTTTCAATTTGAATGATTTAGTGATCATTAATCAAAACATTAGAGTTTCAAGTACCTCCTGATTTCAATTTAAATAATTAAATATTGGGTTACGGTATTCACAATCTTGAAATTTTGAATCAATTTTCAAATGATAAATTAAATATTTAAATACAAAAGTTTTAATTCCTCAATAAAAATTTCTTCTAATCATATTATTTTATAAAGTTATTGCAATAAAAGTAAATATCCCCACTTCAGCCTAATCTTGCGTGTTCGATCCCGGCTGGAGTCGATAGATTTTCTGAATGCGAAAATCGTAAGCCCGCATTTCATATGATTATATGGCATGTAAAAAGTTCCTTGAGTATCAATTTGGCTCTGGTACTCTTGGCAGAATTAAATAAAGGCAATATTTAGTCTTGAATTAGATTAATTCAAGCATCCAAATTTGGTAGCGAGAGCAGACACTAGATGATGCCACCACTAAAAAAGGCTTAGTTGCTAATATCCAGCCCATTAGGAGGGGGAATAATACTATCCTAAAATGTGTGTGATCCTAGACTGTATCTGTTAAATTTATTAAAAGTCCTTCATTTTTATTTGCTTTACTATGAAAATTGGCTTTCTTGGTTTTATTCTTTCAAGTTAAGAATATTTTAGGAACTTTTTAACTATACAAAAAAGATTCATTCTTTATTACACAAAAATGTCTGACAATATTGAAGCTTAACTTCTGTTAACTTTGCTTTTTTTTAGAACAAAGTCCAGAAGATAATCAATGGGAACTGTGGTTTAGTCGCTTAGGAAAGCAGATGGATATATTGACTTGCAGTAAAAAATCATGGCTGGAATACAAGGTATACCTTGCCGAATTATGATATTCATCCACAAAGAAATTTATATGCTTGGATTGTCTTATTTTTTCTTTGTATTGTAACATAATTACAATTTATATTATCAGTTGATCAAGTAGTTAAATCTCTTAACTGTGATTTTAAAAAATGTGCAATGCTTAGGCATCAAAAACAATTCCTTGCTTTCATAATTTTGCATCTATTTGTTTCAGACCTTAACTCTAGAGACTGTAACTGTAACATGCTTATGTGTTGTTGGAGATAATTTGTGGCTGGGGGATTCCAAAGCTCGAATTCATATTTATAAGTAAGATTTCATATTTGTTTTCTAGTTTAATGAAATTTATGCTTGAAATTTACCATATAATTTTGATTTTAACTTGTTTTATTTGACTATATTGTTACCTGTCGTGTTATCTGATTTATGAATTTTAAAAATATTCTATAGAATGTAAATATTTGCGAAGCTCATCAACTAAGAGGTACAACTGATGCAAAATATGCCTTTTTGACTTTTAGTCCTGGCTCAGAATCATGTCACACATTAACTCTGTTAATCAAAACTTTGACTTAAGTTTTTTTTTTTTTAATAAAGCTTTAGATATCCTGAAATAAACAGTTTTGTGATTTTGAATAAATAAAATTTATCAGAATCAGTTTATGGCAACTCTAATAATAATAATATAGCCACAGTAGCCTAATCATTATGGTCTCCTTGTTGGCATGTCAAGAGTTCAAGCCCTAGTGTCACTGAAGACCCACTGTGTCGCAGGGCTGATACACATGAAATGTCCTCCCATTAGCATGGTATGGTAGTTTAAATAGAGAGGTGCCAACTCTCTCTTCACTTTCACTGTGCTCAAAATATGTGGCTAGTGCCCCTGGGTTGCTTCATAGTGCAGTATGAACTAGCACACTCAACTAATTACTAAAATAAACTTCTGAGCTTCAAATTTTTTGATAAATATTACTTGAAGCAAATATCAATTTTAATATTAGACCTGTAATAAAAGTTAATGTAGTTTTAATATCTGAAAAAAATATAAAGCATTAATCAATGCATTGAATTCATTAAATACTTTAAACACCCAAAATAATTCAAAATTAAATTAAATTCATCGTTATGGACATTTTTTTAGAGGAAAAAAAATTCATTCTTTTATTCTGATTACAGTATTGCAGACCACACTATGACTACTTCTTTCTCTGTGGACCCCTATGCTCCCACAGTGTCAGCCATCAGAAGCATGTGCACCTTGCCTGGCCAGAATGGTGTTGCCATGGCAACCAGTGGAGGTCAACTGTGGTTGTGTTGTATTGGTTCTGCAGAAGTTGAGGAAGCAGTGGAAGAAGCTGATAACCATGATTCTTCGCAATATAATATTGAGGAGCTTGTTAATAGTGGAGGATCTATTTTTTGTATAACTGCTATTGACTTGGGAAACAAAAGGTATATTTGATAGAATTGATACAATTAAAATATTTGTAATTTTTTTTATGTAACCTTCTAACTGTAAATTAAGCAAACATAGTTTTGAATTTAATGGTAAAAAAATTATAGCTTACATAAAAGTGTACCAATCAGTAAAGTAAAAGAAGATTAAGAGTTGGAACTTTTGAAAAAATTGCTTAAGATGTATTAAAAATATATGTTTGAGTTCTGTAACTCAATATCCTTTCAAATGAAAAAAACATTTATACTACAGTTTCTATATTGATCAACTTTCACCACATCATCTTTAACATGATATATTTTCTCTTGGGACATTTAGTTATAATCTGTACAAACTGTTGGAAACATCTGTTGTTTTTTACTTCATTAAGCACAGGTGTACTGTTAATAGTTTTCCTTTATTTAATGTGGCTTAGTGACATTGTGTTCAAAAACTAGTCGATAAAGGTTCAAATTTATGAATTCCGAGTGGTATCATTTCCTTCATTAAATTTGTTGTAGTGTTATCTAATGTGGACACTTTTGAACTTTTTTAATCTCTTGAGTGCAATTCATGTAGTCCACAAACCAAATTCGATGGCTATCCACTCATGCATTTTAACTGCAAGTTGCTATTTAGAAGAGAAGTGTAACTGGAACCATCCTGAATAATAATTGATGAGCTACAAAACAATTCTAAAATGGGATAAATTGTTTATTGAACAACTTGGTTATTTTATTTATCTATAACATTTCCAATTCAATTTGATGTGAAAGCAGTAGAATCTTCTGCTTTCTTGTTGTCGAAAGTACTTGAGTATAATAAATGTAACATCATCTGTGGCTTAAAATTAAATGATCAATTAGAATAGGCATATTCTCTGTTACTCAATTCAGAGACTACTTATATCTTTAATAAATATAAACGAAATTTTAAAATATTTTTAGTACTTAATGGTATTTGAAATTTACTTTTATGTAAAAGTCAGCTTAAAGTACTAGTTAAAGAATTTATAGGCATACTGTTTACTGTTTGATTATATGTTTCATAATTTTGAGAAAAAAGTTAATTAGTATTAGGTTATATATATATATATATATATATATTTAAGGAAAAATTTAAAAGATTGAAACTAAAAGCCAGTAATTGTTTTTACACATGTATTATTTTTATCAAGTGCAAATTTTGAACTCTATACCAACCAAGATTTCTGTCAATTATGATACTTTACAAAATCATGTGAACAAGTATGATTTGCAAGTTGTAATAAAAAAATTCATACAGTTTCTTGGTAAAACTGTATGAATGCAGTAACTGAGTGATCATGATTATAAACTTGTGGCTGGTGAGTTATAGGTAAAGGGCTGTTGCTTGTTAAATCTACCATGGCTCAAAGTTCTCACATTGGAATGGTGTAGAAGTTTGGAGAATTGGGTGACAGCGATCCAGAGTGTTACTCTTGTCACTTGACCGAAGGTCAAAATTATGAGGTCCATCACCAAACCCTTGTGGTGTTTTAAAGTGTGATGTTAGTAAAAAAAATACAAAACAAATGAAAATCACAAGATATAGAAATTATTTAAGGTATTAATTTTGTATTCACTACTAGTGTTACAAAAAGACAACACATATTCATTATAATAAGGCTTAAAAATTATATATATATGCGTTTTTTTTTTGGTTTTTAGATGTGAACTTTGGTGTGGACAAACTCAAGGGAAAATATCCATCTACTCTACTGAAGATTCTGCAGTGACAAATCAAGAAATAGTATACCACTATGATCCTATTGTGGACAATCTAGATGTTTATCAACTAGTTGGAGGTTTTTGTGAGAAACCAATTGTTTGGTCATATGTATATCCAGGTAAACACTCTTTTTTATATTATTCTATACATTCACTGATTAAATTTGATTTTTTCTTTTTTAGCAATTCAAATTTTATGGGTATGAGTTTATTCATGTGTATGAAATTATTTTATATATGTTAAAAAAGAGAGAGAGAGAGGAAGAAAATTTTTTTTCACTTATTGCATATTGTTTTGTGGCTACAAAGCATTATGAAAGAAATGATTATGTCTATAGGAAATAATGGCCAACAATAAGTTATTTATGTCAATGTATTCTTTTAAGTTTTGCTATGAAACTGTAAGAAATAGATTTAAAAAAATTCAGAGAAATGTCTTTTCTTCTAAATTTTTTAACAAGTACTATCCCTCTTATAATGCAGTTAATTTGTACTATGCTATATCAAAACCGTGTTATACGAAACTTTTTTTTATTTATTTACTTATTAAATCAATTATGTATGTACCTAATATAAATCAGACAATATGCACCATGTTGTATCGAAACAGTTGTATCAAGGCAATGTGTTTACCGTGTTATATCGAACTCAAGTCTTAAGGCGTAAAATTTTATGATAGATGAAATTTCGTTCCAATAAAGCATACAAATGAAAAAGTAAGTTAAATTCAAGTTTTTAATCAGAAACAAAAATATGAAATAAAAAATGCCATAAAAATTATTATTATAAAATAAATAGAAATGGCTTATGATCACAAAATTAATTTTCATCATCTCTCTCATTAGTAATTGTAGCTAATGTATTCCCTCCCCCCTCAAAGTTGGTTGAAACTCTTCAGTTTGTATTTCTCCATCATTACAAAAGTTATCTGACATAGTTTCAATTACCTGTCTGTTTTGATCTTACAATTCTTTCAGAACATAAGGAGTTAAAGAACTTTGCAATTCTCTTTTAAATTTTCCCCTATGTACTACAAAAGCAATAAAGATGGGAATTCCCCTTATTAAACACAATGGGGAAAAAATCCAGTTGAGATCCATTATTAAACAAAAATAATGTTCAATTTCTTAAAATTGTTTTATATCAAAATCGTGTGAATATTAAATTCAAGTTTTGTGCTGTGTAATATTGAATCCGTTTTACAAGTACCTTGTTATATGAGGGACAGCTATATAATGTTTTATTACTTGTAGCATTACTATTTTTTCTGTGAATTGTTTATAGATGAGTGAAATCAATAAATTGTTGAAAGAAATATTTAATTAATAACCAAAAAAAAGGAATTTATGCTAAAAGTTTATTTATATTTTGCTATGTATTTATTTCTAATGTGCACTAACATTTATTGTATAGGTTGTGTTGCATATCAGTGGGACACTGCAAATAGAACAATCCTTCATAAATTAGATTGCTCTAAACTTGCGCCTTGTTCTGAAAGCCTCATGTCGATTAGTATAGAAGAACATTTGAGTCGTACGTATTCTTTTGATGATTTCATTATGAATTTTAATAATTGCCTTCATTTTTAAAATGTAGCCTTTTACTTGAATAAAAAAAATGTCCTTAACTGCATAGGCACTGCATGCCTGATTATAACATTTGATGCCAAAAATTGAAATTGGGTTGCATAATAGAATAGGCTTTAATAAAACATACAGGCATTTTCATTACCTACATACTTCGTAAGAAAACGTAAACTTTTATTCATATTTCTCTTTTATTATAAGTCATTTTAGATATTTTCTACCTTAACTTCTTGTTAGATCTCAAAAAATAAAATAAAGCACGCAAATAATTTAGATTTTTTTTCCTTTTGTTTTTATTTTTTTTTACCATTTACATTAAAAAATCTTTATAGAGAAATGGCAATTTTTTCCAAATTTCTTTATCATGTAAAATATAAATAATGCTTCAAATAAATTTTTATCAATTTGCCCTTTTTTCTTTTAAATATATAATGCAATTTTTGCTATTTGAACCCATAATGATTTTAATATATCTTATCAAAGAATACACAATTAGTTATAAATTCATATTTTTATAAAGTCTTTGTGATTCTTAAACTATGTTTTATGAGCTCATATACTCTTGCTAAGCAAAACAGCAGAATTTTATTCATTGCAACTTGATGTATTAAGGTTCTAATAACTATTATTGAATTCTGAATGTTTACAATCATTAATATATATCTAATTACTTCAGTGAATTACATCTCTGGAATCTTAAATAAAGAAATTCGAGGCTTATTTTTTTTGTTTTATTTTGATATTATTCTCAAAATTTTAAAAATAGATAATCCTTTATGTAGCTTTTTTAAATTTGGCTAAATTTATCAGGATAAAATATTTTCCTTAATTCTTTTTAATCATGTTTAATGCATTTTATGGAAACACAATGCAAAACTTTTTGAATTAATTGTGACTGTTATTTTTCTACAGTTTTTAATTTCCACATCAGCAGTGGTGTATTACAATCAGGGACATCTTAAGGCATAGGCCCAAGGCCTCAGCCACGATGAGTGCCTCACACTAGCTTAGCTAGTCCTGAGTGGGCCCCGAATCAAAAATTTCTTGGAGGCCCATTTTTGGGTTCCTTACACATACTGAGGGCCCTGTATCATTGATGCGGCGTTAACTAAGCCACATTTCGTTCTCGACTCGGCCCTAATAAGATCATGATTCGAATCATTTTAATGGTGAAATGTTTTTTCCGGTTGTATTCTCTGAAAAACTGGGAATTTAGACGATATGTCAACATGTGATGACCATTGTTCATGTATAGGCTTAGACTTACTACCATACACCATCATTATTTATACAATCAAAAGGTGGAATTACGTCGAGTTGGTTTGTGCTATTATAAGCTATGTATATTTTTTATTTCAGATTATTGTCAGTGTAAGTATTTGACAATGTATGTTATGTACTTTATACCTTTAAGCATTGTAGGTGTAGGGACCCATGGCCTCGAAAAGTCTTAAGACGTCCCCGAGTATTCTGGGACGAGTTAGTAGGGGTTCACGCACCCACCCCTCCTGCAGAGATAAACAGGTTTTTAATTTTTACCAAACAAAATGCCCTTTGGCGCTTGCCTGAGTGTTTTTTAGAATATAACCCCTCTACCCCATAAGAGAGGCCTAATAATCTATTTTAATTAATCTTTAGCTGGACGATGTCAAGTGACAGCTATGGCAAGTGTTGGCAGTGATCTATACATCGGTACTACTTGGGGATGTATTGTTGTTGCCGAAGGTACAACCATGAGACCCATCACTGTATTCCGACCTTTTGAGGAAGAAGTCAAAGCCATCTTGCCTCTCCTCAGCAAAAAGACTTCAGACAACAAAGATCCTTCCGCTTCACGCAACTCAGAAAATATTCCCTATATAGCAACTGTTGGCAAGGGTTACAGAAATCTCATTGGACGTTATACATCCATCAATGCACCTGCCTTGCTGCAAGATAACATGTTCTTACTGTTGTGGAGAGCAGATAATTGGGCTTCTGCATGAAAACTATCTACGGAACTAACATAAAGGCATTTTACTTTCAACGAAATGTGATATGTACATTTGAATAGAATATATGTAACTTGTATATAAACACTAAACTCGGAATCTTTAACTCTGTACATAGTTCCAAATTATATGTATATATTTTTTATGTGTTTTTTGTCTGATATTAATTTAAGCAACATCTTTTTTTTAAAATTCAGTTGCAAATGATATTCAGTCAGTGGAGTAATTGTAAAATGAAAATAACATTACTTCTGTGCAAAGACAAGTTGTGAAACTATTCTATATTTGTCAAATGAAAAATCTAGTCGGTTTTTTTAGAATAATTCAGTTTTAATTTCGAATTTGAAAAACATACATTAAAATCCCAAATGTTCATATAATCTATATGTTAGTTTTATTTTTAAAAATAATAATTTTTTTTTTTTTAGTTGAAGAAAAAGCTATAAAAGGGTGGGTAGCTAATAAAAGGACCACAGCTTAGTATACTATGCCTTGCCAGAAATACTCTGCAACACCTAATAAAGTAATACTCTATTATTTATCTTTTTAAAAATATATCTTAGAATTTGAGAGGCAATTTTGTACATTTAAAACAATATATTTAAACACTACATATTCCATGTTTATTATGGGAATATATAAAGAGCAAATGACTAAGATGAAATAATTTATTAATAAAGATGATTAATTATTTCTACAAAAAGTTTTGAGAAAAGCAATTCATATTCCCATTTCTTTATTTTCTAAACAAAACAAAAAAAGATGTTATATAAAATTAAATATTACACACATGTAAAAAAATCCTGAAATTTATTTCACATTTGTATATTATATATTTAATGTCCCAATATAATTTATTTCATTTCAATCATTAATAAAAGGAATGCTGTTTTAATTTGTGCATTTTTGTTTCCTTATTTATAAATATTCCATTTTACCAATGTTTTATATCCATAGAAGTAAAATTTTAATCATTAACTATCAGATAGCTATGTTTGTAATAACATTTTGTGTTTGATTCTTCATAGCAGAATAAGTAATAATTTTAGTTACAGATAAGATTTTATTTATTAATGTAATAGTCACATTTTTTTTTTGTCATACTAATTATATACAAGAATTTTCAATTAGAATACTCTTCTGATTTCTCTATCAACAAATTTATTGTCATTTGCATGTGTTGTAACCATAGTTAAGGTAACATTGTACACAATGTAATGTATTAATAATTAATATTTTTAGGAAATTTGTTAATTTAGAAGAGAGCTATTAAATCCTTCTAAAAACATTCCTTTGCTTTTGTATATACTGACAATATGCGATTTGTGTGTTCATGAATACACAAGTAAACCATAATTAAACATTTCTAATCTGTACTTTTTGTACATTTTACTGCCTTGCCAGAAATACTATGCAATATCTAATAAAGTAATTGAATTATGTGTCTTGATAATTTTTCTTAACATTTCTTCAACCACACAAAGATGCATTCTGTTCTTGAATTTCTATTTAATAATCCTAGTCCCTTCTTTTTTTTTTACTTAATTTAGCATAATTCCTTTAATTAATTAATGTATATAATTATCTATTATTAATAAATGGTACCCAAATCATTTCATATTAAAATTCATCCCCTATTACATGAAAAATAAATTATAAAGAAAAGAAAAACATACATAGCCAAATCTTTTTCCCAAAAAATAATTGTCACCAATTTCTTGACTTTTGATCAAAAATGAATTCATGAAATTAGCAGTCAACATACCTCTAACACCAGTACAATTTTTCATTGACTTTCTCTACATTAATTGTATTAAATAATGCAAAAGTAAAAAAATAAACAATCATATTTTTCTAAAGCTTTAGATGGTAATCATTTCAGAAATATGATGCATATAAAAAAATTACCATGAAATTTAAATACAAATAACAAAATTCTATCTAATCTTGTTTCCTGCGAAATTAAAATTATTTAAAAAAATCAAGCATTTTTTATTAATTTTATTTACATCATTTAAAAAATAATTTACAAATAGCACAAAATTAATCCTATAGATATCAATCTTTATTTTAAAATACTAATAAAAGTTTGTACTTGAAACATTTTATTGTAAAAATATATAGAAATCTCAAACTTTCTGATTATTAAGACTAGAATGAAGGCAAAGGAAAAAGATTTGAGACTAAAATCTATAGCTACAAAATCATAGAAATTAAATAAAAGGGTATAGAACTGAGGTCAGTAACCTTTTAGCTGTGGTGTGCCAAACCAATCTACCAATACGATTGATTCAGTGTGCCACACAGGTAATTTTTTAAACAATTCGATTCCAGCAACAATACATGCAGTTAGGGAATAGAGGTCAATAATAGATTTACAGTTTCATTATATATTAATTTTGCATCATTTAAAAACATTTCTTCATCAAAAATTAAAATTGAACATATATTATGTATTTTTAAACATATTCATTAAAATAAGAAATAGACAATATAAAATATAAGTATTACCCTTCATTATTAGTTAAATAAAAATCTTAATATGAACCTAGTGCTTGCACTGCTCTACTTTCATATTGTAAAATCAGGGGTATAATGTGACTTTCAATGGGCTCAATTCATATGACATCATAGTCACATGATAGTGAAAGTGACGCGATTCTAGCCAATCAATTCAAAAACTCATGCAACGTCATAGTCACACGATAAAAACTATCTAGTGTTTCCAGCTAATCATTTCATGCACTCCGGTGTTGCCAAGTTTTGCTCTTTGCAGAAGCTTTCTCTTAAAAAGTACATATGTATATAAAATGCATTTTATTTAAAAGTATAAACATAAAATATGATTTTTTTTTAATTTAAAAAAATGTCTGAAGAAATTTTTTTTCCTAATATTTAAACATCTTTACCCAAATATGAAATTTTATCCGAGTTTTACAAATAGAACAAGTACAATTAGTTTAATGTTTGTTTTCAATTCAATGGAAAACACGTGTTTTTATCTTGTGACTTTGGGCACAATTCTGAAAAATTGCAGTTGCAAAACAATTTCTTAATGGATTTAGAAATGTTTTTTTATATGAGGAAAGAGTTTTTATTTGTGTATGTAGAACCAAAAGTGGAAATCAGAGTACATGCCATTTTCTCTCTTCAAACAATTAAATTTCTCCAGCAATGGCATTCAACAACTTACAAAAAAGCTGTAAATTTGTCTTTAGTCGTCCTTCAGATTTTTTCGTAATTCTTTAAATGTCCATCAAGATATTTGTCAAGAAGGTCCATTTCCAACCTCTCAAAAATTGACAAATTCATAGAGTATTAAGAGTGCCATTGTAAATTGCATGTGACACGCAAACCATACGTTGCCGACCTCTGCTATAGTAAGTTATTCGAAATTAATTTAACTCATTTATAAACATTTAAATATTGAGATTAGATTAACGAAGCATTAAATTATTTTAGTTTAAATTAACACCACTTTGGGAAAGCAAAAACCACGGTTGAGAAACAAAGACGATACCTGAAATGGCACCTATCTTTCCACGTATTCATAAGGACAACAGATTTAATATGCATCACACTATTATCACAGTCTTCGGAAATGCTAGATAACACACATTACTCAACAAACCAGAATAAATTTTATTTTAATCATTACAACTATTTTTATTAACTATAATGCAATAAATGTTCATTCTAAAATTGATCAGAAATCTATCTTTTTGTACAGATAGTACGTAAATATTCAAATGGATTTTTGGGATTTTATAATATTTGAGTTTTTAGACAAACTATTCAAATTAAGAATATTTTTTTTCAATCTATGAAATAAATTTCAATTCCTGTGTTTGTTATAAATATAATGCATATAAAACTTATCAGCAAATATAGAATGCTACAAGTTATAGTTAAAATATAAAAAAAAAAAGATGGAGATTGATGTATTCCTTTTTATTTTACTATGTGAGAGAAATAAATTCATTCTTTTAAGTTCTTAAATATTTATAATCCAGTAACCATCAAGTTTAACTACTCTTCTGACTTGTATATTGCAAGAAATATTTCCAATTTACGAGTGGACTAGATCTCTAAATCAAGACAATCTCTGTAATTTAAAACATACCAATAACCACTCTTATTATTAAAAAATACTATAAATATACCGCAAAATATTTCACTGAACCATATATTTTGGAATATAAGACGAACGTTTTTTTTTCTTCGAAAGTATACCCAAGATACTAAATTTGTGTTTTAGCTGAATTGAAATTTTTAAAAAAAATCCTATTTTGTTGCCAAATGGGTGGAATAATTTCCAATTAAATGAACATAAAGTAAGACTCCAACAAGATAGTGTTACCCAACCAAAATCAATGTTTTTTTGCCATTCGTTATTTTGTACAATATCTGTGCTAGACTTTGGCATGCACAGGCTCCCATAAAATAGTCCAGGCCCGTGTATGACACTAATTACAGATTTCTGAGGATTTTAATAATAGTAAAAAATTTTTGTTGCTTCTCTGTAAATGAGAAACAAGTTTGGGTGAGAACAAAACAATATTTTGAATACATTGAGATGCCAAAACAGAAAAAGATAGTATGTGATCGTTGACCTGTTTTGTACCATGGAGGAAAAAATCTAGGTGAGATCTAACATTCCAATGAGTTGATTTTATAAACTGTTCGGAAACTTGGATTCTGACACGAACAATTTAAAGGATTTAAGTGACTTTCTTTTCCTTTTGGATTCGAGAGATTCCACTCATTTTTTTTTCCTAATGGGGCTGCGGGTTGGTATTTTAACATTAGCAGACCTAGTACATTCCTCAGGAGCTGGTATCACTTTTTATTGTGGCACCATAATAAAATATAACAGCTAGATAAATTACCGGACTCCATCAGAAATATTTTAGTTGCTAGTTTGGAAACATTTCTGTTATGGATGTCAGAAAAATTTTTTAAATAAATTCATTGCCAGAAATTTATTTTGCTACAGCTTTATAAATTTAGTTTTTCTGTTCTGGCAACATAGGCAATACCAATGCCGCAAGTAATTTTGATGCCCAGTTTCCTCCCCTGAGAGAGGTATGACGATGCAAATTGTACTTAGGAATTTAAATTTGTCGAGAGCACTCAAGCCAAATGGACACTCAAGGGATATTTTACATGTCGCATAATCATATGCCACAGACGCTGTCAATTTTCTGCATCACGAAAATCCACCGACTTGGGCCGGGGTCGAACCCACAGCCTTGAGGGCAGAAGACCAGTGACAAACCAACTACACCACCCAGCCAGCTAAGATTCTAAACACCCCCCAAAAATTAAAGTAGCTTGAACATGGGTAACAGAAGATGTTATAAAATCCTTTATTCCTAAACTTTTTTTTCTCTTTTGAGAATAGCAGATTCATATATATATAAGCCTAACCCCCTACTTAAACTTTAAAAAGTTCTTTGCCTATAAACATATATACCATATATTTCCATGTTTAATTTTTTTTTAATTCAAAAGAAGGCTGCTTAGCTCCCATATAGTTTTCATAATGTTGTAAGCAACTTTTTCAAATTCACTACAATGACTAAACACTACTACTAAAAGAATCAACTAAGACATTAAAGAGCAAATTAACAAACAAAAACACTTTTGTGTCAAGTAAAATAGATTAATATTTTCAACACTTTAAAATGCAATTTAACATGAAAATCTATATAATTTTTTAGAAAATCAAATTTTTATTTTCATAACTTTTTTGGAATAAATCACTATGTGAAAAGCTTAAACACAAATAACTTTGCAATTATACTTTAGAAAGATGGTTTGTTTAAATATATCTTCTGTTAAGACTGCTGCTTAAAATGTCATTATAACTTTAGTCAAAAATAAAGCATTTTCAATCCCTTTAATCTGTAAAGGATTCAATATAAAACTGAGATAGTACACGTGTTTTACTCTAAAAATTCATTTTCTCTTGAAGCTCTTTTGATAGATTGAAATAAAATTCCTACAGAATGTTTATTTGTGGGAAAAAAGAACTTTTTTATGCTACAAATTGGTATACTATCTACATTTATAAGTAAACAGGAATTGAAAAAGAGACCAAATATACAGACAAATGAAACAAAATTTTTCAAATGGAAACAAATTTTGAATCAAAATCTGGTCAAATATTTTAAAATTTTCCCTTCTAAGGACATCCGCCTGCTTGATATGCTTAAGTAAGAAAGTGTACAAAACAGTTTTGAAACTAACATGAAATTAATTCTAAGTATATTGTATTTTTTTATTAGGATTTTCCAAAAATATAACACAACAGTATCATTTGTATGAATCCATGTTAAAATTTTCAAAAAAAAAATCACCTATACATAAAATGCATCTATATATACACTCATGTCCATAAATTAAGGATAATTCAGAATCACACAGAAATTGAACTTTAAAATAAAAATTTCACCTGTAGAATTATCACACACATCTTGAAGAATATGCAAATTACAGGAAACCACTAGATAGCGCGGATAGTACGTCACAATGACGAGATTGTAAGAGGGGTATATATGGAATGGCGGCAAAGAAGTAAAATTGTTCACAAGCGCTTTAAAAGCCTTTCAGTGCAATAGCCGCATAGTTATGGCACAAAGGAAGCATTTGGATGATTTTTTACGTAGTAGAATTATTGGACAACTGGTATATGTGGACGTACCCAGCTGGAAGTATCCGAGGAACTTGGAATCGCCCAGAATGTCATCTCCAGGCTTTGGCAACTATTCCAAGATGATGGTAATGTGAGTAGCTGTTACAGCACAGGTCGCCCCCAATTTACATTCTCGAATGAGGACTGGTATTTGGCAGTTACTGTAAAAAAAAAAACAGACGAAACACAGCATCAGTTTGTCTCGTCAGCTCTCTTCAGCTACCGGTACAACAGTTTCAAGGCAGACCGTGTACAGACGCTTAGGGCACATTGGTCTATATGCTCGTAGGCCTGTCAGATGTGTTCCCCTTATCGCAACTCACTGTCGCCTGCGATTAACCTGAAGTAGAGAGCATGCATTGTGAACACCACAACAGTGGTCTTGTGTGATGTTTTCCGACGAGTCCAGGTTTAGTTTGCAGTCTGATTCTCGCCGGATTTTAATATGGAGAGCGCCAGGTACCCATTACCACCAAGAGAACACCATTGAACGACACTGTTACGGTGGTGCAGGATGGCTCGTTTGGGGAGGAATTATTCTTGGTTCCAGAACTGACCTGCTTGTTCAGAGTGTGAGGATGACAGGCCACATCTATCAGAATGTCATTCTGGAACAACATGTATGTTTGTTTCGGGCGCCATGGGTGCTGAATTTCTGTTTACGGATGACAATGCCCGTCCTCACCATGCAAACATTGTAGACGAATGCCTTCAATCGGAGGATATCACCCGTATGAATTGGCCAGTATACTTACCGGACTTGAATCCAATAGAGCATGTCTGGGATATGCTTGGCCGACGAATTGCAGCCCGTCAACCCCCTGTCTACCGGAACTTAGGAGGGCATTGCTTGATGAGTGGTGTAATATTCCCCAAGATCAGATTGATAATTTGATACTCAGCATGCCTAGGTGTTGTAAGGCCTGTATTGCATCGTCTAGGAGACATACTCTGTATTAACCATCATACTAACCATGTTATACTGTTTTTTGTAAATAGGTTCTTTTTTTAAATTTGCTCCAGGGAGTAAAAATCGCAATTTTTATTAATTATGTCAAACATATAGCATCTTTTTTTGCTCTTTATCTTTTGTTTAATAGACTTTACAGATAAGTCAAATTTGTTTTGCTTCTGTCTCTTTCTTTGCCTGAACTTCATTATCCTTAATTTATGGATATGAGTGTATATAGATGCATAGTTTTAATTACAATAATTCCATTTAATTCATCATTAAAAGTAACTAAACAGCCTAACTATGAGCAAGTACCTTCCTCTGAAGATTTCTCCATAACAATTTCTGATTGATTTTTTATCTCCAATTCTTTTCATTATTTGCATGAAAATCAGATTCCACCAAATCAGCCTATTTGAGCCCTGGTCTTCCCCACCTTCTTGTTCAGGTAAGACTAAAAAACAAAATCCTTTTTATTGTGTTGTCATGTATTCGGGTTACACATAAGCTATCTGGTTTATTCTATTTATCTTAATGTATTTAATAATGTCTGGTTGCTTGTATATCCTGTATAGTGAAAAAGTGAATCTCCTTCTCCATTTATACCACCTACTAAACTTCATGGAACCTTCCTTTCAAAAATTACAATTGTCATTGTCCAAGTTTTGGATGCATATGTTAAAACAGATCAAACAAGGGTTATGTAAATTAAAAACTTTGTTTTTCTAGAAAGGAACATGGATTTAAAAACCTTAACCTATTGTGAGTCCTATTTGTGAGCTGTAATCGATTTCTTTTTTAATTTCAAGAATTATTCTGTCATCATTAGTAATAATTGAACCCGAATAAGTAAAACTCTTTACTGACCATTTAATTAAGTACATTAAAAATCTACAAAACATTCATTCTATTTACACTTTATATCAAGACCAATGTTGTTTAATGGAGGAAAAAAGACAGACAAATAGTTAGTTTTCAATGAAAGACTTTTCCTTTAATTATCCATACATTCATGTCTAATGAATTCCACTGCACAGTGGTACATCAACTGAAAAGCTCTCGTCTTCCTCGCTTTTTTTCGCAGTGAACTACTGCGAAAAATAAAAAACAAATGACAATTACAGATGGCAAATGACAGAGATGTGAAACAGTGTAAAGGGGTAGGGTATAAACTTCAAAAAACAAATAAGCCAGGACCACCCAAGTGTCCACATGATGCATAAAGGAGGGGGCGGGAAAGAAACATCAACTTTTCTTGTTATTTTTCACTTGGAAAGACATACTTTATACTTTCAAAAATGTTCCACTGAGCAATTATACAAAAATGTGCTACTAATATACACACAAACACAGTTACAAGACACCCAGTGAAATAATTCAGATGAGAGGAAAAAGCATTTTTTTCCTTCTTTCCTTTTGAGAAAAGTGATTTATAACTTAAATAAAATAAGCATAAATGTAAAAAAAATCACTGGTATATTGTGCATTTTTTTTGCAATATAAAAACAAGATTTAAGACTAGGTTTATATGTGCTGTATGCTCACAGGGTTTACACTCATCTACATGATGTACTGCTTCCTTCAAAAACACAAAATCTAGCCTTTAAGTCAATAAAGTGACAAAAATTATTAAAATATTATTTCACTGGGTTGATTTTCAAGGTCAATATAGTTTTTAAACCAAGAACTGGTGCAGTTATTTCTTTTTCACTTTGAAAAAGATCTACAGCATAGGGGGGAAAGTATACATTAGGCGCAAGTGCATGAAAGTTGGCATTGGATTTACACCACACATTAAAAAAAAAATTATAATCAAATAAGCAATGGGTGGTCTTGCACAATCGCTAACAGAAACAAACAGTAGTTTCCTGTCATTTAAGGAAAGAAAAAAAAAATCACAGACTTTTAAAAAAATGCAATAAGCTGCATGTCAAAAGAGTTATCTACTTTGGACGTTGCATGAAAAAAAATCACAAAAAAAAAACAATTTAAAACGTCCATAAAACATTTAAGAAGAATCTATTATAATAATGAAATATAAATTTTTTCCCACTTCTTGAAATTTAAAAAACAAGTTCAATTTTTTTATTCCAATGTGGAGGGGGAAGGAATGAAGTACAACAGCCACAGAGAGAAAAAAAAAACCTTGTGAAGAGGGGTTTGAGAAAAAAAAAACATTTCTTCTGCACCAGTCCCTCTTCTACTCCCATCTTCATATATCGGAATCGGATGCAAGACGTGCGACTTTGGGAGTGTACACGGAAGCATTGGGATCCAGATTCGATTTGGGCACCACCTTCTCTTCACCCATGTACTTGGGAGAGTACAGGAGAGAGGATACAATTCCAGAGGCAAGGCTGATAGCTGGCTGGTTAGGAGAGTAACAGTTGGGACTCGAGGTGACAGGCATTACAGCCATGACTTCAGCAATCTTGGATTTCAGTTCATCTATCTCTTTGTCTTTCTGAGCCAATAAAGCTAATTAAGATAAATAAAAGGAATGTTGAGAAACAGAAAATGTATACGTGTAAAAAAAACTTCATACTTTTCCATTTCACGGTGCATGCAATACAGTAGTCAAAAATTATACAACCGATGCCACAAGCAGAACATTCCTATTGGTAACCATTTACCATCATAGTTTCAAAATGAGCTGCATCCTTTTCTTATCAGCAATGTCTTTTCCTAAATACGTCAAAATGGGTAGAAAACCAATGAAAATTATTGGTTTGGCCTGATATATATATTATGTGTTGTCAACAATACAGTCTGCTTTGTGAGATTAGCACGGGTGGAATGGAAAAGTACCAAAAGTTTTTAACAGTGGGGTCAAATGAAATATATGTCTGTAACTTACTTCTGTAGACCTCTACATTCTAGCACTTTAAGTATTTTTTTTATCACTTGCAGTAAATTCAAAATGTTTAACCAACCACAAAAGCAATATAACAATTAAAATTCTGCATTAAGATCATCACAAATTGAAGAAAAGTATAACTAATTCATAAGAATGCACAACAGAGTATTCATGCAAAATGGCAATATATCTTCTTAATGCATGACTATATATAAATTTAAGTTATTTGGATAGTGATAAATTAATGATAGCATGATGTTACATTTTTTGAAAACGCCAAGGTAATAGGAAATCAATTTACATTTTTTAAAATAATGCATTTAAGTTATTTGACTTTAAAAAAAGATTTTAAAATTTTGTCACAAATTTCATTAAAAATAATTATTTTTCAAGGTTTTTATTTATTCCAGACATTATAGGTAAAAGAAAATCATTCAGTATAAAATTACAACTATGATAAACCTGAAATTTTAATAATAAAAAGTCTCTAATGTACAATTGTATTGGAATATATATATATGTACATTTATTTACTAAGTTTTCATTTCAAACTTAGGTGAAATTTTCATTTTTCAATTATTTGCTTTCAAATCTTGTCAACATGAAGTTTCTTAAACTCTCTCAACATATGTTACCTTGCAGTAATGCATACAATTCTGAAAATGGCTCACTCACTTTGTGCAATTTCAAGTTGACGTTTTGCTTCTCCCAAAGCTGAGAAAAGGTCCAATTTCAATCTGGTCTCTGCACTTAAGCTGGTCTCTAAACGAGCATTCTTTTCCTCCATTGCATTCAGTGCAGAAACCAGAGCTTGTGTACTACCAATGTTTTCCTGGTATGAGGACAAAGACTGAAAATAAATTGTTTGCATTTACTCAAGATAAAGGGCTTCTTTAAATCGAAGCATCAAAATATATTTTTACCGCATTTACTCGAATCTAAACTGAAACATTTTTCCAGTCTTAATGCTACTAAAAATTTAGTACATCTTTGAATTGAAGGCAAATAATTTGTTGGATGGAGGAAATTGAGTATCAATTTCTTTCAGAAGGAAAATGTAACCGTTCATTCTGGCTACTTGCATTGATGACCTATCCCATTCTAAAGCTTATCTCCAGTAGTTCAGTCTATCCTAAACATTGTTGTCTACTTGTATTCCAGAGATTTTTTTGTACACACTTTCATCATTTAAACATCAAAGATATAAGTAATAGCATCAAGACCAGTTCACTTTGATGCAAGTATGAAAAAAGAGGCAATTTTATATGCAGAAAAAAATGGAAACAGTGTAGCGGACATTGAAAATTTGACACGGATGAAACGAATGCACATTGATGGTGTAAACAAAATGATATAAATTTTGCTTATAAATGTTCAACAGTCTTTAATAATTATTTCACATGCTTCTATTATATATTCTTTTTTTAAAAAATGTAGACATAACAGATGCATTGGACAGCATGGAAGACTCACTCCACCATGTGAGAAAATGGCGACGCCGGTACCAATTCCAAAGTTGTGACAACGGGAATGATGAATCAGTTTTGAAACATGATACTGACGGTTATAATAATTATAGGATCATGTATGTACATGAAAGTTTTTAATACTAATTAAATAAATTATTAGCTTCTAATATTTCTCATTAAAATGTTTTTAAATTTTTTAAGTATCAGATATTGATGAACCTTTAACGCAATTTTTTATTTTTTCGTAAAAACAAGTACAAAATTGGGAGTGCAGCTTAGAATGAATGACAACATTTTTTCACAAAAACACTGAGAGAGAACTTGAGGTGCAGCTTAGATTCAAGTAAATATGGTATTTTAAAAATCTGGAATAAAATCATAGGAATATGAAGCATAAAAAAGTAAACTTCGTTCCCTCTTGTTTACTTTCAAGTACATAAAATACAATTCAATGTTCAGTAGATAAATTGACATACATAAATAAAACTATTTTTAATAACACTGATTTCATATATAATTCAAAATATCTAAAATAATTTATTTTATTATCAAGAAATAATTGATAAAAATGCTAAGAAAAACAAACTGATGAATACTATCTGAAATCTTTGTTTCTAAATTAAAATGAGAATGCCTTATAACTGAGAAAAAATCAAAGTATTATTCTTTTTAATGAAAAAAAAACATCCCTTTTACAAAACTTGAATTTTTTTTAACAATTTAAATAAAATTATAATTAGTTCAAGCACTTATACACAAATTACTTGGCTAAATAGTAAAAATATCAAACATCTAAAACAAATTGTAAAAATTTCTAATGTCGTATAGTACTTTTAAGCATTAAGAATTTCAAAAATTTGAAAAAAAAAAAAAATCACATTAACAATTTTTGAATAAGATATTATATAAATGTGATAAAAAAATTTTTTTAAACAATATTGAACTTTAAAAAAAAAAACTAAATACAAAATTTAGAGATTTTCTGGATTAGATCTTAAAATAACTATATTTAACACTATTAGCAATATATATAAAAGTCCTCACACTCCATACAATTATAAGATTTTATTTGTATGAAATTGATACTTACCTGTGCTTGCCTCTCTACTTGTTGTAACTTTTCTTCACGTAGCTTCAAATCTCGTCGAAGCGTCTTTATCTCATTTTCCATATCTCTCCGGCGAGCTTTGCAGGTTTCTGTGCACTCAGTTCTAATACACATATAAAGATCAATTTTTACTGCTTTTTAAATTTGGATACATAAAAATTCTATCAATATCTAAAGAATGATTAAAGTAAGTACTATTCTTAACTTTAAGGCTATCTTCGGTCACTGTTAAAGAATAGGACCCGAATTTGAAATTTTTTTTCAAATATAATATAAGTGAAACATTAATATCATATTCTGGCTTCACTATCCTAAAGAGAGAAGCATATTTTATCATACTTTTCATTTTTAACAGAGTTAATTCATTTTTTCTGGTATAAAGTGTGTTTCACACTTTTTCTCCTATACCTTAATGTTAAATGAGCTAGCTATCCCTTTATGTGTTAAATTTTTTTAAAAATAATTTTTCAAGGAGTATTTTAAAATTTCAAAAATGCTATATTATTTACAAATATATGTATTATGAAAATGGAAATTTTCAAGAAGAAAATTGAGCCATTTTTCTGTCCGAGAATGTGCTATGCAATTAGTTCAGGATCTTGTACATTTGCCGAAAACAGCCTTAAAAAATTATACAGTAATGCAAAATTTATTAAAAAGTTTCATCACATCAAAAGAAAAAAAATTAAAAATTGGGTTCACTAAAACAGGGAACACATTGAACTCTTTTAATAAAGTTTTAAATAATAGTGTTTTTTTTCCAGATTTGGCAATTCATCAAAACGATCTTCAAGCAAGGCGTAGATTCGTCGAATGGGCCCAAAACGAGATTGACGTTGTTCCCGATTTTCATAAGCGAATTTTGTTTAGCGATGAAGCGCACTTCTGGTTGAATGGCTACGTCAACAAACAAAACTGCCGCATTTGGAGTGAAGCTAATCCACAAGTGTATGTCGAAACACTGTTACATCCAGAAAAACTGACTGTTTGGTGCGCTTTATGGGCTGGTGGAATCCTTCTTCATAAACGATGATGGCCACAACGTTACAGTCAATGTGATCGGTATAGAGCCATGATTACTAACTTTTTCATTCCTGAATTCAACAATCATGATGTCCAGGAGCTGTGGTTTCAACAAGACGGCGCAACATGTCACACAGCTCGTGCCACAATAGATTTATTGACAGACACGTTTGGTGACCGCCTAATTTCACGTTTTGGACCCGTGAATTGGCCTCCGAGATCTTGTGATTTAACACCGCTAGGCTATTTTCTGTGGGGCTATGTAAAGTCATTGGTCTATGCAGATAAGCCACAAACGCTTGACCATTTGGAAGACAACATTCGCCGTGTTATTGCCGATATACGGCCACAAATGTTGGAAAAAGTCATCGAAAATTGGACGTCCAGATTGGACTACATCGGAGCCAGCCGTGGCAGTCCTATGCCAGAAATCATATTTAAAATGTAATTCCACAAGATTATCTTTCGAATAAAAAAAAATTCATGTCAATCGAATAATACATCGTTGTTTTATTGCAATTTAAAGTTCTATACCTCTAAAAAAACACCCTTTACAAGGTGAAATGCATTTCAGCAATGATTCATTTACAAACAAAAATCCAAAATGATAAAAGCTGATTTCCTAGTCTGAATGAAAGCATAAGGGAGTGTATTTATAATTGGATCATTAAATGTAGTGGCTTGCTTGGGAGTAGACATAATGCAATTTTTGAAAAGCTTATCCAATCAGTTCACTTGAAAAGTTTTAGAACATTTCCAACAGGGTAATGTTCATAGTTTTTGTTACCAAGTGTACTTGAGATTTAAAAAGACTTTTAATTACAATTTGAAGCCCAGTGGCTGAGTGGTTAGTGCATTGCGCTTCCACATCCCATGTCTGAGGTTCAAACCCCGGACTGGGTAAGGTTGACGCAGCCTTTCATCAAAATCATGAAAAAAATAAATGAGTACCAAGCTTGCTTGGGAACTTAACACTGGGGGGTTTAGTGTCAGACTGACCGGAACATCTGCTCCTGCCCCTCAGGGCCCAAAGTTGCATATACTGAGTTGGGCATAGTAGGCCTTGGCCCTCACAGACTGTCACGCCAATAAGTTAAGTCTTTCTTTACAATTTAAGGCATTTTTTATTAAAATTTGACTTTAAATTACAAGCTCAAATTTATAAAATTAGCGAAATAATAATAAATTTCTTTCAAAATAAAAATTGAAACATTAACGAGTTTTTGTGAGGGTAAAAGGTTCAAAATCTGAAATATCCAACTAAAAAGGTAAAAATACAGAATTTTAACATTTAAATGCATGTTTTTTTAAATTTGTATGCAATTTTTTTTATAACTACCACTAGCTTTACAGCAAATCAGCTAAGCAAAAAGCTATATCTTAATAAAATTAAAATATAAAAAATTCAGACAAATTATCACCGAGAAATAATAAAGCAATGTCATGAAATAATACACATGTCAAGAAATAATAAAACTAGATAGTTAAATCATTAGAGCGGGGTTTTTTTCAAGCTAAAAATCAACTTACAAGATAATTTTTAAAAATATTAACTTTCCTTACAAATCGTAATAAAATCATTTATCAATTTAAGAATCAAAAAATTTTAGATTCCATTTTAAAAAAACTTCGATTTAATAAGATATAACATGTGTTAAATATAAATTAGTATATTACACAACGATTTATCATTTAGCCCTCTTTAATGTTGTAAATGCAATGTTTTCATCCATTTTTATCACCTAAGAATAAAAATGAAAAAAGCTAATAATTTACCTTGCAGATGCCAATGCAACAGCCCTGGCAGCTGCAGCCTCGTCAGCTTTCTTAGCCTTTCGCTCAGCAGCAAGTTGGGTTTCACACAGTGTTCTCATCTTTCTTTCATCCAGAAGTCGCTTTTCAAGAGAAGATATAGTTAACTTATCCTGCTGTCGGGCGGTGGTTAAAGTTTGAAGCCTGAAAATGCATGAAGAAAATATTTCCTGATAAGTTTAACATAGAAATTTTAATTGCAAATATATTCATCAGCAGGTATTAAAATATTAAACATATATCAGAATATGATAAATTCCTATCTGAAAACTAAAACCTATTTATAGTCCAAAAGCATGTAAACTAGCTCCATCAAAATCATTTTAATAATAAAGATTACAATTTAATATAATTAAAATTGTAATTTAACACAAATTAAGATATAAATTTCATTTTTTAACACAGTTTGTTTAACTATTGTCTATTAAAATTCCAAGAAAAACATTTTTATATAACACTTTATTTAATCGCTTTTATTATTTATTTTCATATTTTTCAAATCAACTTCATGTGATTTTGTAATTCCTCAAACATATGTAACCTTTAGAGATTGATGATTAATTTTCAATTCCACCTTTTATTTTTTTTCGGAGAATTTTCTGAATTACGTCAGAAATACATGTAGTAATTTGTGTTCAAATTCATCATTTTAAGATTGGTGCAGTAATTAAAAAGTGCTTTTTTAATGTATGAAATAAAGTATCATTCTATTGTACCCACCACTACATATATTTGTCGCTTTAATTTTAGTTACTTGTGATAAAGAGGTGAACCTGGAGAGGGGAGCGAAAACATCTGCTTGATATTACACTCAATATTTCTAACACAAAAGAAATGAGAACATAAATACATCTAACTTCAATTCATTTTGGATAATTTCAGCCTTCTAATCCAAAAATTATACTATGTAGAAGTACTGTAAGAAAATATCTCAAAGAAAGTAACAAATAAATGTGCATGACCAGTGCTGCAAACAGGAAATTTTAAAGTGTATGTGCATCATGCTCCAATATGCCACCTAGGGGTGTAGCTACACCATATCAATGATACGGAGCCTCAACATATTTAACTACAGTACCACTAACAGAGTTTCCCTATCTAAAACAGGGCCCTCTCAGAGCTAGCTACGTGAATGATACCACCTAACATATTCTTTTGATTGTCAATTTTCGAGAACAGAAAACAGTTAAAAATTAATTATTGAATAAATAATTAGGATTAATTAATAAAATTAACCATTTATAACAAATACAGAATTAAATTTTACGTAATATATACATAGAATTATAGTCAATCAAAAAAAAAAAATCAAGGGCTTTGGGGGGAGGGGGTCCGGATCTCTTGTGTGCACCAATGATGGCAGTACATTATCGAAAGTGAAAAGATCAGAGATCAAGAAACAGTCAATGATAGTTCAATAAAGAAAATAACCAGTATTTCATCCAATGTTAAAGGAAAACATCCCAAACAGAATATCTAACAAGAAGCAGCTGAACTAATTTCATATACAAAGAGAAAAATAGTTGATAGCAGCTCTAGATGTACATGGGGATAGTGAATCAATGAAAAAATATTATATCACACTCAACAGTGCACTGAACAGAAGGAGTGTAAGAAATCCTAAAATCTAAATTGGTGTTTGTCACTCAACGAGTCAGATGCTTTTATTCTTCCTATGTACACTTGTGGAACTGGCTGAAAATATTCCTGTTCCCAAGTCTATGGTTAAAATCCTGACATTTTCGAATGAATGCATGCATGTTAAGGCGATAAAACTTTAAATAATTACAAAAACATGTCTGTAATATTTGCACAGATGAAATTGAAAATTAGTAATTGTGTAACTGTCAAACCAAATAGTGTAAATAATAAATTTAATTAATGTTTGCTTAATTATTCCATAATGAAAACTATTGCAAGTCAATTTGTTAAATGTTAACAAATTTAAAAGTACCTAGAATGATTTTTGTATATTGTTCTAGCTCTTTGTTAAGTTAAATTATTCTTTGTTTACATATGTTTTGTTATATTGACTTACTGAACCAGGAAATTATGTAAATATTAGGTTAAACTCTGCATAATATTAATAAAACCTGCACTTCTTATATTTCTCAGGGTAAGCAGTCAAATGACCATTATTTGTAATTACAGATATACTAGAAACAGTGAAATGGGAATGTTAAAGGATAGGAAAAAACTTTGACAAATAAGGAACAGATAAAAAAAAATACATATACAACACAAAAATATCTCATTTAAAAAATTAAACTACACTCAAGATTTAAACTTTAAAAAAGGAGAAAAAAAATCTCATGTTAAGACTAGCAGCATTGTATATCATACTTGTTTTGTAAAGTTTCATTATCTTGTTGTAGTTGAAGAAGTTCACTCTTCACAGAACGTTCACCCACAGAAATGTTGTGTATTTGACTTCTGAGGTCTTGTTCAGACTGCCTGCTTGACTGAAGGTCAACTTTTAACCTCTTAATGTCAGCTTCAAGTCTGTAAAAAACATTTATATTCCTTTTTCAAACTTATACATAAATTGCCATATTAAAAAGCAAAAAAAATCAAAAACGAAAAATGCATACACTAACTTAAGTATCACACAAGTCATTTTATGTATGCATACATACATATTTAGATACATAAAGATGAAACAGAAATTCTTAAAAACCAAAATAAGAAAAAAAAATTAATAAAACACCAAAAAACAAAATCTCAATGGCAAATATAACAAAATAATAAAATTTAAATTTATTTAAAAATTTATAAATTAACCAAGTGCAACCTCAGACTTAGGACTAAAAAGATGGACTAGATTAGTCTGGTGGTACCAACCTTCTATTGCATCTTGGTAGGCTAATTTAAAAATATACAAAATGCATTAAAATTTCAAAAAAATTTAAAAGCTAAAATTTTTAAAAATCGAGACATTTCCCTCTGTAATTTGAAAAATATTAAGACAAAAACATTTCAATGCTATAACAGGTAAGAATATAACAGACTCTAAATACAAAAAAAAATCCACTCAAAATTATATCCCCCATTTAGGGAGATAAGCATAAAAAAATGTCCGAAATACCAGTTATAAATACATTTCCATAAATTAAAAGAAATCTTAAATATTAACCATATGTAAACATTTGGTGATAGAAAAAAAGTTGTTCAGTATATTAATTAAAAATAGTCAAGTAGTATAAATTGATTTTCACTAATAGATTTTAGCAGACTAAATAAAAATATAAGGTTTTTTTTTTTTTAAAAAAAAAAAGGAGACTGAAAAGGAACAATCCATTTTAAATATAAATGTTATTCTTAAGAGAATTTCAAATTACAAAACCACAATTTTCAATACATCTTGCCTATTTTAAATATAATGCATAGTGTAAAAATTGTTTTCTAAGTACAATTCATTTGAAAATCAGCATGATCTAAAATGTTAAGCACATAAATGTAAATAAGTAATTATCATAAAACTCTGGATAACAAACATTAATAGTTCATTAAGCAAAATATTGTAGGATAACATTAAGACATTTATATAACTGCACTGAAGTACATATATTATTAATGTTGAATAGAAAGTTCAACATAGCTGAAGATATTGTTTAGAAAAATTTATGCTCAAATATATAGACAAAAGGAAAATACAGAAAAATAAGTTACACATTACTTGTCAATAGCAAATAAATGCATTAGAAATAGCAAATGTGTATGCCAGACAGATTCTTGGCATACCTATCGTGATTGTCAGTAGGCAGATCCCAAGAGCTTGCACTGACATCACTGTAGCAGATGATTTCGACTTTAGCTTCTTCCCTCGCCAGCTGCAATGTGAAGTTGATGGTAATGTTTTTGAATCATTACAATGCAGCACTGCAGAAATTACAATGGTTTATTCAGAAGAAAATGCATTGGATGCCAGCCTTAAGTTGATCCAGAATAAATATAACCTAATATGGCTGAATGCTCAAACCATCTGCAGGAAATTTTTTGACCCTCCAACCCCTGGTTTCACTTTTGTTCTCGACAATCTAGTTTCACTTTTGTCCACATGTGTCTGAAGGAATTCATTTCTAGTCAGCATATTCCCAGTAACCAAAACGAACAAACAGCTGTTACACATTAGCTCCAATCTCAAACGATATGCTTCAAAGACACATGTATATGAAAACTAATCCCTTCCTGTAAAGCATCAAATCTGTAGTGATCTATAAGTCAAGACCATCTTATAACAAAAAGTATTGCTAGGCTAAGAACAGGTCATTACAGAGGAATGAAATTTGATAGAATTGGTAGAAAATCTTATAGGAATTGTGATAATTGTTTAGATACAGAGCTAACACCTGCTCATATTTTTGACTGTCCTCCTATTCTTGCTGCTCTACAAGAGAAATAGGGGTCCTCTTTTCGTCAACAAATCTCTATGTGGACAATATTGAACAGATTGCCAGAACAGTCCTCTAGAGCCATGGTACCATCTGATTTGGTGCTGTCATGGACATCATCATCATTAAATTTAATGAATAGATAAATAGTAACAAAAACAAAAATAATAGTCCAACACCCTATATAGAAAGATAAATCGCTTTCTATTTTGACACTTATGGTATCTGATTTGGCCCTGTCATAGATACGACATCATCATCAACTAATCCCTTGATCTGATATTTTATGTGCAGCATCAAATGCATATGTCAGCATGAAATGTCACAAAATGCATTTTTCTTACCCACTTTTGGATGCATCAATACAATCGAATTCCTTCTTATAATAGTCTTTATACATTTGAAAGTAAACTGCTTTATCTTTGTAAAACATTATGGTAAAAATTAATGAAAACCAATTAATCAGTAGTATGGAACACACAAAATACAAACATGCCCAAGGCACAAAATAAGTAGATTTCCACGCTCACACATCATAAACTAATAATTAATTAAATATGATGTGCAAAAGGAAAGAAACTTCATGAATTTTTTAAGATTTAACGAAACGAGTTCTGTAGTTTTTGTCAGTTTTCAATCACTTTAAATGTAAAACAATAAATAGAAGCTGTATCTGAGAAAATAGTCAGAGGATGATTGACATTTTGCAAAAATGCACAATGAAGAACAATCTAACATAAAAACATAATGAAAGGCAGAAAAGCATACATTTTATTCAGAAACTGTAAAGGCTGGTAGGTATTTATTTGAGTTACATCAATAAAATACATTACAAAGTGGACATCCATTGAAAAGGCTTGAGTTAATCAAATTAAACACGACAAAATTTTAGCATAAAAAATGATCGATGGAAATTCAAAATCATTGTATTAAATATGATTATTTTTCTGTCTGATTAAACAATGACACAAATGTAATTTTTATTTCATTTCTGTAATACTCAGCCTACCACACTAAATTTTAATATCTTTTGGTTTGAAATTTTTAAATATTTTTATCACAATTCTCCTTAGAAAGAATACTTTTCAGTGATAAAAATATTTTAAACAAGAGTTACTGTTTGTGCCATTTATTACAAATCTTTCTATTTTCTTTTTCCTTTCAGACTAGGATTAATTTATCAATGTATGATGTAGGCTCCAAACAGTGGTGTAACGTACACCCCCGCATTGCGGAGGGGCCCAATGCCTGACTGACGCAAGTGCCTACCCTTTGTAAAATTCAACATGGGGGCCCAAAACCTGACTTTGCAGGGGGGCCCAAATGTACTCTATTATGCCACTGGCTCCAAATGTTCAAATTATACAATCAGAATTAAACTAGAGGTCTAGAATTAAACTAGATAGCAAAACAAGAATCAGAATTCCTGTTTTGATTCTGTTCAAGAATCAAAATATTGAAAAATTACAATTAAAAATTACAAAAAGTGAATGCTTATTTTAAAAAATATAATAGTAAAAATTTCTAAAGTGAAAAAATCAAGATTTACTGTAACATTACTACATATCTTTTGTAAAAAAAATATATTAAATGAACAGATTATGAAAAATATTCTTAATTTAACTAGCTTATATTAATTCAATCAATTTTTTTAAGAAAAACTGGCTTTTTTTATAAAAAAAAGATGACTATACAAACTTATACTAGTCCAAATAGAAAAACATACATTTCACAAAATGTTTTTGTGTGTTTGGTACTAACTTCAATTATATTTCAAAAATTTAATTGATTACAAAATAAAAACTTTGGAAATAAATCAATGATAAAACATCAATGAAGCAAGCTTGTTGCAGTACACATGGAAAAACTCTCATTACATTATTTAAACCTGTTTAAATGCTTTTTAAAGATATAAATACTGATGCCTTGAAATGCCCAGAGATGATGACAAATTATAAGAATGCAATCAAAGAAAAACTTTTGATTAGTGAAGCTGAGAATGATGAGGATCACAGTTGGGAGAGACTTAAGCTCATTATAACAGAAATTGCAAGTGAAATGCTTTCAGTGTTTGGAAAGAAGTTTAAGGAACTGGTATCACTAGGAATTTGAAATAATGAGTGAACAGAAAAATTCCCCGCTTATAGACTTGTGGTACAAAAGTACAACAGAAGATTACAAGAGGATATTAGAAGACAAGAAAAAAGACTATTCAAATAGGAGAGAATCTATTGGAATTATATATATTTAAAGAAATAGAAAATTTCAAAAAACAGAAAGAATCTAGAGAGTTTATAAAATTGTCAACAATTCTATATAGCTACATCACACTCAAGCCATAACAAAAGCAGCGAACTCCTTAATGATAAAACTGAAATACTCAAGAGTTGGAGAGAGCATTTCAAGACTGCACTTGATGGAAAAGATGGTGGTCCTTAAACTATGGTCCCTGGACCCCTTGAGGTCCCCAGCACCTTTCTAGAGGGCCCACGAAGGTCTCATTTAAGGTTAAGATTTCCCACTTTTGTTGTCTCTGAAAGGCCTCATGAAAAAATTGGAAGGTGCCACCCTAGACAAGGTCACTAAATTGCATTCCAATGAATAAGCTTTACTAGAAAACGTATTGATTAATATTTTTATGCCTTTCCAAACTATACATTTGTGTGAAAGAGCATTTTCAACTCTTCTTTATTTTAAAAACTACAGGAAAAAAACTTTTGGAAAGCGTAGAACAAGAATTGAGACAGCAGATTTCAAACATTACACTTGATACATCTAAACTAGAGATTGCAATACTGGTATACCGAATACCGGTATTTTGAGCCTTTACAATTTTGTAATACCGGTATTCACAAGCTTATATACCAGTATTTTGAGCCTTTACAATTTTGTAATACCGGTATTCACAAGCTTAAATACCAGTTTTTCGATATTTACCAGAAATTTTTTAAATTGTCTCCATTATAAGTTCAGGGATTGCCAACATAGCAAAATAGTACACGTTTTTGTTTTTATATCTCCCTAACGGGAGAAATTAATTAGACTGTGAACACAAAGTTGCATCGCACAATCAAGAAGTGATAAAATATGTGAATAATTGAAGGAGGCGGGTCAGAACTATTCTGTTACAGCTTGGAGCGATACTGCACACCTACAGGATTCGTAGTCTGATATTCATATTAGTGAAAACAAGGTTGTAGTTGTGAAGAAAGTATGTAATATTTTGATATTTTTTAAATTGGCGAGTTTGTTATTCACATTATATTTGCATATCATACTTGTATTTACATATCATCATGATTTTATACATGAAAATGAAAACAAAGAAAAGAGACTAATTCAAATTTATCAAGTTTATAATAAATTTTCATAAAATTTTTTACCCAGAAACCTTGTCCGCATTCAGAAGTATTTGATACAGTTATCGAAAATGATTATGACCCTAATGTCGATAGTAAAAAGGAATTGCCTCTTGAACAAAAATAAAAATCAGCTATAACTAAAAAATTTCAACAAACCAAAATACAATACAGAAATCGGATATATACAAAACCATTTAACGAGAAATAGATTTATTTGAAAATGACAGATTTAGACATAAATACTTGGAAAGGAACATCGCGTATTGCAAACAATACCACCTACTAGCTTAGAACTCGAAAGAGCGGTTTCAACAGCTGCTAATTTTTGCACAGAAATACATTCCAGGCTTAATGAAAGTACAATTAATTCAATATGTTTTTTAAGATCACATTTAAAAAATTTATAATAGTACCACAGGCTGAATAGTGATACTTACTTTTTTTGTGATTTATAAATAAATAAGATGTTCCTTTACTTTTTTTGTGATTCTTTATATACTGTTATAATTTAAAAATTAAAATTAATTTTATTGTGATATTTACACTCTCTAATAAAACTGGCAAATAAAACAAAGAAACATTTGTATTTTCTTTTTTTTTCCTAAAACTTCTACTTATAGGCATTAAAACTGGTATCCTGGTACTAAGATCTAAAAAATACTGAATACCAGCATTGAACTTTTGGTCCGATATTGCAATCCCTAACCTAAACTGAACTCAGTGGCGCAACAGCCCATGAGGGGCAAAGGCCTACTGTGTCTATCTTAGTTTACGTGACCTAAGGCGCTGGGGGTGCATATGCAGATTTTTCAGTCAAGTAATCAGTCTGATGCGAAACCCTCCAGTGGTCAGTTCCCAAGCAAGCTTGGTACTCATTTATCGATCAACCAATGGGATGAAAGGCTGAGTCAACCTTGCCCAGCTCGGGATTTGAACCCCGGACCTGTGGTGTGGAAGTGCAATACACTACCACTCAGCCAATGGGCTTCATACTTGATATGTCAACATTTGTAAAAGAAATGCAACACATTCCTTCACATTAAAAATTTTAATTAAAACAGTCAAGTACATTATTTATTTGAAATCTGGATTTTGTAATATTTTTAATTAGATGTTGACTGTTTTCTTAACGAAAATAAGTGTTAAAAAAATCTATTTAAGTAGCAGAGACAATCTTAAAACTATTGAGGAACCTTTAAGTCACCTCAGCCGTATGTTGGGAGTCAGGAGGGTTGTTCAAAATCTTGGGGGTCCACGGTATCAAGCTGATACATAAAGGGGGCTGTGACGATCGAAAGTCCACTGGTCTAGAAGAATCAGAAATAGTGTCAAATGGTGCAAACCAGAGCCAAAAGGATGATGGCGTAGACCAGGGATGGTGAACCAATGGCACGCGACAATATTTTAGGCACGCCTGTGATCAAAATTGTTCATGTTTTATTTCAAAGTAACACAGTTCACTATGAAATACGAACAATCGGTCGCGGAGCGGCGGAGTGTACACTCGTTTTTTATTGTTTCTTAGTTACGTCTTGAACTACAGTTGCTTATGGTGCAAAATTTGTCATGCATAGCATAGTCACACTATTGTATTTTAAAGTTTATTTGTATTATATTTATGATTTTTGACTGTTCTTGAACGTAGGTAGTTCAGCAAAAGAACAAAAAGTGCAAGGTAGTAAGTGTAACAGAAAATTTAAAACTTGGTGAATCTAGAAATATGGCATGTGATTAATAAAGGCAGCAAAGCAGTGTGTGTTTTATGTTCTGGAACAGTGGTATGCAGATCGTAAGTAAAACGGCATTTTGAGATAAATCACAAATCTTCTTGTCAAAAAAGTGTACCACAGCAAAAATAATTGATTTGAGACCATTTGGCAGATGACTCCAATTCAGCATGTATTCTACTAAAAGTTACATCTTTCAATCCTAATATAAGTTATTTGTCATCCAAAATCTGCAGCAACAGAAGTCACACTAATGTTACTTTAATTTGAATTACAAGTATAACTAAAACATTTACAACTATACAGTGCAAAAAGTTTTTTTTTGTAGTAAATAAAGAGTTTTGAGTTGTATATTATTGAGTTGAATTTTATATTATTTTTCCAATAATCACAAGTCAAAATTATTTGACGCCACATCTATACCTCATTAAACACTTCTTTAGAAAAAATAGCACGTCGATTCATAAAGGTTTGCCACCCCTGAAGTAGACCCACCATCTGTTGAATGAAGAAATTAAACATTAATAGCATCCGATCCTGCCGAACTGTTATTGTTTAAAGGTAAGGTCTTGAAATTTAACTTATTAAAGGGATGCATACTGTGATCCCTTTGATAAGTTAAATGGACTGTGGAAAAATTGCCCATTGAATGGGGGGATGGATCCTTATGTCTAATATTCAAGAAAAGAGACATGTTTGAATGCAGAAACTACAGAGGAATTATCCTGTTAAATACAATACATAAGGTATTCTCTAACATCTTGGCTGAATGACTAGATGAATATTCCAATAAAATAGTAGGAGAATATCAATGTAGATTTCAAATAGATAGATCTAGATTTGATACAACATTAGACAGCTACTTGAAAAGACCAGAGAATATGGCATTGATACATATCACCTGTTCATTGATTTTAAGATAGCTTATGACAGCATTGATATGAAGAAGCTGTATGAAGAAATTTTGGAATTGGGAATACCCAAGAAATAGCTTCACCTGATAAAGATGACCCTTAATAAAGTGAAAGCAGAATTAAGTTGGGGGCAGAACTATCGGATGTGTTCAATACTGAAAAAGGATTACAACAAGGATATTCTCTTTCAAGCCAGTTATTTAACGTTGCCCTTGAAAAAGCAATAAGAGACTTTCGTACACAAACACACACAAAAAAAATTTCACATAGTCTGTACAACTGTTAGCATATGCAGACAATATAGACATAGTGGGAAGAACAAGAGTAGAGATTGTTGAAGCATTTTGTGCACTTGAAATGGCAGCAAAAAAGATGGGTTTGACTGTCAATGAAGAAAAGAAAGAGTTTATTGCAATCTCAGACTAGAACTTGAAGCAAGAACTACTGACAATATACATAATTATGTTTTTGAGGAAGTCCGTCAATTCAAATACTTAGGTACAATAGTAAATAATATAATGATCAAATTAAAAAAAATAAACATAGATAATAGATGTTACTACGGTTTGAGAAATTAATATAAATCCAAATTTATAAGCAATGAAACAAAAGTACAACAATACAAAACACTTATATGACCTGTAGTTCTACATGGCAGAGAATGCTGAACGATGAGAAAACTGGATGAGGAAAACTTGAATGAAAAATATTGAGAAAAATTTTGGCAGCAGTGAAAGAAAATGGGGTCTGGAGAATACTTTACACTTTTGAATTACAAAGGAAGTACAGAGAACCAAATTTAATTAAAGTAATTAAAGCTTCACAACTAAGACTGCTTCCCCACATATTCAGGTATGATAACGATAACCCAATTAAGCAAATAACGTTTTTGAAACCAGAAGGCAAGAGAAGAGGCAGACCCTGTATAAGATGGCTATACAATATAGAAAAATGCTTGCACAACATCGGCACAAAATAGATGGAAAACAATAGCAATAAACAAATCAAAACAGTTTAAATTAAGACAGCCTTAAGCAGAAATCGGCTGTGTAGTGCTTAAGAAATACTTTTTAAAAACAATAAAAAATTTCAACTATTTTTAAATTTTAATTTATTGATTACCACTTGAGAAAAAGTATCAAAAAAATCTATGATAAAAAAACAATATCGACAGAAGAATCAGTAAAGATGTCCACTCTTTCCCTTCTCCTTTTTAATGAATTACATGTTTCATAAAATCAAAAAAATGCAATATAGTGCAATAACAAAATTTAAAAATTCTGATTGCTTATGAAAATGTTACAGAGAAATATCTGCAACTACTGATAAATAATAGCTGAATTAATGATAGAGACTAAACCAGTATTAAGCTTAACATTTCTGAGGTACAGTGTAGTTTGTAAAGAAAAAAAAATCGACACCTCCATCTACTGGGAACTATGAATAGATTGCCCTCAAGAATGCATCTCAGTATCAATAGTGAATGGAGGTCAGCAAAAAAAAAAAAGGATTCCACTCCAATGATTTTCTTTTTTGCATAAAATTGAGACTGGGAACAAAAAATTGATTTCTTTCTGAAATCTAGCCATGCGAAAACATGGCAACATCTTAGTGAGTCCGAAAAATTCTCCATTAAGTGTGGTCACTTTGAACAAAAAGTCATGTGTGTTTAGTAGAATTTCAAGGGAGTGTTTCATTATATTCCACATGGTATCACACTGTAAACAATAATCACTATAATCAACAACTATAGCAAATGCACACTTCTGAAAAGGCTCAATATCCAACATTAGTCAACAAAAAAAATGCACTCCCCTGCATATAACCCAAACATTGCCCAGACTAATTACCATCCTTTTTAAAAAAATCTTTGGCTCACTTTATATTTGGATTATTGTGGTTGACAAAAAAAGGATGCAGCAAGTTCTTAACATATAAGCAAGTCGAATGGAACAAGCATGGAATTAAATTTTTAACAGAGATATGGCAAAAAAAATAAATATATATATTTCATTATGAAATTTTCAGGAATAAATTTTTACTATTTTGTGATTGCTGTGCATTCAATTTATAAGAAAAAATACAAAAAGATTTTTGACTCAGCATCATTGGCAAACAGAATGGCATCAAATTGAAATAGTTCTTAAATCTAAGAAAACATATTTTACTACAAAAAGAGATAAAATAATATAATATTTTTCCATAGTAGAGATTTTATTATTATTATTATTATTGTAAAGGAAAATCAAGGCAATAAAAAACTAATTTTAAAATAAACAACATTTTTTACAAATAAATTATACCTTAAATCTGTAATAGAAAAAAAATATGACTTTTATATTTTCAGTAAACCCCTCAGTGCAACTTGATAAAACTGGTAAATAAAAAACCTCAAAGAGAATTAGAACATTGTGTCATTTATGTTTTAATCGTTTAAATAACTTAACACAATTCCATAACACACACGTGTGTGTGTGGGGGTGTTTGTGTGTGTGTACACAGTCCAGTCATATTAATGTGACCACTGTAAAAAGCCAGAATAACCATCTTTCGCAGAGGGGAAAATAGTCATTTAGGATCCTCAAGGTATTCACTAGGATGTTGAGCCATGCCGACTCTATTGCTGCACTAGATTACACGCGTGAGGATCCATGATGCGAACAACCCGATCGACAGGGTTCCATAGATTATTGATTGGGCTTAAGTCAGGTGAGTTTTCTGGACACGGAAGAACGATAAACTGATCCTGGTGCTCTTTGAACCATGCACATATGCTGTCAGTTGTATGACACTCCGCTATGTCCTGCTGGTAGATGCCACCATCCTGAGGAAAAACAATGCGCATAAAGGGGTAGACATGGTCTGAAAGGACAGATGCGTACTTCTATTGATCCATCGTGCTTTCCACAATGATGAATAAACACAGAAATTTAAGGAAAACATTCTCCAGACCATAATGCTCCCGCGTCCAGCCTGAACCTTGCTAGCAATTGTTGCAGGGTGTTTGCTTTTAGACGTTTCATGCTGTATTTGCCACCAACCATCCGTCCGATGGAATATAAAGCGTGATTAATAAGAAAACTCTACCTGTCGCCTCTCATTGGATGCCCATTTGCGGTACCTGTATGAAAATTCCAGTCTTTGTTGCTGATGAACAGCAGTCAGCATAGGTGCATGAACCAGGCGCCTGCTTCGGAGAACCAGACGCAACAACGATTGCTGAACAGTAGTTTAGAAGACACTGTTGGTAGCCCCTTGGTTCATCTGGGTGGTATGTTGCTTAACGGTAGCACGTCTATTCTCCCGAACTCACCTTTGCAGCCATCAGTCATCTCTATCACCTATGGCCCGTGGTACACCACAATTGCCACGTCACTGATTTTGGACAGTCCCATTTTGCCATGCACTGTATACTTTAACCACGGTGACACACGAACAGTCCACAAACTTAGCCGTTTCGGAAATGCTTCCAACCTTTTCCCGAAAGCCAAAAATTATGCCGTTTTGGACTTCGGATAACTCTTTACATGTTTGTATTACGCCAACGATTGTAGTGTTTTCCGAAGCCCTCACACACTCTTTATATACGCTCAATAGCACTGCGATGCCAGCATCCTTCTGTGATTGGTTATTTAACGTCAAAGTCGAAAGTACGTGGTGGTCACATTAATGTGACTGGACTGTGTATATTGCTCCTTTTCTCGTAAAATTTGGTAGAATATACTTTAAGCACTGCTTCAAATTTCACTTGGATATTTTATTTATTCCATAGGTACAATCTCAACATGAATTATGTAACATATTGGTACTTGAATAATTAATCAGTAAAAGAATGACAATATTAATTTTCTAATCATTTGGGAAAAATTTGATACAATAATGCAAGTTAAGTTTATAAATTCTAAATAAAAATAACAATTCTATAACTGAAAGCAATATTTAGACTTTTCAATGAGTTTCTATCTGCATTCCTATAAGACAAATGTAACTCAGGATATTTAGTCCAGCATGTACATTAGTTGACAGAATAGAAAATATTTTTAAATTAAAATTATGTATAGATATCACCTCTATCAATTACTATATTCTCATGGGTTTACTTTTCATAAAAGAATATTTAGCTGAAATTTGGTAAAATAACTTACATCATTCTTACACACGTACATAACATATATATTAAAAGTAAATTAAAATAAAATAAACACTTCAAAAAATTATTTCATGAATAAGAACAGAAATGGCATATTTACAGGTTTTCACAAAAACACATGTAGCAGCCATTTGGACCACTAAATGTAGGCTGAATGAATTTAAATTTTACAGAAGAAATATTTCATTTGTAATCATTTTGAAAAAAGTATTAATAAAATATTTATCACCAATAATAATTTAATTGTGATGCTATGAATTATATTTCATGTAAAATATAATCTTACACAAAATCTTTTTTAAAAAATTCCATTCAAAAAAAATTTTTTTTTTCTTTGTTTTTAATTAAAATGTACATAACACCCTAAATTTTTATTTATATTACTTCCCATACATTATTTTCATTCTTGTTGTTCAAAAATTATTAGAAATTGAAAATTTTGGAATAATTAAGCCTAATAGTTCAATGTGTAAAAAATAATTGACACTAAGATTAGAACAGTATAGTTTTCCAAGCAGAATTTTTTTTAAAAATCTGGACTTATGGAAATGCAAGTAAAAGTAAGCTAATTCAGATTTCAAGCAATGCAAATAATATAAGATATTTCTTCACACACACACAACACAGTTTTAGGTTCCCCAAATTTGCTAATTAACTATAACTAACCTACCGCCTAAATTGAGAAATTATTCAAAAAAATATTGCATAATTTTAAATATCTATTTAAAATAAATACAAATGTTTCATAATTGACTATGCAGTATCAAACCTCACATAAAATAACAAAATTTGGGCATAAATATTTTATTTGTCATTTTTAATTTATTAAATGAACTAATGTAATACAAATGTGTTACAGCAAAACTATCCATCATCAAAGTATCATAAGATGCAACAAAATTAACATATACAAAAATAAAATATTCTCGTAAAAAGTTAAGGAGTCCAGCAAGCGCATTTTCTAATACTGTAAATTGACGCTGAGTAGTCTGTGGTTCTCAAATAGAAAAAAGGAAACTTCCGCAGGAAAACGTATTAATGGGATAAGAGAAACATATAAAAGTCACTAATATCGTTAACACTCAGAATACTGTTTGTTTTTACTTTAAAAAAAGTCCTTTATAGATAATAACTAAAAAGAAATTAATAGTTCATGACACATATAGTATAATTTTCAAGAAAACTAGGGGCCCACTAAAAATAAATGCCCCAAATCCCTAATATCTGGCAAGAATAACCTGTATAAGGTTTTAATTAAGTACTAAAGAGTCACAAATCAAGGGTACTTTCTAATCTTGTGTTAGGTAACCTTCTACTTGGCAAAGAGTAAATTGATGGGGCAGGATTCAACAAATTGTTTGAAGTCCTCTGAAGAAAGATTGAGCCATGCTGCTTCTACAGTTATCTATAATTATGGAAGTGTTCCCAATAAGAAAATATTGTGCACAAACTGACCTTTAGATCATCTGTTATATACAAACAATGGGATTCAATCTGGAGATCTAGGTAGCCAAATCATTCACTGAAATTGCCCAGAATGGTCTACAAACCAATTACCAACGATTTGGGCCCAATAATATGGTATGGAGCCACTACAAATTTGTACAATGCCATGTTGGCAACTTGGTTTCATTTCTTCTAGGAGTTTGCACTGTATTTGAACCCCACTATCAGCTCTTACCAAGTGGAGAATTGTGGTAAGTCTAACCAAACAAATTTTCCAGTCCTCTAGGGTCTAATCAATATGCTCACACAAGACCAGCAAAGGTGCTGCAGTCCATATAGCCTGCTGTTAGTCAGCACACTCAAGTAAGTTCTGCTGACATATTCTATTATTAAATCTCGCTGCACTATTCTCAAGGATGCACCTTTCATAAATTCAACATTGACTGTAGCTTAAATTGAACTGTTTCTTAAATCCAACATTTAATGCAGGTTGCTTGTTTGCTAACATGGGCATCACTGATCTTAATCATTAAGTACATTAAGTATTAAGTGGCAGTAAGCCACTGCACTGCATTTAGTGGGAGGTACATAATGTAATCATTACATGCAATGTTAATAATGTAAGGTATCAAATGAAATTACAAATGTGTAAAAGATGTAACAAAACCATGAGCATACCACTTGACCATAAGTGTCACGATTCTATTGAATCAATAAAGACTCTTAAGTTAATCATCTTAGACACAATTACAGTAACAATACAAATTGCTTATAACATTTATATGAAATTATTTACATGTGCGGCTGATATAATGTCTCCAATTAATTGAACAAGACAATTTTTTAAATGGTGAATTGCATATATTATGCAGCAGAATAATTTTTAATGGATAAACCTCTATAGAATCTAGGCACTTAGTCAAGCTATATATAAGTTCATGGAATGCATTATAATTTTTCTAATAAGCAGTTTTACATATATAGTTAAGTTGTTTTTTTTTTAATTCTTTCAACTACCATATTTTCCTGTATCTAATCCGCGGATTATGTGTTAAAAAAGTTTCAAATTTTGTTGTGCGTATTATACGCTGCAGCGAATTATCTGAGATAAAACATTCGCCATCAGAAAAGCTAACAACCAAGTTTTGAAAGAAATGCCGTTTATGTTTTATAAAATAAATAATAGATGTTGCTTTCATGACTCGGATGAAGTATATCGCCATAACTAGTTTTTGTCCAATTACATTCAAAAACGAATTCGATTCCTCGGAAGGAAAAAACAGTTACAAGTCGCTGATGCCATTTTCAATTTTCTCTTGATTAGGGCTATTACTTCCTTTGAAAGTTTTCATCATGTTGAAGCGAAAGCGTTAAGTTACACTCCAAACTTCAAGTTAAAAGTTATAGAGAAGGCTACCGAAGTCGGGGAAGCTGCAAGTTTTTTCAACATTGACAAATTGAATACTTGTTTGTGGAGAAAAAACAAGACCAACTTCGAAAATTGTGATTGATGTTAAAAAGCCGATAGTCATGGAAAACCTCACTGGCCAGAATTAGAGGAAGAAATAAATAAATGCATTTTAAAAGAAAGAGACAATGGAAAAGCAGTCTCTGTCTTAATTTTTTTGCTGTTAACTTGCTAATCTAAAAAAAAGTATTTTGTCGCATGTACTGTTTTGTTTAACAACTCAAAACATAGATGGCAGTAGCAAAGCATTTTTTTGTTTCACTGAGATTATCGTAAAAAATTTCATAATTTTTTTTCTGTACAATTTCTTACTTCTATTTTTAATTATATTGTGTATTTTTTATCTTATATGACACTCATTATCGGCAGTTTATATTTTTGGATTATTCACCGTAAAAACTGCCACGGATAATACAATGTTAATTTTTTACTTGAAAAAAAGGCTTTGTGGATTATACGCCGCTGCGGATTATATACAGGAAAATACGGTAATTGTGTTTTTTTTTAAAACTAGATATTCCTTAGCTTATATGTATCACTAAGTAATACTAGTAACAGTGAAAATTTTTAACTATGCTTAATTGATGATAATGTATATAAAAAACATTGAAGTCATAATCTAATTATTTATAAACAAATCATTTATAATTATTTTTCATTTTTTCACACTTTAGAAACTAATAAATATCATAACCATTATAAAAAAAAACAATGAGATTAATGCTTTAAAAAACAACTCAGCTCTCATAATTAAATATAAAATATCTTTAATTTTTGACATTCTATACATAGCTCTTAAAACTGCTAAGTACAGCTCATTAAATTTTATATGAAAATTAATTATTTTATTATTTCATTAGAATTCCAAATAAATTCAATCATAAATATCTCTTTTAGAAACATTAAGTACAAGAGGAAATACTGTATGAAATCTTATAACTGCAAAATTGGATAACTTAGTACACAGATATGTTTTTTAATACAAAACACGTAAACCATAAATACTCGTAATTTTAAAGCTATTTTATTTAAAAACAAAATATAAAATATCACCGTAACTTAAAAAGTAAAAAAATATATTAATTTATGATTTTACACAAAATAAAAGTAAAGATTGCAATAAAAAAGTATCTACACAATATTATTCCATCTACATAATAATACATGTTTTATATTCATACTGGTACATTTTCAAACAATAAAAAGCAACACAAAAAAATTTTGATTAGACATTATACTTTATTTTAAGTGTTTATATAAACACATACAAAGAATCAGCCTTAAAAAAATGCATTTCTCAAACAGAACCTTACAGTAATAGCCTAAAATACATATTCATATCACAGATTTTTTTATGCGTATCTTCATAGCAGTTTCTGAAATTTTGTAATTCTTCATAATTTTTTATTTATGTTGTCACTGTCTATTCTAGAAAAATTCCTCGCGATCATCTTGGTACCTACATATAAATTAAATCATAACACAAAGTTAATACTCACGACAGTTTCAAATCCTTGAAAACATGTTTCAATTGTAACAAGATAGTATTAAATGTTTGTAAAGACCATTACAATTATACTTTTTTTTCATATTTAAAGTCTTCATCAATGCATGCCTTCATATTTATATGACAGTGATTTATAATATCAGTCAAAAATTTTAATTTTTCTCAAATCATGATTACTCAACCACTCTCCATTACAAACAGAAAACTACTTGATGATTTCAAATAAAGTAGAAATTTGAAAGAGAGAAAAAATATCAATAGAAGCAAAAATTTTATTTGTCAGTATAAAAGAGGAAAAAATAAAGGAAGAATATATGGAAATTTTGTAAGTGTGTGTGAAGAAAAAATGTATGTTCTGTATAAGCATTGTTCAAAAGTTTTTTTAACATTAAGAGACAATATATATTTATATATATTATATAAATACATATAACACATAAAAACATACAAATATAACAGGATTTTTTCTCTCTAGGGGGATTTTAGTTTTCATTATTTTTAAATATTTATGAGATATCTGATATTTAAAAGGAATTAAGAAAAACTTGTAAAGAAAAATATACTAACAACTCTTCTTTATAATATTAAAGAATTGTATTCCTATTAAAATAAAATCATAGAATATATTCATTAATAATACATTACAAATACACAAACAAGTGGCAATGATCGAGCAACATCAAAACACTGTTAAAATATGAGGAGAAATCATGTCTTAAATAACAAATTCAATTGCATAGTCCTAAGTTTAATTAACTTTTTCTTGGTCAGAATTTTTTTTTAAATTTTAAATCAAATTCACAGGTCTGAAAAAAGCTTTCATGTAATTGATAATAATTAATGTGTTCTATTCTGAATTTCTTCTTTTCAAGCACAACAACCGGTTACCAGGCAAAGCTGTCTCAGTCAGTTTACACCATCTTGATCTATTGGATGTTATGTTTCTCTATCAGCTAACTCCCAAGTCATTCACTTTTCTGCTTTCTGCCCTTTGGAGTTCGGAAAGTTATTTTCTTAAAAGGATTTTCATCACTATATACCATCGAAATACATGTCCTAACTACTTTATTTGGGAAGCCTTGACTATGTTGGATTCTTTGTATTTCAATTGAAGTCCAAGGTTGTATCGTATTCTCCACACAATTTACGTTTTCTCTAACTGCACTAAAAAATTTTCTTAAGATTTTCCTCTTGAAAGTCATCAGTTTCTCTTCATCTTCTATGTTAATTGTCCAGCATTTGCTGCCATATAAAGTAATTGGTCTTACTAATCTTGTGCAACTGTATTTTTGTTTTGCTACTTATGTATTTTGATTTCAATTGGTTTTGCAATCCCTGATAACATCAGTTAGCCATCTTAATTCTATTTTTGATTTCAATTTTTATGTCATTACTATTATTTACAATTGTGCCTAAGTATTTAAATTGACTCACTTATTCAAACTCATATCCATTAATTTTCAGCAGTTGTAGATTTGAGATTCTGTTTGTTATTGCCATAAATTTAGTTTTTCCTTCATTGACCGTCAATCCTATGTTTTTTGCTGCTACTTCAAGTGCACTGAAAGCCTCTACTATAGCTGCCTTAGTTCTTCCCATAATATCAACATCATCTGTAAATGCTAGCCATATTAAAACTAGCTACGCTAGCTTCTCTAGTGCTATATTAGCAGATGATATGACAGAGAGTCTCCTGTTTCAGTTCTTTTTCAGTATAGAGAATGCATCCAATCATTCTGATCCAAACTTTACTCTACATTTTTTTCTCTTGAGTGTCATTCTTATCAAGTTAACCAATTTTTTAAAGATTCACAGCTCCAACATAACCTGATAAAATTTCTCTCTAATGATGCTATCGTAAGCTATCCTGAAGTCAATAAAAAGATAAGTATCTATAAGAAGTCAATAACAGTTCTCTGGTCTTCTCAAGTATTTGTCTAATGCTGTGTATTTGATGTGTAGTTAATCTTCCTTTATAAATCCACACTGGTATTCTCCAATTACTCTGCTAGTATAAGCAATGAGTCATTTTGCCAGGATGTTTGAGAACATCTTGTATGATGTGTTCAAGAGAGTAATTTCTCTTAATTCATACAATATAGCTTGTCTCCTTTCTTACATATTGGGCAAATGGAACCATCTTTCCACAGTCCAAATATTAGTGATAGTGGCATGTATTTCCTTGATGAGTTTAGGCTCCTTTATGTTCAGAAGCATGGCTTTGATACCCTCCAGTCCTGCCGAACTGTTATTATTTAGTTTATTTACTGCTGTTTCAACTTCATCTATGGAAGGTGGTTCTATTTTTTTCACTTGTGAGGGGGTGTCCAGATTATATCTTCCTCTTTTTCCTCTAAAGTATTTTTTCCTTCAAGAACCATTTTCAAATGAATTTAAAAACGCTAAAATTCTTTTTTCTGGGCTGGTCATTTGTTGCTGTGCTACTAGTAACCACACATTCATGAGCTATCTAATTCACTGACATTCAATTTTTCCTGTAATGCCCCCAATTTTTTAAAAATATACTATCATGTAATATATATATATATTACATGAGAGAATATATTTAAAAAAAATTGGGGATTTACAGGAAATTATTTATATACACATATATATATATACATATATATATGTACATATATATGTATACATATATATATATATGTACGCACAGAATTTTACAACTTTTCTTGGTTAACAGAACATAAAAACAACATTGAAATAATTTATTGCTAACTCCCACTTAAAAAAAAATACTCAATTATGAAGATCAAAATTATCTTAGAACAGTTTTTTAGTATAAATTCCAACAGATATCATGCTGCTAATTGAAAATTATGCCACTATTTTTACATAAAACAATATTAAAAAAAAAGTAAAAAAAACTATATATATACAAAATAATTATGTTTCCCATTTTCTACAATGCAATTTTTCCTCTTTGTAAGCAAGCAATGGTGATTGTGCAAGCACAAAACAACCCAAACCCACCATGTCATATTGACCAAGAAAGGATTAAAATTTATATTCCCTTCCTTTGCTAAGCAATTAGCTTTTGGTAATAAAGTAATAGAAGATCAACAGCACAAAAGAGTAAAAAGTATTTTTTATACTTGACAAAATGCTGTATTAAATAATTCCATTTAAAAATTAGGATAAAAAAGACAGCCAGATACAATTTGAGTTAAATATTTTTTACAATGAAAGAATTTGATGAATGATGTATGTTGAAGTCAGAATAATGTTAAGGAAGAAAATTAATTCAGAGTAAATACCAATACTTTTTCCTTTAAAAAAAGAAAAGCATGTACTAGGGAAGAAATATATTATAAATGAATAAATTTCAGAGATTTTTGAGCAAAATATTTATTTGGTTATCAGATTAAAAAAAGTGATGACAGATCTAAATTCAAACAAAAGTTTATAGAAAGCACTAAAAATGCAAAACATTTAAGTATAAATAATAAAAACAATATACAATCTATCAAGTTTTAAAAATTCCAACCTGTATGTGTGTTCATCTTTTGGAGAGCTGAAGTTGCTGGTGGTAACCTCCTTTGCAGAATTACGGCTTCTCCTTGAGCTCCCTGTGTGTAGACTTGTAGGTAGATTGTCTTTCACACCATTGTGGCTCCATTTGCTGCGTCCATGCGACGAACCTGTCGTTGCATGGCATGCAACACCATTGCTCTTGAAAGTTGGTTTTTCACGCTCACAGCTTTCATCACTATCGTCAAAGTCATTGACAGTTTGTTTAGTGAGCTGCGTCTCCATGTACTGATAATCCTGTTTATCCACAACAACAGAACTATTATTGTGTTTCCGAGACTCCCGTGAGTCCAGTTCTGAATAAGATGAAGTTTTGCTGTCAATACTATTTGAAGGAGACAGCGTCGTCAAACTGTTCTGACTATTTGTACTGTTAGAGTTATTGATATTGTTTCCACTACAAATGCTTTTTCTTCCATGACCATGGTTTGCTGTAACACAGTGACCATTAGAGATTACTTCCTCTGCTGCTTTGGAAGCTATAGTGTAGGAAGGAAATAAAAAAAAATGTTTGATGAAGAATGTAAACAATACATTTCATGGCAACATTAAGTATTATACATCAACTTAATTTTGAAATCTACTACATTTATTAAAACCGTTAGTTACATTAAAGGAGGACTAAAGGAATTAAAATTAAAAAAAGAAATGTGAGTGCCATGCAATTAAACAATCCATAAATATTAATTTTAATACATTTGCTACTTTTGAAAATTGCATTTTTGCTAATCATTTTCATATGAAAAATTACAATGCTGATATATTTTATGTAACAAATGAAAAACGTTTTTCAATTAAGCAGCAAATAAAATATTAATCATGCTTTTGAAATGAAATTCATTGTACTTTTTTTTAACAAAAATGTTGCAATAAAAAAAGTATTTAGCAATATAAAAATTGTAAAACACAAAAATGTATAACGGCAAGTAATAAATATTAAAATGAAATTTCCAATGGACACACAAGGTATAAAATATAAAGCAGTAATCTAATAAAACTGATGTGCAAGAACTATTTGCAATTTGTATTGAATGTTGTTGAATTTTTTAGTGTTATGCATTCATAGCTCAGAACCATGGAGATTATTCATGAAATTTAATGTCAATTCCAACACAAGAAATTTAAGATGAAAAAATTAAGTTACCTTTTTCTTTTTCCTGTGTACAAACATTTGCTATGCTTGGTGCTTCCGCAGGTAATGCTTGTTGTAATAATTGGATGTAAAATTCATTTTCTTTGGCAACTTCTTTTTGTTTTCGCTAAAATAATAATGCAAAATAATATCAAGCATAATATATTTAGTTAATTTAACTTCCTTTAATTAGGTACAGAAAATAAAGAATAAAAAGATTCAAAAATCTGATAGAAAAACGTAGTTGTTTCAACCATGTTATACCTTCAAACTATTAAAAAAAATTACCCTACATAAATCATTTATATCAAAAAATAGATTTTATTGGAAAATTTCCTTTCTCAATAAATTTATGGGTAAAAATATATTAAACTAACTATAATGTAAAAACAGATGAAACTGTTCTTACTATCTATTTAAGTGAGTACATTAATATCTGAAAAGTAAAAAATTTACTCATTTAAAAACTTTACATAGAATATTTAAAAAAATTAAAAACTGTAACAGCTGCAAGAACTAAAAATAAATTTATATTAATTCTCTGATTTACTAGAGAACTGTCCTCAACATAATAAATTGCAAAACATTTCTTTAAGTAGTTTATATTTTCTTTAATTGAACCTTTTTAAGGGGTTATTTCTTTATAACTGAGGTATAACAGTAACACATGAAATTAATTTTTGAAAAAAAAATAAGCCGTGTGCTTTATAATAATTATAAAATATCTGAAAATACAGAAAATTTTCAAGGTATCACAGGAAATAATAAATGTATTTTAACAAAAAATGCATTATAATAAATTTAAAATATATTAATTTAAAAAAACAATATTTGTTCATTTATTTTACAAAAGATAGCTACAAAAAAAAAAGAATTCAGCTAAAATTAAACCCATAACAAATTTAACACCTATAATACAAATAACACATACATAAATTATAAAATACTTAATCTTTTTTGTTGCTGTTGTGACTAATGCCACCTGCCTGACGAAGCGAGATTGAGGCCCGCGAAATTCATCGCAGCTAAGGGCTAGAATTTTTTACGCCTGTCGTTAGCCTTAGCTTTGAGCACCATGCTCAGTTCTACTCCAATTTAGAGGGTGAAAACCCTGGGGTGGCCAGAGGCCTCCCACTTCTCTTCCCCTTCCACCAACCTTCAATTTTCTTTAAAAGATATTTAATAGTAATATTTCAAACATAAGAATGACTTTTTATTAAAAGAAAATTCTTAGGTAAAGTTTCTTAAACAAGTAATATAATTAAATATCTTTTGTCTCATCAATTATGATATACCTAAGTGCACAGTTCTCTACTTCTTAAAGTACAACAATAAATATGAATTCAAAGTAAATTCTCTCATTCATTTGAGCAGAAATTTTTCTTAAATTTTAAAATGCTTCCATTTCATTGAACAGAAAATTTTTAACACAGATAATAAAAAATAATAATTCGAAAATGCTGTTTACCAACCACGAATGTCATATAATGCCAACAAACCTCTATTGTTTAATTTAGTGAAGGTTACTGCAAATTATTTTTTGACAAAAATAACTACTATGAACCAAAAATCATTAACCTGGTAATTTTATATAGTTTGTTGATTGCATTAATTCTTAGAGAAAGAAAAAGATCCAAAATAATCTTATCGTAATTAAGTTAAAAATAAAAAAATAATAATTTTTTTTGTAAGAGAAAATGAAATAAATTCTGACATTAATATAGTTTACATGCATCATTCTCAATTTAAAAATTTGAACAATCCAATAAAATTTTGAAAAACGTAAGTTAAATAATTTTAAAGGGATAACATTTTAAGAAAGAAAAATCAGCTAGTATATTTAAATGAAGAAAAAAGCTCATGAAAAATTAACATTAAATATTACTTACAAGCCTCATTCGGTACCCAACGTAACTTTTGAATCCGAATCCAAGAGTAACGACTGGATAACCTATGCTAAAAATTGAATGTAGAATTTCAACAATCAGTTTTTAAGTGTTTTTATTATAAAAAAACAGATATAAATGTGTAAGTACATCATAACTTTGCATACACTTGTGCTGATAGTTAAGAAAATTTGCAAATTGTGTCTTTTCACAAAAAATATTGAACCAAAGGTACTAATTATGCCACTGGAGAATTGTGAGAATATATTAATTAAAAACGTAAGTACTGTACTGTTCGAATTAATTGGGACAAACATGTTTTTCTTGTTTGAGTTGGTATGTAATTATATAGAGATGTCCTGAACCACTTCTAGCCCATTATATCTGCCTTTAAGTAATGTGACAGATTGACTTTGGCTATAATTTATTTATTTTAATGTATCAGGGGATCAGTTGTGAGCCCTTCAGTGGGGCAGCTAGTAACTTCTATTTTGTGTTCTGTATAAGACATGTTACTTTTATTTGTTCCAAGATGAATATTACTTCGAGGAACCCTTTTAAAATAAATTGCTCACAATGAACACACTTCTACAAATGCGAGAGATAACGATGGCAGTTGGTGTGATGGAATTAAGTGTTTTAAGAACATTTCAAAATTCTGGATCATCATCTCCAAAAAGAAAAGAAAAATGTGGGTGTGATAAAATTTTAAGTTGCAAAATAACTCCTAAAAAGACAAACATAGACCTTTGAAGGGATTTATTGGATAATGGTGTTGTAGTGACTACCTCAACTGCATGGAAAAGGCTTCTAGAAGGTGGCCTTAAGGCAGCAAGACTGAGGGAAAAAACTATTTCTGATTCAGAAAACGATGAAAAAACATTTAGCATGGGCCAAAAAATACCAATCATGAACTGCTAAAGATTGGAAGGCGATTTTGAGTGACGAAACATTTATTTATGCATAGATACAAATCAAGTGTAGTTAAGACGAAGTGAAGTTGAAAATTTGTAACCAGATCATACCCAACAGAATGTAAAACACTCTTTTAAACAGATGTTTCGGGTTTTTTTCACAACAAATGACCCTGGAAGCTTAGTTCCTCTTAAATAAATGATGAATTCTGTTAAATATATAGAAATATTACATGGTAGGATTGCTCCATTCATGGAAACATTTCAACATGACTTGGCCCCTTGTCATAATTCGAAATTGGTCCATAATTTTATGTGGAAAATAAAATAAAAGTGCTCTGGCTTGAAAATTCCCCAGGCTTAAATCCTATTCAAAACTGATGGCATATTCTCAAGAATTGTTTCGCTAAGATGAATCGCACGACAACAGAGCCAATGTTAGAATGGGCTATACCAGTGTGTTTCCAAGATGATGAAATTGTGAACATGTGTGTGCTACTCTAAAGGATTCAATGCCAAAATGGGTTGAAAAGGTCATTTCTGCTAAAGGAATACATACTTCGTACTAATATACAGATTTTTCAGTGTATTTAAGGTATGTAATGAAAAAAAGGTAAGGTTTTAGAAAAAAATCCCTTTTTTCTTATTTGTCCCAATTAATTCGAACAGTATAGTATATACCTACGTGTTTATGGTAAATTTTATAATGTGCATTGAGAATATATCTGGAGAGAACCTGGGATATTGTTGAGAATTTGTCAGCTTATGTTTTTCAGATTGCCCAACAGATGACGCCAACTGTGTTTTTCTTTCTGTATGAGAATAGCAGAGAAATTTTGTAGTCAGTTCTTTTCAATGTTTTAATATGTGAAGTGTGTTCCTGTCATCAATAAAGATTATTTTGTACTACCCAGGTAAGTGGTCTCACTTGATTTGGGTGAATGGGGGTGTACCTACATATGTTTAAAACCTGCACCAGTGTCGGGTAGACAAGTTGATAGTTCTGCGTGTTGGGGGTTTGAGATAGATGTGTGGCGAGATAGGTGCCCCAAAAGATATAATACCATCCCCGCCTGATCAGAAAAAAATGGTGTGGAATGCCACGCGATGTAAGTGAAACTTTTTTGGCGACGTTGGAACACTGATTATTTGCCCTAATAATCCAAACTGACCGTGTACTTATCTCAATCACCAAATTTGCATGAAAGGTATTCATAGCAAAATGAGTCTTCCTGATACCAAATCCAAAGTAGAAAGATGTGCTGGAATTTCTGGTTATAAAAACCATTATATTTTGATAAATTTGGTATACTTTTCCTATTTAAACTTTGTTGGCAATTGTAGCATGCTTTAATGTGTCTTCTAAATTAATTCCCAGTAAAATATGTTATAAAATATTTTTGTGCTCAGCAACAGGTGTTCTCAAATCATCTCTAAATCATAATCTATCATAAATTGAATGCCTGTAACCGAAAGGATTATCAATTAATCGCTTTTGAAAATCTTTGTGAGCCTTTTTATGGGAATCATAGCCTTTGTAACGTAAGATAGAATTTATTATCGATTTACATGCATCAGTTCCAACATGCATTAGACTTGTTGAGTTATTAGTCTCCGTAGTTAATGGCACAAGGTGGTTGGTTCACTAAGTCTTATTAATCTGTGCTGTCATTAGAAGAGTCTCAATAGCATTCCCGTCCCTTAAACTGGGCATTAAGAGTATTTTGCAGTGTTTTTTTTCTCCCTCTGCTCGATATTCTCTCATGTACTCTGATGACGATTTGGCAGTAGCACTTGACGAATTTGCACTATTTTTCTGTTTTTTTGTCACTTTTTTTTACGGGACTTGCTGCTAGTTTTTCTTTTCTTTTTTTTCGTTCACGAAACTCTTTTCCTCTTTGTGCATTTGATTTAGGCATTCTGACTAGAATTAATAATAATTTAACCCAAATGGAAATTAAAAAAAACAAATAAGCTGCCGAACACATAGCCATGTAGCTAAAAATTTAAGTAAATATATCAAAAAGGCACGCTTTTACCGCAAGAGCTATTTTGTCTTCACCATAATGCATAGATGTTCCCGAGTCTGGGGGAAAAGGACCTCAACTAGAAGGTGGGCAAGTTTAGTAATCAGAGAGGTGGCCAATTATCCAACATTTTCAAGGATATGACGTAAGTCACATGGTGTCCCTGCTCCCCCCTTTCCACCCATTCACTATCCTGTCACCATGGCGATGACTTGGGGATGGAGAAGAAAACTACTTCTGTTCATTTTTTCTGGCAAAACTGGGCAAATTTCTCAATCACTCTCGATTATAAAAAAGTTTCACTTAAAAAAAAATCCCTAATTTAATTTTTCAGGAACACAGTTGGTCTTGCATTCCTGCTTATGGATTACAAAACACCTCCACGCATAAGGCTCAGCTAATCAAAGATTACTTGGAAAGTGAGGGAATTAGTCAGCCAGATCTCCTGAACTTAACACTGTAGAGCATATCTGGGATGCTTTTGGGATTGCAATTGAGAACCATCCTAGACCTAAAAGCTACTTTGCAATATGCAAAGGGATCAGCTACCACAGTCTCTTGTCCAGTAAGCAATCTTGAGACTGTTTGTGAGAGGAATTCAAATTGTGTATTATTCCTTTTCAGTTTGATATCAATGTAGATTTTTAACATTCCTGTACAAAGAGCTTTGCCGATAATTCTGCTTATGTAAAATGAATTTTGAATGGTGCACCTCTTTCTGCATCATAAATGTAACTTCTTATAAATTTCATTAAAATCTGTCCACTAACTTTTCAGAAATTTAACAAAATGTGCAAATTTTCTTAAATTTTTCACATATACGTACAAACATTCTATGTAATTTATAACAGAATTTACTATAAAAAAGTTAAGTATATAAATACTCTCCAAAAAACAAACAAAAAATGTATGGTACCACAAAAGTAAAGCATTACATTAAAATTCATAGAAAAACTTACCAGTGAGCTGCAAACGGCCTACAAAGATCTAAATGAAATGGCAAATTTTTAAGTTCTTTGAGCCGCACTGAAGCTTCAATATATACAAAAAGTAACCATAGAGAGATGGTAGGAAGACAAATACCCCTCTCTGGAGAGAAAAAAATATATTAGTATGAATAATGCATTTAAAAAAAAGAAAACATTTTTAAAAAATATGCTAAAATTATTCTATGCTAATCTATAAAAAATATCACAAGAACTTTTGAACTTAACTTTGAAACTCTGGAAGGAAAATGAAATAAAATTTTTAAAGCTGCATATTTTGATTACTTTAAAGATTTTGAAAGTCATGCAATTTAAATAAAATGTTACATTTAATACATTCACGAATCAAATAAAAACATAGATTTTTCCCAAGGAATTTCAAAACATTTCTTTTTCCTTTCAAAATCTAAATTTGAAAATCTGGCAATACAATTTTAATGCACAGTAGTGCCAGAAAGAAAAAAGTAACTAAAAATAAAGGGAAAGGAATTACCTGTGTGCCACACATACTGTACCCAAACGTATGTGCTTGCTGCGAAAAACAGCCAATGAACTGGGATAAAAAGGAAACAAATCATGTCTGAAGTGAATGCAATGAAAACAAAAAAAACTGAGAAAGCCTGCACAAAAGAAAAGAAAATTTAGTTAATGTCATCATTAATGCGTATAAATAAGACATTTGCAATACAATTAAACAGTTTTATGCAATATATATTTAGTACTAGCGTATTATCACAACAATCACCAACATTCAAGATAACTCCCCAAGTTGCCAACCCCCAATTTCGAATGTGTCATATGTGCTGAATTTGCAATCACGTGCTTCATTTCATATTCGTTGCAATACACAAGTACCCGATACTTAATAAATTTTAAAATAATTGTTATTGATTTGATTTAAACAAATTTATTGCAATAATTTTTCTCCCCATTTTATTCTGTGAAAATAATAATAATTGAATACCACCACTGATTTAAAAATGGTTAAAATGAAATAATAAAGATATGAGCATAGATTTGGAGGGGAAAATAACATCTTCATAGAAAAAGTATGATTAAGAAATATTAAATTATTTTTTACTTCAACAATGAATTTAGATTAACAAAATAGTGTGCAATTTCTACCTCCATGGATGTTTACACAAACTAAATATATAGACAATAGATGTATGGACCATTAAAAAAATGGAAAACTACTGCAAAATTTACTGTTTTCTCCCCAAAAATACTTTAAAAAATAAAATGAACATTTTGAATTCAGTCATTCTATTATACCAATAACATTAATAGTAATTATCTTCACTAACAAACAAAAGTAGTCAAAACTTGAGCTGTTTAAGGCATCAGGTGATCCAAAAGTAAGGACGAACTTGAAAAATGAATAATTGAAAAACGAATCAAGATACAAAGATACGATTTGTACCAAACGGATGAAAAAGAAACCAGATATTGTGTAGCAACAAAAAAAATAGTTCTGTAGGCGACCAACAGATGGTACTATAGTGTTTTATTGCTCCAAAAGATGATTTACAAATGAAAAAATGTTGAGAACTTACAAGTCAGCTTAATTACAGTTAATTAGTACTGCAGTACATGTTCAATGTGCTGTCCATCATTCGGAAATACAGCTGTGAGACGAGTCACCACAACGTTCACAGCATTTAATAGAACTTCTTCCATTATGGCAGACACATTTTGGCGGATGGCAACTTTCAGTGCTGCTTGTTGGCTGAGGTACACTTTTGACTTTAATGAGATTCCCTACAGCGAAAGGTCACAGGGTATCAGATTGGAAGATCTGGAGGTCATGCGCAAGTAGTGACTGATAATGCGATCCTGCCCAAATGTTGAGTGTAGCAGGCATTGCACAGGCAAAGCAGTAAATATGAGGTGTGGTGCTCCATCTTGTATAAAGGTGACTGTTTGGACTGCCTGCCGCGCTTGCAATTCAGGAATAATGTTATTCTGTAACAGTGCTACCTATTGCTGACCAGTGACAGAAACTGTTTTGAAACCCATCTGTGTAACTTCCTCAAAAAAAAAAAAAAATGGACCAATTATGAAATAAGCAGTGAAGCCACACCAAATTGTCTCTTTAGGCTGTTGCAAGGGTACCTCAACAAATGCATGTGACTTTCCTGTGGTCCACCATCGATAATTGTGGGTGTTAAGAATGCCAGAGTGTAAAATGAGCTTCTTTTGTCCAAAGCACAGTGTGAAGCCAGTTGTGCTGCTCTTCCATCTTATTGAATACCAAATTCGCAAAATCTCGGCTAGAGTCGAAGTCAAGAGGTTTCAGTTCTTGGTTATGTTGCAATTTGGAGGGATTCCATTGCAAAGTTATTCTCAGTGCTCTCCAGGCACTTCCTTACAACACTCCTGTTTGCCTCGAAACTTATCAAGCACTGCACTCCCCATGAGCAGCTACCGCCGGCATGGATTGCCCCACTGTCGTGGCAACAGCAACGTCTGTTAAGGGACGTCCACTTCTTTAACGTGATGCCAAAGAACCTGAAGCTTTAAATTTCTTCATCATTTTGTTAAATGCAGAAGCCATTACTGGTCCTTTGCTATCTCGCATAGCCTTCATGTAGCGATATGCTCGCAATGCCGCAATGGCACTTTCCAAATTCTCATAATACAGTTTAACTAAGGGCTCTCTCAACTATGGACAGCATTTTGATGCATATAAGCTTTGACTACCATTACTAGCTGCAATTGCTCCTTTTTATATCATTTGTTGCTTTGCATAATCAGAAATTCGACAACACCATCTGTTGGTCGGCAACAAAACTTTTTTTTTCGTTGCCTCATAAAACCCGGTTTCTTTTCCAACCGTTTGGTCCAAACTGTATCCTTGTGTCTTGATTCGTTTTCGAATTATTCATTTTCAAAGTTCGTCCCGACTTTTGGATCACCTGGTATGTAAATTTTTGTTCAACAACCAAAAAAGTGCTACATGAATTTTGTATTAGAAATAAATATCAAAATCATGAAAGTTTCCAAGAACTACAGAGAGAGAATTCAATATTTATATTTAAGAGCTGATATTTTTAACTTGTAAATGGATGTTAATGTCAACTGAAGATTTCATTCCAAAACCAAAATGCATTAAAAGTTTGTGGTTTTGACTTCAATTTTAAATATATGGAAATAATATTGATATCAATACTTTGTTCAAATTCTATTTTTTATCATATAATGCATTTCCTAATATTATTGTAATGAACATGAACTGGTGATTCAATGATATTTTAAAACACATTTCTTTAAGTGATACAGTACAACAAAAGAAAAAATATAATAAATGTGAAAACTCTTGTTCCTGTGTTCTCCAAAAACATTACATATACTAAAAGAATAATTAAAAAAAGAAATAAAATTGTTGATTTAATACTAATGAAAAATTAATAAATATAATAAGTGTATAGAAATTCTACATACCAGCCCTTGGTATTTAAAAGAGTCGTACACACTGCGAAGCAAAAGCCAAAAGGGCCACAGGTACTCAAAGCGAAACTCCAGGATGAAGTCAGCCAACAGCACCAAGGCCCACACAATTAAAAACTTCACATACAGAAATGTACTGGAAGAGAAAGAAAAAAAAGTCTCATTACAATTTATAATAATTATGATAAACTTACAATTTTAATTTTTTAATCACAGAGACTAGATGTTTCTCACAAATTCTCCTTAAATGTAAATCAAGTTATATAAAACAAGTTCTTTATGTATTAATGTCAGTTAGAAATTTTTAACAGTTTTCCCACTTAAAGAATTGACAATTGCACCCATTATCTAATAAGTACACCCTTTGACATATTTAACAATTTCAAGTCTGATCTTAATTTTTTTTCTCATCCCCCCCTTTTCCAAGATTGTAGTGATGGAAGGGATTTTCTAAATTTTACTGCAATATAACTTCAAAGTGGTATTTGCCTATAGTTCTTATTGTAAGTGTGCTTTTTTTTCTTCAAATTATGAGGCTTCCAGAATGTAGAAAGGACAACATATTAAATGGTGACACTTTGTTGTCTAATATTATTAAAAATTTTATATAAAAAATATTTTTTTTAAAAAAAATTCTAATCAACATGCAAACAGACAACAAAAACGTTCATATTTTTTTAGCCCCATAACGTTTTTATAGGGGGTTGAAAAATATTACTTATTACTGAACAGACCCAATAGCATATTAAAAAGGATAGAATGATTTTACAAACTCATTCCAAGTAAAAATTCTAATTCCTATCGTATGAAAGTGTTCAAAAACACATATTTCACTCAATCTACTAATCTTAAGTAACATAAGATGCACATTAAATTCATAAAAATTTTAAACCTAGCTACATATAGAATTACCAGATTATTACTCTTTACTCAAACATTACAATATATTTACAGCTCATGTTTAAACTAAACAAGTTTTTGTATTTAAAAAATATGATTTATATATGTATGTGATGTTTGTATTAAATAATTATATTTTTATTATAACTTAATTGGATTGTTTTATTTCTAGAAATAAATACATTGATATGATTTTCTTTCTACATACTTGATTACATTAAAGAATATTTTAAATATGTTGAATAAAAAGATTTTGGAAATAAACTAAAACAATTTAAAGCTGTAAGGTTTCGTTACATTTTAAATACAAGATATATACATTTTTAAGGTAAAAACTTAAATGCAACATTAATCATAATTCAGAAATGGAAAAATTGAAGTTAAATACTAGTATATCATAAATTACATCAACAAAAAATCTTATTCAAATAACTGGCAAAAAAGTATCTCACGTGAAAATCAGAACAAATTTCTAAAAATACAATGTACATCAAGCTAATGTACTTAAATTTTGAGAAGAAAAAGTCTTAATCTTATTGCTGAGCAAATTAAAATCTGGAAAATATTAACATAAAAGTATCAAGAGTGTATACGTGCGAGAGGTAATAGAGCTTCTTTTCCGTTTCCGGTGACAAATCAAAATTTCACCTCTAGTAGATATTATTTTCATAATATAAAAATAAAATGCATCTAGAATATAACGGAGAACTTTTTTTTATACAAATAACAATCAGACGAAATCAAAAGAAAATTGCCACTCGGGAAATGAAAATCGGCAGAAGCGGAAATAAAATTCTCCGCACATTGCAAGAACATCAGTTTTATTGATTTTCTGTTCTAGACAATGTTTCTCTTTCAATATGTTTCTTAATATTTAGTATAATAACCCCGCAAAAAATGGAATTATAATTTATCTCGACCACATTAATTAAAAATTTTATTAATATTTCGTTATCTAAAGAATGTGTTGACGTTAAAAAATTCAGTTATTCAGAACATTTTTTACCACCGATGAAAAACTATTTGCAAACGATATGAACACGAACAATGAACTTAGCGAATTTCAAAAATAACAAAACTATAATGTTAGATCTCTTTTTTTAAATCCAGGAATGGCGAGACTTTCAATTGATTTCCCTCTATTCACAATCTCCAAGACATTTGTGCGACCCATGTCTGGGAAATAATATTGACAATAGAAAGGGATAGGGAGAATTATTCTCGAAAATTCAATACAAATAAAATAAAAATTAGAATTATTTAAGAATTTTGAAATGTATTTACTGTCGTCGGAATGAAATGTTTCGACAGTAGTAATTTCTTTTAGCATAACTGTTTCTTTTTTAGTCATATTGTAAATAAAATTTCTTTAACATATTAACACACACAGATGCGTTAAAACTGTGAGGTGTTTCCCCTTCTTTACTTCCACGCGACACAACTCTCTCTCTTAATACAATATTTTTATACCTAATGAGATAAAAAAAAAGCATTGTCAAAAATACAGAAGAAAAAACTTGCAAAAATCCTATCTCCATTGAGCATTCTTAAATTTTAATTGAAATCTGTAGGTTAAATTTAAATTGTTTTAAATATTCCATGAATCTTTTTATCTAATCAACCTTTATTCTCAAAAGATATAACTGAACTAATTAGTAAAAAAGTATAATTTGTGATTATTTAATTTTAATTCTAATTTCTTATATCGAGCAATCTTTGCTCCTCTCTCGGCACGCGTTCAAAACGAGGATGATATCTTAAGATAAAGTTTATTATTCGCTCTGGAACACATAACATAAATTGAAATGTTCCATTAAAAAAATAGAACTATATTGCATTGTTTTAATGCAAACAAATATTTCATCCAGAAGATTTTAATATTTATTTAACTAATAAAATCCAATTATTATTATTTACAATTTTTTATAAATTAAATACTTCACAAAGGTGAATTAGCATCGGACTATTAAATACTCAATTCGTCATTAATATTAGCTTGTATTCTTTAAAAGATTCTAAAATACTTATCAGAATTTCAACCTGTCAGTTGAAAACAAGTAGATGGAATATGAAGTTCGGAAAATGCGCCGTGCATATATCAGTAGAAATGCTTTCAATTGGGATGCGAATAAATGAGAATTTTACTTTCGTCGCACTACAAAAAACACGAAGGCTATTGGCGACGATCCTCGTAAATTTGAACTTCGATCAAGTGACGAGGGTTGACACCTGATCTGGCACCCCGTCTCAAAAATACCACACCACGACAACAGGAAGGCTTTGAGCCTCGACATAATTTAAGTGCATCAACCTCTTAACACAGTGGATCTTCAGTGGAACAAGGGCTCGAACTAATGACATACTGACCACAAGTCCTTGACCATAACCAATAGGATTTCACGGCTAATGAATTTAACAAGAAAATATGTGTGTGTGAAAAAACGAGGAAAGGGGGTTGATTGATTGATTGAATATTAACGTCGCACTGTTCAGCTGCACGAGGGCTTTTGGCGACGGACCACGTAATTTTGAACCATGGTCAAGTGACGCGGACGACACCTGAGCTGGCACCACCCACTCCTAACTACCAAACCACACCAAAGGGAGGACGTTTCAGCTCTCGACAGATTTTAAGTGCATCGCTGCCCTACACGGCGGGTCTTTAGTGGTACTGGGCTCGAACTCGTAACAAGGCAAGCTACGATCCGATACCTATACCACTCGGCTACCGCGGCCACACGAGGAAAGGGGGATTGAATACAGTCATTTCAATCTTCTTTTATCGTCTAAAAATTATACTCAAGAAATAATTAGAACTTTTCCACACACTTTAATGTAAATATTTAAATTGCCCTGCATACAAAATTACATTTAAACAAATAGTTTTTTTATTTAAATAATTTTATGCGTATATGCATATTATTAGACATACAGACGTAAAAATATTTAATGAACAGTAAAAATTACAATTACAGTTTTACTCAATTTGTATTATTCGGTTGACAATCATTCATTAACCCGGCATCACTCGCGCGAAAAAAAACGACCGAAAGTTCTCGTGCAGGGTATCTCATACCCAAGAGTGTTTACATTCTGTTTTTACCGTAAAATTTGTATGCAAAAGTTAAAAAGGAAGAAAATTAAGAGATACAATATGTTTATTACATTTTTCACACGTAAATTTAATTTTTCTGTTTTTGTAAGAGCATTCGGTACATAGTTTCTATACTCCTTTAATCTCGTCGTGAGTGAATGCGATGTTTTCAATGGATCTTAATTTTTTTTTAATCTGTATCTTTTTAAAACTAAACATAGGAGTAAACTTCTCTTTTCTTTAAATTCTAAAATTTTGGAATTTCTTTTTTAATTTTTTTTCTTATTGTTCCAGCAATAGTTCCCCCCAAAAAAAAAAAAAGTTTATCTGAAAGTGGATAAGATGTGTACCAGTTGTCTGTTTTAAAATTACGTTCTTCCCAAATATTTTTGTGTCTCTACGCATAAAACATTTATTTTCAACAGTGTCTCCCTCTTCTAAATATAGATCGATTTCAGTGGAGGACTGACTCATACTTGCTGTTATACCCTGTATCATTCAATTCTTCCTCATAACCGCGAAGAGAATTTCTACATCCGAAAACTGTTGTACTATATGTACCATATATATATATATATATTAAATACTGTACCTATTAAATTATTTAAATATCACATTTCTTCATCATAACAATAATGCACCATAGCATAGGGAAGATTTAAACCGTGCCCATGCATTCAGTACTGTAACGGCGATTCACGCGCAGGGTATGACATACCCGAAGAAGCGGTATCTAAAATATATATATTTAGAATTAGCCTACAAAAGCTAAGGCCCTTCAAAGGACATGACCTAAAGTCAGCTACACAAGAAACCATCCATTTCCCAAAAGGGGTTTAGAAGGAGCGTTGAGGAAAGTTAGACGTTGGGTATGACATACCCTGCGAAAGAAGTGCCAGGTTAAAAGTACGGTTTTCGCAGAAATAAATAAAATCAAAAGTTCAATCTTTTCAACAATACCATGCGTCGAGGTACACAGTTTCAAAGTAGTAAAAAAGGGATAACATTATTATCGATAATACCCCAGATATCAAATTAGGATACCCGTTCAAGAAGAAAAAAAGAAATTAAAAAATTGCTCTAAGCAACCTGTCTCTTCGAAACAAGATACAACCCTTCCAAATGAACGAACTGGATCACCTTGCACTCGGCACTCTTTTAATAGGACAACACGTGGGTCCTGTTTTTAGGACTTGCCCGAAACAAACACGAAAAAAAAATGAAAGATTACAAGAAATAATATACAATGCTCACTGTTTCTCATGGGGAGGAAAATGTTAAGTTGTAATTTCGAATTCACTGTCACGTTTAAAATATTGCTTTTAAAAAGGCACATCGGATACATATTTGAATATCATATGGAAATGTGAATTTAAGCTTTTTCCACAATAATGTTTCATTCACAAACGGGGATAAAATTTTTAAATTTCTAATCTTATATAACGTTTTAGTTTATCTTTTTTTTTCCTCTTAAAGTACTCTTATTGTGCAAATAAATGAATATTCACTAAGTTAAATACGTTAAGAACATGGAATGAAAAAAAAAATTTCAAAACAAAATATAAGTTCTAAAAAAAACACATTTTTATGAAGTATAAGTATGCATCAAGAAAAACCCTGTATTATCCGTACAATTCGATCATTCAATACTCTTTGACAGGCAACTTACGTTCCATGAGGATCTGTTAAATTGTGCCACTAGAGATTTATGTTCCAAATTAAAGACCTAATATAATAAAAATTCATAGAAATATAACTTATTTACCTTACCTCTATCGACTACTTCAATTGCATTAAAATTAAGGTTGAAAAGAAACAGAAACCCAAAATTATATTTTGAATGTAAATTCATTTACCTTGAAAATCGAACACTCTTGAATATGTATAAAGTTTTTATAGCTGATATTAACAAGCTTTTCTTTTTAAAAATATTACTCCCCCATGAAACAAAAAAAATACCGCGTGTTTTTAAAGAGTGTAATGGGCTTAATTCATGTGACGGGATTGTCACATAATTGTAACCACCTGTTTCTAGCCAATCAGTTCATGAATTCATGTGACGTCATAGTCGCATGATAAATGCAATCACGTGTTTCCAGTTAATCCGTTCATGCTCTTCGCTGTTGTCAAATTCTGCTTTTTGTAAAAATTTTCTTTTAATAAATTATAGTTTTAAAAAAAAACTAAAAAAACACGCTTTTATAGTAAATCGAACAAAAAAGTAAAAAATAATTCTTAACATAAGAATAAAATGATTAACGAGAAAATTAATGTGTTTGTGATAAAAGCGTCGGGTGCTTTGTATTACACTTTTACACGAACTCTGCATTTCGGAATAGAACTAGTAAGAAATAATAAAAATTGATATCGAGCACCACCACCCCTCATTTTATTATGTTAAGAATTATTGTTTTACTTTTTAGTTCGATTCACTATAAAAACGTGTTTTTTAGTTTTTTTAAACTATAATTTATTTTTCCATTTTTTTAGTTCGATTTACAGTAAAAAAGCGTGGTTTTTTTAGTTTTTTAAACTATCATTTATTCACTGATGAATTAATATTTTGTTTTTTGTGTAATTGTATTAACCATGAGCGTTTTTGCTTTAGGGTTGTAACTTAATCTTTTAGCTGCCAAATCTGGAAAAGGGATTTGGAATTAGTCACCAAACCTGGAAATGGGAAATCGTTAATCTTGATTATCCTGATCAAGAAAATGGAACAAAATTATTAAATAATTGTATTGTCATTGGTCCTTGACAATTGTGTAAAAATCGAGTTCAAAGATTCCGTTACATACAGGTGAAGCTAATAAAAGCATGTTAAAAAGTACATATTAATCTCAACAATAATAACCCACATAAATAAGCAAAAAAAATTTTGATTTAGTTATAAAATCTTTTTGATGAATTTTTTGCATAATACTTGAATACCTGTTACCGAATTATATGAAATTTTATCCAAATATTACAAATATAACAAAAAAATACAAGTTAGTTTAATGTCCGTTCTAAATTCAATGGATGAATTCACGTGATTATCTTTATCATGTGACCGTGATGAATTTAGCCCATTGATTAAAGGTATAATAGTAATTAAATAAATCCAACATTTATCAGTAACGTGATTTTAGAATTTGGTCGTACGAAACATATACTTTGTTACTTTATGTTACATTTCCAGCGGCAATGACGTAACATACACGCCCGCATCCGGGGGCACAAAGCCTGACTGTCACCAAGTACGTACTCTTTATAACACGGGTGGGCTGACTTTTCCAGGATTCGGGCTACTTCTAATTTTTTTTTAAGGTGTTGCAGTCCACCCAGGGGCTTAGGTGTGGTAAGGCAAGAAAAAGGTCATCAATACTTATATTTTAATAATAAATAAGGAATATGTACTCTCATCTACATAACTACAATAAAAAAAATTCACGCTTTTCACTGGCGTAGCTAGTCCTGAATGGGGTCTGTATCAAAGTTCCTCGGGGGGGCCTTCCTAAGAGCTCCTTAATATTTTACGGGTTTTTTTGCTAACACGTTTTGGGGCCCCAAAAGCTACGGTGATAGCTACGTCCCTTACGCTTTTAAAACCCCGTTAAAAGGAAAACGCAAGCTACAAACATAATAATAATAGCCCCAAATATAAAAATACCAAATGATGTACATATTACCAAACAATTCAAAACATACGTTAGAAACTTTTTCTTCTTGTAATTAAAGTCAGTAGGAGACTTAGTCTGCGATCGACTTAATGCCCACCCCGGCTTTATAAGATCCGGCTTGGGACCAGAGGCGTTTCGAAACTCTTTGAGGCCCTGGGCCCCAATGCAAAAGTAGGCCCTACCTAAGATCTTCAAAAGTAGACAGTACATTGTCAAATACTCGTTTAAACGGTAATTTGAAACAAATGTACACGACTCACAAACTCAAAAACCTAGGCACAAACCTGCTCGACCGATGGTCACATGGTCGATGAGTTGAAGGTATAAATGAGTTGAATGATTTTTTTATTGTATTAGGCCAGGTCTAGACAACGGTCATCACATAATAATAATAATACCACTTTTAACCAGTTGACATGTGATTTGAAATTCCCTGTTTTTCGGAGAATATGCACGGGGACAATACCGGGTGTTTCAAAAGTCACGCACATCAACCTTTGTGGTTGAGTTTTAAAGACAGATGAATTATGTTAACATACAGAATAAAGGACAAACAAAGGTTAAACGATTATCTTTATTGTCAGGTGTCAGATATGGTAAAATAACAGTAAATGTTCAAAATTATGTCCGTTTTCCTGGACACACAATCGAACTTTTTTACCAGATAAATTGACACTTTACGAAGAGCATGAGAATTAATGTCCGATATTGCATGAAGGATGTTACTCTTAAGATCATCAAACGTATGGCGACTATTCCTGACGGTGACATTTTTCAGATATCGCCCCCCCAAAAAAAAAAAATCCTGAATTGACAAGTCCGGTAAACGAGTTGGTCAAAGTCCTTTGGAAATGACACGATCACCGAAAAATTCAGATAAAACTTCCATAATTTCCCGTGATGTGTGATGAAATTGCGCCGTCTTGCTGCAACCCAAGCGTACCTTTCACCACTTTCAGCAAGGATATGAATTTTGTAATAATGTTTATGTTGACGGACGGTCTTTTCAATGGACTTCCTTGTAAAGTGGTCTCCACATCTACCACTTTCGTTTTCATTATGAACGCTCTACCCGATCGCTTCCTGTCTGCAACCGATCCTGTGTCACGTAACCGTTGCACTAAAAGTGTTATTATTGATGCATTAGGTGCTGTTTTACCTGGATATTTCTGCTGAAAATCATTTATCACACAGCAATGAGATTTTATAGCAAAATAAAATTCCACGATAGCTACTTGCTCTAGAGAAAATATCATGCACCTCCCGTTGTGCTCAACTGACAAGTATTTTGAAACTGATGCCTGATACGTTCAAAACTTCTTATGATGGGGTCCCTGTTGCCATCTAGTGAAAGAAATCTCAACCAATTCTTTTGGTTTTTAAGCAACAAGGATTACCATGTGTATGTGCGTGACTTTTTAAACACCCGGTATATGACCATTAAAATTATTCGTATCCTAATCTTATTAAGACAAAGTCGAGAACGAAATGAGGCCCCCGCCGAGGGCGAGGCCTTGGGCTCAGTTGGCCCGTCGCAGGGAAGTGGCGAAATTAGGATTTTCATCAAATTCCTAAGGGAGATAATCAATTGACGACAGATGTTAAAATAACGTCTCTTAAGGTTATTTCCCTGATGAAAGTAGTGATTTTATCAAATCCTGAACTGTTTTAGTGAAATAATGAAATGAACTAGTCAGGATTTGCATTGGCAAAATGCTATACGGGGGGGGAGACACTTCGGGGATCGAGTCCTTGTACTTCCTAACCATGCAGGTAGTACTACCGATCCCCTAAATATCAACCCCAGATCTTTAATAAAAAAATGGCACCCTAGGATTAATATAGGGATTGATATTTTAGTGCGTAAGCAACCGAGAGGTAAGATGTTATGCGCCAAAAAATACCAGCCTAATTTTCCAATTTGTTAATTAGTTTCAAATAAATAATTTGTATTTCATTGGCTGTTGTTGTATTACTTGCTTTCACGTTTAATAATGCACCCAATTTGTTAAACACTTTTAAACTCTTGACAATATTATTTCATCATTTCACTGAAACAGCTCAGGGATTCGTTCAAATCCCTTACTTTTATAAGGGAAATGACCTTGAAGAGACATTTTAACATCTCCCGCCAACTGATCTTCTCCCTAAGGGATTTTATGAGATCCCTAATTTCATCATTTTCCAGCGACAGGCCCATGCCTTTAAGACGTGCTTGGGACCCAAAGCCTGACTTTGCAGGAGGGGGGGTCTAATAATCTCCGTTACGCCACTGTTCAGAGACGTAACAAAAATATTAAATATTTTCATCATTAAACATCGTTCATACGCATAATTATGCAGTGTTTCAAAAAGTAATTCTGTATCTTTCTCACACACTGACTTCTGTTAAATTATTTTATCCAGACGATAAAATAGATTATCAGAGCATAACATCTTTTCGAACACATAACCATGAATCAATGAAATAAACAACTGAAATTTTTGCTTCACCAACCATCAGTTAGTAAAAATTGGGTACCACCCCCTTGTTCCCCCACCCTTCGCACTAACGTCCTCCTGTGTCGAGGGAGGAATCGAAGCGATAATCGATTTCACGCCATGTTTTGTCCAGCGTGCTCTGCAGACAAAACAAATGGCGTCCCTCGTTCTGCTCCTCCTAGTCCAGAAAACGTTTGAGAAGAGAACGCTTATTCGTATTCAAGGTTGGGATTCGTAAGTGAATTGTGTGCTTCGAAGATGTTGATACTTTCGCTTGATAGCACATCCTCCACCCCTCCTTTTTCATTTCTTCAAACCCGATTTGTCCCTGTAATGAAAAACGTTCACGTCATCTTCATAAGAATTCTCAATCGCATCACGTCCGATATCCCATGGGAATGAGATAAGAAATTTGAAATATTATACTTTAATGTTTATTTCTTTCTACAAGTTAAAATGTTTAAGCGATACAGAAAACATAGTAAAATCACCCGTCCTAATATTTTGTAAAATCAGTCCTAGTTCACAATCATTTCTTTTGGTTTATTAATTCCAATTTTTTTGGAGTGGAGGGAGTTTGATTTCCCCCTTAACAAAAACAATTTATCCGTGTTTTTTTTTTATAAATTCTCATTCTACGTTCAATTACTTTTTCACTCACTCACTGTTTCTACAGCATATACTCTTTGTCCAACAAATCTGAAATCGATTTGTTGATATAGTATTAAATAGTAACAAATTTGTTTCAAGTTATAAGATAGCACACACAGCCAGTTTTGTACAGTTCTTGTAATGTTAATCAGGTAACAAAAATAGACAAACATCAAGATACTTAATTTTTTTAGCTACAGTAATGTTATTATCTATTATTATACGTCAAACTATGTATTAGATCGAATTCAGAGATAACTATTATTTTAAAACATTTAATTTTCACGATAATAAGTGAGTGAAGTGATATTTTTCTAAGTTTATTTTTTGATGACAATATTTGACTTTTTTTTGCAGTCATAAAGCCTGTCATTTTCCCTAAAATTTTATCCTAAGATTTAGAAAAAATTACGAGATCACTGACTGTGTTACAGAAGATGAATGCGTCTGAAAATACAATTTAAAAATTAGACAATTTTGTCGCTGATTGAAAAATCTCGACCATAAATAAAATCTGAAATTTTCAATCTATTATAGGAAAATTAAATTGCGTCAGATAACTCGCGCGCTTTTCTCTCTCTGTCGTGGCGATTAATAAGAAATATTTTAGCATATGGCCACTTATTTTAAGGTAACCAACTTCGTTCGGAAACGTGATTTGCTAAAAGCATACAAACGAATATTTTTTTTTAATATTTAGTGTAACTCAGATTAGAATACACGCATAAAATTGTTTTGAGAATATTATAATAATAAATTATTTAACTACAATATTTTGGCAAAAAATGAATATAGAATTACCTGTTTTCAAAACAATCTCCTTTTATCAAAAATGTTTCAATAATAATAATAATTTGCCTATATATAGCTCAGACCTCTTTAAATAGACTTAACCAAGGATTTTTGATATATGTAACTTAAAAGTGAATTTATCCATATTTTAATACATCAGAGTGAGAAAATTTAGCAAAAATCACCGATTATTATTTCAATTGGTAGTAATAACTGGAAAATAATGTGAATTTTTCAAAAATCCTAGTTCAGGTTCTCTGGAGAAAACTATATATGATAATTATTATAGAAGCATTTTTCAAAAAAGGAGAATGTATTGAAAATATGTCATTCTTTTTTCATTTTTTACCAAAATATTGTATTTAAATAATTTTTTGACATAATATTCTGAAAACAATTTTAATCTAAGTGACACTAAATGTTAAAAAAAATATATACTCGTTTGTACGCTTTTGCAAAGTGAGTGAGTGAATATTAACGTCGCACTATTCAGCTACACGAGGGCTTTTCGCGACGGACCACGTAGTTTTGAACATGGTCAAGTGACGTGGACGACACCTGAGCTGGCACCCCCTCTCCTAACTACCACACCAACGGGAGGACGTTCAGCTCTCGGCAGATTTAACGTGCATCACTGCCCTACACAGCGGGTCTTCAGTGGTACTGGACTCGAACTCGTGACAAGGCCAGCCACGATCCGATACCTTGACCACTACGCTTTTGCAAAATTATGGTTTCGAACGAAAGCGGATATAAATGCTGTTTTTACTAACTTACAAATGATATGATTAATTAACGATTAAATGGAAATGATTAATTCACGATTAATAAATAAGTATTACTTCCCTCTGATTATTACCTATAACCTATTTCTGACAATTCAATTTGGAAAAAGGCCTAATTAAGGCAACAAAATAAACATATTTAGGAAATTTCTCTCTTTTAAAAGGTTCTAATACAAGAGCCTTCTTCCTTCAAACCATTTGTTCATTTGTCGAAACTTACTCGATTCATCTGCTTCCAATTTCGGATGCTTCATTTTAAAGAATACATTCAACTACACACGTTGGCTTTCATCGCAAGATATTTAATTTCAGTTTCTCTCCCGTTTGGTGGAGATGTCAAACATTAATCGAAACTACAAAACTCTCTAAAACTGAAATTGATAAAATTTTCTACAATTAAAATAATCGTGTTTTTTTTTTTTCCAATTCCTACTATTAATGCACACTCTCTATATATTTATTTATCTTGGTGGAATTTTCAATCGGTAATAAAATACATTTTAAAACGCTCAATTGCGCTGAAATTTTATATACATGATTATTTTGGATGACAATACAATAATTTATTATAATTAAAAAAAATTAATTGATTAAAATTAATTATTTAACGAATTACAAATACAGCCACGTTGGCATCGTTTTTGGCGACTTGTGTCAAAACTTCAAAAGGTTTTTTCTCACGTTTTAAGGTATCCGACTACGTTCGGAACCGTGATTTTAAAAAAGCGCATAAATGGATCATTTTCATGATATTTAGTGTCACAGATTAGAGAATACATGTATAAAATTGTTTTAAGGACATTTTGACAAAAAAAATTATTTAAATATAATATTTAGGCAAAAAATTAACTTAGAATAACCTTTTTTCAAAATGTTCTTTTGTGAAAAATGCTTTTATTATAATATTTTGCCTGTATATAAGACCTCTAATATTTGCCTCAGACCTCTGTACAGAGGCTCAACTACGATTTTGGAAAAATTCACATTTTCAGAGTTACTACCAATTGAAATAATTATCGGCGGTTTTTCCTTAAAATTGCTCCCCACTGTTGTCGTAAAACATGGATATAAACTCACTTCTAAACTATATATTTCAAAAATTCTAGTTGGGCCTCTGTACAGAGGTCTGAGCTATATCCAGGCAAAATATTATTATAATAGAAGCATTTTTCGCAAAAGGAGACTATTTTGAAAATGGGTCATTCTATGTTCATTTTTTGTCAGAATATTGTTCTCAAAATAATTTTTTATTGTAATAATATTCTTAAAACAATTTTATATACATTTTCTAATAATTTTTTATTGTAATAATATTCTTAAAACAATTTTATGTACATTTTCTAATCTAAGTGACACTAAATATCATAAATATTATCCATTTATACGCTTTTACAAAATCTCGGTTCCGAACGTAGTCGGATATCTTAAAGCATTCAGTTGAACTGAAATTTTATATACACGATTGTTTTGGACGATACTTTAATGATAATTATTAAATATTAATTACCACTTAATGTTGCGATTCTGTCCTATGTATATACATATTTACATTCATTGTAACTATTTAATAAAAAGTAGCTAAAATAAAAATAAAAAATTTATATTACTTGTTTTTCTTTATTTAAAAAAAAGAGACTCATCTAGAAAAACATGAATATACATCTCGGAAATGCTAATATAGCCACCATTTTTTATATATTTTGCACATGAGGTAAAAAGGCAATAGTATACTGAAAGTGCAATAGCAAAGAAATTAAATACCAAGCGTGTGAGTGAATGTTTATTTGCATCGCCCTGGAAAGCAACACGAGGGCAATGGGCGACGGACTTCGTAATTTCGAACCACGGACAAGTGACAAGGACGACACCTGAGCATGCACCCACCTCTCCGAAGGTTTAACATGCATCAGCCCCTCTACATGGCGGGTTTTCAGTGGCATTAGGAACTCCTGGCACGCTGGCCACAAGTCCATGGCACAGACTACTAGGCTACCGCGGCCTTAAAGGATCAAGTTCTAAAGCAGGGATCGGCAACATGTGGCACGTGGTACAATTCTCAGCAGCAATCGGCACTACTCAACATATTTGTCAACTTTTGAGTGGATGGAAGTTAATAAATTTGCGATGGACATTATTTGACAAACATCTTCAGAATTATGGACATTTGCAGAATTACGAAAAAATCTGAAAGATAACTCTAAATGTAATATTATAGTTATTTTGTAAGTTATTTCATGTCATTGTGTGACGAGGCTTTATGACTCCTTCCACTAAAACCCTCTTGGGAAATCTTTAGGGCCAGAATGGCATTTCTTTCCAACCAACCCAAGAAGAGAACGCGATTATGCAGATTAGGAATGTGTATATATTGAAGCTTTAGTATTCGCGTGGAGTTCTTAGAAGGAGAGTTCTATGAGTGCTAAGGAGAAGTTCTAATGAGAGACTAGAAAGTCTTAGGAAGTATTATAAGAATCATATAGAAGTGGTTCTAAGCCAGAAGATTACCCATTTGCCAGATCAAGTTGGATTACAGTATTATATTGACGATATAAAGACTGGTAGCTGTTCGCCATGGAATATCGGTAAGATAGATAATATTGAACTTTAATACTAGAGCGGATTCTAGTAAGTTAAGGAATCGTCTATAAATATAGATTCGGTGGTTAATTTATCATAAAGGTAGTGAGTAAGGTTTAATGCGCTATTTGTTAAGAATTGTAGTTTATGTCTTATCACTCCTGATCAGTAACCTCCTAGACTTGTGTTGCATTGCTTAATATATTATTTGAAATAATAATTAAGTAGTTTTATTATGGAAGCTTTGAGTAGTCAATCTTTTGTTCCCACAAACTCAGGTCATGTGGATGAAGAGATGATACCCACAACCCGTGGGGTATCACAATTGCTGGAGAGATTTAATTGTTTGAAGAGAGAAAATTATAAGTACTCTGCTTTCCACTTTTGGTTCTACATATCTAAGTTAAGTAAAAAATCTATCCTCATATGAAAAACATTTCGAATCTGCAAAGAAATTGCTTAACAACTGAACGCTCGGAATCGTGTCAAATTGAAAGTCACAAATTATACTCCTGATTTTGCGATATGAAAATAGAGTGGAACAAGCACTAGGTTCACACATTAAAATGTGTATTTATCTTTTTATTTAACTCTAATGAAAGGAAATACTTATATTTTACATTTTATGTTTCTTATTTTAATAAATATGTTTAAAAATACATAATATATGTACAATGGTGCTTTTTATTTTATCTTTGTTGAATAAATATTAGTTCTACTTTGTGCTGTTTATTTTTAAGTTAAGAAATATCTTTAAAATGATGCAAAATTATTAAATAAGATAACAGTAAATCTCTATATCATTGACCTCTATTCTCTGACTGTATGCATCATCACGGGAATGGAATTGTTTCAAAAATGGTCTACTTAGGCGTTGAATAGGCGTTTACTTTTGGGCGTCTGGACTGTAAAACAGTCCTCAATCTCATATCGTGAGAGTCTATGATGTTGGGCATGGCAAAAGTGGAGTTTAACATTCTGCTGAGTGGCATGATGGCGATTGGTTGGGCGATGGAATCCGGGAGGCGTGGCTATGGTTCTTCATCTGGGTGGAAAGTTTTTGAGTTTTTTTTTTTTTTTTTTTTTTTTGGCTTGGCTGAGAGCTAAGAGATTGCTCTCTGATTGGATGTTGGGTAGAGTGATCATTGACTCCGATTGGCTGCCCCGGGGCTGAGATTTAAATTATGGGGGAGGAGCATGTCCAGTGGGGAGAGCAGGAGAAAAATATTGACAAAAATAAAGAAAGTTAAATTTTAGCAATTATGGTGTGCAATAAAAATTGCACGAGGAAATAGAATTACGGGGGATTATAGGAGTCAAGAAGAATTCTTCTTGGTCTCTTTGTATTGTCATTAGGGGTATATTGAGATAAATTTTGCATATTTATATTATTGGTAGCTTCTAAATCGTTAAAAAAGTTAATAGCTATATTCTGAATGTGAGATTTGAAACTTTTAATCTTAAGAGCATTACGTATGTCGTCATTACGCATGTATCTTATGGCTTTGACGATCATACGTATTAAAGAATTTTGCAGGGTATCAAGTATATTAATATTTGTTTTAGCGGCATAACCCCAAACTGGACATGCATAAGCTAAGATGGGACGCATAACGGCTGTATAGAGAAGCACTTTGTTTTCTATACTTAAATGAGAGTTCCGGCCAATTAGGGGGTAAAGTTTAAACATTATTTTCCGGAATTTGTCGCGAACGTAATAAATGTGTTGTTTCCAAGTTAGGTGTGTGTGTATCAAAGATAATTCCAAGGTATTTGGCTTCCTGAGACCAGGGGATTTGAGTGTTGTACATGATAATAGGTGGTGGGAGAGACTGTTTTTTCGTGAAAATAATGGCAGTAGATTTTTCGACATAAATACTTATTTTCCATTTGTCGTAGAAATTTTGCAAGAGTAGAAAGTGTTTGTTTAATGCGAAATAAATTGTTTTAAGATTTTTATACGTGGCGTGAATGGCAGTATCATAAGCGTAAAGATTAATTTTAGTGAGTGAATAGTCAGGGATATCGTTGATGTAGAGGTTAAATAGCAAGGGACCGAGCAAGGAACCTTGGGGACACCCTGCAGAAACAGAGTGTTCATTAGAAAGGGTCTCATTAATTCTGATTCGGAAGGAGCGATTAGTGAGGTATGAGTGAATAAGATGAATCAGAGGATGTGGAATTTTAAAGGTAATTAGCTTAAAAGTAAGACCATTAATCCAAACACGGTCGAAGGCTTTCTGGATATCCAGAAAAACTGCTCCCGTGCTTTTCTTTTCTGGAAACCTTCAGAGATATTTTCGGTTAGTCTTAAAAGTGGGTGAAGGGTAGAGAGCTTGTTAGTGAAACCATACTGATTGGGATTGAGGATGTTATTTTCATTGATAAAATTTTTTTAGTCTGTGAAGAATAATAGATTCGGTTAGTTTACCGATAGTGGAAAGGAGAGATATTGGTCTGTAACTAGATGCGAGATGAGGGTCCTTGCCAGGTTTGTTAATGGGGAAAATAATGGCTTCTTTCCAGTTATCTGGAAAGTGATTGAATTTGAGGATTTTGTTAATTAGGATTGTTAAAATTAGGATTAGTTTAATTGGAAAGTTTTTTAACATGCGGTTAGTTATAGAATCTTTACCAGGGGCTTTTGGCATTGATATGTTTAATGTAGTGGATAATTTCATCCGGGAGCGGGTTCGATGAAAGAATTAGGGGGGTAGAAAGAAAATTATTTACGGTAGTATTTATTAAAGCATCATTTTGATTATAATTATCATCTTCGCGATCGTTTTCAACAAAATTATTTTTATGTTAGTTGCAAGAAGGTTAGCTTTTTGCTGATCAGTGACTGCCGTACCTGTCGCACAGTTAAGAGGTGGAATTTTTGGTCTTTTATTTTTGAAAAATTTTTGCGTGCGCGCCAAAGGCTATTGTCTGCGGTGTTAAGAGCTTCGAGTCTTTTTGCCAAATGATATCATTATATTTTTAAGTTCTTTTTAAGATCAGATTGAGCTCTGTTATAATGTGATTTGAAAATGGGATTGAGGGTTTGATGATAACGTTTTCTGAAGTAATTTTTGATTTTAATCCGCTGGTTAATGTTATGCGGAGTGAAGTTCCTTCGGTCTGTTTCTATTGGTCGGGAGGCGTGGCTATGAGTATCAATGACCGCCTCGGTGAACTCTGTGATTTTTTGTTCTAGGTCGTTAGTGTTGTTAATATTATTAGGATGGAAATCAAAGAGAGAAAGATTTTTATTTAAATGGTCTACTGTGTGGCACGCTGAATCCTATTGGTAGATTGGTTTGGCACGCCACAGCCAAAAGGTTGCCAACCTCTCTTAAGTAAGAAAGAATACGAAAGTTAATCATGATATCGAACATTTACAAGCCGAAATTAAACAAACTAGATGGCACGATTTTACAAAATAAGGAAAACACAGTTTTGTATAATTTAAAGCTTTAAAAAAAAAACTTCCTCGGTTGAATGAAGATGTTAATTAATCAAAATGCAACAACCAGATTGTTTATCAAATGAAGGATGTTATGTGATTGCTTACTGTGGAGCCCAATGTAAATTCTCCCAATCAATTTAAAACTTTCTACTGACAAATAATGGGAGCATTTTAAACGAGCTTATCTAACATTTTGATGAGCTAACACAATTCGAATCACATGAGCAACTCGGGTAACAAAGTTAAATCAAATATTTCTCCATTCAGACGGACATTCTGTTCTTTCAATTTGTCAAAAGGTCCCCACGTCACTGACCATGAAAGGAAGTAAAAAGCACTGAAACCATAGTTACTGATTTCAGAAAGAAATACAATAGCCAATACATATTTAATTAAATAGTAATCTATTACTGAAACCCATCTGCATTACTTTAGCTGGGTTAAACAGAACATGAATCTTTCTGTGATACTAAATGACTTCATACCATTGAACGCACTCAAGATCAGGGTTTATTCTACCAAATCTCAACAGTAGAACGATTACTCAACATTGAGTATCTTCAATCTATAATATTCCCACTTTGCCTCAGCCAGGGGTGGGCAGCTTGATTTGGCTTGTGGGCCACATTGTGGGAACGGTGGAGCCCGGAGGAAAGTACCTTTATAAAATGACTGCATTCATTATAAAAAATAACAATAAATACAAGTTAAATAAAATAGTGGCAGTTGTCACAGGGACGCCTTAATACATGGGCTAACTGGGCCCACAGCCTTGGCCTCGGTGGGGGACTAGTCTCGTTCTCGGCTAAGCCTTAATAAAATCACGATTCGAATAATTTTAACAAACAAATATTATTTCTGGTTGCATTCTCCAAAAAACTTTGAATTTTGAACGATATGTCAAATGGCCACAGTGGCACAAGTCTGTATTTTTATGTGATGACCATCCTCCATGAATAGGCCTAGGTCTACCACCATCAGTAGCGCACACAGGAATTTTTCAAGGGGGAGTCCGGGGTCGAAAGTTAGCCATTCTTGCATCATGCTCCTTTTGATTTTGTCGATTTTCGGGAACAAAACACAGTGAAAAACTAATTATTCAATAAATAATTAGCATTAATTAATAAAATTAATCATTAATAACAAATACTTGATTAAATTTTATACTATATACTTAGAATTATAATCAATCGGAAAAAATCAAGGGGTTTGGGGGGGGGTCCGGACCCCCAGTACTCCCCCCTTGTGTGCGCCACCATACACCATCATTACTCATTAAGTTAAAGAACGGCAGTCGGTCGAGCCGATTTGTGTGATTGTAAGTCATGCACATTTGTTTGTTTCGGATTACTGGTTGTACGAGTATCTGACAACGTATACTATGTTCTATCTACTTTTAAGGATCATAGGCCTATGACCTTTTAAGTGTGTCCTACATTTGTGTAGGGGCCCAGAGCCTCAACATGTCTTAAGACGTCCCTGGCAGTTGTATTCAATTTATTTATTGTGCTAATTGCATATTATCTACAGCTGAACGCCCAGTTGATTTTAGAATCACTTTAATGAGACTGTTTAATCTTACAGTCCACAGATGGCGCTCTGCGCATTCCGTTGTAATATTCGTTAGCATAAATAAACAGTAAAAAAACTCGTTTGGGTGTGGTCGTCTTTATTGCTGTAAAGATACTATTTCTTTTCAGACCAATTCAATTATTAAGAAATAAGTAACTACTTCCAGGTGCAGCAAGAGATGGCGTTTCTAAATCGAGTTAAGTAACAAGTCAGGTAAGAAAAGATCAAACCATTTCTTAGTGCAACATTTTGGTCGTACCGTAGCCGGAGTTCAATTGTGAAACATTCTAATTCAAAACTCTTGGCTGGTTGTTCTTTCGGCAATATTTTTCTAAAAGATATTGTCATAATTCAATTGATGAAAGATTCTTTTTTGTGTGTACTAAGTTTTAAAAGAAACTTTCGAAGTGAAATATTTCAAATTCATGTATATTCAAAAGTTTAATCTTCTTATATATATGGTTATTTCAATGTTTAATTGATTGTTGTGCGATTATTCTTAAGTGGTAAATTATTTGTGTGTTTCTGCCATTGTCATTCCTGTATCATATGCAACAAAAACTTAAGTTTCGTTTTACCTCGCTTGTGTGCTAAATTTCCTATTCGTATGTACCGTAGCAATTCTTTTTAGAATTTCTCCCCCACTTTTCCCCTCTTCCGCGGCGCCAAAGGAATCGTATCTTTTTCGACTAGACAATTAGTCATTCTAGAGCAGCTGTGTTTTTTTTTATTTGTTTTCTTTAAATTATTCTTTTTGCTATATTAAAATGGATATTGAGGTTTTATTGAAGAAAAAAAAGAACGTCAAATCCTCAATTACAAAATTGCAAAACAAAACAGAAGAGGAAATTGAGAAATTAAATAATGTTGGTTTATTGGCTCGGAAAAATAGATTCTTGGAATTTAGAACTGAAATAAAGGATATTTTGGATTCTATTATAAGTATTTGCGAGGAAAAGGACGACATTTTAGATACCTTAGAAGAAATACTTGTCGCTATAGACACTCAGCTTATGCCTTCTGTAGTAAATTCCGATTTTGAGGTTAAAAACCAAGGTTCAAGTCACAGTTTAGTCTCAGCTCGGTCAGCTGAAGTGAAACTTCCTACATTATCCCTACCTATATTTTCTGGTGTAACTGAGGAGTGGCTTGCATTTTCTGATCTTTTTGAAGCTGCAGTTTCCAACAATAATGATTTAACGGGAGCGCAAAGTTGCAATATTTAAAGGGCAGTTTAAAATCCGATGCATTAAAAATCATTAATTATTTATCCATTACCAATGATAATTACGAAATCGCTTGGAAATTGCTAAAGGATAGATATTTTAATAAAAGAGAAATTATGTCCTCCTTAATTAAAAAGTTTATTAACATAACGCCCTTGAGTGGAGAATCATCCACACAAATTCTAAATTTGATAGATTCCACTAAGGAATTTGTAAGGATGTTGGAGTCCCTTGAATACCAGGTTGACCCAACTTCAGATACACTCTTAATGCATATGATATTGTTTAAGCTAGATCCGAATTCCAGAACTTGGTTTGAGAGAACCTTTTCAACAGATGTCATCCCAAGGTTAGACGAATTGTTGCAATTCCTTGCAACACAAGCGAGATCCATTACGAATTCAACTACTAAGAGAAATGTTCAAAGGAAGGTGACTCTGGTCGCGTCCAACGCCCAGTCACAATGTCCTTTATGTAATGGAGATCATACATTGTCGAGATGTGATACATTCTTAAAATTGTCAGTTCAAGGCCGTTCAGATTTCGTTAAAACGAATAATGTTTGCTCAGTTTCACTGAGTTTAACTCAGTTTCACAGTGTGAAAACTTTCAAAAGCAAGTTTAGATGTAAAAAGTGCAAGAAACCCCACCACAGTTTACTTCATTTTGAAAATGTTAGTGCTAAGGGGAGACAGGGAGCAGTAAATGTGTTAAATTGTAGAGAACTTTCTATCAACGCTCCTGTGTTTTCGCCTGTCCCTATTCCAGGTACTAGTGAACCAAGTGAAAATTCTAGAGTTGTGGATGTTACATCGTGTATTTCTGATGTGAACCCAGATGTTCAAATTCTTCTTTGCACAGCTCTAATTCAGGTAAGAGATATTTGGGGTAACTATCAGACCTGTAGATGTCTTCTGGATAGCGGAAGCCAGGCTTCACTTATTACAAATGAATGTATTGAAAGGCTAGGTTTGCGAAAGGAAAAGGCCAATGTGCGTATATCATGTTTGGGAGCATCCGATACGCGTCTAAATGGGCTTCTGAGATTCAATTTACCTCACATTTTTCATCTCAAAATTCTTTTCATGCGTCCGTCTATGTGATCAACAAAATTGTAGGCATGATCCCACATCACGATTTAGATTCCTCAATGCGTGAATTATTTGGGGATATTTCTCTGGCTGATCCAGCATTTTACAAGAGTAGTCCAATTGATGTGCTACTTGGTGTTGACCTTACTTTGCCATTGCTAAAGGGTCAAACGTTATTTTTGGGTAAGGATAAGCCATTTGCCATTCGTTCAGAATTGGGTTGGATAATTGGAGGCAAGGCAAATTCTAGTGGTCAAAATTCTTTCCATGTCAATCATATTCAGTTAGTATCGGATCAGCTAATCAATTCTGGGAATTAGATTCTGTGCCATGTGCCAAATCCTTAACTTCAATAGAAGAGGCTTGTGAAGATCATTTCGTAAAGACACATTCTAGGGATGAGAATGGCAGATACACAGTAAAGTTGCCATTTCACACTCCTCCGACGCGGTTAGGTAATTCAAAACAAAGTGCAATTCGTAGGCTAATCAGCGTGGAACGCCATCTCATTTCTAATCCTGACAAATACAAGCTGTATCGAAATTTCATAAAGGAATACCTAGATCTAAAGCACATGGAACTTGTTCCGGACTCTGAAATTAATAACAAAAAAGTTTATACCTTCCTCACCATGGAGTTGTTAGGGACACCAGCTGTACAACAAAGCTTCGCGTTGTTTTTGACGCCTCCAGTAAAACTTCTTCTGGACTCTCTCTCAACGATCTGTTTATGGTTGGGCCAAGAGTGCAGCAATAACTTTTCCCTATTCTTATCCAGTTTCGAATTTTCAGTGTAGCCATTTGCGCTGATGTTGAAAAGATGTTTCGCCAGATTAAAGTTCACGAGGAAGACGTAGACTGGCAAAGAATTCTCTGGAGGGATTCTCCAACCGAACCTATAAGGGAATATCGCCTAACAACTGTTACGTATGGTACGTCCTCAGCACCATTCCTCTCTACGAGAACCTTACGACAGCTTGCCATTGACGAACAAGAAAATTATCCAGCCGCTTCAAGAGCTACCCTTAGTCATTTTTACGTTGATGACTTGCTGAGTGGAAGTGCGACAAAGAAGGGAGCCATTCAGCTAGTGTCAGAGCTGCAGGAGATGATGAAAAGAGGAGGATTTTCTCTGCGCAAATGGGTGTCTAACGATCCTGACGTATTGGCAACCATTCCAAAGGAATTAAAGGCAGTTGATTCCAAACACACTATCAAGAATGACTCAACATTTTTGGAATAGATGGTCTTCAGAGTACTTGACATTGCTGCAGTCAAGATCGAAATGGCGCATCGTTCAAAAGAACCTTGACATCGGAGATCTTGTCTTAATCAAACACGACAACTCACCCCCACTACAGTGGAAATTAGGGAAAGTCACGGAAACGTTCCCTGGTAAGGACGGTAAGGTTCGTGTGGTTAAGGTAAAAACTCAAACTAGTGAACTTGTGAGACCAATTGCTAAACTTTGTCCACTTCCTATAAACACTTGAACATTTGTGAATAATACAATTTTTTCTTTCAGCATTGTTGAGGTCATCTATACTTCTGTAAATCTCATTGCTTAATTTCATTAATTTAGAAGTGTACTTTATTGTCAATTTGTATGTTAATTCTTATACTTAATTCATCATTATGTTTAGTATGTAAATTCTTATACTTAATTCATTAGTATGTTTAGCAACTTAGTGTGTTTAAGTTAATTCATTAATTTTGAAACCCCTCCGTGTTTCAATGGGGGCGGTATGTTTAATCTTACAGTCCACAGATGGCGCTCTGCGCATTCCGTTGTAATATTCGTTAGCGTAAATAAACAGTAAAAAAACTCGTTTGGGTGTGGTCGTCTTTATTGCTGTAAAGATACTATTTCTTTTCAGACCAATTCAATTATTAAGAAATAAGTAACTACTTCCAGGTGCAGCAAGAAATGGCGTTTCTAAATCGAGTTAGTAACAAGTCAGGTAAGAAAAGATCGAACCATTTCTTAGTACAACAAAGACAAATGTACATTTATCCAACTTTTCTACAATTTTTTTAAAGAAATCAGGAGTGAGATTGCTTGTTTAAATTCTCATCGCAGCCAGCAAGTTTATGCCAACCAATTTGTAGTAATACTGACTTGTTGATCTTCATGCAAGTAAAACTTAGCTCACAAATATATATCAACTCGAATAAAAGAACTCCCTAGCAAATTTCACCATACATAGAAATTTTTCCGTTCACAAAGATTTGTTAAAGTCAATGTCATAGCCTTAAACATTTCCTGCAAGTCATCTAGTTCAAGCTGTAAATCCTCAAGTGCGGTATCAATGTATGCAGCAATGGGATAAAAGAGCAACCTGAATTTAGGCTCAATTTTCATAAAATCCTCAGATCTTCTAGTGACCTCGCCCTCCAAACTCTACAGATGATCTCTTCGTAAAAATACTTTCAGGTTCCTCGTTTTCCTAATAGTGAAAAATAAAAGACGAATCTCTTTGATCTCGCACAGGAAAGAAATCTCTGTTCAAACCGGATTTTCTGAATGTCTATTGGCGACGGACCTCGTAATTTTGAACCTCAATCAAGTGACATTATTAAGTACCCTACGTTCGATTAGTGCAGTAGTTCCTAAAGTGGTCCCTACGGACCCTCAGGGGTACCCGATATTGTTCAGGGGTTCGCGGAAAATTCAAATTGATTTAGGGGTCCTTGAACAACGTTCAGGGGGTAATGTTTAATATAAAATAAAAATTTTGTGTGACCATTTTTATTTTTATGGAAATTTAAATAAATAACAATAATTCACTTGGATATTCCCGATTGGGGGTTGAATCCTTTTGCGCGTAGACTAACTCAGATCCCAAACGCAGATAAATCCATACTAATATAGGGGCATCTTATTGAAAAGTGCACAAATGAGGAATTTAAACCATGGTTTGAACAAGGATGTAACAAATTCTGTGTGGTTACAAAAACATATCCCCATTTCATATCCTGCATTATGGGTTATTGTACAGAAATTGTTGACTACTTTCCTGCCTTCCAATTTGGTAGAACGTAGATTCCGCGTCGTAAAAAAACCTCACCATAAAAAAAAAAGAAACAGATTAAAAACTAGTGCTCGTGGGGATTTGAGGTAGCTACCCACAAACATTGTGACGAACATAAATATACTCGTAACATCTTATCAAGTTCATCCAAGTCATTAATTTTTTTTTAATTTTATTTTAAACAAGTTAAAATTTCAATAAATAATTCTTCAACAAAATGTTACTTAAAATTTGTAATTTTTATACTAAGCATTTATGTAGCTTTTTCACTTGGGAAAGCTTTGACTTTAAAAAGGGGTCCTTGGTTTAAAAAAAAGTTTGGGAACCACTGAGTTGGTTGGCCCGATTTTATTTTAATGAAAGATTATAGGGATCAACCATTTTTTAAAACTTTATTGGAAATGATGATTAATTACGGGCTTCAATGAACAAAAGCACGTATTTCAGATCAAGCTGATTTTAATTATAAAGTGAGTAATAATGAAAGAAATTGAAATAAAGAATGCATCAACATAAGTAATCGCAAAATGATTAGAAAAAGAAAACTAATGTGTATACATTTCTACCGTAAATTGTTCAGTTTAAACAAAATCGTAAGAATCGGATAGAAAAGAATTTAAATTTCAGAAATGTTAGAGGTATTTTTGGTTTTCGTTTTGAGATCATTCTCTTCTTGCGCTTACACAAAAGTACAATTTTTGACAAGATAATGATAGCTGAAATAACATGTTTAAACCCTGAACTTATTTTTTCGTGTGTTTTAAAATGTTTCCGAAATTTTAACTGGAAATTTTTTTAGCGTGCTTTCTTTTTTTCAAAGTGCAATTCTTTTGCACAGTAAAATAACTAGTAAAAAGACTACATTGTTTTGGATTTAAAATATGCGTAAAATACACTAATCATTATCCGACCACTTCGCTCGATATTCCATGATGTCTTCTTAACTATAGATTATTCTTAAGGTATAATAAAGATATCCAAGTCACAGGGCCTTATGCTTTGGATTGGATTGAAAAACATTTTTAAAAACTTAACTTTAAAATATTTTTTTTTTTTTTTTTTACAATCGATTTTAAGACTCGACTTTATTCGTTCATATTTACAGCTGTGGAAACCGTTTTCAAGATTTCTTCTTTTTTTACGGTAGACAATTTTTTTAAAATGTATCTTAAAACTCATAACAAGCTCCTTCCTTTATTTAAGTTATCTGACTACGAATAAAGAGGGATTTTAGGTGTTAGGGCCTTTAGAAAAAAATATATAAATATTTAGGAAAAAGGAATCATATATAAAGCTAGAGTGTTTTAAGTTGTTTTTATATAGCATTTACTTTATCTAGCTCATAAGAATATTTTTTTAATGAGTTTTTTGAAGAATGAAATTTTCAGGATAATTTGTGCACGAAAAACGGGGCATCTCCAAAAACATCCAATCAAGTTCAATGAAATTTATAGTATATATGTATGTTATGAGCCTTTCAAAGAGTAAAAAACCGCAGGTTTTAAAATAGTTACATTGAATATCACATTTTACAGCAATTTTTAGCTTAGAACATACAGTCATTTTGACGAAAAATCATTAACATCAAATTTTAAAAAATGCTCTTATAGCAACGATTTCATAAAAATAATATTTTTTTCAAAACTAAAAGGTGATATATGTTACTTATTTAATGATTCTCTCTCTCTCTCTTAAAGCTTATTTATGTTCCTTAAGGGGACTTGGCACCTTTCAAAAACCTAAAATCGATGAAAATATCGATTTTTCAATTTTTAGTTTAAAATGTAGTTTGATACCTTTAGTACAATTAAGGGAAGTTTTGAAACGATCTGATTATTTTAAACGCAGTAAAATGCATTTTAAATATTTTGACAGCTCTGTCAGCAGTTTAAATGCCACGCCCACCTCAATGTTTACATTTTTTTTTACTTGAGAATAAATCCATTATTTTACATTAAAAACTACAGAGAAGCAGAGGAATCCGTTAAGCTGTGACTGTAACTATCAGCAAAGTTGTTTATTTACATTAGCTTTGCCATTTTCGCTTGCTGTGTGATTTTTAGTTTCATTAGTTTTTAACTTCATAGAAACCTAAAACAGCATTTTTTAATGCTACTTCAATCATAATTTTTAATGCTACTTCAATCATACATTCATTCATTTTATTATTTCTTATCTCAATTATGCCTCTTAGAAAACGTTCAGTGCGTGCTTTGCAAATGAATGAAAAGCGATGGTGTAAAGCGAAAGTTGATTGTGAAGTGAACAAAAATTCAGTTTTTTCAAATGTACGCCTGGAAAAATTGAACACTGTGGTAAAAAAGGATACCTTTGGAAATTATATATTGGTGAACTTTAACCAAGTTAACAATCTTCTTCGAAGTGCAAAGTGCCAATATTGTGAAAAACAAACTTTGAAACTGGAGCTTGGAGCCAAGTTGGGATTTTCATACAATTTAAAACTATTGTGTAGCAATTGTGATGAAAACAAAACTGTTGTAAACACATCTCTAAAGTCTGTTCAGACCAGCCATGATGTGAATTTGAGAATAACTCAAGCTTTTTCACATATTGGGAAAGGTTATTCAGCTATAGAAAAATTTTGTATGGTGATGAATATAGATCCTTTTTCATCAACTACATATGGGAAGTGTGCGAGACGGCTGGATAATGCATATACTCTGGCATCTGAAAACATATTTGCGGAAATCCACCGAGAAATTAAAAATGTGTACGAGAATGGAGCTGAAATCACAGACTTAAGTGTTAGTTTTGATGGAACGTGGCTAACTCGTGGTCACACCTCACTTATCGGTGTAGGATGTGTTATAGATATGCTCACCGGATATGTTGTTGACTTTGAAGTGATGAGTAAGGTGTGTCGTCATTGCTCTGTGGCAAAAAATAAGCTAGGCCAGTCAATGCTGCATTTATGGTATGAAGGACATAAAAGCGAATGTGATATAAATCACTTGGGCTCATCTACATCAATGGAAATGGAAGCTGCATTAGCCTTGTGGAAAAGATCCACATCACTTGGATTCCGTTATATTACAGTATTATCCGATGGTGATTGTAAAACGTTTAACTACTTGTGCGAGAAAAAGTGTATGGACCTGACATTGTGATAAAAAAGGAAGAATGTATTAATCATGTTAGTAAGCGGTTAGGAACAGCTTTGAGATCTACTGTAAAAGACTGTCGTGCTCAAGGTATTTCTTTAAAAGCTCATGGTAGTTTGAAAGAAGCCACGATTAAAAAAATTAACTACTTACTACCAAAAGGCTATTTTGAGAAACAAAGGGGATGTGAATGCTATGAAAAACAGCAATATATGCTACATTGTTGCATAGCATTTCTACAGATGCTAAACCTCAACATTCGAAGTGTCCTGCAGGAGAAAACTCATGGTGTTTCTACCAATCTGCGATTGCTAATGGGGAAAAACCTAACAATCATAAATTAAATGTAGGAACACCAATAAAGGAAAAGTTTCTTACAAAAATTCTACCGATTTATCAAAGACTTGCATCTAATGAATTGTTAGAAAGATGCATTCGATGTGGAAACAAAATGCAAACGAAAGTTTGCATAGCATGATTTGGGCAAAGTGTCCGAAAGAAATTTTCGTAAACAAAAGACGTGTTAAGCGGGCAGTAACAGAAGCTGTCTGCGAATACAATAAGGGTACAGTACGCACCATTGTAGAAACACAGAAAGCATTAGGTGTAGCTACTGGAGGTTCAACGAAACAACTTGCTACTATCTTAGATTGTCGAAAACAAAAATTTAGAAAACGTCGTCAAAATGCCAGTAATAAGCCGGCTCTTAAACTTATTAAAAAAGCAATACATAAAAAAGAGTTATTAGCTAGGAGGAAAAGGAATGACTTATGGCGCAGGCCAATTTTAAAACAAACCTGTTTTGAAAAATAATACATTTTAGCATAAATTTGTTTTACTTTATTTTATTTTAGATATTGATTTAAGTAGCAAATTATTTTTATAAAAGCTTTTAAATTTTCTATTGTACATTTCATGTATTTTTATTACATTTATTTCATGTATTTCATTTATTTTTTAATATATTTCATAGATGTTTCTTGTAAAAATAAGTCACAATGATATTTCCTATTTTTCGTAATTTTAAGCTCACAGACAGGCACTTTAAAAAAGCTTATATTTTTGTTTAATATTTTGAAATTGAATTGTATTATGTTTTATTTTAAAGGTATATATTTATACAACATATTGAAAAATTATTACAAAATTTAGACATTGTTTTGATATATATTTGCTGATTGGTATTCTTAAAAATGCATTTTCTCAGTTCGAGTTTTTTCATGAAATCATGGTCTTTAAAAGTACAAAACTTCTACAGATATTTATCAAACAACTTGAATTTTGGTGTGTATCTTTATTACAATGTGCTTAATTAAATTAGGGATCCATTTTTTAATATTTTGAATAAAAAAAAAAAATTTTATAAAAAAAAAATGTAGCAGAAGTCATGTTTTTTAGCTTTTTTTTCCATTAATGTTTACATTTTATTTTTTTCCAAAACTAAATTGTTTGTTGCAAAATCGATCCCTAAAGTTATTACTCATAGTCTAATAAATCCCAAAAAATTTTGGTGTCAAAATAATGATAATTGTAAAAGAAGAAGAATTTTGAAAATCGGTAAAAAAAATTTTTAAAAACTTTAAATTTTAAATTTTTTTTTTTTTAAATTTAGGAATTTTTTTCATGGTGAAATTTCTTAGTTTAGTAGTAACTGTTAATAATATACAAAAATATTTTAAAACCCTTAAATAAAAAAATTGAAAAAAGGTGCCGAGTCCCCTTAAACAATAACATTCTTTTGAAAATTAATTTCTGAAAAGTGGGTCTCCCTACGTAGTCGGATGCAGTAAGAGATGTTTCCGATTGCAAAAAGCAGATAACATATTTTCAGGATTTAATAATATGTTTTCATATCATTTTTTTAAATAATAATTTCAAGAAGCACAACATTAAAAATTGTCAAACAATTACTTCTATATAATCTTCATTTATTTGAAGCTTTGTAATTTATTTTGTGTGCAAATGCACAAAAAGTATTTAAACGTTAATAAATTTTTTAAACAAAAAATGTTACGTACACAGTCATTAATATATACAAACATACAAAATGAGGAGCATTTAAAATGTTCAGAATTACTTCTCTAGCTGCAGAAATTCATTCTAGTTTCATTTTTTAGGAATGTTTTTCCGTTGGGTAAATGAGCATTAATTATCGTACTTTGCATTCTTTTCATTTTTGAAAACGTATGTTACAGACAAAATGAACCATTTAAAACAACACTGTAGAAAAGAGAAATGTTATTTCACAGTTTAACTAAAAAAAATCAGCTTCTTTTAATTAAACTAAGATCACATTTAGCACTGCGAATAATAAGAAAATTAATTAAAAACAAAAAGTAATTACCGCACTAGTTCGTACGATTTAATTTTTCTGAAAGGGGAAAAAACTATTTATCACCAATTTGAAAGCAAAATTACACCTGAAAAGTAAAAGCCATTTGACTTTTAGAACTACCTTTAATGTTATATTTATAGTTATAAGGTGGGGAAAAGAACCGGGGAGAAAAAAGGAAGAGAGACTAGAAAACACAGCATAATGTCAACATAACTTAAAGCAATTAATGCGATTTTTCCAAAATAAAAATTCAAAAATTTGATTTACTGTGCATAAATATAATTGATTTAACAATAGAAGTTTTTCACAATTCCTACTATTAGTTCACTCTCTCCCTATATATATCTTGAGCAAATTTTCAATCGTTAATAAAATACTCTCTACTCATCCATTCAAATTCAAATACATTTTTTTTAAACTTGAAGTCAATGACACGTAATGTTAATACAGTTTTTTTTCAATATTACTTCATTAATTAAACTTAATTAATGAATAAATAGTAACAAAAAACATAATAGTCCAACTGCATATATCAAAAGGAAAATCGTTCGCTGTGTCCCTGTGTCCAATGGATAGCGTGTTGTACTTCTAATCCAAAAGTCTTGAGTTCCAATCCGTAATTTCTGAGAATGTGATTTCTTTTTTACTATACTATTTTATTAGAATAATTAAATTTAATGAATGAATAAATAGTAACAAACAAACAAAAATAGTCCAACACTAGATATAGAAAGGAAAATGGAAAATTATAAGGAAAATAGCTTTCTCTCTCTCTCTCTCTCTGTCTCTCTCTCTCTCTATCTTGTCACTTAATATTGTATAATTGTCATATTATATAAATATTTATATTAATTGTAACTATTTAATAAAAAGTTTCTAAAATAAAATTTTTCTTTGTAGACATAAGTAGGAGAAAAAAAAATTCACTTAATTTTTTTTTATATATATTACGTGTTTATTAGACTAACAGATTCTATGAATAAATAACAAGGAAAGGAGTATAGCAAAAATCTTACAAAAACTTATCAAGATCATTTTAAATTTTAAAATGATCATTTATTACATACACAAGTATTGCTTGTGTATCTAATAAAACAAAAACAGTTGTTTCTATTTGAATATAAGTTATTCAAAGGTCCATAAGAGAGAAGAGAGTAATACGTTTCAATAAAATTTATATTTCAGTGTAATTGTTAATTTTCTTTCTAACTGGTATTTCGGAGTAGCTTCAGACGCATTGAGATATCGATATTTGTTTTAAATAATTAAAATTAATAGATTTGCTTTTTAAAATATTATCCTTTTAACCTTTTTATAGAAAATATAAGATAATAAAAAAAGTGTTATTTAAGTTTTATAAAAAATAGCTTAAGTCGAAAAATAGATAAACAGTTTAGAAATAAAAGCGAAACTAACGAGCATAACGGTCTCTTCTGTATTGAAATTAATCTTACTTATAAAAAAAACAAAAACGAATATATATATATATATATATATATATATATATATATATATATATATATTCTAAAAACTGTATTTTACTTCAGAAAACTTGTGAGAAGTTATCTCAATGAAATAATTTTTTTAATTTAGACTACTAACGCGTTTTATAAAAGTATATAAAAGGACAGTTTTTTTTATGGCAACTATCTGAAAATGAAACTATTCTCATTGCTTTGTAACAAAACTGTTACATCATCCTTTTTCTATATATTCTTTAGTACAACTATTTTATATATTTTTAGAATGTTTCTTCCATATTATCGATTTCTTGAATTTCTGTTTTGCATTATTAATGTACTATAAAAAAGAAATTAACTACCCTAAATTCCTTGTTATAATTTTACACTTTTCCCGAGATGTTTTACTTATCAAAATTTCCAAATAGCATATAATGAGCATTCTTGCAAATATTTTTTACTTGATATCAAAAAGCAAAGCGTTACAAAAAATAAATAAATAAAAATATGTTTACTTCCTAAAAGATGGTAAAAATAGTCTTGATTTGTGTTAAGTATAAAAAGCTAAAATGAACGGATGCATCTAAAAGAATTAAAAGTTGAAAAATTAAACAACATAACTATATTAAGTTAAGCGACAAAATAATCAGTTCCAGAAAAACTCTACACACACATACTTTTTTTTTAATCAATGAAGCATTTATATTTACATATTCATTTTACTATGTATGAAATATGTGAATTAGTTTTCTTTTAATATTGAACAATGGTGTTTTTAATAAGTATTCCACGCTACAGTTTTAAAGAAGCAGATGTTTTAAATGGTAAATAATGTTTAAAAGAAACTCTTAAGATCACGCGTTTACTTGAACAGAAGATATCAATATATTTATCAATGTCATTCAATTTTTTTTTCACAAAGGAAATAAAAGTGATAGTGTCTAAAAATATTGTTTCTTTCTTAAGATGTGTCTTATAAACGCGTGGAACAATTCAACTCGAGTTAAACACTTGACAGAAAAATGTGATGTTAGAACTCATCAAAGGATGAACTATTTACAGAATTTACGATGCAAATAATACGAGAATTGAATTAAAAAAAAGATACCACAAGAATAAATTTTGTAGCTGTTAATGATGAGATTTTATATATACATAGTTTATATGTTTACAAAGAGTATTCGATTGTAAAGTGTTCTCCAAGCTAATAACAAACATCAAAATAATTTTTCGTTAAAATTGTGCTGAACAGATAATTGGCAAAGATAGATATAATTCATAGAATGCACAGAGGACAATTGTTTTGGTTATAGAGCCACAATGGGGAAGAGGAAGATAATGGATGACAGCACTTTTTTAAAATGATTGCAATCATTAAATAACTTTGTATCTCGTGATTGCACTACATAAAAATCAATAAATACAAGTTAAATAAAACAGTGGTAGTTTTGTTCAATTTATTTATTGTTATGCTAATTTCAAATTTTTTGCTGCAAGCACATTTAATTTTAGGATTATAGTTTAATAAGACAAATTTACCCTATCATACTTATTTATAATTTTTGTTTTAAATTAGGAGTGAGATTTATAGTGGAAATTTTCATCACAACCTGTAAGTTCATGTCAGTCAACTTGCCTCTAGAATTTACTGTTACTAATCTTCATGCAAGAAAAGTTTGTTCAAATATATACTGACCCCCTCCCCTCCCTCCCCCGCCCCCAAAAAAAAGGACATTTTCTGTCCTCTAGATTTTCCGACTGTCTTGGCGAGTCAGAAAAAAATTCCTCGCATTTAAAATTTAAAAATATGTAACAATTTCATGCAATTATATTTTAACATACTCGATCCTTCCTTTTTTTTCAATTCCTACTATTTTAGTTCACAGTCTCCGTATATCAGAGCCGATTTAAGCTCATTTCGGATTCTGGGCGCAAATCTGCAGGCCCCCTTGGCACTGGAGGATCGAAATATATAACCAAAAAAATCTGGCAAAGTCCAGCTTTCTCGGTTATATATATATATATATATATATATATATATATACACACAGTGGCGCACACAAGAGGGCTCCTGAGGGTCCGGACCCCCACACACACACACAAAGCCCTTGATTTTTTTTTTCCGATTGATTATAATTCTAAGTATATATTACGTAAAATTTAAATAATTACTTGTTATTAATGATTAATTTTATTAATTAATGCTAATTATTTATTCAAAAATTAGTTTTTTACTGTGTTTTGTTCCCGAAAATCGACAAAATCAAAAGGAGCATGATACAAGAATAGTGAACTTTCAACCCCGGACCTCCCCCTTGAAAAATTCCTGTGTGCGCAACTGTATATATAAATATCTTGTTCAATTTTTTAAATCGTTAACAAAATACTTTCGATTCATTCACTCAAATCCAAATACAATTTTTTAAACCTGTAGCGGATGGCACTTGTTGTTAATACAGTTTTTTTCAAATGTTATTTCATTAATTTAATTAATTAATGTTAACAAACAAGAATAATAGTCTGACCCCATATATAGAAAGGAAAATCGCTCATTGTGTCCTATAGAGCAATGGATGGCGCGTTGGATTTCTAATCCAAAGGTTGTGGTTCGAATCCCACCCTGGATGGCCTAATTTCTGAGAATGTGATTTCTTTTTACTGTACTATTTTATTAGAATAATTAAATTTAATTAATGAGTAAATAGTAACAAACAAACAAAAATAGTCCAACACCCTATATGGAAAGTGAAATGGAAAATGGCAAAGAAAATCGCTTTCTATTTTGTCACTTAATAGTGTGATTCTGACATACGTATATACATATTTATATTAATTGTAACTACTTAATAAAAAGTAACTAAAATAAAATTTTTCTTTGTTGACCTAAGCAGGAAAGAGAGAGAGAGAGAATTGATGTAAAAAAAATTATATCACTTTTAAAATTTGTAACGAACAGAAACATTTCCAATAACTACCTGTGACTAGAGAAATTTTCAAATTAGGATACAGGAACCTAATACAATACTGAAATGTACATGTTTAAAAATCGATGACTAAAATTAAAAATAACACGAAAAATCGAAATCAGTTTGAGTTCTAGCGTCTTATATAAAAAAAGATAGCAAAAGATTTCGAAATAAAATGATTCATGGGAAGGGGGGGGAAATTAGCATTAATAATATCAAAACAAATAAAAAGAATTACATTATAATCAAACCAAAATTCAATAACTGAGTAAAAAAAAATCGACTCAAAACCAAACACTTCGTCACTTTTTTTTCCCCCTCCTCCACAACTAAAAATGTACTTACTACGTAACGATCCCACGCAAAAGTGGACTGGAGCGAAAAAACTTGGAAACGCAAACAAAACCAGAGCTTCTCGATCTAGTATTACTGCCGCAGAACCTCCGATATGATGACATAGCTTTTACTCCATTATATGCAGGAAGAACTTAAATTTCACACGAAAAAAAGCGGGGGTGAAAAAAAGTCACTCTTTGTTTGTTTAGAAGAGAAAACTTTCCCCCAAAATTTCACACAAAATCCGCTCGAGACATCCAGCGATATGGCGATCTCGTAAGTCAAAAAAGATTGCCTCCTACCAAGCGCCGAGTTGAAAAACTTGGCAAGTACATGGTAAAAGCCAAGTTTCTATATTTACACAGGCGCGATAGGCGCATCCATCGAAAAGTTTCGAAACTATTTTGCTTATTTTTTATGCAGAGCGGGTTAAGGCACACATGCGTGCTGCCATGACATTTTTGTCAAAGGTAACTTTACACAACAGGGAATTGTCGTGCTAGTTAGTTATGAAGCAGAACACCTAGGCGCAGCAAATTGACATTACGCTAAATGAAGAGTTCTCACAGCTAATACGAACAATAAGGCCCAAACTAGAATAAAAACTGGTTCGATTTTTTTAAATTTTAAAAATCTGGCTGATTTTAATACATTTTGTGACTTCTCTAAGACAGTGGTCTTCAAACTTTTTTCACTCATGGAACCCATAGAATTATAAAGTGTTCTGGGAGAACACATTTCTGTTAAAATATATCATAAAATATTTAAAATATAACAACATATATATTATGGGTACTTTATAAAGACAAATAAAGAAAAATATTGTATTTGTTACTAAAAATTTTTTACATACAATGTTAATTTCAATTGTACTCATTTATAATATTAATACATGCTCCAGGTCAGTAGCGCACACAGGAATTTTTCATGGGGTGGTCTAGGGTCGAAAGTCCACCATTCTTGTATCATGTTCCTTTTGATTTTGTCGATTTTCGGGAACAAAAAAAAAAAAAAAAAGTAAAAAACGAATTATTGAATAAATAATTAGCATTAATTAATGAAATTAATCTCATTAATAACAAATATTTAATTAAATTTTACGTACTATATACTTAGAATTATAATCAATCAGGGAAAAAAATCAAGAGCTTGGAGAAGGGGGAGGGGTTCAGACCCCTAGATATACACCTACACATACGTTATAATTAGTAACTGGGATACGTGCTTGTTTTTTTTTTTACATAAATTATCGAAGTGTTGGTCTAATAAAATTAATAACAGTCACATTTCATACCCTGCGTATAATTAGTTTTTATATTTTGTTTTTGTTACCACAAACATTTTTTACATAAATACACTGTTCTGAATGGCATGAAAATGTTTATAGCTGTGTGGAGAAATACTGCGCAACCAAGAATTTAAAAGCAGTTCTTGCTAAAATTCAGATTTTATAGAGTATATTTATTCAGAGAGTAAATTTTTAAACAAACATTATACTCATACATCAACACATCTTCTCATTCATATCTATATTTTAACATGGAATCTGTTAATAGTTCAATCACTCGTTCTTGTTATATCAGAAATAAATCCTGATTTTTATTGAAATAGACTCTCAATCCAGCCCATAAAAAAACTCGAATCCATTTTGCACACACGTTAATAATTTTCTTTTCGATTTTCCATTTTGACTCGTGGAGTGAGTGAATATTAACGTCGCACTGTATTTAGCTACACGAGGGCTTTTGACGAACGATCTCGTCATTTTGAACCATGATCAGGTAACGAGGACGACACCTGTGTGATCTGGCACCCTCTCTCTTAACTTCCATACCACACCAAAGGGAGGGCGTTTGAGCTCTCGACAGATTTAACGTGCATCGCTCCCCTACACGGCGGGTCTTTGGAGGTACTGGGATCGAACTCGTGACTAGGCTACCGCGGCCGCACATGCCTCGTGGTACCCTCGGGTTCCACGGGTGAGTGAATGAATATTAACGTAGCACTATGCGGCTATACGAGAGCTTTTGGCGACGCGGACCTCGTAATTTTAAGCCAAGGTCAAGTGATGAAGACGACACCTGAGTTGTAAAAGAGGGAAATTTCACCGTTGCTTCCGGACTCCGCGGACCCCTTAGAAAACCGCTGCGGACCTCCAGGGGTCCGTGCCGTATATCCTTATATATATAAGCCTTGGTAGGTTTCCATTCATCTTATTTTTTCTTATCCATATAACCCCGATTCACTCTAATGTAGTCAATAAAAAATAGAAAACATAATTGTTTTGAATGGAAAACATTAGTATTCGTAATAATAGTAAGTTACAAAATGTTTCATTTCCAGAAATTCGTCGTTTAAGTATAAAATAATAATTCAAATTAATACAGCCTACAGCCGGAGTGGGCATTACGTCGATCGCGATCGACCGGTGGACCTCCAAGGTATTTTGGGGTGACCGCCTGAAGATTTTAGCATGTAGTAATTATATACGGAAAATTCAAGATTGGCTGACAGTACGCAGACTATAAGTCCTACTGACTATAACAACGAAAACTAACTATAGATAAAAATGTTTTTTGTATTTTAATATTTTAATTATTTTAATATTTTGTATAAAAATGTATTTTAAATTGTTTCATACTAAATGCATCATTTAATATTTATTATTTTTGTGGCTATTACCATTATGTTTAAACGCGGTCTTAAAAGAGCTGTTACAAAAAGTATTTATTCCGCGTATTTATTATTAAGTTATAATAATAACCTTTTCTTTACCTCGCCACACCTACAACTTTGGGCAGAGGCACGCACAAGAATACTCCAAGGAAGGGTCGAAGGTCTACCATTCTCGTATCATACCCCAATACGTAGCCAAACATATCTTTTTGGTTTTGTCGATTGTAGGGAACAAAAAACAGCAAAAAATAAATTACTGAATAAATATAATTAATATAAAAATACTAATAACAAATACTTAATTACATTTTACGTTCTTTTTACGTGGGATTATAATTAATCGGGAAAAAATCAAGGGCTATGAGGGAGGGTCCGGACCCGTGGAACTCCCCCTTTAAGTGCGTCACTGAGACTGGGAGGACCGCAACACGTTGAAAAAATTAGAAGTAGCCCGTACCCTGGAATAGTCTGCCCACCCCAGGCCTATAGTATTATTATACTTAAGTTATTGTAACGATGACGATTAGGTGAATCCCAATGTTATTTTCACTGTCGAAAACTCTTGTACTTTGAGATGGTTTTGGTGTTATCACTGAAACACGATAAGAAGATAATCTCACAAATGGCATTTTCCCTTCATCCTTAAAGTTAATTTCTCCACCTTCCATTTAAAAGAGAAAAATTAAGATAAAAGATAACCGCTCATTGTCATAATATTTATATATATATATATTCCAAATCTCTCTTCTCTTACATCAATTTCCCTCTCTTTCTCTACTCTCATTATTGAAAATACCTTCGCATTTATTATTTGATCTGCAAGAACAGAATTTCTTAGCATGACAAGAGCGAAATGATAATTTTCTAAAATTGTATTCATTACAATTTATATCATGTTGATTTTTTTTCTTGTAAGAAAACCACGAAAAGGATATAGTAAAATGTTTACATATGGATATTTTTAAAATAAAAACAAAGAAAACAATCATCGACCTAAAAACAACGTTCGAAATATTTTTAAGCCTAAGCTTATGTAAAAGCACAAACCAACATTATTTTAAAATAAATATTTATATTTAATTCTTGATGTCGTTAAAGTAACTGACGGAATGGTGGCTTCAAGCAGTAAATTACCGTGTACACCAGATTCTTTTTAATAATTTCAATGTACATAAATTTCAACTGAGGACCAGTGTAAAACAATTTCTTTTATAAACTAGGTGTGATTAGGCGTTGGAAAATGACTTTAAGAGATTTAATCGAATTATATTAGTTATATAAACACATTACAATTTTTTTTTGTATCATAGCTTCTGAGGGACACGAAAAAAACAAAACAAAAAAAAGGATGCACATTTTTTTGATAAAGTTGTTGTTAAAGAAAACTGGCACACACACACACACATTCTACGACATAAGAGAACCCAATACAATCACTCACACAGGCATAAAGTGCTTTGCTACTACAACGATACATTAAACTATTAGAGTTAAAAATAGACAAGCTAAACAGTCCACAAACATCAAGGCAAGGCAAGTACCTAGTTGATGTTTTTATTAACGTAATTTTTCTTATAAATCTAGGATGGGGATGATTGTGTGTGTGTATGGAATTGCTTCTGCAAACATCAATATAAGGAAAAATATTTGATACATATTTCATTTTCTCTGCATATTGTTTCTAGTCCATTGTTTTTGTACAATTGTGTCGCTCTAACACTTGCATAAGGGCCCTCTCTGACACGAGTACCACACAGAACAGGAGCAGACAGCCAGGAGATGATTTTGAATAGAAATCGCCTGGGTCCCCCTTCATACTTAATCAACTTTGTTACTATATTAAGTTCTCGAAAAACACATTCTCCTCCTCACTAGTTGACTCAACTAAAAGGATATTGTAGATGTTACTCTCTTCACACACGGCTACTTGTGTATTATAAGTGGAGAAAGCTTTGTTAGTTCTTCAGAGAGTTCGGAACTTTCTTTTCAATCAACTTTGTGCCCGCATGTGAAAGGAATTCTCTCCCCTTTTCACACTTGGAAAGTGGTGACAGAAAAACGAGTTGACTGGTACAAAGTTGTCTCGTGTGAACTCGATCCAAGGAATTACTGGCTATTGTTATCACATAAATGACGAGAACGTTGCCTGAATTTCCACCGCAGTCATCAAACTTCCAAAATGCGTCATTAGACGACATGGAGGAATAGTTTTGATCAGGGGCCAGCAACCTATGGCACGAGAAACAATTCTCACTGGAACTCTACGTCAATTATTAGATAAAGTTAAATTGCTCTATGTCTCCTCTATGCAAAACGCATTTTTATAAAAGGTTATTTCTCATTTTCGTCTTAAAATGATTCTAATTAATCTTTTCTTTTCTGTAGTTTGTATGATTTATATGAAAAAACAACCTCTGTTTAAATGTGACTATATATATGTATGTATATAATATGTGAACAAATTATTTTCTCATATGAAATATATTTTGAGTTCACAAAGAAGTTGTTTAACCACTAAGCATTCAGAATCACGTGTCGAATTGAAAGTCACAAATTATACCCCTGATATTAAAATATTAAGTTGATTTTTTTAGGTACAAGTTTCACATTAAAAATTTCACATTTTACTTAACAATGGTATAGCAATACTTATTTTTTGTGCTTTTTATTTCTTTTTTTTAATGTAATATTCTTTAAAACGATACACTATACATAATATATATATATATATATATATATATATATATATATATATATATATATATATATATATATATATATAACTTTAATTTCTTATTTATGTTGAAGGAATAGAATATTTTATGTTGCTAATTTTTATGTTAAGAAATATCATTAAATGTGATGCTTAATAAACATAATAAAACTCCAAATGTGTATTTTTGACTTCTATTCCTGCATGCATTGCCGCCAGAATCAAATTGTATCAAATAGTAGCTACTACGTTGCACTCAGAATCATACTGGTAAATTGATTTTGCACACCACATCTAAAAGGTTGCCGACCCCTGGTTTAGATTATTCTACATCAACCTTCATTATTCCACATAACAGTACCGGGAGGAATTCCCAGTCCCATTGATCACGAAACGGATGATTTTACCACCATGCTCCCACGGTCAATTTATTCAAAAAATACACATTTTTATGAAATGTGGTACTCCTTTTCTTTCTTCCTCTTTTCAGTCTCAAGAGTTCAGTATTTATAAAACTTAAACAAAATTAAAAAATGTAGCTGATAAATGACAAAAACAGAACTCCACAGAAATGTATTTGAACTTTCATTTGCAATCTTGTCCCACTCAGTAACGGCGAGACAAAAAAAAAAAAAAGCCCCAAACACCTTCAGGAACTAATTACAAGAAACTGAACGGCAATTTTTCATAGAAAGAATGCTGAAACTCGTAACACGCTACAATTAACTTAATAAACAAAATAGTCATGAAGTCAAATAGAACACAAATTATACTTCCCCCCTAACACAGAACTTTTTTTAAAAATTTCATTTGTAAAAAAAAAAAAAATTATCTTGCAAAAGAAAAGAAGTGAAAATCAACTTTTTACAATGAATGGAAAGAATGGGATGATTTCTCGGTGCGTTACACATAACAGAAAGGCTCATACGGTCCACAGATACAGTTCCAGTTAAAACAACGGGACAAGGTTAACTTTACGGTTACTTCTTATCACTGGACGATTAGATAGGGATGAATGAAAATAGAGATGGAAGGAGGAGGAAGAGAATGCAGCCAGATATATTAGGAAGTCAAGAAGACTCGGGGGGAGGGGGCACATTCAGTGCTATTAGAAATGATTTACGAAAAAAGAAAAAGAAGTTTCTTAATGAGGCATGAATGTCAAACTATAAAACAGGATGCCGCGTTTGAAGTTTTAGCAAAAAAAAAAAAAAAAAATTTAAAACATGCCTCCCATGTCCTTACTGGATGAGACAAAATGTGAAGTCGAAAGTCAATCGAATTCTCAAAGGCTGTTGAGTTTTCAAGAAAGTTCATGGTTTTGTTTTGATCTCAGAAGGCTTTTATTATTTGGCCTTGGTCTTCGATCCGAACCAAGGCCTCAAAAACTTTTAAAAACCGGTGTTTTCCTTGAGTAAAACAGGTTAAGTAGCGACTGTTTTCATAAGTGCCTTTCGAATAAATTTTGAAACAATTATATAATACACACAATAAATTATGAAATGCAGCAAAGATAGAAATGTATTGTAAAGATTGAAATGTATTGCGTCACAGAATTTTCCTGTGTTACGACAATTCTTCACGTGTACAGAGCATTCAGATGTACAACTTTTTTCCCTCGTTATTTTACACTAGGGGGAAAGTGCCGAATGTAAACGGTATCAAAAATATAAAATAAATAAATAACTTTATTATTTCAGAAAAATAAATAATTCAACGAAACCTTTGTCATTTCCCCCAACTTTACAGAATCAATGAAATTTCGGATACACTAACATTTATGGATTAATTCTGAAGAAGGAGATATATATTTTACGTGGTAATTATATTAATAATATATTGGGGCTATTCTATGGTTTGTTATCAATGATCGTAAAAAAAACTAAATTGAATTAATTGCAAAAAAATTAAATTTAATAACTTTCTCGTTTTAGGCTGAGATGACTATGTGATTACTCGAATAGACTAAATTCATGATGGTCACATGACAAAATGCAATCAGGTGCTCCACTCATAACTGACAGATTTGTACTTGTTGTTCTACTTGTTAAGTTCGGATAAAGTTTCTAATTCTATAATTTGGTAAAGATGTTCCAAGTATTAAGATTCTTCAAAGGCTTTTTCAATTTTTATTTTTAAAAAAAACATCTTATATTGTACGTGTACTTTTTTAAATCAAGTGCATTTTGTTTATGGGCGTGGGGGGAAATGACATTTCGTGTAATCTTAGCATTGCATTTTAACAATTGTAACTGTTTAAATATTTAACTGATCTCGCTTATCATACAGATATTTAAGAAATTCATCTATTAAAAAAACACCCTGAAAACAATAGAAAAAAATTTAATAAAAAATTACTAAATTTCATTATGAGAAAAATTACTTTTCCTTGTTTATCTCCGAAATCCTCCAAGAACGCGCAACTTAAAAGTATTTTCAATAGCTCAATTTAAAGCTAATTTTAGAAGGTCCCCATACACCCTCCCCCTCTCCTTCTGATCTCTTCAATGTTAGAAAAAACATACTGCTTCCGTTAGGCAAACGACATTTTTTCCTTACTTTTCAAAAAAAGTGCTAATAAATTGTTATAATCATTCATATCCGTCGTTTATATAAACTCTTTAAAATAAACATTTATCCGTTGATCTTTGAATACATCACATTCTGACAGAAGTAGGATGTGTGACATGTTGAACCAAGAACTGAATAAACAGAATGAGTGAGTGAGTGAAGATTAACGTCGCACTGTTCAGCTACACGAGGGCTTTTGGCGACGGACCACGTAATTTTGAACCATGGTCAAGTGACGTGGACGACACCCGAGCTGGCACCCCCCTCTCCTAACTACCACACCACACCAACGGGAGGACGTTTCAGCTCTCGACAGATTTAGCGTGCATCGCTGCCCTACACGGCGGGTCTTTAGTGGTACTGGGCTCGAACTCGTGACAAAGCCAGCCACGATCCGATGCCTATACCACTCGGCTACCGCGGCCACCTGAATAAACAGAAAAGAGATAAGGTAAGTATGAGAGCACACACATTTTTATAATACTATGAATAAGTACATATTTTACAAACTTACTGTTTTTTGTCAAAATTATCCATTACACGTATTATTGAAATGAGTGGACAAAACATACATAGAAGTATTAAAAATAAAAAAAAATCTAGTGTATTTTTTCGTTTTACCCCACATACAGAAATTGTATTCGCATAAAATAAATTTTAGAAACCAGAAACCTTAAACTTCTTTTGTAATTATAGTACAATGGTTTTAGGAAAGTGGGTAGAACACTTGATTCAAAGTGAGTTTCACTGTACTAATAATTTTGGGTTGAAGAAGAGCTAAGCATTATCAAAATATAGCTTACATCCAAATACAGCGAAACATTTTTAAAGCATTGCTTATAGAAAAGACCAGTGGCGCACAAAAGGGGGGTCCGGATCCCCCAAGCCCTTGCTTTTTTCCGATTGATTATAATTCTAAGTATATAGTACGTAAAATTTAATTAATTAATTGTTATTAATGATTATTTTTATTAATTAATGCTAATTATTTATTCAAAAATTAGTTTTTTACTGTGTTTTGTTCCCGAAAATCGACAAAATCAAAAGGAGCATGATACAAGAATGGTTAATTTTCGACCCCGGACCCACCCACCCTTGAAAAATTCCTGTGTGCGCCACTGGAAAAGACTTATCACGAAATCTCCCAAATTATTAGACCTACAGAATAGAAACTTGGCAGGCATGTTCCTTTTATTTAGATTAGCTAAGAACGCGTTTTGCGATAACCCACTTCAAAGAGGGGGAAACAATTCTAGTGTTTGAATTATCACATACACAGATTTGAAAAGTGGCAAACATGCTTCTTTTATTGAGCAAAGAGCAAAGACTAATTAAGAACGGTTATGCAAAAAACAAAATTTGCAAAGCGCAAGCGATGAAGTCGCCAAAAGTGAAATAACCGACAATATAAGTAATATTCCCGCTGTAACCTTTTGCCACCACATTTTTAAAATAAGTCGCGTTTTCTTTTTATCAGTAATATCTTTTTCATAATACAAAAAAATATATATATTTAAAAAAAAAAACCAATGAGAACTAACATTACATTTTTTTTATGTGCATATTATGTGTTGTCGCCAATAACGCCAATTTGGCGAGATGTGAAAAACTGAAAAGTACCAAATTTTCTAAGAATTAATTTACATATAAAACAGCTACGAGTTTGTCTCTCACAGATAACAAATAATCAAAATATTGATTATGAAAATTTCTATGGCAACGTAACAGATATACCTTAGTAACAATACTTATATTGCATGAAATTTAAACAGTAAACTTAATTGGAAATCAAAAAACTACCATTTTTAAAAAAAATGATTTAAAAGCTTATTGAACGACATACGAAATCCAACCAATTTCACAAGTTATAAAGTAATTCTTCTATAATGACTTGTGCTTTTTAAAAATCAATAATAATTCGATTATGGAGAAAAGCATTTTTAAGAAAAAGGCAAAAAAAAAAAAAATTTTAATAACGAATAAGACATTTCAATGTCAAAAATCGAAAAGGAACAATAAATCGATATCTTCTTCAGAAAATCCATCTCCATATTAAAAAATAAAAATTTTCGACAAGTAAATAATACAACTGAAATGCATTTTATCCACCGCCCATGATATTCAGATGAACAGAAATCAATATGTTGTAATAATGCTAAGCAATCCATTTTAATTTAGATAACCAGCAGATCGATATTAAGCTTTTTAAGCGCATTTGAATCCCATCGAATAAAATGAAAAAGAACTGCTTAACCATTATGTGAAATGCTCATAATAATGATAGGATCGAAAGTCACAAAATCATTAGAAACGAAAAAGGAAAAAAATAGAATCGATTAGAATTTCAAGAACAAAATCAATATTTTTGAACTAAGAGAAGAAATAAGTCATCTTTACTCGTTCTAATATAGAACATAGAGGCATCTTTATCTCACAAAAGACACAGAATTTTAGTAATTATGACATGTTACAGTGACTTTATTTTAACAAAAGTTAAGGTATCCGACTACTTTCGACAACTTTTTTTTAAAAAATGGAATTTGGGGATTTTTGTGTGGTTTTTGGATTTATTAAGTACATTTTCAGAAAAATATGCGAAAATTTAGAAGAGAAAAAGAAATTATTATTGCTAAAATAAGAAAAAAAAATTGGTAAAACTTTACAAAAATGACATAAACGGAGCCCATTCTGAAAAAAAAGTATCTGGAACAAATTTTCAATTTTGATGTGTTGCTTTACTATTCATTTTCGAAATGACTTTCAGGATTTCATAGATATTTTAATTTTTACAAAAACTAGAGCACTTTCCCATAGTTATTATATGAAATCGCTTAAATCAAGTAATATAAAAAAATAATAATAATTAAGTCAATTCCTACTTAGATCAACAAGGAAAATTTTTATTTTACCTACTTTTTATTAAATAGTTACAATTAATATACATGTGTATTAATATACATATGACAGAATCACAACATTAAGAGGTAATTAATTTTTATTAATTATCATAAAAATAAAGTTTATTAATTATCATAAAAGTAAAATTTATTAATTATCATAAAAGCTTTATTAATTATCATTAAAGTATCGTTTGTCATCCAAAACAATTGTGTATTTTAAATTTCAGCTCAACTGAAAGCTTTAAAACGTGAGAAAAAAATCTTTTAAAAGTTTTCACCCAAGTCGCTAAAAATGAAACCAACGCGGCTGTATCTGTAATTTTTTGAATAATTAGTTTTAGTCAATTAATTATAGTTACATTATCGTATTTCTATCCAAAACAATAGTGTATAGAAAATTTCAGCTCAAATGAGCGCTTTAAAATGCGAGAAAAGAACCTTTGCAAGTTTTCACTTAAGTCGCCAAAATGGTCGCTAAGTCGCCAAAAAATGATGCCAACGTGGCTTAATTCTTTGTGAATAATTAGTTTTAATCAATTAAATTTTATTAATTATAATAATTACTGTATTTTCATCCAAAATAATCATGTATATAAAATTTCAGCTCATTTGAGCGCTTTAAAATATATTTTATTAACGATTGAAAATTCCACCAAGATAAATACATAGAGAGCGTGAGCTAATAGAGTAGGAATTATATTCACATCAGGGACTGTAAATTTTGTAATAATACAGTGATTGATAAATCTGAAGGTTAAAACACTTCTATTATACAGAATATACATAAAAATTTCAGTGAAAAATTTTCAAAACCTTTTGAGCAGTCGCTGTCCCCGTTTGAGCATTTTCAAAAAAAAATTTCACGTAATACGCATTTTTAAGTTTTACATCTTGTTTAAAGTAGTGACATCTGCTTTTACTTACACACTTGTAGTTTTTCTTCAGGTGAATAGTAAACTTGGCATTTTCATAAAGCATTTAAGATAACCTATAAAAATCAAACCACAAAAAAAATTTGGGAATTTTTGGCAAAATTCACAATTTTAGTGTAGTCTGATACCTTAAAAGTTTACATAAGGGGAGAAATCAATTTTTTTTACAATATCCATAGTTTAAAAAAAATTTTTTTTTTCTTCAATTCATGAAATATTGAAAAACATACGGAAATGGTGTTTACTAACATCGCACTTAAAAGCAACTCGAAGGCTATTTTTGGTGACGGACCTCATAATTCTGAATCACGGTCAAGTGACGAGGACCAGTGGCGCACATAAGGGGGGGGGCTAGGGGTCCGAACCCCCCGGCCTTGATTTTTTTTCCGATTGATTATAATTCTAAGTACATAGTACGTAAAATTTACTTAAGTATTCGTTATTAATGATTAATTTTATTAATTAATGCTAATTATTTATTCAATAATTAGTTTTTTACTGTGTTTTGTTCCCGAAAATCGACAAAATCAAAAGGAACATGACTCAAGAATGGTGAACTTTCGACCCCGGAACCCCCTCCCCCTTGAAAAATTCCTGTGTGCGCTACTGACGAGGACAATACTTGAGCTGGCACCCTTCTTTGAAATTCCACAACACGCCAACAGGACATTGAGCCTCGACAGATTTAGCATGCATCAGCTCCTCTTCAGTGGCATTAGGGTTCGAACTCATGCTACGCCGGCCACGAGCTCGTGACCATGACCATTTGGCTATTACGACCACCATAAAGAGATGGAAGAATAAGATTTGGAGGATGAATAGGGAATGCGTGTTAACTAAAATATTCAAATATTCTCATATTTTTTAACAATAAAAAACTTATCTTTTGTTTAAAAAAAAACAAGAAATTCATTTAAAATATAAATTTAAAAGTTAAAAGATTGAAAAAATAAAACAATGTTGGAATAATTCCTTCGAAAAACTGACAACTCCTAAGAGAGTAATTTAAGAGGAAATTACAAATACATAAAAAAAAAAGTCTTATTCAACAAAGTTTTAATCAATTAGTGCAAGTTATATTTGAAATCATTGTCTCCTAAATACAACAAAAAAGTATTTATGTGAAATTTTAAATGCTCATAATTATAAATCGTAACAAATGCCATTGTAAGTTATAATGAGCAATTTTTAACTTATGTATTGTTTCGAATTATTGTATACAAAATAAAAATATTTTCCGAAAGAATAAAAAGAAAACTGGAGGAATGAAAAAACATTAAAAATCAAATTTATTGAAAATGAATATTAAGGAATACTAAGATAAGCATTCCTGTTTCTTGATATCAAAAAAAAAATCCTTTTTGGAAACTAAAAATTATTTTTTAATCCGAAGAATGGCAGGCAACCTGATGATGCAAAATACACTGCTAATCACATTTAATTTTCATTTGATTCTAGCGCAAGAGTAAAAAAAAATCCTATGAACAAATAACAAGGAAAAATAAAACTCAAAAATTAACAAAAAAAAAAGGAAAGAAAGAAATATTTTAAAAAAAAACCTCAAGAAATAGAAGATGACAAGAGAAAAGTCATCTTCACAATTTATCTTAAGCCGCTAAAGCAGACAGAAGAGAAAAATCCATTTCAAAAAATCAATACAAATACACGTAACCGATCGTAAAATGGAGATTACAAGGGGATGCAGCGCAAAACATTAGGCAACACTCCTCCATTTTCAACAAATACCTAATCCCCTTTCACGCCAATCCATATCTCAATACTAAAAGAACTAACTACAAATCAAATAAATATTTACTTAAAATAAAAGACAAATCTCAGTTTTTCGGCAGCTATGAACCATGCTCTCAAGAAAACTTTAATTATTTAGATGCTTAAAAATGACTAATATGATCTTTACTACTATTTACTTGGAAGCTGTCGCGACATGAAATAATCCCTTCCTTTAGCCAGCACATAAATCGATACGAGTTGGGTCACGGTGCTGTGTCATGCAGAATAGACCTATCCGACTGAAATACGGAGTTGCTCAGAGTGAGAACAGAAATGGAAAGAAATGTTCTGGAGATAATGCTTCACGAATGCGTTAAAAAAAGTACTTTTGTTTGCAAAAATCTAAGTTTTTGTATTGTTTATATAAGTAGCATTAAAAGCAAAATTTATAAATCTAATCCCTCATAGTTTGATTCTCGAATACTGAGACAAATATTTTTGAAAAAATTTTACTGAAAGAAAATGGTTTAAAAACTAATATTTGTGTCATCAAAACTGTTATAAAAAAACGAAGTATTTCTAAAATTAATCTCTATTTGTTAATAAATATTTAGCAAACAATTATTTCCTTTGTAATTTTTTTTTAAAAATTGGTCATTAGTCATTTCATAAAACGTTTGCTCGAAGTAAAAAAAATATTCGTGGCATTTGTAATTAAGTTCATCGACAATACTTTTAAACAAGACTAAAAAACACAACAGAGCCATTTTTCATTTCGTATTGCTTCAGATAATGCTACTTTAGTACCATTGAAAAAATTTTAATGAAATTTTAAAAGTACAACATATATTTTAATGGAACTCGAAGAAAAAAATAAACAAGCTTCATAATTTTAAGAGAAGTACTGTGTGAAAAACGAGAAAAAGGGAAAGAAATTATGTATAAACTAAAGGAAAGCAGGCAATTTTTTTTTTAAATGTATCACAAAATGTGAACTAATATTTAAGCATCATGCTTTAATATGATTTAGTTCGAAATATTATTCCACATACTTCATAATTCTGCTTTAAAAAATGAATTGTAATCTTCCAATTTAAAATAAAATTAATAGCTATACTTTGAAATAAATTTTAGGACATTCGTACGCATCATTTGAAACATAATTGCTTTTTAAAAGTAAAATAAAGAAATCCATATTCAAGCAGATGGGAAATTGAACTTGGATCAATTTTCATAGTTTCATTCCCTAATTCATAACCTTCCATGTTAATAAACAGAAAAATGCTAAGAAATTCTTTTAGCAAATTCTTTAGATTACTCAGAAGCATTTTTAATGCCAAAAGATAACAGTTAAATAATTTATACTATTTTTTTTCATATATTTCAAGAATAATTATTTTTACCTTAAACAGAAGTTTTAAGAACAAAAGGTAGACAGCACATAATAAAAAATAAAGCAAAAAATAACTTAACAAAAAAAAACACTTTTGTTTTATACTTCTAAAACATTAGAATTAAAAAAATGAGGAATTGTTCCATTCAAAACAGCAAAACATACTTGGCAAATTAATTTCAGGTAAAGAGACCAAAATAAAAACCTTTACCGTATCATTATAAATGAAAGTTGAAGAAAACTTTCGTAAAATGAGATCGTTCGTTCAAAACGTGAATATTTTCTAGTCATGAATTCCATTTTTACTAATTCTGGAAAAAATTTTGCATTTACGGTACCCTTCTCTGGTGAACTCATTTAGGAAATGCATGCAATATTTTTTTTTTCATTTGACCTTTCATGTAAACAATTACTTATAGGATCCAAAAGACACTTAACCTTTAACTAGATGAAGAAGTAGGCGAATAAACCATGAAACTCGTAACCGTAACCACTCAACTAAACCTAAAATATTGTAAAACATTTTCAAGGAACTATCACGGTATTAGGCAGAGCATATTTATAGTTTAAAACGAAGAGCAATTGAACTCGTAACTTATTTCCATTTTTATTATTAGTATTTATTTGTCTGTATATGACGCCACACAACCACTGATATATTTATGAAAATTTAACATAGCACAGGTTCCCTTTAAAAAAATACACTCTACTATGAGAGTCTGGGAAAAGTTTTCGGAAAAACTGGAAATTTATTTGGACTTCTGTGCTACTAAGGGATTATAGAAAAATATTCAAAAATCGGAGATAAAATAAAAACTAGAGCCTTCAAACCTATTTGGGCGGAGTAGTTCGCAACGGTTTACATAAAATTCTCAACAAAGGAACGAAAACTAATAATATATAGGTCATTTCTCAATGGTCGTATCAGCATTTCCTTTTCCTAAGGAAATTCGATAAGGTTATAGTATGAAGATATTTCTTTAAAGAAAGGAAGAATTGAGTGCAAATCCATCCGTTGTAAAAAGAGAGAAAGAAAGAGAAAATGTTCGTATTCAAGAAGTAAGGGAATATATTTAAAAGCACTGATATAAATACTTCTGCCTTTGTATTGCAAAATATCTTCCAAGTTGCAATAGAAATAAAAGATGAGTAAATGGTCTATTTGTATAAAGATCATTTGAAATACGAACACGCACTATATATCGGGTGGTTATAATTAAAGTTAACTATTCAGAGGCTCGTAGAACCTGTTCTGCTTATCGGATTTTGATGAAACTTTGAATATATGCTATATGGACCATGGAGTAAAGATTTCTGCAATAAAAAATACTACAAATTTTGACCACCAGGTGGTTTTTATCGAATATTCTCTTGTGCAAATCTGTAAAACTACTATATAGACTTGCAGTCAGCCAGATAATCATTCAGCGCGCATTTGTCATCGTTCATCATTCTTACTTTACAGGAACGGCAATGTTTGCAATCCACTATATTTATGAAAGATGGAGCAACTCCTCACATTGGGCGCCAAGTCAAAGCACTGCTTAGTTCTAACATGGGCGATAATCGTGATTATCCAGATATTTGCCGGATGCATGGCCTTCTCACTCACCCGACTTAAATCCCTGTGATTTCTAGTTGTGGGGATTTTTAAAAGATCGTGTTTGTAGAGGAGGAATTTTGACTTTACCTGATTTGAAAGCTAGCATTATACGCCATGTGGCTGAAATCTCTCGTGAGTTGCCTCGTGCTACCATTGAAATCGCTATAATGCGCTTTCAACAAGTTATTAATATCAATGGAGCACATATTGAGCATATTCTGTAATTAACGATTCTAACATATTTTTTGTCCTTCTTTGGGCACCACATTTCCTCCTAGTGATCAAAATTTGAACTTTTTTATTGCAGAAACCTTTTTCCCATGTGGTCCATATAGCATATATTCCAAACTTCATCAAAATCCGATAAGCGGAACGGGTTCTACAGGCCTCTGAATAGTGTAACTTTAATTATAACCACCCGGTATATGTACTATCTCCAATGCAATGAAAAAAAATATTGATCAATGTAGTATTTTAACGATGCAAATTCAACCATAACTAATGGACTAAATCTACGTGACGTCATAATCCCATGAAAACTGCAATCACGTGTTTCCAGCCAATCAGTTCATACTGTCATGTGACATAGTCGCATGATAAATGAAGCCACGTGTTTTCAGCCAATTGCTTTATAAGCTTCGCTGTTGCCAACTTTTGCTTCTTGTACATTTTTTAAAGTACATATTTGTCAATAATAATACTGCGCATAAATAAACAAAATGCACTTGATTCAAAAGTACATGTATACTCTAAGAACATCTTTAAATTTTGAAAAACTTTTTGAAGAATATTAATACTCGAACATCCATACCCACTTACCAAATTTGAAGTTTTATTTAAATTTTGCAAGTAGAACAACTAGTAAGAGTCTAACGTCAGTTTTTAATTCAATGGGGAACACGTGATTACATTTATCATGTGACTGTCATGAATTCATTACGGCATAGCAATTTTCATTTTTCAAAAAATCGATAACAGACACTCACATTTGACATTTCTCGGGATTCTGGATGAAATTGAAAGACCTATTTTCTTTGAGGTTTATTTTGTGTACGTGCGTAAAAAATGCCTAAGTTAAAGCAACTTAATCGAATTGTCGCGAAATTTCTGATTTAGATTGATTGATTGTTTATTAAAGTCACTATAAAGTAACAAGATGGCTATTTACGGAATGCCCAATGGGACCCAGCTACTGTAAGGTGTTTAAAAGGGCAAACTGGTCCTCTAAGAGACAAACACCAGAGCACGAGATCGAAAATATAATTTGGGGGCCCATGAGGTGTAAATGGAGGGTCTACGATAGTGACTCTCATCAAACCAGATCATGACTTTAATTTTAAAAGAAAATTTAATCAAGTGGAAGTCAGATTTACATATTAAACAGATTTATTTACTAAATTTAATGAAGTTAATTTGTAATTACAACGATCATCATTTCGGCGTTTCTTACCAGAATTAAGCGAAGAAGCTAATATTGGACATCCCGAATTCTCCTAGTTCCTCAATTTGTTACACACAACCTGCCAGGAAAAAGACGTTTAAACCTATGTTCAGCATTTAAATGCCTTTTATTAAGATTTTTAAACTCGGTTTGAAAATGCTTTGTCTATAGTAATACCACAGTAGGCAATGAATTAATATGGCCACATTGAAAGAAAAAAAAGTCATATTACAAGAGGAACCGATCGGAATGGGCACTAAGATCTTAAAGTAAAGTTTAGAAACGAATATCATACACAGAACAATTTTGGAGGCACCAGAATGGATGAAGCATCACACAGATTCATCCCTCTCATTAAAAGCATTTGTTTGTTGCTCAGTTACTTTATGTAATCGTTATTTTATGTATTTATTAAATTTTAATTTAATTAACATGCATGTCTTAGGTTTTAAACACTATACTTCCCTACAGTTAAAAATTTTAATCTTTTAAAGTAAGTATAGCTAGCTCTATATACCAGCTGTACAAAAGACATTTAAGTAAAAGAAATATGCAAAAATTCATTATTATGTAAGTAGGGTTCTACCCCAAATCGAAAAACATGGCAAGGGTCTATCAGACAAAAAAGTTTGGGAACCTCTGCTCTAAAGGGTTCAAAGCAACAAATTGGCCCCCTCCCCTAGGAAACAAAGAAAGCTATTAGCGACAAACATCGTATATAATTTTATAACCTTAACGATTACAGGACCTGAATTTGCATTTCAGTCCCGAAACTTTCACACCATGCCAACGCGAGGACTTCGAACCTCAACAAATTTAACCCTCAATATTAGTCCCCTTACAAACCAAGACTAGTGGCATCAGAACTCGACCCCATGACTTGAAGGAAATATCGCTTACGCCCGTGACCACTTAGTAACTGGGATCAGTTACATTAATCGAATCATTGACTGATGTCAATTGTATGCAATACAAAAATAAATTATTGTAATTAAAAAAAACTTTTTCTCACGTATTGACTCAATAATAAATATGTTAAGTAATATTTCAAGTAAATTACAAATTTTTCTATTAAAAAATATATTAAAAACGAATTTTAATCTCTGGATTGGGGAGATTCGCTCTGAGATTGTGATCAATTTACATTAATTTTAATACTTTTCTCCTTTTCTTTTAAAAAAATGCTGATGCACTTTAGAAATAGGCACATATCTTTAAAAAACGAAAAAAAAAATTGATTGTTTACATGCAAAGTGTATAGCTAGAAAAAAAATTAAGTTTCATTCTAGAAAGAATAAATTGCCATATTAATTCACCCTCCCAAATAAAAAATTTTAATGATGAATTGCTATCCTTCCTATATTTTCAGGATCTGTATATGGATAAAAAAAAAGTTTATTTAAAATGCCTTCATCGTATTTTATTTGATGAGTATTTTGGAAATCCCCTGATCTTAATTTAATATTAAACAAAAGCAATTACATTCTAAAATTTAAAGCTGCATTTTTTTTTAAAAAAAAAAAAAGAACTTTTCCCACCAAGATGCTCTTTCTATTTTACAAACCTTTCAGAATTCTAGGTCAGTTGAACAATGTTATTAAAAACTGGTTATTTTAAACAAAAAAAAATAACAATAACACCTGAGTGCAAATAAGAGATAAATAAAAAGAATTTCGTCGCCATATGTTCGTAAAAATACAATCCTCCCATCCCCGGTGTCTATTCGTTTGTCACCTGCCACAGCACAATGTATTAAACTTCTCCAATGAATTTGTAAAAAGCTAGCTATCCCGACAACGAAGCGCAATGACCTGCTCTAAAGAAACCAGGGAGCTGGATCTCGTTGCTATAGCAACGGAATTGAGTTCTTAAATCGATATTTCGGAGTAACGCGTATGCAAGCCTCGTTCCCTGTATCACTTATAAATGTTACCTTTTGCCGCGTCTTTCGTCCCACACGCCCAAACCCCTGCACGTTCAACTCCATGTTAGTTCTCGCTACTCATTCTTAACTAGACTGTGTGTTGCTTTCAATGGCGATTCGGAATAACTCAGGGAAAATACACAATAAGCATTGATTCACAACGAACCTTTCTTGTAACATTGACTGTCATAATGACTGCGAAGGATTGGAATTACTGTACTAAAAAAGCAGACTTTCATCTGACTGAGTTAGAATGCAACAAATAATAGAAGTTTTCTTAACATCAATTTAACAAAGAATTTATCAAATTGCACAACAAGCATTAGATAAGATTCATAGGGTAAAATAAACACAGCATTTTCCGACCAATACAGATTTAAAATCGCTAACTGCACGAATAGAAACTGTTCAATAGGAAGTTTTTACCTACGTACATTTATGTCCTAGAAGTGAGAAAATGTTGAACAGTAATCTATTATGGGTGGGGTGTTTTTTTTTTCATGAAATATAAACCATAACCAAAATAAATACAACGATAAAAATCAGTTGTATACTTGGAGCCTATACCACCAATAATGGGTTAGAACAGGGAGGTCAAACCAGTGGCACGCGACTCAATATTTTGAGCACGTCAGCGAACAAAATGGTTTGCATTTTATTTCAAAATAACAAAGTTCACTATGAAGTATTACGAACAAACTCGAGTGATCGGTCACGGGAAGCACACTCGTTTATTATTGTCCTGCCTTAGTCACGTCGTGGGCTACAATTGCTTATGATGCAAAATTAATCTACACATAGCATAGTCTCAATTTCGTTGACACAAATGTATTTTAAAGTTTATTAGTGTTATATTTATGATTTTTAACTGTTGTTTAACATAGTTAGTTCAGTAAAAGAACAAAAAGTGCAGGATAGTAAGTGTAACAGAGATTTTCAAACATGATGAATCTTGAAATATGGCATTTTTAGTAAAGGCGATTTTAGTAAGCGGTGTATGTTTACGTTCTGGGACAGTGGTATGCAGAACATCGTCGGTAAAACGGCATTTTGAAAAGAATCAAAAATCCTCTTGTCAAAAAAGTGAACCACAGCAAAACTAATTAATTGCTTAGAAACTGTTAGGCAGATGACTCCAATTGAGCAAGCATTCTACTAAAATTAATATCTTATAATCCTAATATAAGTTCTTTGTCATCCACACACAACAACAGAACTCACACTAATGTTACTTTAATTGGAATTACACGTATAACTATAACATTTACAACTATACAATGCACAAACAATTTTTTCGTAGTAAATAGAGTTGTGTTCTCACAGTATTTAGTTTTTTATTTTCTCAATAATCACGAGTCAAAATTATTTGACGACAGCCTATACCTCATTAAACACTTCTATAGAAAAAAATGGCACGTTGATTTATAAAGGATCGCCACCCCTGGATTAAAATATGAAACTTAAGTCACATGTATGCAGTAGCATGATGTCACAGCTAGTCTTAAAATTTATCTAACTTACAATGAAAAGTTAAAATACAATTTATCATCAGATTTCTTTAGTTTGTTAGTTTTCGAGACTGAATCATTTTTTTTTTGGGGACATATTTTTGGACAATCCATAAAAATTACTTTTCATAAAATTAAATGCTCAAAAATAAATATAATGCAAAAATCGAAAATTAGCAATTGAGAAATATCCCCAACTAAGTCAAATTATAAGATATGCTGAACACGTAAGTTGAAAACTAAAATCTCTAAAAAGCATACTCAAGTATTTACGTGTCATGTTGGACACAAGATCTGAAAATAGTGAAAAGAGTCAAGACAGATTTCTTTCGAAATAAATATAAGAAATTTCTGGAATTAAAATTTTAACACAGTAACTGGTTTGTGTGTGTACTTATAAACTCGCAAAAATAATGTAACAAATTCGATTTTCAAATCACAAAATTCATTTCAATTCAAATTTTTCAAATTATATTTCTTTAAAAGTGTGAAAGTACAGGGAACTAAAAAAAATAATCTCCCAGTTCCCTTTTTTAAAAGGCTAATACATAAAAAATTACTTTTTTAGAATGATTTGACACAATATCAATAGAATCACTTAAAAAGGAAAATCGCGTTTGCATAGTACTTAATAATGAATAACTACTGATGATTTTAAATTATCGGTGGTTATTAGAAAATAATGATTCATTCGTATTCGTCTCATCAATTAAATACTTTTTCAGCGAAATACAATTAAAATAATCAAAGAACGTATAAGGATAATAACTAAAAAATATCACAGAAATCCGATTTTTTTAAAAAAATTATGCAGTATGATTTAAAAAAAATATATTGCAGTAACAAAAACCCACGAAACACATTTATGTATATTCAGAATTAGACTACACATTAACACATTTATCTTCCAGGTAAAAACAGCAGTGACCAGTTACGAAAGCCCCAATCACAACATATTATTGATGCCACGTAATGTGTTACAATATCACATTTTTAAATAAAATGGTGTTAAATTGCCGGCCATTCAAAATATCGGGGTCATATATCACTTCAGAGTACAGCGGAATACTAAAATGGGCGTGCCATATCTTGAATGGTTATATCAGGTTAATTTGTAGGGTTTTTCAAAGGCTATCAATATGACCTTCAATCTAGAATTTGACATCAATTTTAAATCATTCTGCACTAGTGAACTAATAACTATCAAACTCTATTTTTAAGTATGTCGAAAATATTATTTCATTTTCATTTAATTCAAAGAGGTAAGTTTATAAGCATTTCAGATTTTTGTAGAAAAAAAATGGAGAAAACAGAGATTTATGTATGCATTTGGTATTCTTCAAGAATCTTTAAAAAAAATTACCACGGAAAATAATACATACAACCCAATTGTCCATGAAAATCCAATTTCTAAGTGTTTCACATACTCAATTAAACATATCCAAAAAATTAAACCTCTTTTTTTAAAAAAAAAGTAACACGTACAAGTTCAAATAGCACACAAAACCACCTAGATTAAAGCTTTCGTTGTTTGAAAAAAGTAAAAAATTCACAGATTTTAAGTTCTTTGCCAGACATGTTAAGCTCTGAAGAAATCCAATTTCAATTTTATAAATTATGCACTTTAAAATGCATACAGTAAAAAAAGAAGAAATTAAATTAAGATACCAAAAAGGACGATTAACAGCATAAAAATTTATCTAAATTAGGGGTGGGCAAATATCGGCCCATACATACGCCCCCTCTAAAAGAATTTTTTGTAGCCCCCAAGACGGTCAAAAGACCAGACAGACATTAAATGTCTCCTATATTTAAAGTCAACATATATTTGTGAGCAAAGTTTTACTTGCATGAAAATCAACAAAAGTAATTATGGATGCAAATTGGCTGCTATTATGCAGGCTGTGATGACAATTTTCAACAAGCTATCTCACTCCTGGTTTTAAAAAAAAAGTAGAAAAATGTGTGTAATAGGGGGTACATTTGTCTCGTTAAACTAATACGCTTGTAGCTACAGATACCTTGAAATTAGCGAAGTAAATAAATAACTGCTACTATTTTACTTAATTTGTATTCATTGATTTTTATGGTACAATCAGCGGTGACTAGAGTCGGCAGGCAATAGGACAGATGCACAGAGGGCCGGAGCGATTTCGGGCCGATCAAGAAACTCGAACGATCGAATCCACACATGCATGATTCGGCGAAACAGCCCTGTTCGTGAGGACTGTTATTTTTCGATTCCTATTATTAGTTCACCTATCTCCTATATATATATATATATATATATATATATATATATATATATATATATATATATATATATATCCTGTAAAATATTGCTGCTATATATATATATATATATATATATAGCAGCAATATTTTACAGGACGAACAGAAAGATATAAAGGGATGAGCACAAAAAGGCTTTTGTACCGGCAGTAAAGATCGCGTGACTCCTTTGTAACAAGAGCTGTGATTGTTTAAAACGAGCGGAAAAGAGAGATTTTCTGATATAATATTACTATTTAATTGCGATTTTAAGATTAGGGCGTCAGTTTTGAAACTAAGAATTAAAAGCTGTGCGTGCGTGTGTGGTTCAAATTTTCAATCGTTAATAAATATACTTTCTATTCATCCACTCAAGTTCAAATACGTTTTTTAAAACTTGTAGTGGATGACACTTGATGTTAATACAGTTTTTTTAAAAATTAATTCGTTACATAAATTTAATTAATGAAAAATTAGTAACAAACAAAAATAATAGTCCAACACCCTATATAAAAAGGGAAATCTATTTTGTTTAGTTGTATCGTTACACTTCATATGGGCCTTAGGGCCAACATAGTTTTTCCTCTCAAGGCCGATTTCTTCGGCCAATCCGCCAATGGGCACAATTCATACCTTTTCTGAGATGCAAAGTTAATTATCATAATGTGTCCCCCGAGACAAAATAATTACCCACCCAAGATTCAAATAGTATTCTTTTAAAGTAATGCCTTCACATATAGGTACGTCTCGGTTATAATTTTGTACCAGGCTGTATGCGCGGAAGAAATTAAATTTCTCAGTATTAATCAACATTATCAGAAGTCTTCAATGAAAATAATACTACATCTTTCATTCAATAACCCCAAGTCTATTGACCTCTCTCCCACCCACATTCAAGCGTTGAAAATCGAGCTAATAAATATATACATGTAAACATCAAGCTCTTTTGAAAGACTACAATCAGATTAAAATGACACTAAGAGCACAAACTAATCCACAGGCAGGGACCACATTAATTCTTTAACAAACACGTAATTACAATCGTCAAGACATAAAATTAATCAACGCGTTAAAAAGCCGATTAAGTTGTCTTTTAACAACTCTTATTGGGGACATAGAAGGCCAGCGCACAACCAGTTTTTTTTTTTTCCCCTTACTCTTCACTGCTTAATCCCACGCTATGCCACAAAACAGTATACGTGGGATAAATCTTCATAAAAAAGAGGGGGAAATGTTTTTTCTACTGAAAAGTGAGCAGGGAAATATAGAGCGAAGAGTCGGTTGAAATCAGGCAGACGGAACCTATGGCGAAAACAACTTGACCTCCCCCTCCCTTCTTGGGAACAAAAAAACAAACTTGAATATGACTCGAAACAGGTTCGAAGTGAATCGTGATAACCCACTGAACCATAAAAGAACAGTTTCGGACAACTGTTAGCTTTGGCGCCTTTAAACTACTTGGATTCGATAGCATTTGAGAATTAAAATAAGCTTTTACACAGACAAGATCTATTTGGAAATAGAATGCGGAAATAACGATTTTCTTAATACATTCGGTATGCTCAGTTGTAATTATAAATGAACAGAAATGCAAGATTTATAAATATATTTGCAGTACTATTACTTAGTTTGTGTCTTCTTGAAACAATTCCTTTCCAAGAGGTTCTAATCAAAAATGCGTTGGCTAAAGCAGTGCTCCCCAAATCTTCCTATCACCGCGGTAAAATTTTATAATTTTACTGCGGCCTGCTGAGGATGGGACGTTCATTGTTTATATTTTACATAGCTTTGATTCAAAAGTTTTAATTTAATTGTATTCAAACAAGCCTTCAGAATAAAATACAGTTACACCAAAAAGGGTATAAAGTGATTTCAACGGAAAGTCAAAAAAACCCAAGAGAAATATACCCCAGTAAATAAAATGGGAATTTAATGTTCCTTGGCGGGCCGGTAACATTTGATCCACGAACCAGTACCGGCCCGGGAACCACTGGGTTGCTGGTAAGGGGGGACCTTTGAAGTTTTGGCCTTTCTTTTCGACATTAGATTAATAGATTCTTAAGCAATAAACGATAAAGCAAACTAATATTTGGTCAAACTTCAATAAAATCAGCTTTTAATTTGCTGTAAAAAAATTAGGTTAGGAGTGGGTAACCGCTGTTACGTTTCGAGTCACACACCGGAAAAATGGGCTCCTTTTTGTGGATAGGGTAACCGCGTTCCTATGCACACGTGCACCCCCAAATATTGTGAGGTCTCTGTCTTCTGTCATCGCTTAAACAACCTTTGACACCGTGAGAAAACCCTCCACCCACGAGCCGGATATAATAAGAGGATAAAGGGGCAACAGCGCCGATCCCCAAACTCTGGAGAGGGCAGAGCTAGTCGGTTGGATAACATTGAAGAGAACTGTTGTGGTCTCCTCCCTCACAAATATATTCTGAACCCTAATGAAATAACCCATATTATAATAGCTTCAATGTAAATAATAGCTGTGACGTAAATAAAACAAATATCCAAATTCATAGCGCTCACTGTACCATTATTTTTCTCAAACGTCACACCGCCAAGACAGAAAATCTGCCTTGGACCAAGATTTCTACCTAATGCACGACAAAGATTTGTCCCATATTTTCCACAAGATAGCGTAGTAGAAAAAAAAATTGTAGAAAAGTGTCATAATAGTGGCGCACACAAGGGGGTCCTGGTGGTCCGGACCCCCCAAGGCCCTTGATTTTTTCCGATTGATTATAATTCTAAGTACATAGTACGTAAAATTTAATTAATTATTTGTTATTATTGATTAATTTTATTAATTAATGCTAATTATTTATTCAATAATTAGTTTTTTTACAGTGTTTTGTTCCCGAAAATCGACAAAATCAAAAGGAGCATGATACAAGAATGGTGAACTTTCGACCCCGGACCCTCCCCTCACTTGAAAAATCCCTGTGCGCCACTGTGTTATAGGGTACATTTTTCTCATTAAACTGATTCTAAAATTAAATGGCCTTGTAGCTGAAGAGATGAAACGAAATTAATATAATAAACAGAATAAATCTACCACTATTTTATTTGTCTAAAAGAGAACCAATCAGCATCTTGCCAGCATCAGTCTAAAGCAAAGGTACTCAACCTTTTTTTCTGTCAGGCCGCATACATAAGTCAGCTACTTCACTTGGGGCGCAACATGAAAATAATGGGGGAGGAATGCTTTAAGACAAAGATTTAAATTTTGAAAAATCATCGAAATATTAGAACTTCTATTTTGCTTTTTTATTTTTGTCACTGAATTTTTCAAAATTGGAAGCATTTGAGAATCACTCCTTCACAATTTCTGAATCAGTAAACGGTTTCATATGATTACCAATAATACGACAAATTTCATAGGGTACCTTTGTTGCCGCTGCGACATTACTACTGACAAATCATTTTTTTACTGTTGTAAAGATTATATTCAAGAAAGTCTTTTTATCACCTCTTGAAAGAGAACTTCGAGGAAAAGTGTCATCGAACGCGATTCCTGTTTATTGGTATTTTTTTTTAATGCAACACTTTTGTGACAAATCAAACAATTACAGATCCATGCTTGTTTTTCACTACAAAATAGTCAACTTCCCGATCGTCTTGAAACAACCTACTTTCTTCGAATATCTTTCGGTTTCCAGATATGCAAAATAGTAAAAAATTAGTTCCACCCATAAAATGGTGGAACCATAAAACAGCAATTCGCACCCATACGCCATCGACAACAAAAGGCAAAATTGATTTGATTTCTTAACAAAGAATTTCCCACCAAATTTTCATAAATAAATTTCTCAGAGCACTTCAAAAGGCTCGGTCGAGTATCGCTGATCTAAAGCAAACTACCTAATTTTGAATGCATTAATATTTATTAGTAGTTTACTGTTGATAGATGCAATTTATAAATATTATTGTTGATAATTTTTAAGTTCAAATTTTGCCAATCAAGAAGATTAAATACAACATATGTTGACATACCACAGATTTAACACCAATGTACACTGTTCAAGGACAAAAGAAATATTTCATACCTGAAAGAGAAAAAGAATATATATTACTTAATTTTGCAATAAAAAAAGAAAATTATTGCTATTCTAATTATTTGAAAAATAATAAACCAACCTTTACAACTGTATAATATAAAAAAAGAGCTAAATAATTCATTTAAGGCAGTTTTCGCCATGTATACAAGAGCGTGAACTTAACGCGGAGCACATTTTCGGACCAAAAAAATTCCTCAATTTTTATAAAAATTTGCGACATTGAAACTCACGCATCTGTTTATAATATAGTGTTTTTCAAATTTCAGAATATTTCATAAATAATTAGTTTTTCCTTTTAACATGTAAAGGGATGGATCCTTTAGCATTACGGTATAGAAGAAAAGATGCGAAACATCTTATAAAAGAAAAAAATGTGTCAACTCGAATAAAAATGAGTAGTATAATAAAATAAATGATTTTCTACAAGATGGTGAAGCCAGAATATAATATTAATGTTTGAGAACTTTTAAATCTGAAAAAATATTCCGAATTTGGGTCCTCTTCTTTAACATTAGCCGAAAACAGCTTTAAGAACTACTACTTTTAAGGTATCCGACTACGCGTTCGGAATCGTGATTTTGCAAAAGCGTATAAATGGATAATATTTATGATATTCAGTATCACTTAGATTAGAAAATGTACATAAAATTGTTTTAAGAATAGTATTACAATAAAAAATTATTTAAGTACAATATTTTTAGAAAAAAATTAACATAGAATGACCCATTTTCAAAATATTCTCCTTTTGTGAAAAATGCTTCTATTATAATAATATTTCGCCTGTAGAGGCTCAACTAGAAATTTTGAAATATATAACTTAGAAGTGGATTTATCTATATTTTACGACAACAGAGGGAAGCAATTTTAAGAAAAAAACGCCGATAATTATTTCAATTGGAGGTAACTGAGAATAATGTGAATTTCTCAAAAATCCTAGTTCAGACTCTCTGGAGAAGTCTTTGCTTTATATAAGCAAAATATTATTATTTTACAAGCATTTTTTATAAAGGGAACACATTTTGAAAAAAAGATTATTCCAAGTTAATTTTTTGTCAAAATATTGTATTAAAATAATTTTTTTTGTCAAAATGTTCTTAAGACAATTTTATACATATATTCTAATCTAAGTGACACTAAATATCATGAAGATTACCCATTTATGCACTTTTTTAAAATCACGGTTTCGAACGTAGTCGGATACCTTAAAGCATATTTGAAATCAAGGGTGGGCAAATAGCGGTCCGACAAAACAGAAAACCATATGGACAAAAATTGATCTCTATATTCGGATCAACATATATTTGTGTGAGCACATTTTTTTCTTGCACGAAGATGAACAAAAGTAAATATAGATGCAAGTTGGCTGTCATAATTTTACATGCACACACACACACACAGTGATGAGAATATATATTTCAACAAACCAACTCTCTCTTTGAAATGCAATGATTTTAAAAAGTGCGGTAGCCTCTACTTCCACAATGTGGCCCTCGAGGCAAAACAATTGTCCACCCCTGAATTAGATAAAATATATGGATGCACAAAAAAATTCATTCAAATAGAATGAAAGATATACAAGAAAATTATTACTCCCAAAAATTATACTTGTTTTCCTAAATTTAAATTTCACAATACAGCAGAATCATTTTTTAACTTTTTTTGTTCCCTGCAACAACAATTCCAAGTTCGAAATATTTGGTGACAAGTCAGTTAGTTCCATTTTAAAGAAAAGATCTGATTGATAACTTGAATAATTTTTCATCTACAGTTCAAGTTAAAAAGGTAATGATCAAAAAAGGCATGAGGATATTGTTATTTCTAAATGATCTCGTCGCTCCAGGGCTCGTACTCACTTATATAACTTCGACATCAAACGTCCATTCAGAGCTTCGAGAATTATTTTAAGGTATCCGACTACTTGCGACAACTTTTCTTTTAAAAAAAATGGAGAAGTTGTTTTTTTCCCTGTGGTTTTTAGATTTATTTAATACATTTTAAGAAAGAAAATGCAAAAATTAAGAGAAAAAGAAATTATTATTACCAAATTGGGAAAAAATGGGTAAAAATTTATAAAAAATTACATAAACGGGACCCAATCTGTACAAAAAGTTTATGAACAAGTTCTCAATTTTTCAATTTTGATGAGTTACTTTGCTATTCGTTTTTGAAATGACCTTCAAAATAAGATAGATTTTAATTTTTACAAAGACTAGAGCACTTTATAGTAGTTATTACATGAAATTGCTTAAAAAACACTTTACATATTATATGAAGTTGCTTAATCACAGTAATTGTTTTCACATCACAGTAATTATTTTCACATAAGAGACTGTAAATTTCGTAATAAAACCATTGATTGATAAACCTGAAGGTTAAAACACCTACTATTATACACAAAAAAATTCAGTTAATTATTTTCAAAACTTTTTGAGCAATCGCTTTCCCTGTTTGAGCATTTCCTAAAAAACACGTTCCGCGTAAAACGCATTTTAAAGTTTGACATCTTGCTTGAAATTATGGCATCGGCTTTTACTAAAACACTTGTAGTTTTTGTTCTAGTGAATGGAAAATAAAAACTTTTTATTATGAAGCTAATAAGATCTCCTATAAAATAAAATCATTAAAAAAATTCGCCAATTTTTGACAAAATTTAAGATATTAGGGTAGTAGTCAACGTTACCACAGTCTTCGTCATTCCGATGGGTCATAAGTGATACCAAAACTCAAGTCAGAGACTTAAACCTAGAACCAAACTATAGAATCTAGTGAGGTTCTTTTTTGTAGTTCCTTTTTTGTTTTTTTCTATAAATTCGATCTTCATATTTTGCTTTTGTATTTTTATTGCGTTAATTTTTGTTATGTTCATTATTTATTATTTCTTGTTTATATATATATATATATATATATATATATATATATATATATTGTTCAAATTTTCAAACGTTTTAATAAAATACTTTCTACTCATGCATTCAACTTCAAATACATTTATTTAAACTTGTAGTGGATGAGACGATGTTCATACAGCTTTTTCAATTAATTCATTAATTGAAAAATGAGTAAATAGTAGCAAAAAAAATAGTCCAACAGCATACATAGAAAGGAAAATCTCTTTCTATTTTGTCACTTAATATTGTGATTCTGTCATATATATAGCAGTAAATAAATTAAAAAGAAGACTAATAAATCCTAAAACATCTTAAGATCAAACCGAAAGAACCAAGAACATGAACCATTACAAACCAAAAAAAAAAGAGAAATTTAGCTAGAGTGGAATATATATATATATATATATATTAGTCAAACTATTTAATAAAAAGTAACCAAAATAAAATATAAAATTTTTCTTTGTTGACCTAAATAGGAATTGACTTTAATTTTTTTTTTAGTTTTACTTGTTATATTCTTTGCTATTTATTTAATTTTGAAAAAAAGTTGTTTTGACTTTAAATATTTTTTAAAGGGTTTTTTTTTAAAGATTTTCCAAAATTAATTTGACAAACGAATACTAGAATTTAAAAAGAAAAAAAATCTGTGTCATACCACACACAATCATTTGATTTCATAGATTCTTGAAATAATACGTTTACCGATTAAGATAATTGGAATCGATAGATAGAGAGTTTAATACAGAATCATAAATAAGTTCAAAATATTTTCCTTCATGGTGCTTAAGATAACTGGCTACTGAGATTTTGAAAAAGCGTATAAATGGATAATTTTTAAATATTTAGTGACAGTTGAATCAAAATATGCATATAAAATTGTTGTAAGAATACTATTACAAGATAAAAATATTTAAATCCAATGTTTTGGCAAAAAATTGAAGAAAGAATGACATTTTCAAATTATTATTCTTTTATAAAAAATCGATAATAACATTTTGCCCATATATGGCTAGGATGTGAGTGAGTGAATATTAACGGCGCACTGTTCAGTTACACGAGGGCTTTTGGCGACGGACCTCGTCATTTTGAACCATGGTGAAGTGACAAAGATGACACCTGATCTGGCTCCCATACCACACCAAGGGGACGATGGTTGAGCGCTCCACAAATTTAACGTCTATTGCTCCCCTTTACGGCGGGATATCAGCGGTACAAGGCTCGAACTCATGGCATGCCTGTCAGCTGTCTTTTACTTGGCCACTAGGCTTTCGCGGCCACTATGGACATCTATACAGGTGTTTAACAAAAATTTTTGAAATATGTAATTTAGAAGCGTATTTATTCCCATATTTTAATACATCAGAGTAGAGGAATTTTACCAAAAAATACCCATTATTATTTCAATTGATTGTAACTTTAAAAACAATACGAATTTTTCAAAGTTTTTATTTCAACAACGGTATAGAGAAGTCCTAGCTATATATATAAGTAAAATATTACTTTTATTATAGAAACATTTTTCATAAAAGGATAATGTTTCGAAAATATGTCATTTTTTCTTCATTATTTTTTTTTATTTTTGCCAAAACATCGGATTTAAATATTTCTTTTCTAATAAAATTATTTTTACATGTATATTCTAATTCACAACTGACACTAAATTATATATCTATATATATAAAGCAGAAAAGCGACTCACTGACTAATCACGATATCTCCGGAACTATTAAACCTACAGACTTGAAATTTAGTAGGTAGGTTCCCTTCATGGAGTAGACGTCAGCTAAGAACAGATTTTGCAAAGTTCGAAACCCAAGGGGCGTAAGGGGCGTTATAGATAATTTCCATTACTAAACTATTAGATGTACAGTCGTGAAAAACTTGGTACACAGATTTCTTTCATAAAGTAGAGATTCAGTACATAATGATTTTTACGAAAATTGACCTCCAAGGGGCGTTATACATAATTATTTCCATTTTTAACCTATTAGAAGTACAGTCTTCAAAAAAATTTGGTAAGCAGATTCCTTTCATAGAGTACAGATCCCCTACAGAATGGATTTCGTGAAAATCGACTCCCAAGTGGCGTTGTAGAGAATTAAGTGGCGTTATATAGGCAATTAACTTTTTAAAACTATTAGACGTAAAATCTCGAAATTTAGTAAGTTGATTCCATTCACTAAGTAGAGATCTGTTATAAGATGGGTTTTGTGAAAATCGTTTCCTAAGTGGCGTTGCGGGGGCTTAAAGGGCGTTATAGATAATTATTTTCATTCTTAAACTATTAGACTTACCGTCTTAAAATTTGGTAAGCGAATTCCTTTCATGGTGTAGAGATCCGCTACAAAATAGTTTTGGGGGAAATTAATCCCCAAGGGTCACTGAGGGGGATTAAGGGGCTTAATAGATAAATATTTCCGCTTTTCAACTAATAGAACCACCTGCTTGAAAATTAGTAGGTATGTTCCGTTCATGGAATAAATTTCCTTTTACAAATATTTTTGTGAAAACGGACCCCCAAAGGAGTGAGGTTGCGAGGGATTAAGGCGTGTTATAGAAAAATTCCTGTTTTTGAATTTATATATAACTCATTTACTTGAAATTTGTTGAGCGCGCACTTTTCTTTAGTTGAATAGAGTTCCACTAAGAATGAATTTTATGGAAATCAACTCCAGGGGGAAGCGGGGAGAGTTATTGGGGCGCATTGACAGAAAAAATTCTCTTTTTTGAACTACTAAGACTATAATAACAAAATTTGTTTTGCATGCTTCTTTTGTTGAATTGGAATCCGCTAAGAATGCTGTCAACGAGATGATAAAAATTCCGTTTTTGCTGTTAGATTTAGACTTGAAATTTAGCACGCATGTTTATTTTATGGAGTAGAGATCCACTGAAAGTTGCTTTGGTGGAAATCCACTTGATTATTAGGTTAAGTGAGCGAAAAAAAATTTCTCCTTCTATTTTAGATATAAATAGAAATTAGATATTATAATTTATGTTCTTTTTATATCAAGGGGCGAGAGTGTAACAGCTATAAATATATTTTTCAACACAATCGAATTCTTAATGCTAGATATCAATAATTAATATATATGTAAACAGTATACATATATACAACATCGTGAAATACCCAGTGAAGCGGGTGGGTAATGGCTAGTATACATATAATTACTCATTTACCGTAAAATACGAGCGAATAACTAGCACTTTTAATGCAAAAATAAGATCGAAATTTATCGATGCTCGTTATACTCCGGGTATAAAAATGATAGCTTTAAAAATGAAAAAGAGATGAGCATAAAAACGCCATTAACGTCGCACTGTTCAGCTACGCGACGGCTTTTGGCGACGTACCTCGTCATTTTGAACCATGGTCAAGTAACGAGAACGATACCTGAGCTGGCCTCCTCTTCTCCTAACTACCACACCACACCAACGGGAGGACATTTGAGCTCTCGACAGATTTAACATGCATCGCTCCCCTACGCGGCGGGTCTTTAGAGGTACTGGGCTCGAACTCGTGACAAGCCAGCCACGATCCAATTCCTTGACTACTAGGCTGCCGCGACCACCTGATGGCAATAAGCTCCGATTTAAAAATTTGGATTTTGTCCATCTTAATGTCCATGACTCCGTTATGAGTAAGGATGTGTACTCCACTACCAGAAATTCCCCCATCGCTTCTGCTACCATCAGTATAAATCTTTGATTTAATCATTTTGGAAGTAAAATTCTGAAGCAATTTGAAGTAAAATTCCCAAACTATGAATTCAAGGAGAAAAAAGAATCCCTCAGCGTATTACAATTCCCACACTAAAAAAAAATACGCAACACAAAAAACAACAATAGCACTTCGTTGCACACACAGGGGACTATAACCACACGAGAGGCCATACATAAAAGGGCCAGAAGTCAGCCTTTTGGGATTAAGGGGAAAACGACAGAAATCAAAACGCTCCCTTCCGAACTTATTCATAACAAAGTAGCGAGTCTTTTCTTCTCATTTCCTGCCCTTACCATAATAGGCGATCCGACACACTCGCAGGCAGGAACTGCTTGCCGGCACCGGTCGGCACACCTAAACAATTACACCGAAGACGGCTTAAGGATGATGAGAAGTTTCACAATAAACTAGTTTCTTCTTCAAGAGCAGGAAGAAGTTTTGGATTTCGATACATTAAGAAAAGTTTGTGATTAAGTATACGATAAAAGTGAATGACCATCCAGCCGAGTGATAATAAAAATGAGATAAAAGCCATTTGCACTTTAAAGCCTACTTCTCGTTTTAGCATCCTTTCGAGATTTAAAAGATTAAAAAAAGTTGCTGTAATAGTATATAATTATTTTCTTACTTAAGTTATTTAATCGCTACTAATATTAACTTTATCACATCCATCTAAACAGTTTACAATGTTAAATATAGTTTCTATCTTCTTTTCAAGGAATATTATAAAGCACAAACAAAATTAATAAATTTAAAAAACGTTATAGAGAGAATCATTGTATTTTAATTCTCTTTATACTTATACTCTATAGGTATTTTTTTGAAATTTAAATTACGGTTAAATGATCAAATTAAACATTTAATTTCTATATAACCAATGCAGTCGGTCCCCACCTTCCTACCGCTGACTGGTCCGTTGATGAAATAGTACTGAGCTGTCCAAGGAACATTAAATTGACCAATGTGTTCAAACATTTCGAAAAACATAAGCGTAACACAACAAGAATTGTGTGGGCATAGCGCACTTTAAGGAACAATATATGGTTAGTAAAATTGCTTAGAAATGTATTTCTTTAATAAATTGCTAATTTTAACCGCAAATTATTTGACACCGACATAAAATATTTAACCATTCTGTCTTTTTGTTATTTTCCAACAACAATCCCACCAGTTTAAAAGAAATCTCATAGTAAAAACTCACGTTAGTTCATAGAAGCTAGTTCACCGAATTTCGAACATGTAGCTTTGATTCACAAATGAACGACGCAAAAGCCCAGAATCAAAGATCAGTAATGACGAACTAAAGGTCCTCGTTAAGTCTGACCCATTTCAGAGTATCTATGAATTGTCATTGAAGTTTCGTTGTTAGCAAACAAACGATATTAACTCCCTTAGCTCAAATCGATTTAAGTGTAAAAACTGGAAAAGTGGATAAAAACAGAAACAAAGGCGTTTAGTAATATTGTTCTCGTCACACACAAATCTGATTTATTTTTAATTGAATTGTCACTTGTGATGAGAAATGTGGTTCCAATTGCAAAAGTACAGCACAGTGCTTAGACAAGGATAAATCACCAAAACAAACTCCAAAGCGCAACAGTTATCAAAAAAAGCTGATAGAGCTTTCAGTATCTAGAGCAGAGGTTCCCAAACTTTTTTGTCTCATAGACCCCTTGCCATGTTTTTCGGTTTGGGGTAGACCCCTGCTTACATAATATTGAATTTTTGCAAATTTATTAACTTAATTAAATGCGTTATTAAATAACTGGTATACAGCTACTTACTTTAAAAGATTTAAATTTCTAACTGTAGTGAAGTATAGGGTTTAAAATTTAAGAAACACATTTTAATTAATTTAAAATTTAAGTGAAACATAAAATAACTGATTATAAAAAACAAATGTTTAGAATGATAGGGGTGAATCTGGTGCTTCAGTAACAAATTTTCAACATTTGTTTTCAATCTTGTCAGGTTGAACCCTAAATTTTTCCACGGTTAGTAGTGTCCAGCTGACAACCACGCTGAAACTCCTTCTCACTAGGAAAAGCAATTAAAAACTGTCTCCATAATTCGAGATAAATAACAGGTATGTCTCTTTAAATCCAAAATTGCTGACATCCATTTCTAAACTTTACTTTAAGATCTCCGTTGCTTCCTATTCCGATCAGTTCCTCTCGTAATATGACACCTTTTTTTTTCAATGTGACCATAGGAATTCATTGCCTTCGTGGTGATTCATGAAGTAAATGCATTCTCAAACCTAGTTTCAAAATCTGAATAAAGGGAATTTAAATGTTGAACGTAGGTTAAAACATCATTTTCCTGGCAGATTATCTGTAACCAGTTGAGAAAAGGATAGTATACTCTCCTTCAGCTTAATTCTGGCAAGAAATGCTGAAAGGATGATCCTTATTCTTAAAAAATTGATGCTGTCACATAACTGCAAATTGGCCTCATTCAATTTAGTAAATAAATGTGTTAAATAGGTAAAATCTGGTTTCCATTTGACTAAAATTTCGTTTAAAATAAAATGAAGTTCTGATTTCAATAGAACTGTCGTAGAGCCCCATTGACTCCTCATGGACCCCTTGCAGGTCGTCATAGACCCCTGGGGGTCTATATAGACCACTTTGGTCTAGAGCCTGGGCAGGGACGTCTTAAGGCATGAGGCAACTGGGCCCGGGACCTCGTCTCGTTCTTCACTCGGCCTTAAGAAAATCCTAATTCGAATAATTTCAAAGAACAAATGTTATTATTCTCCAAAAAAACTGGGAATTTCGGACAATATGTCAACATGTGATGACCGTCATCCACGTACTGGCCTAGGCCTACCACCATACACCCTCATCATTCATTCAATCGGTCTAGCGATTGGTATGTGCGATTGTAAATCATGCACATTTATTTGTTTCTGGTTCTTGTTTGTACGAGTATTTGACAACGTTTCCTATGTATTGTTCCCTTTTTAGGGTCATAGGTGGGGCCTACTTTCGAGTAGAGGCCCAGGTACTCGAGAAGTCCCTGAGCATGGGTGATTCATTATTTCATGAAACGTGGCTCGTCGATTCGCAGCACAAATATACAGCAAACTAGACAAAATGATGCAAAAACTTAAACAAAAATAACCTAGATTGGTCAACAGACCTGACTCCTATCGTCCTGCATGATAACGCTAAGCTACACACTGCTCGAATGATTGTGGTAAAACTACACGAATTGCAATTGCATCCCCCATACTCACCAGCCCTAGCTCTCCCACTGACAACCATTTTTCCCACAATTTGGATAACTTTTTAATAGGAAAACAATTTAATTTCAACAATACTATAAAATGGTCCTCCATGAATTCGTTCACTCTCGCCCGCCAGGGCTTAACACCGACCTGAGCAAGCTGTCGCTTAAATGTCAAAAGTGTATAGACAATACAGGTGTATGTGATGAATTAAAATGATTCCTTATATTTGTAAGCTATCGATCAACTTTTTCCTTTTTTTTTTTTTTTAACTAACTTCATCCTTAATGACCCAATATAATCCACGTTTTTTTTTTAAAATTTGAACATAAAATTAATAGAAAAAATTGCAACATCGTTAGTATTTTTATTTTTTTATTTTTAAAGAAACGAATGAAATTTAAAAGGAAAAAAAAAACGAATTTTAAAAGAAAAAATTACCAATATTTTCAACAAGAATATGTTGCTTTTAGCTCGTTTTCCCAAATAACAACGAAAAGTAACTAGAATGTTCAGAACACAAAATTCAAAATTATAAAAATCAAATAAATACGAAATAGTAATTACCTTTTAACAACCAGATCTCTGTTTGAGAAACATATCTGTTTCTTAAAAAAAGCAAGGACTATGATCAATTTTTAAAAAAGGTATTACCTTTGGTAAGTAAAAAGAAAAAATGGAGTGGGAAAAAGGAAATGGAAAGTCGTATTTAAAATGGAGGAAAAAATTTAATATAGTAGTTAGGTCAGTTTGTTCTGACAAAAAAGTCACTTTCAAAAGTGCTGATGTAAAATATATATTAGCAAAAATGAAATGCAATTATTCTTGATGTTTAAAAATAGAAAACCGTTAAACATCAAAAATCTGGCTGCTACTTCGTTATTTTGTCATGTACGTTTACATACTTCAAAAAAAGAAAATGAATATTTTGAGATTCCTCGGAGTGTTGAAAACACTGGCTTTTCTTTTAGTTACGATGCATAAAAAATAATATAAACGGATTCATTTTACAAATGTGAAACTACATCAATGTCATATCCCATTAGTAAAACAAGAAAAAAACAGGAAATAAATTTCGTTCTCTTCCATCAAAAATATACAAAAGATGCTACAATCATAAATGTATTTACTCTGGAATGGGTATCCGGGATCTTTTTCCTTTTATCTGCTATTGTCAATGGGATTTTTTTTTTTTTTCTGAATATGTTGGCCATTCATAGGAAAATGATTGAAATACTTTTCCTATTTGCAAACAGTCATTTAGTGAAAATATACAGTAGCATAAAAGAAACTTTTACTTTTCCAAGTTTAGAGCACTATTTACACAAAAATAGAGTACAGAAACAAAATGCAATTTTTACCATATTTTGCTTCCTACTGTTTTTCAATATTATATTGAAACTTCATATAAATATCTAACAACCGTATTTATTCCCATCAATTATAAGCTGTACACCAAATTCTCAATAAATTGTGGAAATTTTTTTAAAAAAAAATAGTGTGAAAAGGTTTATTCAATATCAGTTTTTTACAAAAAAATTTTAAAAAATCAAATTAGGAACTAATAAGAAATGAATAATTAATTTTAAATACAAACATGAGCCTGTAATTGCTCTATAATCGTCAGAATTATGTTCAATATTTTCCATCGTACAAATTATTCCACCTTCGATTCTAAGCCGCACCCGATATACAGTAGCATTAACAACGGGGGGGAAGTGCGGCTTAAATTCATATAAATATGGTGATTCAAAAATGTACTTACATTATCAGAAAATAGAAGTTAAAAAATACAAGCTGCATATTATTTAGTACCAGGAATTTTTTCTTTGGGAGGGGACGATTAGGTTACGAAATGTTTTTGTTAGAAACAGAAGTGACCTGAAAAATCCTAACTAGAAAAATATGTTAGAAAGAACAAATTGAAATCATCAGAAATTCATATATAAAATACAAAAAAAAACATGAAACAGCACTTCATAAAGCAATAAAGATAAAAATAAAAATCTACATATAATTTCCTAAATGTAGGCTTCATTAGTATTGAGACATGTACGAAAAATAATCTTACAAAAAAAAAGCACCTAGAATGCATCATTTAATAGTGATTCAATTGATAATGGCTTCTGTTCCTTGAAGAAATTTCAAAATAACAAAAAATATTTTTTTTAATTAGTTTTGATTTTACAACGGCACAGTAAAAATAAACATACTTAGCATTTTAATTTTCAGTACATCTATATAACTGATCTCTTCTTAATTATTTACAATTTTTCACGAATAAATTCTTAAAAATTTTATGTAACTAAATTCTCATATAATAACACAATGCTTTGACTAACTAAACGTGCTCGGAATACATTTTTTCACAGAATTGGAACCATAAATTTGATTTTTTCACTTTAAGAGTGTGTGCGTGTGTTAAGTTTTATAAATAATTTAATACTTTTTAAAATTTAAAATTAATTCTACAAAAAAAATTAAGAAATGATTCATTCACAAAAATTTAGTGTAGACGAAAAGAGCAAAATCTATGCTGAATATCTGTTATGAAACTGCATTTATTCCTACTGACGCGAATTCACTTTTATTATTTTATTTTTCGAAATTTTTTGCTCAAATTACTTCTTTAAAATATGCACCAGCTACCTATTTATTGAAAAAAATGCGTGGCTAATATTAAAATCATTTTATTCCAACTTTAAAATTAAAAAATAAACAAAATCAAAATTATAAACTTTTTTTTGACTAAGCAGAGAAAATTCTATACGGTATATTATTTCCAAAAAATATTTCTATAAAGCATCATGATTCTTATTTCTTAAAATTTTAAAATAATCAACAAAATTAAATAGAGAAATGAATAAACAAGATAGCTAAAACGTTGACTGCAAAACGTACTACAAGATTTTAAAGCCTCCTGCAATACCGATTCAAACACTGATATATTATTTAACTCAGTGGCGCAACAGCCCAAGGCCTACTGTGCCCGACTCAGTATACGCGACATTGGGCCCTGAAGTGCATGAGCAGATGTTTCCGGTCAGACGGTCAGTCTGATGCGAAACCCCCAGTGTTAAGTTCCCAAGCAAGCTAGGTACTCATTTATCGACCTAATGAAGGGATGAAAGGCTGAGTCAACCTTGCCCAGCCCGGGGTTTGTACCTCGGACCTGTGGTGTTGAAGCACGGTGCACTAACCACTCAGCTACTGGGCTTCCTGGTATATTACTTTCTGAAGAAAAAAAAGTACTACCCTAAAATATAAAACTAACCTTTCAAAAACAATGTTCTTACCTTTCGATCCATCATATTTTCATTAACCCGGGAGAGGGCGCGCGGGGCACAGAGCCACCTCAGGCTCACGAAATATTTAATTTTAGGAAAATTCTTTGTTACCAAGGTCCATGTTAGTATCCTCCTATATGAGAACTAAAATGTATTTCCCTCTTTTTGGGGAGTGGCAAACGTTTATTTACAATCTTAAGGTACTTCGAACATGCTACATTTCCCCCTGTGAACAACTTAGTGGCTTTGACAGCTGTGTTGAATATGTTAGCTGGTTTATATAAATGTTAACAGAATATAAAATAGAAATGGGCATCTCTTCAATCTCTATTGGATTAAGTTGAAACTGATCAAACAAGGGAAGAGCTTGATGAAATAATGAATATTAATCATAACATAGAAAGTAAATTTCAGTAAAGCGATGAACATGAAACGTCTGAGTTGACAGGGACATTTTCAAATGCTACCTTAAGAATATCAAGAAAAATATGAAGCCATAAGTGTAGCACACTGAGCCATGTCAAAAAGACACAAGCAAAAAAAAAGTTCAACATGCTATTTGTCAATCATCAATGACAATAAAACCACAATAACTAGAACAAAATATGAGAGTTTTGCCTGAAAATATCATTCCTGAAATGCTAGTGTCTGTGATTTGTGTGCTTTATTAAAAAAAACTCACATTTGAAACATTTTAGTTCAGTTTGGTTGGATTTCTTCTCAAATTATCAAAGAAAAATTTGAAAAATCCTTAAATGTAGGTAAATATACTTTCTCTTGGTTAAATTATTCAACGGAATAACGATTTTTATCGTGTACGATAAAAATAATTATATAAAAAAAGGATTGGGGTGACGCCGTCACCCCGTGCGATCACTAATGTTAGTATCGAGTGCGCGTCTTTTCTCGGGTTAAGAAAATTGGTCTAAGTGCCTTTTCGGCTGCCACCAGAGGCGCACACAGGAATTTTTCAAGGAGGAGGGGGGCGAAAGTCCACCATTTTCGTATCATGCTCCAATGCGCCACCCAATATATTCTTTTGATTTTGTCGATTTTCGGGAACAAAAAACAGTAACAAATTAATAATTGAATAAATTATTAGCATTAAATAATAAAATTAATTTTTAAAAAGTATACATAGGATTATAATCAAAGGCTTGGGAGTCTAGACTCGGGACCCTCCCCTTGGGTGCGCCACTAGCTAGCACAGATATAAAACTGTTCATAATTTAAGAATTTCAAAACAAAAATCTAAAGATGACATAATTAAATATACAACTTCTATCAACAAAAAAAAAAGAGGAAGCTTGTATATAATTTACAAACTAAAAAAAAAAAACGTTTATTCTGATTACTAAATTTTTCTGCTTTTAGTCTTGCTTAATAAAAATTCTTCGCGGTTCACTTTACACTCAAAGGGGAACAAATGGCATATAATTGATAAAAACAAATAAAGAAAATACAAACAGAATCCACACTAAACCCTTTAAAAAAATTTCGAAATTTTAACAGAATCCAATACTTTTGTGTACAAACATCCGATAAATCACGGCAAATTGGCTCGCCCACACGCCAGCTGCATGGCAGCAAAGGAAACAGGAAGCTCAAGACGTTTTGGCTCCGATTGCTCGAACAATACGATTACCTTCTTGAAGTTTGCCAAAAATAATAAAGATGAAAAATATCTAACAGGAGTCACTACCCATTTAGATATCAACCAAATGATAATTGCTATAAATACCCCCACACTTATTACCAAGTCTTCCTCGTGAGATAGTATTTTAACTGATGATATATCTACCGATTCCTATCCTCAAGAGGATTTCACCCACGTCATCAAGCCATGACCGATGTAATATTCGGAGATTTTTATTGCCATAGCAACGGAGCATCTCTTTACGGATGAGGAGGAACCGTAAGTGATTCGGCCACCTCGCGCGAGAGTACTCCTGTCTCACGTATCTATTTTGAGCATCCAAGATAAATACGCGCAAAGAAATGAGATTTTTCAGTGAAATAATTTTCAAACACAGAATGTGTCGCAGATGAAATGGAAAAAACATCTGTTCGTCTCGGATCAGAGGCACGGAATGGAATGGTTAGATGGACATTCCCACGATTTGGCTGCAATGAGGTCTACAAATGCCAAAAAATGATCAAGCATCACCAAAATAAAACTAAGAGGGTTCCGTTCTCCTGAAAAACGTGTTCATTCACCTTTTTTTGTATCCTGCTTATCCAACCAAAAAAAAAAACACTTTTAATACAAATAGCAGTGGCGTATCTACCGTCATATCCATAATACAGGGGCTCCGACAAGTGTAAGCAAACAGAGCTTCAAAAAAAGATCCCCAATGAATTTTGATACAAGGCACACTTAGGACTAACACTACACCAGTGATAAACACCAAATTTTGACTTACGCGACCAAACTAAGTAAAGAGTAACAGACAATGTTTTTAAATTATAAATTAAGATTTAAAGAGTAAATATTTTATAATGCGAATAATTTTTAAATTGGGTAACTTTAATTTTATATAGTTGCCGATTTACTCGATTCTAAACCGCACCCCAAATTCTCAACAGGTCTTTGTGGGAAATTAAAAATACTGTAAAATAGTTTAGAACCTGTAACTGTTCTAATTGCCCCATCCAACGCAATTTTTGTTTTAATTCTATTCAAAGCGCAACCGATTTTCAGTAGCTTTAAGGGGATTCACCCATGCGGCAGCTTGTTTTTTAAGCATTTTTAAGAAAATTTTTTTTTGACGACCAGTAAAATAACAGAATTTTACATTTTTTTTATCATTTATTTATATGTATTATGTATATAAATGTTTAGCCAAAAATATTCAATAGAACGTGAATTATTGCGCTCTGAACACACCCGCCTTGAAAAAAATTGGACGCTCACTTTCTCTGCGATTCCAGCTGATAGGCTTATCTGAAATTTTAAAAAATTAACGGTGTTTCAATTTAAAGCTTAAATGCATTAAATAAACTACACTCAATTGAAAATATCAAAAATTGGATTTTTGGTAGACTCCAGAAGAAAAAGTTTCGAATTTCATGTGGTTTTTTATGTTTTTGTTATAAAAAATAGAAATATTTTGAATTTTGGAATGATCGTAGTTCATTTGAAATTTGAAATCATTCGGTCAAACCGTACTTGAGATATGATGGAGGAAAGTTCGAAAAATACAATTTTGAGAAAAAGGCGTTTGAAGTTTCACGTCCGATTAAAACGATGGAAATCTTAACTTAGCGCGCCGAATAGCTGTTCTTCTAATACCTGCTTCTTTATAACACAATTCCGAATCTTAAAAAATCACTTTACCACTGTGTCCTATAGACATGTTAAGGAAGTAATTTATTAAAAAATTTTTTGATTTTTTGAACCCCCTTAATATTGGAAAATAAGTGCGGCTTATATTGGAGTTAATTCGGTATATCAACAAAATTATATATCCGTTTATTGTTAATGGATGAACAATTTTATATAAAGTATTATGCAATGTCGTCGTTTCATTATCGGTCGCGGAAAATTACTATGATAAACCTTGGTCTCATGGAATGCTTTTAATTAACATATTTATAAGATAGCACATCAAAAAATGCATATAAAGGAATTGTACCATAAGTCGTAAAGTCTAACATCGGAATCACATTTCATACTGCTCATAAAAAAAATTATCGAGAGCAGTGATGTTACTGGATTGAACATCGCGCGAGTAAGTGTTTATTAACGTCGCACTATAAAATTATACAAGGGCTATTGGCACGGATCTCGTACTTTTGAATCAAGGCAACGAGGACTCATGAGTTGGCCTAACCCCCCCTCTCAAAACTACCACACCACCCCAAAGGGTCCCGCGACAGATTTAACGTGCATCAGCTCCTCTACAAGGTGACACTAGGGCTGGAACTCCTGATACGTTGGCCACGAGCTTGTGACTATGACCACTAGGCAGAGACGTCTCTAGGCATGAGCCAACTGGAGGGCCTCATTTCATCCCGACCCAACCTCAATAAGATCATGATTTGCAGATACGTCTTAAGACTTGTTGAGGCCCTGGGCCTCTACACAAATGTAGGCTCCACCTATGAACATTAAGAGTAGATAGTACATAGCATACGTTGCCAAATAATCGTACAAACAGTAACCTGAAACAAATGTGCATGACTAACAGTCGAAAAAATCGGCTCGACCGACTGCCGCTCTTTGATTTAATGAGTAACGATGGTCTACAACTATAAATCAGGCTCTAAGGCTCAGCCGAGAACGAGATGACGTCCCCACCAAGTCCCGGGCCTTAAGACATCCCTGATGATTTGAATAATTTCAATGTTCGAATGTTATTCCCAGACATATTCTCCTAAAAACTGGGAATTTCAAACAGTATGTCAACTGGTAACAGTCGCAAGTCTGCATTATTAAGTGATGACCATTGTCCATGTCTAGGCGCAGACCTACTAACGAAAACCATTATTACTCATAGTCAAAACGGGGCAGTCTGTCGAGATGGTTTGTAGCCAGGTTTGTGAGATTGTGAGTCATGCTCAGTGGTACACACAAAGGCGAGTCCCCGGGTCCAAACCCCCTCCATGGCCCTTCATTTTTTTTATTTATTATAATCTTATATAAAATAGTACGTACAATTTAATCCATTATTTGTTATTAATAATTAATTTTATTATTTAACGCTAATTATTTATTCAAGAATTAATTTACTATTTTTTTGTTGTTTTTGAAAATCGACAAAATCAAAAGAATATGTTGGGCGGTGTATTGCAGCATGATACGAGAACGGTGGACTTTCGAATCTGGACCTCCCCCACATACGCCCTTTGAAAAATTCTTGTGTGCGGCACTGGTCATGCACATTTTTATTTGTTTCAGATTACTCTGTTTATACGAGTATCTGACATTGTTGCTATACACTGTCTACTTTTAAGGGTCACAAGCATAGCCTACTTTTGCACAGGGACCCAGGGCATTAAAAATTCCTAATACGTCCTTGCCACTAGGTTGACTAGGCCTTGAATATCGCAAAAAAAAAAAAATACAACAGTAACAAGTACACATCAATTTTTGATAAGCAGGATGAAAAAAATTTAATTTCTGCATATTTTATATGTCAATATACATTTGTACTGCTACTCCATGCACGATAATTCTGACAAAATTAAAAATAAATATTTCGACTTCCAAAATGTCACATTTCCGGGCATACGGATGGAGCATTATTTTCACAAGTCATCCCCTCCCCTCTCCTTTTCTTCTTCCTGAGTCAAGTCATGTCAAGATAAAAGCGTACTTCCCAACAATTCCGGATGTCGAGACGCTAAGGAACAGAATCACGGGCGCCGTTGATTCCGTCGTCTTTCCAGTGGAAGTGGACAAAACATAACGGGAAATCGATTTTATATTACTCTGCTACATATTGCAGAGAGTACTTTTTGAAAAGAAATGTACAATCCAAAGAATCCAAATGTGCTCCATATATGTCCTAGTTCAGAGGTGGGGAACCCTTTTACCATTAGAGGCCGCATGTAAATTAAGTTGTAATACAGGAGGCCGCATAGGGTGATGTACCTATAAAAGCGACTTCTCTGAAATTATTAGTTTTTGTATAGATTTAACAATATTGTACATTATATAAAAATATTATTTAAAAAAATTAAAATTTATTTATTATTTGGCAAAAAAATTACCAATATAAAATATTTTTGTACTCGCATAAGGATAAAAACTTGTTATTAACGTTCATCATGAATTATTATTTTTCAATAAATTTATTAAATTAATAGATATTGTTGGAACTTTTTATACTTCAGTCTAAAATTATTCTTAGTAACTTTTTAATTATTTGGTTTATTCCTTTCAGGACTCGCGTTTAATTATTTTAACTGGCTTATCCATATAATCGGGATCAGTAGCGCACACAGGAATATTTCAAGGGATAAGGGGGGGGGCCGGGAACGAAAGTTCACCATTCTTGTATCATGCTCCTTTTGATTTTGTCGATTTACGGGAACAAAACACAATCAAAAAAATAATTTTTGAATAAATAATTAGCATTAATTTATAAAATCAATCATTAATAACAAGTAATTAAATTTTATGTACTATATACTTAGAACTATAATCAATCGGGAAAAAAATCAAGGGCTTTGGGGTGGGGTCCGAACCTCCAGGACCTCCCCCCCTGTGTGCGTCCCTTATCGGGATTTTAATTGTAATCGAATAGCAAGATTGCGTCAGAAAGTACCGCCCGATAGTTTCTAACGCAATCTTACTATTAGATTACAATTAAAATCCCGATTATGTGGGTAAGCCAGTTAAAATAATTAAACGCGAGTCCTAAAGGGATGAACTAAATAATTAAAAAGTTACTAAAAATGATATTAGAGAGAATTATTATATTATATATGTATATATATTAGGTTAGGGGGAAAAGAAATCCATTATTTTTGCATGAAATTCAAGACTTTATTTAACATGTTTCGGATTGTCCTATTTAGGTCAAATATGCACCGTTATGTTGTATAATTTGTTGCCATTTTAAAGGTAGCTTCATAATGTCTCTCTCATAGAAGTCTTGGTCCTTATTGGCGAAAAACTCTAGTAATCTATTTTCACAATCTCCTCTTGAGCGCAATTTCTTATCACTCAGGAAGTTTTGCAATGCGAGAAAAAGGTGGTAATCGCTTGGTCCGCACTATATGGTGGATGCATTAAAACTTCCCAATTAAAGCTCCCAGAGATTCTGGCGAGTCACTACAGACATATGTGTGGCCTGGCGTTGTCCCGATGGAACACAACATCTCTTCTGTTGGCCAATTCTGACCGTTTCTGGTCAATCGCTAGCTTCAAACGGCCCAGTTGTTGACAGTAGAGAACTGAATTTAGTGTTTGGCCATGCGGAAGCAACTCAATGAATTATTCCTTTCCAGTCCCACCAAATATACAGTAGAACCTTCCTGGCCGTTAGTCCTGGTTTGGCCATCGTTTGAGCTGCTTCACCGCGATCGTTTTCGCTCAATATTGTCGTATGTAAGCCTTTTCTCATCCCCAGTCACCATCCGTTTAAGAAATGGGTCGACTTCATTCCGTTCGGCCAAGGCTTCACAGATGGAAATTCGATCCATCTTGTTCTTTTGGTGTTAATTGGTGCTGCACCCAAACATCGAGCTTCTTTTTGAATCCAACTTTGAGCAAGTGGTTTAAAACTGTTTTATATTCGATCTTTAGCTCTTAGGCGATGCTACGACTACTAACATGCCGGACAACTTCGATTATTTCTGTGATTTGTTATCGACATTTTCGACGACGGGCGTGCCTGTGCGAGGTGCATCTTTAACATCAAAAATGCTTGAACGGAATCGACGGAACCAAACTTGCACGTAATTAGCTGTTACAGTATCGGCACCATAAACACTATTCACAATTTCAGCCACCTGGCTTGCATTTTCGCAAAAAACAGCAAAAGATTTTTAGTGTGAAATGTCACCTTGACAACGAGCATAAATTTGAAGTTGTTTGATACTTCAAGAGATATCGACACCACAGTCATCTACGGAAAAAATAATGGATTTCTTTTCCCTCAATATTTGGATGAAACTTCATAAAGTGAACCTAATTGCTTCCTCTAAAAGAGCATATTTTGTAGAGTTACCATGTTGCACAAGGCGGTGTTCCAATATTTGAAATGTACAATTGGTTATTCCCACGAGAAGACATTAAAACATACCTACATTCATGCCGCACTTTATTTAATTCCATTGATTTGCAAACTGTTGCAATCTGTATAATTAAATATTAATTAATAGAAATACTAGGAAGGCCGCAAAAGAAACTCACGTAGGCCGCGCTCCCCATCTCTGGCCTAGTTTATATATACTACTACTACTATATATGTTATATTACTACAAAAAAAATTTCAAAAAAACATTATTTATCTTACCACATCAAAACGCATATTGCTCTTACAATTCTACCTCTAAGTTAGAATTTCTACTTACCACTATGCTTCCGAATATAAGCCGATCTGTTTATGAGCCCAGAGTACACTTTTTTTTTCAGAAATTCACCAAAAGTTCGAAACCTGTACAAAAGCCGGACTGGAAGTAGCTTCCTATAATTTTTAAATACTGTCGGGCCCTGATTTAAAGAGCCCCTATTAAATGTTCTTTATTAATTTGTGTTAGAATAAAATTTGATTTTTTCAAATGACATCCTTTTTGTCCGGAACAGAGTCAAGATTTTTCTTGTCAAAAAGAAATTTCGACGTCAAGGGTTCAGAAGGAATCAGGCACCCCACAGGTGCCAGATGAGTCAAGAGTGAAACCTATCTTGAGAGTTTTGAATAGGACAGGAAATTCCTTTCTTATCTCATCCCACTCCACAACGCAGTAGAATCATTTTAAGATTTTAACGATTACGTTACATTTGATGACGGACTGCCTATCTGTGCAACTGAAGTTCAGGAAATTGTTGATTTGTCGGAGCAAATAAATAGCAAGCCTGATGCAGAAATTAAAAATGAAACTGTTCACTGAAATCAAAACTGTTGCATTTTCTAATACTTCACATTGTTTGTTAACTGTAGAAACGTACCTTATGCAGCAAGATATAAAGGACACAGTATCTTCTTCTCTGCATGAAGTCGAAAAAACTTCCCCGAGTCAGGAATAAACAGAGTTCTTAATCATCTATCAATCAGTATTTTAAAATTTCCAATTAACTGGCGCGTAACAATTTATTAATAGTATTTTTAGCTTTCTGTTGAATAAAAAGTGTAAAATTTCTAACTATGGATATTTTTTCTGTAGTTGCTTATTGTAGAATTTTCAAAAAGTAACTGCAAAAAATTTGTATTTTGTTTGGACTCCGAATTAACAAACAAAATGTTCGGTCCCGATTAATCGAGGTCCGACTGTATGTTGTAAAAGGTGGGATATTTTCGAATAAAATTATGCAAAATAACGCCAACGACGATAGCTTTATTTCTATATATATATAGTAATCCTAACTGAGGCTAAAACAGCGCTTATCAAACTTTCAATATTTGCGACCCAATATTCAACCATAATATTTTCATCACGCCCCTTATAACATATAAATAATAATGTATTGAATTCAATAATACTATATTTTTACACTAAAGCTACAATAGGAGTTTAACCTCCAAAGCGCTACTGGCGTATATATACGTCTCGCTCAGCCAAAGCGTTAATTGTCGTGGATGTATATATACGTCCTTCAGAAGTACCATCTTTTCAGTGCACTGCTATCCATAAAATTATTCCGAAGGATTTGGAATGAAATAAAAGAACCTTGACAGTGTTAGCGAAGGATTTACCTATTTCAGAGGATTTCCTTATTTATTCCTTTTCTTCCCCCCCCCCCACCCCTTCCTCCCTCAATACATCACATACGCTCAATGTGTATTTTGTTTACTTTCAGTGAATAAATAATTTTTTAAATAATCTTTTGTTTTCAATTTTTCAATATGCTCGCCCCCCTCCTCGTAAAGTTATCATGCCCTCTTAGGAGGACGCGCCCCACAGTTTGAGAAACGCTGGGCTAAAGCATTTCTTTTTCATTCACTTGTCCATTTTATACATTATCAATCCTAGTCTCAGATTTTGCACAATTTTTTTTTGTACACACAAAAAAATGAGTGAAAAGAGAAATCTGTATGGGGCAAGTGATCATCGACTTAAGTTTCAAGCCCTGGAGGAAAAACTTGAAGCATAATGAACCAAATGAGTAAATATAAATAATTTTATGAACTACATGGAAACTTGGATTCTGACATTAACTTTGAGGGATTCATGTGACCCCCACCTTTAGAATAAAAATTCCAAGCATACCCGAAAAGTTAATTAAAATTGCTTACCCATGGCTAGCGGAAAAAATGTTTCTTTAAAAAGGAAACTTTTAAATTACGTTCCCCCTAAGATTGGTGGATTCGTACATCAGCTGAACTCAATGCTATAATTTTTTTAAAAAATTCTCGATTTATCAAAAAATATGCGCCATGTATTTTTTTCCCGTTAAATTATGCGTGAATTTTTAAGAAATAGGGGGGACAGAAGAAAGGCAATGCATAAGCTGAAAATTTTAATTTAAAGGTCAAAATTTTTTCGAGCTAAATACTTCTTAAACATATTTACAAAGCTGAAGAATGTCCGCGTTGCTTGACATAATCAAGAGCAATCCAGCTGACACAAAACAAAGCACTTTCTATCTCTGAAATCCATCCCCCTGCTGATTCTCTTTTACCGCCCGGGGTTAGAGAGCCGAGTTCGCCACACTTATTTCCGTCAATACCACCATTCCAGACGAAATCGGCTTGGAAACTGTTTAAAACCCGAAGAATAATTTCCGTTGTATGCCGGAACGCTGTGATTTATAATACCGCAGAGTAATCACAAACTTGTCCGGTTATCCGGTTTATATTTCCAACAGAAATAATAAAAATAGTCATTTCCCTACTAGTAAGCAGTAATAAAAAGTCAGCTGCACCGAAAATCAATATAGAATGGGGTAATTCTGGAATTGGAGAGAAATGTTAATTAAAATTACCACTAGAATACCCCCAAAATAGAAAAAATAGTTTGCAAACTATTGGTTTCCAAAAGAAATTATATTGGATGCGAAAATAATTTAATTACTGAAAGAGAGAAAAAAAACTGTTAATATGATGAGCGAAAAAAGATGCGCGCGCAGGAACCAAGACATACCGAAAATTGTAAAGTTAGAGACAATTTTCGTTGTCCTTATTATAAATGTCAAAAAATAATTTCACAAATTCTACACTTTAGATTTCTATGGAAAATATTCTGTAAAAATACACTCATTAATTATCATTTCATGCAGCGTCGAAATTTTAAAATTTTACAATCGTTTCCTTTCTTTACAGTGAACTCTGATTATAAATGTCAGATCTTAACAACCGATTCACTCACTGAATTTGATAAAAAAAAATTAGATCCTCCCAAGCTGGCACAAAATAGGTTGAATATCACTAGTTTCATGGATATTGCCAATTGTATGTTATTATATAGTTAAAAGATGGAAGATTTCATTAAGAATAGCAGTTCATTCAATTAGCGAATTTTATGTTTTAGTTTCATAGTTTTAATATATTCTTCACATTTTTTAATACTTTAAATGTTATATAAATTTACTTTATTGATAACACAAATAAAACAACTCGCGGTGGATGAGATATATCTACTTATTTCAGTTACAAAAAAAAGTGATACTTCAATTTCCTTAGATTATGCGGAGTTGATAATCAGAACTATCAATATAACAATGGCAGCTGGATATTTTACAAAAAGGAAATTGATCTATAAAGAAACAAGTACCAATATCTGCTTAGCTTTTTTTTATAGTGTTTCCATATTTAGATCCTAATATAAATATACATTTAAGCTTCATTTGTTTATTTCATTTGGATCGTAAAGGACTGCAAAAAATTTAATTTAAGTGTAGCTCATTTATACAGAGTGTTTTTTTCCAGGTATAGAAGTTTAAGTTGGCATTACTTTCCAAGATGGCGACCGATTAAACAGCTGTCAAGTAATTTATTCTCAGTTTGGTTTGGCAATTCATCATGAATAGACTCACGCCTGAACAACGCTTTCAAATTGTGCAATTTTATTTCGAAAATAATGGTACATTTTCATAAGCGAATTTTGTTTGGCGATGAAGCGCACTTCTGGTTGAATGGCTACGTCAACAAACAAAACTGCCGCATTTGGAGTAAAGCTAATCCACAAGTGTATGTCGAAACACCGTTACATCCAGAAAAACTGACTGTTTGGTGCGCTTTATGGGCTGGTGGAATCCTTCTTCAAAAACGATGAAGGCCACAACGTTACAGTCAATGGTGATCGGTATAGAGCCATGATTACTAACTTTTTCATTCCTGAATTGAACAATCATGATGTCCAGGAGCTGTGGTTCCAAAAAGACGGCGCAACATGTCCCACAGCTCGTGCCACAATCGATTTATTGAAAGACACGTTTGGTGACCGCCTAATTTCACGTTTTGGACCTGTGAATTGGCCTCCAAGATCTTGTGATGTAACACCGCTAGACTATTTTCTGTGGGGCTATGTAAAGTCATTGGTCTATGCGGATAAGCCACAAACGCTTGACCATTTGGAAGACAACATTCGCCGATATACGGCCACAAATGTTGGAAAAAGTCATCGAAAATTGGACGTCCAGATTGGACTACATCCGAGCCAGCCGTGGCAGCCCTATGCCAGAAAATGTAATGCCACAAGATTATCTTTCGAATAAAAAAAATTCATGTCAATCGAATAATACATCGTTGTTTTATTGCAATTTAAAGTTCTGTACCTCTCAAAAAAACACCCTTTATATCTGGCGTATAATATAGAACCGAAAATAATTTAAAATATTTTTAAAATCAGAAGAAAAAAATTCAGATGTAGTAATATCGCTAACACTCAAATTGCTACATTACTTAAGAAGAGTTATCAGCATAAAAAATATTTCATATACTACAACAGAACATAAACTACTCAATTTATCCTCCACAAATTCTATACACTGATTCGCTTCCAATTATGAAATGTTTCCGATAAGGATGCTAGAAGATCGGAAGCTTAATATTATTCATTCTTTAGAAAACAAGAGAAATTTCCAGCTCATATCAATCCCATATTTATACAGATCCAACGCATTTCTGTTGCAGTATGTTAAATACAAAGAAGAAAGCAAATTTATTCAACAATCTTCGTCAAAGATCAAGTTAAAAATCTCAAACTAATGCTTCAGAGATTCTGTTGTCATTATACAGGGGAGCCAAAAGCCAAGGAATATCAATAGACAAAATCCAGATGGCAGTAGCATCGACTAAGAAATGGATAAATGGGTTGTGTATTATCAAGACTTATATTTGTACTCTATTCACGCGAACAGTTTAGTGTGTCTATTCTAGAGTGCTTGAACTCGGTATGTTAATTGAAGCTAAATATGAGACATTCCAATTCGGAAATTTTGGGGGAATTCAACATTTCTGAATCACAATATACAATTCAAGATATTGGCTCCCACCATATAGACACGCGAATTGGCCGAATGCTTCTATTAAACGCTTGAGACCAGCGACCAAACAGTGTTATCACACAAGCAACACTGTCGAATAACGGCAACAATAAATGTGGAACTACGAACAGACATGTCAGTAAGGACAGTGCAACAAATTCAGTATTGATGGAGTATGGCAGTAGAAGATAGACTCGAGTGTTCCAACTAGCAACAGGCTAGTAGCTACAACTGGTTCATCGGTTGGACTCTAGGTGACTACTAAAGTTATTTGATTAGATATGTCACGATTTCAGTTCATAAGGTCTAATTGTAGGGTTCGAATACGGTGCAGATTCCAGGAGTCAAAAATTGAGAACATGAGTTTGTAACCACTCCATAATAGGGTAGGCTGTTTTAACTTGGCATGGATTGGGTCTTCTGGTTAAATTGAATCAATAATTAACTGGAAATTTTTATTTTCAGCTACCTGGAGACCATTCGCAGTTCTTCATGGACTTCATATATCTAAGAAACGATGGAATTTTTCTGAATGACAATTCGTTAGATCACCGAGGCAAAATCATAAGAAACTGGTTTAAAAAACATTCTGGACCATTCCAGCAAATGATTTGACCACATAGATAGCCGGGCACGAGTCACAACGAATAATATGGGTCCGAATCGATAAGTCAATTCGTGCATAAAACCCTGCATTAGCAGCGCTTTCGCAATTATGAACGACTGTAAAAGCAACATTGCTGAATGTTTCTTTAGAAGTCTTGTAACAACTTGTTGAGTAAAAAAAATCTGTTGTCACGCCAAGCTCTTACATTTCACTGGCTAAAGAAACATCCTATGACATGAATCCAAAAATGAAACATCTACGACTTGATCCTTCACTATGTCAGAGATGAATTTAGAAGAAAATTCAATTTTATCTGACTGTTTTCGTCAAATATTTCCTTATATTTTATATCTCTCCCCCTTCCCTCCCTCAATTTTTCAGAAATAAAAATTAATTTTTCATTAATTAAAAAGCACCGACATAAAATAAAAAATGCATGCTTAACTGATTTATAATGCATAAATGTGACTTTATACAGTTACTTCGTACGCGAGCGAAACAATCCTAATTTATCCAACTTAAAATATAATTCAATGAGAATAATTTAAAAAGGTATACTAATTTTACTTTCCAATTCTAGCCCTAAAAGAACATATCCATTTCATTTATTACTTCTAATAAAAAAATTTCTACTTCCATCATCAAAAAAAAAAAAATTACACTAATGCAATGTACGTAGTTGTACAAATTAAAAGCACTTCGATTTGAATTCATGATAAAAAGTAGGTAGGATACGTTTAAAAAAGAAATGGCCTTTCCTATTCACCATTATCTGTCTAACTCTGGTGACAAATACAGTAGAGACGTAACTATAACTTCTACGAAAACGTCACGTAAAAGTAGTATTGAGAAGAACAAGTTAATCAATTCGGCAATAGATTCGCTTTTCCCTCGAGTATCTATTTTTACCGTTCTAACTATGATATTTATCGATGCACCTGCAGTTCGCGTTCAATGGCGAAAGGCAACAGGTGGAAATACAAATTCGATAAAGCACCTGCTGAAATTCCACTTCGTATCCAAATGTAAACAATATTATTATTTACATCGAATGCAAACAGATTCTCTATACAATCATACGTCGTAGTTTAAAGATGGAAGTTAAGAATTTGTGTGGATGTCGTAGATTCAAAAAATTCCAATAAATAAATGAAACCATGTTGTAGCGGCACAAATTGAATTAGTGAAAATTCCAAAATAAATTTTCAAATTAGTGCATTATCACTGAATTCGTAATTAAACAAAAATATGAGAAATTCAAATACAGTGTATTCCAAACGAAAGAAAATCGTTTGAAAAAAATATCTTCTAATGGGAACATGTGTGTGTTTGCTTTTTCCTTCCTTCCTCAGTGACTCTACAGCCCAGGGTGGGCCTTGGACTTCTCAAGAAGCCTTCTTCCAGCTAGTGTTCTCCAATTTTTAATTCTCAAAACTAGAAGATCTTTTTCTAGACCATCAATCCATCTTAGATTTGGCCTGCCTTTTCTCCGAGTGCCAATTGTTTGGACATTGAAGACTTTTAATGGTGCGGTCTTTGTCCATTCTGAAAACGTGGCCTGCCCATTTAATTCGTTGCAATTTGATGAAACTAAGGGTGCTAGATTCTTTATGTGAGTGATAGAGCTCGAAATTTGATGTTCTTCACCACATCCCATTTTCCTGAATTCCTCCAAAAATAAATCTTAAAATCTTCCTTTCGTATATACTTATCATGTTCTGATCTGTTCGAGACATGGATCAAGTTTCACATGCATAAGTTAATACTGATCTCAAGACTTTTATACAACAGAACCTTTGTTTTTCTTTTGATTAAATTCAATTTCATACATTTTCGTATTCCATTAAGACATCTATTAGCCATAGTAATTCTCTTTTGGATTTTTCAGTAGTGTTTGCTTTTTACCCCAGTTTATATTCTAAAAAGAAAAGAAAAAACTGCGCATTCGAAAACAACAAGTGTTTCCAAAATTACACAAAATTAGAAGCTTTTATCTCATTCGTAATATTGTTCCAAATTTTATTCGAACGTTTCATCCAAAAATGTAGATCTTATTTCAGTTTTTTCATCTACAGTCGAACCTCTATATCAGGGGTGGGCAGACTTTTCCAAGGTACGGGCTACTTCTAATTATTTCAAGGTGTTGAGGTCCACCCAATGACGTATGTGCGGTGAGCTAAAAGGTCTACAATATTTATTATTTGTTAAGATGTTTGTCGGCCCAATAGTAAATTAAATTTTTTGAGATTAAGCATCACATGAATATCAGTATATTTCAGCGGCATTTCTTGCTTGCTGCCATCTGTATCGCATGACCATTTGGGCCAAAAAGCTGTTGCTATGATATTTCCTTCGGTTAAAAAAAAAGTTTATTGCTTTCTTTTTTTTTTTTTTTTTGTAAATTCCTTGTTTGGACAACTATGAACAATTGCTACGTCGTGGACGTTTTCAATATAGTGAACACACATGAACCGATGACCGTGTAACAGACAAATGTGTCCTTAACACCTTTACTGCCGGGTACCAAGGAAACGTGGAGAGTGGGGTGACGTTTGAGTAGCTAATCCCGTGTTATCGCGGGAAGAGCTGATGAACCTTTATTTTCCCCTTCAGTCGGCCTGTGGGGGGGAACCCATTTCTACGGCTGGCATCGCGATGATCGCTTTTCTCCCCTCTTGTGACAGAAAATATGTTAAGACGTCATCGTATGCTTCCAATAATGGTACATGTGTCATCTACACACAATCGCATGAATTGTGAAAAGCCTATTCTCCACACAGTCTAGCTGGTATGGGTGATCCACACATATCTTTGTTTCAGTATGCGCGTCTTAGGTCTTAATGAAGGCGGTCACTCCAAAATGTCTTGGCGGTCCACCGGTCGATCGTGCTCGACTTAATGCCCACCCCGGCTTTATATCATAGGTCACCAAAGTGGTGGTCCGTGAGAAAATTTCGCTGGTCCCCAGAAAAATGTGTGGAATATACTTACTCATCATGTTAAGTTATGTTTTATAATGTAGCAAATACTAATCTAGTTAAAAAGCACTTGGAATTACTTACAGAATCTTTTGTTCGTTATTACCCAAAAAATGAAGATCCCACACATGGTAATATGTGGATCCGTGAGCAGCGAAAATTCAGGATAATAATTTAAGCATGCATCTAAAAGAAAGCCTCATCGCCCTACTTTATTCATCCTTATCAAAATCTCAGTTTCGACTTTCCATGAAAAGTGTCTTACTGAACAGGCGATGAAAATTCTCATGTAATTCTCCACAACTTATTTATGTAAAAAGGCATTTTCATGTCACAGCCATCAAAATACGGTACCGATCTCAGCTTGAAATAAATGCAGTCCGTCTTGCAGTAACAATATTGGATCCAAATATCCAAAATCTTATTTAAAGCAAGAATATCCATCCCACTAGGAATGTATAATGCTAAAAGTTTGAGACATTTAAACCATTTTTTTAATTGTCTTGTTTTTATAGTTTGTTTATTTTATTATGGTGTATTAATAAAGTTTTCACATAATTTGGTTACAATTAATAGTTTCATTTTATTAATTAAGTACATTTTATGTGTTCTTAGATAACAGTTTTTTTTTTATATTTTACAATTAAAAAATTTTTATATTTAGCATTTTATGTCTACGGGACTTAAATTATTAATTTACTGGTCCGTGAGGTCAAAAAGTTTGGCGACCGCTGCTCTATATAACGGACCTCTATATTGCGAATTTTTCTATATAGCGAACTTTTTCCTGGGACCTTAAACATTTCACGAATTTCTTTGTAAAATTGCCTCTCTTTGGGGAAATGCCTTTTCTATAAAACGAACTTTTCCTTTTGTGATTCAATTTTTGTTCTCCCTTTTTTTAAAGTATTTCTGAAAAAATTTCAAGTTATTTTCTCTTCAACACATTTTATGGAGGTCATAAATCTTGAACTGGTTCTTAGATCCTAACTCGCCGAGAGCAATAGAGTTCAGGACGTTTCATCCAAGAAGTGCAATCTTTAAACCCCATTGCCCAGTTCACTAGAAACATCTTCGATATCCTCTTTCGCCCTCAGGTGAGTTGTCCCGTGTCCTAATTATAAAATAATGTATGTTTAATATTACTTGTATGCTTTAAATATTAAAATGCCCTTAAAATTCATTAATTTTAGAATAAAACTATTTTCTTAATATTGAAAATACAGTGAATTCTTCGATATTCTTTTTTCTTGCTTCCCTTGCAGTTTTTATTTCTTTTTTGATGGGTTACATATATGAAATAAACATATATTAATTTTAAAAAAGGTGTGAATAAAAAATTTTAATATATAGTATTTATGAATTTAAAATTTGTTTTATGTGGCTTATAAAGTATATTAAAAGAATTTTTCATATAGCGAACTTTTTTCCGCGATTTAGCAACGTCGTTATATAGAGGTCCGGCAGTATTTTGTTAACTACTTTCAGTATCTGTCTCTCTCCATCTGACCAATCGAAAGGATTACACAAGCAAAATACAATATGCATTTCCAACATCATAATAGCAGTCAGTATTCGGTGGAAACTTCCTTTATTTAATAAGTTTCACAAATGTCGACTACTTCATAGTACGCGGAATGTAGCTAGAGCATAGAAGCGCAATATCAATAACGCCGTAATAAATTAACAGAATATGTCGGGAAATTAGCAATCCAGGATTACACTGCACCTCCGTTTTAATGTGACGTACCTAATACCACAGAGGGCTCGGTCCTAATGTTAGTAGTGCCATAAAATGAAATGCGTTCATTATTGCACAAGACAAGTCATTTGAACTTATATAAACGTTTAAAACACAGGATAAACAATCCTCGACATTTATATTATTAACAAATTATTGTTTAAAAAACTAAAAAAAAGCACGTTTTTATAGTTTATTGAACTAAAAGTAAAAAATGATTCTTAATTAAGAATTAAACGATCAACTAGAAAATTAACGTTGTGGTAAAAGCGTGGGGTGTTCGATATCAATTGTTATAATTTCTTACTAGTTCTATTCCGAAATGCAGAGTGAGTGTGAAAATGTAGTAGAAAGGAGCCCGCGTGCTTTTACCACAATTTTTCAAATATTAATTCATTAATTAAATTAATGAATAAATAAATATTAACAAACAAAAATAATAGTCCAACACCATATAAAAAAGGAAAATCGTTCGTTGTGTCCCAATAGCGCAGTGGATAGCGCGTTGGACTTCTAATCCAAAGGTCGTGGGTTCGAATTCTATCTTGGATGGCCTAATTTCAGAGAATGTGATTTATGAATGAATAAATAGTAACAAACAAAAATAATATTCCAACACTATATATAAAAAGGAAATTCGCTCTTTCTATTTTGCCACTTAATATTGGGATTCTGTCATATGAATATATGTACATATTTATATTAATCGTAATTATTTGATAAAAAATAACCAAAGTTAAAATGTTTCTTTGTTGACCTAAGTAGGAATTGACTTAAAAATTTTTTTTAATATTACTTGTTTTTTATACGCACAATAATTTTTCCGTCAAACATGTTTAAAATACGTTATTTTTAATCATTCTAAAACCTCGCCGGTCGAATCGGACGCTTTCAATACCAAACAGCACAAACGAGAGATGAATGATAAGCAATAAAACGTTATTCTCTCACTCCCATCCTAATATAAATTAACGAACGCAATTTGTGACAGCAATCTCGAGCTAATAAAAATAAGTACTTGATTCACATTCCGAACCCTTGATTTAAAAAATAAACAAAGACGATCATTATTATTTTGAATAAATATTGGCAGTTAATAAACAGGTTTATCAACTGCAACGTATTAATTTTTTGGTTTCTGATAAAAAAAAAAGTTGCAATTGGTGTAAAGAATATTAAATTAGGAGTTACAGTTACAGGTTTTGTGGGATATGGAGCAACAAAGGCTATTATCCCAAACAGGAGTAATAACTGTTTTTAAACAAGACATAACGTTTACCACCGTTACCATAAAAATTCATCTAGTTCCCACATCATTTGAAACAATCGTTATGGCCATATTTTCTCGTATTTTTATTTTTTAAAAAAGTGTGTTTTTTTTAAATCAGTTTATTTGAAAAACGTAAAAATGCCATTTTCTCTCTCTCTCTTTTAAAATGAGACTTACGAAAACATTGTTAAAAATGGAAGCAAAAAAATGTTTCTTTTGAAATATTTTTTTTAAAAAAATACGCGAAAATACGAATGTACGAGTATGCTCCAAATTTTAAATAATGAATAAAAAAATTAAAACCAAAAAGCATTTAATTTTTGTTCAGTAATAGAAATTAGAGAAAGAGAAATAAGATTTTTTTTAAAATCAAATACGATAATATCATAATCTAATTAAAAATAATGCACAAATTAAATTAAAAGCTATATTAATTTACAAATTTTTAAATCATTATTAAAATATAATTCCAGGTATGTAAAATTAAAATAGCTTTTCAACTATATTTACTACACAGCTTTTCAGCGTAAAAATTCTGCCAATTTTACGGAGAGAGAGAATTTAAGTAAAAAAAAATTATTACTTTTCAGCCATTGACAGTACTTTCAGAAAAACAAATCGGAAATGGAAACGAATGAATACGATTCAATTTTCCTTATTGTTTAATAAAACTGTTTGCTTAGTCAGTATACGTTTAAAATCGGTAATTTCAAACCGCCTTCGTCGCAAAAAGAAAATAAAATATCAGACGATTTTTAGTTGTAAATACATTTTGTAAGATTGACAAATGTGGAGAGAAAACGCAATATTTTAGAAAGATTCAATAATAACCCACACAATCAGGTAAGAATTCCACTGGAGAAATTTTAAAAACGAAATACCAAACAAAGTAATCCGATTTCATATAGAGAAAAAAAATCACAGCAAATCAACTTAAATACTTCTCAATTTTAAAATATTTTTCAATCCCCGACAACACAGAACATTCATTTACAAAAGTTTTAAAAAATACAAAAAAAAGACTTTTAAAAGTAATTATTATTTCTCACATTTCCTGACTACACGATCTATAGATAACGAGTATATAGCAGAAAAGCGACTCGCTCCACATCACAAGAACTCGGGAACTATTGAAACTACAGACTTAAAATTCGGCAGATATGTTCCTTTTGTTGAGTCGAGATCCACGAAGAACGTGTTTTACGAAAATCGACCCCCGAGGATTGTTCCCGAGGTTACAATAAACTAAAAAACACGTCTTTATAGTTAATAAAAAAAATTAAAAAATTCTTAATACAAGAAAAAAATGTTTAACGAGAAAATTATATAATGTAATTGCGATAAAAGAGCATGGGGTGCTTGAAAAACAATTATAATGAAATACTAAAATATTTTTATCAGACAGTATTCTTTTGTTTAAATATTTTTTAGCGAATGTAAACATTATATATATATATATATATATATATACAGTACAGTCCCGATAATCCGAACAATATCGGACCGACCCCTGTTCGGATTACATGATTGTTCGGATTAGCCGGAGTAACAGCGAAATCACTATTTGAACTGGGAGTACGGGTTATGTTGTACAATTTTTCATACTAAACATTAGTGGTTCTGTTCTGTAGTTTATTCCATTTTAAAATTTGTACCATAACTTGATGTACAGTGCGTGAATATTAAATAAAGAACTGTTTTGAATTAAGGTTTATACTGTTTTATATTGAAATATTCACCGATTTTTTCGTCCTTAAAATTATACAATTTTTTCCACGGAGCCGTTCGGATTAACCGGATGTTCGGATTAGCCGTGTTCGGATTAGCGGGACTGTACTGTATATATATATATATATATATATATATATATATATATATTAATTACAACAATAGTTCGCCCTCTATTAATATAGAAGATTGTATATGTAATAACTATGATTTTATTGATGGTCATCATAAACATGTAGTTACTGGCAACTTAGATATAATCAATGATAATATTTTAAAAGATATAATGAGTAAAGGCACTAATTTTAGATTAAATGTTTCTAATAACAACAATACTATTAAAAAACAAATTTTTAAAGATATAGATAATTTTATTACAAAATCTGCAATTAAATTTGGACTACCTATTGAGGCATTTGAAGAGTATAAGTACAATATTTTAAAAAAGACCTTATGAATTTTAGCTACCATTCTCAATATGAAACTACTTTTAAAGATTTAAAACAGAAAATTTTTGAATTACAAAAGAATTTTATCATAGTTTACATTGATAAAGTACCTGGTAACTATGCTGTGATTTGTAAGTATTTTTATTATAATATTCTTTATGATCACTTTCTTAATAATGGTTCTTTTAAAAAATTAGATTTGTCACATAATGAAATTAGTAATCGTATTATTGCTATTTATAAAAAATTAGGTTATTGTATTCCTAAAATTAAAAAAGTTTCCATGTATTTTTTTAACTTCAAAATTCCATAAAAGTCCGGTTAAATTTAGAACTATGACAAATGGTTTTAGAACATATATTACTACTGCAGGCAAATTACTTCATAATATTATACAAAACTTTAATCAGCAATGTAATAAAGCTATAATTAAAAATAGTAAAGAGATTATAGATTTTTTTAATGATAAAAATATTTATTCAGTTCATAGTTATGACTTTGAAGATCTTTTCAATTCCATTGATTTATATGATATTATTAAAGTAATTTTAGAAAACCACAGTATGTATAACCTTAATATTAATTTTAACAAATTTAAAACTCTCATAGATTTCGTCTTAAAAGAAAATTATATCAGTTTTAATGGTTCTTTATATAACAAGAGAAAGGACTCCCACAAGGGGGCCCAGCTAGTAATAGTTTGGCTAATCTTTATTTACATTTTTATGAATATGGTTATGTTATTAATAATGACTACTACATTTTTAGATATATTGATGATTTAATTATTTTTGGTAAAAATGATAATTTAAATCCTATTATTAATTTCTATCCGTCCTACTTAAACTTAGTTAAAATTAATAATAATCCAATCAAAACAAATTACCTAGATGTATCGCTGTATATTAAGGATTTGAAACTACATTCTAATATTTATGATAAAAGAGATGCCTTTAATTTTAATATCATCAAAGTGCCTTACTGGAATTCTAATTTATCAATATCTATATATAGAAATATTATTTTTAACTATATTTATCGCAATATAAAGTATTAGTTAGCGATAAAGCTAATATTTTTTTAAATCTTAAAAAAATTTTTAATCACTGTATTGAACATGGATACCCTGCTTATTTTCTTTGTAATTATATTTATAATAGTTTTTTATGATACAATTTGTATTAATGTAATTATTTACTGTTATTATGTTTTGTAATGTTTTTTTAAATTTAGACAATATATAATTTATCCTACAATTATTATATAGATGGCGCCACATGTTTTTTTTTAAATTCTTAATATATATATTTTTCTGAGTTTCTTTATATTTTACGCTAATTTTATATTTATTTTTATTTTTATGATTTTTTAAAAGTATATATATATATATATATATATATATATATATATATATATATATATATATATATATATGTATATTTCTTATTATCGTACATCGTATCGCAATTAATCGTTTCTTATATCGTATCGCAATTAACTTTATGCGGTTCTGCCCTCCCTATTTGGCGGGAACACGATACTGCACTCCTGGCCATCGTTATATATACGTTTTAGTAGGTTATGTTTATGTTCATATGTTCTTTAGTTTAATGATTTAATATTTAAATTCTACACATATATAACTCTTTCCTTTCCTCTTGGTACATAGTATGACAAATTACAGGTGAAGGTTGGCGCCGCAAAACTTGTTTAAACCTGCAATCCTGGTTCCTAAGGCCAGGAATTTGTCTTTATACTATGTGCCTCCTTCCTACTATTAGTTATCTTAGGTATATAACTATATGATTATTTTTATATTTTTGTTTATGTATATGTATATGTGTGTATAAATTTATATATATATGTGTATGTATATGATTATATATTGAAAAAAAAATTCTTTATATTTGATTTTATATATATATATATATATATATATATATATATATATATATATATATATATATATATATATATATATATGTATATATATATATGTATATATATAATGTTTTTTTTACACTTACATATGTTTAATCAAACATTCAAACGATCAGAAAAAAATATCAATCGCTATTTAAGATTTTTCATTCATCTTTTATAAATAATGGAGGAGGGGAATAGCTCTAAACTTTAAAAAAAGCCACTGTAACGCCGGACTAAAGAGAGATAAAAAAAACGTGTCTGACATGGGAAGATGTGGAAGAACTTTCGAAAAAGGGAATTGTAATGACGTTAATATAGAAATCATACATACACACAACAGGAAGTGCTGACAGTTAGAGGAAAATGGGAATTTCCATGACAATATGTTCATGCAACGCAGGGGGTAAATGAAGGGGAAAGAAACCTGTCTGACAGTAAAAAGAAGTCAAAAAATTTCGAAAAATGGAATTTTAATGACATCATTACAGAAATCACTCGCATCGTACGCGTACACACCTACACAAAAGTGCTGGCGTCATGAAGGAAAGAGGAAATTAACGTGGAAATTTAGTTACACATTCGGTAAAAGCCCGTGCAATGCCGGGCTAAGCAGAGGGAAAAGAAACAAAAAAGTCAAAGTAATTTCGAAAAAGAATAATGGAAGTGCTGACTTTGTGAAGGGAAGGGAAAATTTATAAAAGTAGAGAAAGCCCGTGCAACGCCGGGCCATGCAGTTAGTTAATCATAAAAGCGTGTTTTTAGTTTGTTTTTTTTTTAACTATAATTTATTATGATTCAGATAAGCAACGGACATCAATATTGAGAGACGATAGCATAATGGGGTTAAAGTAGATCGAATATGAAATAATTAATACATCATCAATGAAGGTTTTATTGACGAGTAAGTCAAAAAAAATCAGCATTGTTATAACTGATGTATACCAGCACTTTTCTTCTCTACATAATATTACCATTTATGTTAGGACACTCCTAAAAATTTGCAGTAGTAAACAGACACAAATTCGCCCATTTGGCCCGTATAACAAATTACTATTGTGGCGATAAACTTACCAGCTGCACTGTTCTACGCAATTATCAGGCAGGTGAGTCACCATACTTCCTTTGTGTGATACATTTCTTAGGGTGCGCAAATAACAAGAATAAAATTTGAGTTTCTCCGAATTTTCATAAATACTTAATGTATAAATGGATACTGCCTTAAGTGATATAAATTAATTAAATACTTATACTGAATTCAAATGCATTACAAATAATTCTTAAGGTATCCGACTACCCTAAAATCACGATTTTTTTCAAAATTGAGAATTTTTTTTTTTATGATTTTATTCTATAGGCAATCTTATTAGCTTCATAAAAATACCAAGTTTTTTATTTTCCATTCACTAGAACAAAAACTACACGTCTTTTAGTAAAAGAAGATGCCATAACTTTACACAAGATGCCAAACTTTAAAATGAGTTTTACTCGAAACGTGTGTTTTTTTTTCGAAAAACTCAAACGGGGACAGCGATTGCTCAAAAAGTTTTGAGAAGAATTTGCTGAAATTTTTTATGTATGCTTTGTATAACAGTGGAAGTGTTTTGTTCTTCAGATTTATCAATAACTATTTTATTTCAAAATTTACAGTCCTTTATGTGAATATAATCACTGTTAAGTAATTTCATATAGTCACTAAGATAAAGTGCTCCAGTTTTTGTAAAAATTAAAATATTTCTTATCCTGAAGGTCATTTCAAACACGAATAACAAAGAAACACATCAAAATTGACAAATTGATAATGTGTTCATAAAGGTTTTGTATAGAGCGGGCCCCGTTTATGTAATTTTTTGCACAATTTCACCAGTTTTTCCCCCATTTTAATAGCTATAAATTTTTTTTCTGTTTTCAATTTTAGAATTTTTTTCTTAAAATATACTAAATAAATCTAAATATCCCAAAAAAATCCCCATATGTCCATTTTTTCAAAAAAAAAAGTTGTCGCAAGTAGTCGGATACGTAACCGACTATGTTCGGAACCGTGATTTTGCAAAAGCGTGTAAATGGATAATATTGATGATATTTAGTGTCACTTAGATTAGAAAATGCATATAAAATTGTTTTAAGAATAGTATTACAATAAAAAATTATTTAAGTACAATATTTTCACAAAAAATGAACATAGAATAACCCAGTTTCAAAATATTCTCCTTTTGTGAAAAATGCTTCTATTATAATAATATTTTTCCTGCATATAGCTCAGACCTCTGAACAAAGGCTCAACTAGAATTTTTGAAATATATAACTTAGAAGTGAGTTTATCCATGTTTTACGACAACAGACGGGAGCAATTTTAAGAAAAAAAAGCCGTTAATTATTTCAATGTGTTGTAACTCTGAAAATAATGTGAATATTTCAAAAATCATAGTTGAGCCTCTGCACAGAGTTCTGAGCCATATACAGGCAAAATATTATTATAATAAAGGGTGTTTTTTTAGAGGTATAGAACTTTAAATTGCAATAAAACAACGATGTATTATTCGATTGACGTGAATTTTTTTTTATTCGAAAGATACTCTTGTGGCATTACATTTTAAATATGATTTCTGGCATATGACTGCCACGGCTGGCTCGGATGTAGTCCAATCTGGACGTCCAATTTTCGATGACTTTTTCCAACATTTGTGGCCGTATATCGACAATAACAGGCCGAATGTTGTCTTCCAAATGGTCAAGCGTTTGTGGCTTATCCGCATAGACCAATGACTTTACATAGCCCCACAGAAAATAGTCTAGCGGTGTTAAATCACAAGATCTCGGAGGCCAATTCACAGGTCCAAAACGTGAAATTAGGCGGTCACCAAACGTGTCTTTCAATAAATCGATTGTGGCATGAGCTGTGTGACATGTTGCGCCGTCTTGTTGGAACCACAGCTCCTGGACATCATGATTGTTCAATTCAGGAATGAAAAAGTTAGTAATCATGGCTCTATACCGATCACCATTGACTGTAACGTTGTGGCCTTCATCGGTTTTGAAGAAGGATTCCTCCAGCCCATAAAGCGCACCAAACAGTCAGTTTTTCTGGATGTAACGGTGTTTCGACATACACATGAATTCAAGTAAAGGTCTTAATATACGCATTGCATTTAAGATAAAAAAAATAACTTTAATCGTAATGTGATTTCCATTGAATTTACATTTTATTATATAAAAGCCAAATTAAAAGTTAATAATATTAAGTTGACCAACCGTCCTTCTTTAGAGAGGACACCCTCCTTTTATAAGTTCTGTCCTTCCTCGAAAAGTGCCCTCCTTTTCAATATTTTAAAATTGATCTGTTAATCTTAGAGATGAGCCAAACACGTTTCCAAAATGCCGAAGAATAGTCCGAAGCAAATATTACTGGAAATAAGTTTTCAATGGTGTTTTTTGACTTCATATTTAGTAAATTAGGTAGATAAAGAAAATTGTGTTGAGTTTGTATTGAAAGAGAAAGGCTTGATATTCAAATCAATGAGAATTGTCTGTTTGAAAAAATTAGAAGACTGAATGTATATTTAAATTCTGATAAATTAGAGCAATGGGAAAATCAGAGTGTGAAATTTATAAAAGATGGGTAGAAATACTTAATCATTTCAAAAATGAACTCATTCCAAATGAAAATTCAGTTATTCTTGTTGAATTTACGTTGTACAACACTAGAACTAATGCAACAGTTGAAAGAGTTTTTTTCAATTGATAACGATTTTTGGACTAGTGAGAAATCAATATTGAATGTTAATATTTTAGCTACAGTGCTTACCGTAAAATTCAGTATGAAGTTATATTTTTTGCCCCGAAATGTCCGATATATTAGAAAATGATATGTTGACAAAAAAAATTTATTCAATAGAAAAATACTCGTTTAGGAAAATAATTAAAAGGAATGTAAGCATAATAAGCGTCTTTTTGTTTGAATTAATAAAAAGTTTCATATATTTCAGTTGTAATTTTTTCTTAAATTTTTCGTCATCCTTTTCATTGTAAAAAAAAAATGGTCACCTTACTAATTATCAATAAAAATCTTGCACAAAAGAAACATCTAATATATATATTATAAATGTGAAAGTTTGTGAGGATGTTTGTGGGTCTTTCACGCAAGAACAACTGAATGGATTTTAATGAAACTTTACAGTAATATAGCTTATACATCAGAATAACACATAGGCTATAATTTATAGCATAGGCTATAATTTATAAAAATTTGTAAAAAGTGTCCAAAATATAACGATATTTGTCAAGTAAATAGGAAAAAAATCTGGCATCTGCAAGCAAATCTTGCTTGCGCTGCAAAAAAGCCCACCACAGCATATATCTATCCTTTGTTTGTGAAAAACTCTTTGTTTTGGCTACGCAAGGGGCTCGCTTCTAATTAATTCAAATCTAAGTTTTGAAGGGAGAGGTTGTTATAAATCTCTCTATTTTAATTTTTTTTATGATTTTATTATGCACATTTGGTAATAAGAAATTGATCTTTCTTAAAATAAACGCTTTTATCAGTTCTGGTACTTAAAGTAAATAAACTTTCTCAACGTGCATCGCTCCCCTACACGACGGGTCTTAAAAAGCTCTAATAAAGCTCGAGCTATGAAAGTAGCTAGGCATTTGCCAACTTGACTCTATCGTTAACATTTCGCTATGTTTTTCATTGAATCGCCATTATAATTTAAGAAACGGCGTTGCTTGCGAATATTACAATTTTAACAAAATAAATACAACAGAAAGTAATATTAATGTATACTTTCAAATATAATTTGCACTATTTTAAGCGTTCATTACACAACACTTTTAACAATGTGTTATTTTTGCTGAGCAGAGATCAGCTTAGGGAGGTATTTTCAAAAATCGACCCCCAAGAGTGTTACGGGGAGTTAAATTATTTTTTTTAAAAAAATCCTTTTTATCAGCTATTAGATCTACGGACTTAAAATTAATAAAGGTGTGTGTTTTTGTTGTTCAGCTGATATATGCAAAAAAAACTTTTCTTTAATTTGCAATTCACGTAAAATTAGCTCATTAAAAACTTCTTTATCCTTCAATCTGTGTTGTTTAATTTTTCAGTTCACCCGTGCGAAGAATGGGTAGTTAGAAATAAATCTATGTCCCTGACAGTGAACGCTTACATTCAGGGAGACTGTTTCTTCCTCTTAGGGAAATTCTAACTGTAGAAGAAGCCTAGAGTTTATAGGTTGGATCTTAGGCGCACAATACATGCCAAGCAGAGAAGATAAACGAAATACACCACACTTCAGTTCATTCGAAAGTACATAACAGTCGTTTCACTTAAAATATATATTTTTTAAAAAAATACTTAAACGTTAACAGTCCATTGAATTCTTTTTAAGGATAACATCTCTTGCATTCAAGAGTCTTTAGTTTTAGTTGATCCAAATAAAACAAGCTTCTTGGTGAGTCATTTAAAACAGTTTGTTGATTTACAACTTTCCTTAATATAGATATACAACAGATAAGCACTCTATATCCTTTACTTTATGCTCTATTTCATGCAAGTCAACATTGACGTTTTGACTCAATTGTTTCGCATATTTTGGTGCAAAAGCTTCATGGAGTGTCCATCAAACAACCCATGAAGCGTATCTCTTTGTAAATGTGTACTTTAGGAAAAAAATAAACATATGGTCATCGGCTATTAGAAAGCTACTGTCAACATAGAAGCAGAAAATAATCTAGTAAATTATTTAGTAAGGTCCATTGCATTTCGTTTTGAGCATTTCACTTTGTAAATAAATATCGCCAAAACTGCTATTAGTTCTTGTTCATTTTAATTTAATTGAAAGTCAACTGTCACTAATGTAAAACAAATCATGATAAATTAATATAACTTATATCTGTGTGTGTTTCATGTAATAAATAATAAACATTCGCACAGTATTGAATTCCTTCAAGATCTGAAAATGAGCAAAAAGTAAGCGTTAATTAAAATTACGCGTCTTCTGACATGGGTATTTTTTTTACTAGAATGGTAATCGAATTTAAAAAGTCAATTTTTTTTTAATTGACCACCCTTTAAATACGAAGGGGGGAGGGGAGTCAATCTTCCTTTTTGAAAACGATTCGATAAGCAAAAATAGAAAATGAAGAAAGCTTGCTCTAAAAAGTATGCTGAGTGTTTACCCCGCAAAAAAAACTGCCAAATATAAACACTAATTAGTAGCATTACTAAATCATTCCATAATTATATATTATAACAAAAAAATTAAAAAATATATAAAAACGGAAAATCATCCCAGGTCAATTAACAGTCATATGAATATTTCTCACTTCCATCTAAGCGTTTTTAATCAAATGACCAAATTTACATAAAAAAATTTTAATTCCCGTAAAATCCGGCGTATAACGTGTTCATCTCGGGGTATGTGTTATATTCGCCGCATAATGCATACCCCATTTTTTACAAAGAAACCCGAGATGAACGTGCGCAATGCTCTTATGTTTTAAAGTCTTTTATTTGAGGTATTACTTACTGTATCTATCCAAGCATTATAAAAAAAAGCAACTTCTAGAACTACAATTCTTTAAATTCATAAGAAATATTATTTTAAATAAACAGTATTGTGATACATATGAAAGCATTATTTTTTTTCTATGTGCTCATTGTTTTATTTTTAAAGTTGTCATTTTTATACTCTGCGTATAACGCGCACCAGAAAATTTTAATCTTATTTCTTTGTGTTAAAAGTGCGCGTTATACCACCGGATTGTATGGTATATGGATCCAAGAAATATATTATTTTTTTTTATTTTAAAGCTCATTTAATTCTTTAATAAATACCGTTGGCTTTTTTAAAAATTGTCCGAAAATAAGAAGTCTGCCAATTCGACAAGTTAGATTGGATGACAAAAAAATTTTAATGATTAAAATAAATTAAATTTCACTATGCTTTATGTCTTTAAATTTAAACATTTTTAAGTTATTTTTTATTTCAATTTTATAAATCTACGAATTTATTTAACTTTAGCAAAAGAATTGTAAAATTAGAAAACGCGAAGGAAATAAGTTGTAATTCAACCTCAATTATTTTTATAAATGTTTCTGACAACAACAAAAAATGCCAAAATTAGTGAAAGCATTTATTTGCAAAGTTGCAATTTGTTTTATTAAAATCAATACATAAATTACACTTTTTCGAATCAATACTGCAAACAGAATTTATAAAAATAGAATTGGGAAAAATAGAAATGCATTAATACCATGCCATTGTTTAAAAAAAAAATTATATAAGTAAGGGGAAAAGTGTTCACTTTAAATAAGCAAAGATTCTGGATTACACATTTTTACTTATGGAACTAAACAATATTTTTTTAAAGGAAAAAAAAAAGAAAATATCGCCAAAAACACAAAACGAATTTAAAAAATACGACAATTTCGTAACTTAAATCTTTAACGTATAGAACTTTTTATCCTACAAGAAATTCATATATAATTTATTTTGTTTAATCTATAAAAAATTTTACAAAACTTTATTTTTTTTAAAAAAAAAAAAACAGAAGTAATAAATTTTTAAGTATGTCAAAATACAAATAGAACATAATTTTCGATGAATTTTAAAAGTTTTTCACGCAAATCTGACAAATATTTTCATCGTCGAATCAAAAATTCGAAGAACTTTCATTAAAACATACTGTGTATGTTCTTATCCAGAAATGCAACAAGAGAATTAACGTCCTTAATGCCCAAGTTATGTTTATCAAAAATTATCACATCTGTTAACTAAGAACAATAGTGAGAACTTTGAGAAATGAAAAGATACTTCTCTTTATCGGTACTAAAAGAATAACAAAAGATGAGTATTTAAAAGCACAAAAAGGTTACAATAACTAGATATGTTTAGTGAATTAATTACGAATTCAAAAATAGTCATACCTGCGCGCTTTTTGCTAGTTTGGCAAGTATCCAAGACTACTCAGATTTTGTATTGGGATAAAAAAAAAACACGCAGGAGAGTTTTGGAACTGAGAGTGAAAAGTTTTGGTTGAGATTTCTTCAGCGTGATCGCTATAATTCATTCATCCTTTTTCATAATCTTGCAAATAATTTTTTCCTAGATCTTACATAGATTGATTGACCTTTAAAATTTACTGTCTTTAAGTTATCGGTTTATAAGCGTCAAGTAAAAAGAAATGATCAAAATACAATTTGAATGATAATAAAAATTCTGAGCAAGGATGATGTGGCAAAAGAGAAGGCAATTCAAAAGCAGATGTGTCACTTTTGAATTAAATCCAATTGTTAAAAAAGTTATTCAAAAGCATTTGTATCGTAAACAAATGTTTCAAAGAGTTACTGTATAGAATTTTTCAAAATATATTTCAGCAATTTAAAATCAAGAGGAATTTGTGTAGTCAATATTACAAAAAAAAAACTAAATTATATTTTAAAAAGAGACAGTTAAGGAAATTCAGAATAAAAGTAAAGAACTTAAAGGGTTTTTCCCCATTATTACACCAGGAAGAGATGTACAAAACTTACTAAAAGAAATATACTGAATATTGAAAAGATAAACACAAACTATAATTACGAATTTTAAAATAAAGAGTTAAAAAATCTTAAATTATTTACAATAACAAACTTTATTATTAAAAATATCTAATTTTTTTTAATTAGGAAAAAAGTTTTAAATGTTCCTGCCTGTAAATCTGAATATACATCTACTCAAATAAAATGCACCTGTTGTTTTTTGTTTTGTTATTTAAACTACTAGAATGATCAACAAGAAAATTTTCAAAATTATACAGAAAGAAAAATTATATTCACAAAACTAGAAAAACGATTGACAATTAAAAGACTCTGCATGAAGATTTTAAATAAAATATGCTTCTATTTTAAAGCTTTACAAATGTTGAAAAAAATATCAAACTCATACACATTCTTTATAATGCATAAAATAGAACAAATATTAACATTTTTATACAGGAAATGGATTGAAACATTTTGTGCTTTCCAATGATGACAAAAGAAAATTTATTATCTGTGAAAATTGGTTCTGACTAGATTGTAGAAGGAGTTAGGAGGATTACATAGGAGTTTAAGAAATTAACCATTTCAATGTCTTTTCTGCAAATTAGAAATACAATTTGAATTTAAAAGAAAAAAAAGGAAAAAATGTTTAGTAACAGGATAAGTGTACAATATCATAGAATTTTTATTGAAGCCTAAAATTGGTTTAAAAAGATCACATTGAAAATGAGAATAGGTCTAAATTGAAATGTTTTACCACAATGAACCAATACATATAAATTTTCAAGATGACAAAACATTCATGTACCTGTACAAAATTTCACAACTCATTCTTTTCTACATTCTGAAAATTGATACAAGATGAATTTCATTAAAGGGAAAGATGTTAATCGTACAATGCTTTCAATTAGATGAAACAACCTCTTATTTTCCTTTCAATTTGTTTGCATAAGAAACTTAATCATTTTTATAATACTATAATTCCAATAGCAGACCACAACATTCACAATATGAATAAATCATGCACATTCAGCAAATAAATAAAAGAAAATGTACCCAAAAATAATAGAAAATTATATAAACTTCAAGCTGCAATTAAGACCATATCTGGCTACAATCTATTCCTATCAGAACTTGAGTTCAAGTGCAAACAACTTATTGACTTATTTCTTAGCACTGGAAGAGAGGTTGTCCTTCAATGAATCCCTTCCCATTGCAGCATTTGTGGAAAAAAACAAGCTGGCAAGTTCACCAAAAAGGCTTCGACACTGCATCCACTTTGCCTACCGATTCGTCTTCGAAAAATGCCAAGCGACTTCTCAAAGATAAATTTCATCAGAAAAGAATATCCTCTTTTACAGAGCTCGCTGTTAGTATATCTTGGTCTTGCCTACTCGATGGCCAAAGACGTGCTCAACTTTCTGTTCAAAGGAAATAGCATGTTTTAGAGTCGTCACTGGACATGATTATCTGTAGACCTATCTGTTCAAGATTGGTCTGGCTGATTCACCACTCAGCCCTCTTTGTAAACCCATGCAAATGACTAGGAAGCATCTATTTGATTTCCCTCTCTACTTCATGTTCTCTCGCAAGACAACTGTGGAGTTCTCCCTCCTGCTAGCACAACATCTGCTTTATACTGGATTGCAGCAAGATGCCTTATGTCCGAGAAGACGCTGGCTGGTGTAATTTAAAAGACTTTACCCATTGTTTGATATAAAATTGGTCTGTTAAAACAGTTCATATAACGAGCAATATACTATTGCCTTACAGTGGGTCCTAAGTCATATTGGGATCCCCGAAAATGAAAGCCAAGCAGGGAGCCGGGTCGACTCAAATGGAAGTTCCCTTGACCCTCAAAAGAGCAAGGAGCATCATCTCCACACACATTGACAAATATACTGCCATGACCCAAAAAACGAAGTGTTTTGGAAAGCCATGGGAAACTTGGCCACTATGGGCCCAATCCCAAGACAGCTGAGGCTGTTGCCTGCTTTCGCCTAACTACAGGACATGACTTTTTGGGAGTATACCTCCACTGGCTTGGCTGCTAACGAGGCCTGCCCACTCTGTGGCCATGCCAGAATGGATGGCGACCACCTGCTCCAATACACTGGATGAATACCCGGTCGATAACATCTTCAGTGAGTACTGGGAGGCTCGACCTCAAATGGTCAAAAAGCCAAGCACGGCTATTGGATAAATAAATATTAATATTGCTTTAAATCAGTGGTGCACATAAGGGGCATCATTGATTTTTCTTTTTGGTTTGATTATAATCCTATGTATATAGCACGTAAAATTTATTTATTTTTAATAATTTATTTTATTAATTAATGCTAATTACTCATTCAATAATTTATTTTTTATTCTTTTTTGTTCCTGACTAGTAATAAAATGAAAAGAATAAGTTTAATTTCCTATTGGGGTGTGATACAAGAATGATGACTTTCAAGACATTCTTTCTCCCTCCCTTTGAAAATAGACTGCTTCAAATGCATTTCACAAATGAGGACACAAATTAATTTATTTGGCATAAATATTTATACCTTCAACAATTTGCCTTAAATTTTACAACATGGTGAAACTTTTACTAGAACAATGACTGTTATTCCAGAATTATAAGATTTGATACTTGAACAGTTTTCTTTTCTCTCTCTTTTCTAATTAATCATTCACGTATTTTTTTTATACTTTTTATTTTGATGCATGTAATTTCTTGTGATACATAAAATAAGAATTTCACAATAATCCAATAACACTGTACTTTCTTTTCACACAAGTAAAATGTTTCAGGTACTCATATTTTTCTGTGATTATATCAGAGATGTTATTTTTTAATAAAATAAAAAATTCTTTAATGCTTTGTTTAATTTAGAGTTCATCAGCTATAATTAATGATATTCTATATAGACAATGGATTTTATTAGAGATGAATCTAATGATGTATTAACATCTATTAAGATATCACATAACTATTATGTATTACGTATAAGATATCTATTATGTATTAACATCTATTAAGATATCACAACAGTGGTAATTTTAAAAAATTACATGAAATATTAACAATTATGAACAATTCCTATATAGGTTTATAGGAAGAATATGAAAATAATAACATCCTATAAAAATGGATTATAAATTAAAAAAACTATATAGCATATGATCAAAATATTCTAATTAAATAATTTTTTCTTCAAAAATCAAACAATTTTTAATAGTTATAAAAAAATATTCATTTAGCATTAAAAAAAATACAATGGAAAACAAATTCTGTTTAATTTGATCAGACTAAAGAATGTCCTATCATACTGACAAATGATTATGCTCCGTTTTAAATAAAATATTTATAATTGTTAGGCAAGTTTATAATTCACATAAACAAATAAATTGGATTTCAATTTTATAATGGTAAGCTAAATTCAATTATTTCAACTAATAAATAAGAGATGCAAGGAATAAGACAATTTTATTCAGTGCTTTACTGAATCTGAATCTAATTTGTGTGTGAAAATCATTACTGTCAACCAATTCTGCCAAACCAAAAAATGTTACCAAATGCGGTTATTATCATTATTATTATTATGCTTGAACCAGTAGCATAATGGAAAATATTAGCCCCTTCCCCCTGCAAAGTCAGGTTTTGCCTTTAATATTTAATAAATTGGTTAAGTATGTACTTGGCATCAGTCAGGCTTTGGGCCCCTAGAATCCTGGACCCCTCAGCAATGCAGGGGTGTATGTTACGCCACCAGTTTGAACATGTACGGGGATGGTCTTCCATTACTGTCAGAATATTAACCCTCTAGTTAGGCATCCCACGATTTCCATAGACAAAATGCATATAGCAGACGAAGCCCTATGCAGCAAGAAGGTTAAAGCAAGCGATGATATCTTTTGAGAGATTAGACGAAATTAGTCACCAGTATAATATGCAAGTAATGTAAATAACGAAAATCAAAATTATTAACAAACCAATAAAGAACTTTTTAAATCTCTAAAACAGGTTTAAATTTTTCAAATTATCAATATTCTATGCCTATCGAAGAAAACAATGAAGACAGAACAAAAGTACAAGTATAAATCAACCTAAACACCAGTTAACTGATATATTAAATTGTGCTTTTATAAAAGTGTTTGTAATATTTCATATTAACATCACCACAGCCAAATTAGAGCCACACGAATCCCAACCCTTTCCAGCAAAATCTGTGACTTTTTTCTTCAAATAAAACACATAGGAATGTTTTTGTTATTTTGCTGTTACAGATATACTTATGTATTATTACAACTGCATTGACGACATTATACAAAATGAAGCACACAGTTACTAATTTAGCGCGTATGGCACATGGAACATCGGGGTTACCAACTTGGCAATTTATTTTGAATGTTGGTACTGTTGCAATAGTACACGAGTCCCCTGGTATGTAATGGCTCAATTTGTGTGGCACAAATTTGATTGCAGTGACATTAATATACAAGTACTGTTTTTGCTAGTAATGAAAAAACAATTTTTAAAGTATGTTTCTTATACAAAAACTTCAACTGCTTTTATTTCATAATTTTAATTACCTCCCAAATATAAACCCAAAGTGTCTCAAAACATGTCAAACTTAAAAGAAATACTTTAACTCAAGATTTAAAATTTTATTTTATTCATTCAATAATTAATAAATTGAAATAACAAAAATTCTTGACCGGTAAAATCCTAGGAGAGCTCACACTCTTGACGACAAACCAAAAAAAGCGCCAAGCCAGAACAAGATGGCGCCAAGCGAACCCGACAATGGCGGTAAGTAAATACAGAGAGATAAGGTGGATGCGTAATGAAAATATATGTATAAACAATATAGAAATTAAACATTTAAGATAAGAAATATAAAAACAGCACTTACTTTCTTAATGCTGAATTTTTCTAACAGGAGGGTACAGCGTAACAACAGATTTTAAAAAAGCCTTAAAGATCTCATCAATAAGCGAATGATCGTGTGAGCGTCGCCATATTTATTCTGCCAGGTAATGGTAGAACATATATTCGGCGTGGCTGGTACAATTTCGAAAGAAAGCGTTTTATTGCCGACCATGTTACATCATGCCGATCATTACATTTAGGACATTCATAACTCGAAGCTATCAATCCTTCCTTCATACACCATTCTCTCAATCAATTCTTTCTTACCTTTTGCATTCAACAAAGTAAAAAATTCTAAAGTATATTCCCTCACACACGCAGCCAGCCCGGAGCCCAAAAACAAAATGAAATTCGAAATGCCTGCCCACAAAATACGAAAATGCTAGAAATAGTTAGGGTTGCCATATGTAGCATTTAAAAGTAGGGCTACCAAGATGGCGCAATTATCGCCAACCAAAGTAATTCGCGCCAAGGGTATGGGCTCTCCTAGGAGTGAACCAACAAGTGGAATTGAATCATACTTATATGAACTTATTTTAATATTAAAGCAACAAAATAGTGACCATTTTTTATTATAGGCAAATGCCATCTTAATTTTAACAGTGTGTAACGTTAGACCATAATTTCACAAATGTGATGTAAAAGCTTAACTAGTTATTCTTGAATAAAACTAACATAACAATACTAAAATATTGAAAAAATATCTTAATTTTAAAAAATAAAACAATCTTTTTTTTTAAATAGGAATTTATGAGTAAAAACTAGAAATACCAGCAGATTCAAAGGATATTCCTAAAATAACCAATGAAAATTGTTTTAAAATAAATACCCAACAAATAACTATGGTATAATAAACTTGAAATCGAAAATTATCAAAAAGGATAACTTAAACCAGTTGCAAATTTTCTACCATTATAACAAAAAAATAAATCTAATAAATTTAAAACAATTGCTTTGTGCTACATGTTTCAAAATATTATGCAAGATATCAATCATTAAATGTAAAGTTTATCATGCAAAAAAAAAGTTTTTCAAACAAGTCTGAAATTAGACAATTTGTATGAAAATGTCCATGTTTTAAATTTTTCTCTTCGTTAATACTACAATAAAGCATAAATGATATTCTTGAATTATTTTATTAATAGAATGACCAAATATTTCATAAAATCTAAAGCTGATACATCTTGTATTTTGATAACTTTTTAAGGTAGTTCTAGTTAAATTTATGACTACTATTTATATAACTAATAACAGATATTAAAATCGCCAATAAAAAAATATCAAGCTCAATAAAAAAATAAGAAATAAGTCTACAAAAGTACTAAAAAAATGTATCTTACGAAAAAGTATACTTTATTTTCTAACCATATGTTAATCAAGAACAAAGCAAGCACATAAATATTAATAATAAGACATAATAGTAAAGATTAATATAGCTTATAACATTTTAAAATTATATAATTATACATAATACTTCAATTATATATAAATTTAATTAATTTTCATTTAAACATATTTTTTAAAAAAGGATTAAAAGCATCAACAATATTTCTTTTTCCATCTTTTTTTTAAAAATATTTGTATTTAATAGCTGATATGCGCTGAGCACAAACTGGTATAAATAAATCAAATATTTTGATAATATTCGTTATCAAAAGATAAGAATAAATTAAAAATTTTCAAAAAATTACCAAGAGTAAACATTAATAGCTAAAAATTATAAAAGTATTTAAAAAAATGTATAAAAAAATATGTGTTGAGCAAAAATGCTATTCGAAATGTACTTCTTTAAAAACAAAACAGTGGACAATGTTTCATAAGATTTTTCCCAAGATTTTCAATTTAAAATTATTCATACATGCAATAATAACTTTATTATTTTCTTTAAATTTAAAAATAATATAAATAAATTTATTGATATATCTTTATATATTTATTTTGACCAAAACAATTCTTAAATTCAACCATCTCTTTGAATAATAATTTACATTTTAAACTAAAAAAGAGACTTATTGGAAAATGAAACTAATTTTATTCAAAGTTAAGCTTTCATAATTTCCCAAATTTATTCTGAATAACTTAACTTATTTTATTTCAGAATAATAACATAAACCACTGTACAAATACTCAGCTCAATTTTTTCCATAAAAAAGATATTTCATAACATTTACAGACTTATGGAAGCGACATACATAATGTACTTATACGTGCACTATAACATGTGGTAGTAAACAGCGGGCTATAGCGCGCGTAGTTAAACCGATAGAATATACGAATGCACCAATCATTCTATGAACATGATGCACAATATAAGCTTGAACCTCTAAACAAATACTATAACATAGTCAAATGCATAGATTTTGACTGACTGCTGGTTTTAAAATACTCTGTCAGCCATGTTGACGTAAAACCCCGCGAAAGAAAAGCAGTTAGATCATTAGTACAGACGGCTAGGCCTATACACTGAGCTTACCTTCCATATATGCCCTCTGTTATTTTACTTCTTTTCACTGGCCTTCTGATTTTTCCACATTCGGCATTTCGCCGCTTCATATTCCCAGATGACTCCTATATTCCAATCGTTGTGTTAAACCACCGGTGACATTCACAATAAATTATAACACCATTCGGAATATCCCTTATTCTTAGCGTACTGTTTGTTTTCGTTCAGGGCATATACCTCGCGACGTACACGCATGCGCAACGATCCGTTAAAGCGCGTCAAGCAGCAATTTAGAAAGAAAATTCGAACCAAGAACTAAATTCCTACTTCTCGTAGTTTCGAAATGAATTTCAACAATCAATATTTATAGATTCAAGAATAATCTTGTCAACTTATTAAGATTAGTTCACGATTTTTTTAGACAACTTCACGCCATTTCCAAAAAAAAATTTGTTTCTGCTCTAAATGTTGCAAAACCAAATTTCAGATTCAAAAAACAAAACTAAAATGTGGTTCACTTGAAGACCTTTTTAAGTTCAAAAATACATTAGAGTTGACAACGTGAATAAAGCAAATTCAGATTATTCGCGCGATTCATTTCTGTCAAATTATTAATTAAACTGTTTTCCTTTTAGTAATATTTTCCTTTTTTAAATTGCATTATTTTTTTTCTTTAAAATCATAGATATATTTTTTTAAATTATTACTCTACCAGTTTTTAAGGAAACCAAAAATACTTACTGTCTTTCAATAAACGCATATGCCGTTTTTAAGCGTAATTTTGAAAAATGATTTCTATTGGATGAAAGACTTGACACACCTCAGGCACGCCTCCGTTATTAAAAAAGCGAAAATTCCAATATTCAAAACATATGTTACACGCCAAAAAATGGTTTAAAACTATATATGATTCTTTAAATATCAATTTGTAATTTAATACTTATTTTGCATCCAAAGAAACACCACTTGATAAAAATATATTAATTTTGCTGTATTAATGCAATTTAAGAAAATTAATCAAACACGAATAAAAATGTAAGGAATCTTGTTTTTAGTTAATTTTCGTATTGAAAATAATACCATCAAATCGTTTTTCTTCCCTAATTTTAAGGGAAAGTAATTTCAATTTTAATTCCCATATCAGGACTTCTTTTCAAAAATGTATAAGTAAGTCAAAATAAATCTTTTGGTCATTTTTTTTTTAATTTTTTGATTAAATTATTCAAGTTTAAAAGAAAAGTTAATTTTTTACCTGCATTATTTTCTCTCTAAAATACTACGAACTTTTTCGCTTTCTGACGTCAAAAAGCGAATTTTGTATAATACAGCGCCCTCACGGAAGTGATAGCGGAACAACACTGTTTCATAAGCAGAATGTATTCTCTAGTTTAATGCTAGGCTAATCTACCTTGTATTGAAGCTAATCTTTCACACCACAGTCGAATATATCTTAAATTTTGAAGTGAACCAGTATTATTCTTAAAACTGAAAATCATAAAAGAGATTTTAAAAACATTTAATCAAGGAATTTAAATGCATTGTCTTGTGATTTTCTCTTACTGATTAAAAATTCTCGAATGGCGAACATTTTCCCTTTCTTTTTGAAGCATATGCTGTTTAAATATTGCGATTTTTGTGCCAGAAAATGCTAAAAAAATAATTGCTTCCTGGAAAAATGTTTTTACACAACTGCGTCATCAGAGTTTATCGATCAGTGCAAAATATGTTGGTAAGTTGGCCATTAAATCTGCACTTAGAAAAAATCACTGCTTCGGGAAAATATGTTATAATTTTATTCCTGTTACTAAAAAAAAATTCTTACAATCAATAACAAAGTTTCTCAACATGACTTTAATTACTTTCGTTCAAATGATCTCAGAAAATTTAAAGACACATTAACAGGATGGCCTAAATTGCGATGCTCCTGTTAAGTTTAAAATCTGATTTACCTTCTCCTCTTAATTTAGGTAGGTTAAGTTGATAATTTGAAAAATCCATAATTAAATTTAAACTTTGATTAAAACAATCAAAGTATAGAAGCAGCCTAACATTTGAGAGTTTGCCGGTATGCGAGAAAAGCCGGGGAATATAATATAGAGCAGTGCTCCCCAACCTATTCATCGCAGCGCACCCGTTAACATTTGATTATTTTACCACAACCTGCTGAGAGAGAGACGTTGATTGTTTATATTTTAGACTGTTTTGATTCAATAATTTTAAATTTAATTTTATTTAAATATGCCTTCAGAATAAAATACAGTTACACCAAAAAATTAATAAAAAAGGATTTAGCATGGAATATAAAATGATTTCCATGGAAATTCACTCAAATCCAAGGGAAATATATCACAGTTAATAAAATTGGAATAATTTAATGCTTCTTAGTCGGTCCAGTACCATTTGTTCCCCACGGGTCTGTTCCTGTCAGTGGCCCGGGGATTGGGAACCACCGATGTAGAGGAATTAATCGATTGTACCAGTGCAGGTTTAAACTCATTTCGGGCCCTGGGCCTAGAATATCTACGGGCCCCCTTGGCTCTGACGAATCCAAGGGGCAGCTCTTTGATCCGGTTAAGTCCAGCTTATCTGGGCCCTTCCGGTTCCCGGGTGCCTGGACACCCATTCCAAGCACCTATTGGATAGATCTGCACTGGATTGTACCACATATTCAGAGAGAGAGATTAATCAGTACCATCGAAGAGGAAAATATACACAGAGAGGTTAAAATAAGTGCCTTTACTAAACGGTTATACGAAGATAACTTCCGCAAAAATAAGATTGAGCAACTTGAAAATGTGTTGACAAAACGGCATATCTATAATGATTAATTTAAACAATAAATAAATTTCGTATCCATTAGCGTAGCTAGACCTGAGTTGTACTGTATCAAAATACCTTGAAGGCCCTTTATTGGAATCCCTTAACGTTCTATAACTTTTTGCTCACACGTTATTGAGAGCCTAAAGCTTGAGGTCCCCCGTGTCATTGATATGGCTGATACGGCGGTAAGTACGTCCTTGTTCGTATCCATCTTCAGGTAAAAAGTGCATTTTATCTTTCATTAAAGCAACGTTTCTCAAACTGTGGGGATGTGCCCTCCCCCTAGAAGAGTGTGATAAAACTATGTGGGGTGCGAAAATATCGAAAAGTGGAAAATAAAAGATTATTTTAAAAAATTATTATACTGAAAGAAAAAAAAACCAAATACATTCTGATATAATAAAAAAATAACACACATTTACACTGATATGATGCACTTATAAATGTATCCGTAGTGCACAATGCATGTGATAATTAATTTCACTCCTTCCTCATTGGCACGACAACCCAGGGTGGGCCTTGGCCTTCTCAAGAAGCCTTTTCCATGCCAGCCTTCTTCCTGCCAGTGTTCTCCAATTCCTAGTTCTTAAAACTAGAAGATCTTTTTCAAGACCATCAACCCAATGTATGATAATTAATTTATCAATTCTAAATTAAGAAAATGTTTAATAATTATATGTAACCCCATGGGCTTGTCATATATAAAATTACACACGAAATTTAATACTTATCTTGATAATTTGTACGGTTTATATTTAAAGTCGTATTGCAGCTTTAGCGTCAAAGTACATTATTATTGAATTCAATACATTGCTATTGTAAGGAGAAGGGGTGGAGGGCAATGAAAATTATGATTGAAAACTGGGTCCAAGGTATTAAAAGTTTGAGAAGCACTGTATTAAAGGGATTTTTTGGGAAGTAGGTGCTAAAAGTGTCTTTTTTTTTTATTTGATTAAAATTGCACCTCAGACTCATAGTGCTCTCCATTAGCCAAAAGGGGAATTATAAGCAAAGAATTAGAATTTCACTCAAAAATAATTTTTTTAAAAAAGATATTAAAATACAAATGAAGGAAAGATTCGATCTGAGCACCTTCTGTTCCGAAAACGAGTATCTTAGCGATCACGCCAAAAGGATCGTCTTCGCATGATGGCTATTACTAGTTTATATCGATATTATACCACCACACTACCCCCATGCCAGTGATTCGACGAATGGGCGAACGAACGATACCATATTCGTGGCGAGCGTGTGAGCAGTTGCGTCACTTTGTGGGTTGCCTCATTCGTGCTTGACGGCTTAATTGCGTCATGTGTCTGACGGCTTGGTTGCCTTTGCGGTGGATAGATGGCGCCACAACTTCTGAGCGTGAAGGGTGTGGTTCTCTTTGCACGGTCAGGGTCACCAATGAAGGAAGGTTCGATCCGAGCACCATCTGTTCCAAAAACGAATATCTTAGTGATCACGCCAAAACGATCATCTTCGCGTGATGGCAATTACTGGTTTATATCGATATCGATACCACACACACAAATATGAGTCCGCAATCACAAATATTTACATATCACAGTAATAGTTGGAGAAAATATTTAATATAATGTGATCTTACTAAATCGCGCAAGGCAAAACTCGAGGGGAAATGCGAACAGTTAGCCATGTTGACTAGATTGTAACTAAGATTTGGTAAGCACCAGCGCAATGCTCAGTGAGGGACTTACGATATCATCATTAGGAATTGTTTGAAGTAAACTCAATCCTTTGGGCACTGGGAAATGTTGATAAAAATTTTTAATTTTCTTTTTAAGCTCTTAGTCTGTTTGCAGAGTTTGGTGTACTGTAGTCGAAATGAGCCAGATTTCCCAACAATTCACTGCAAAATTTTTGGTACTCTATGGCAAAACTTTGAGGCTTTTTTCAATAAAATTTAGAATTAGTTGTTAATCTTCAAACCCTTATGTATAACTAAGAGCATCTTCATCATATATATCTGGCAAGGCCACCCCTCGTGGGCTAGTGCCTTCCTTTGAAGATTCCTCTATAATGACAACTTATTTACTCCCCCCTCCAAAGTTTTAACGTTTATTATCCCAAAGTCTGATTCCCCTGAGTCTGCCAATCTCAGCATTGGTCTTCCACGCTTCCGAATCCCAGTGACCCTGAACTGCAATACCTTTTTGACAACATTATCTTCTGGCGTTGGAATTACACATGGGTCAAGATACTCCATAAAATCTCAACTTTTCCACCAAATAGTAGAATTTCAAAATCATTTTTTATATTTAGGGAAATATCAAATGATTCACATAGATAAGAATATTTTCGGTCTTATACTCCATACATTTAAGAGAAGCAGACATTTGGGCCTATATGATCATATTTTACCTGGTCTGAGTTGAAAAATTAATTATTTATACATGTTTGAGTTTAAAATAGCTTGAAAGATTTAAAACATGATATAAAACTTTATGATGGAAAGGTAATCTATATAAAAAAAACCCTCCTAAAATGATGCATTCAACATGTGAAACAAGACAGATATGAACTTTAATGTTAAATAAGATTATTATTTGTAAATCAAAATCATGTATAACAATGAGACTTTTTACTAATAACAAATATCACAAAAGAAATTTGAATAAAAGCTTTTTTGAATGAATTACAAACTTTGTCGCTCGAATCTCTCCCTTTTATCCATTTCACGTTTAGATTTTCATTACCACAACATAATTTTTGTAATTCTTTCTTGCCATTTTTGGATTCTTTCCATTTCTTGTAACATTTTTTTTACCACTGACTTTTGCATTTTTATATATTTCTTTCTTTTCTTTTCCCCCGCTTTCTTTTGTTGTCTTGAAAACTATAAAGTGTTGGAGGTTAAAGGTAGTTATCTGAAAGGTTACAGTGATCATAACCTTGCCCAAGTTTTGTTCTACTCGTCTTATAGAATATGTATGCACTAAGGCAGTTAAATATAAATAATTATCTACCTTATCGAAACTCGGGTGTGTCTATCCCTAATGAATCTCGGTAACTTTCGTCAAAGAAACCAGACAGGGAAATCATTACAGATTGTGACAGCTCAAAAATGCAGGACGTCAATTAAATTTTCTTGTAGTGTGTTCACATTGCTTCTAAAACAGGCTTTATTATTAAAAGCAATGTTGGATTACTCATTAAGCATGATAATATTTTAAGACAGTGCTTCTCAAACTTTCAATATTGGCGACCCAATATTCAATCATAATTTTCATCTCTCACCCCCCCATACAAAAACACTCTATTGCAGTGTTTCTCAAACTGTGGGGCGTGCCCCCCTGGGGGTGTGATAAACCTACAAGGGGGGCGCCAGCATATCGAAAATAAAAGTTTAAAAAAAATTTATTTACTAGAATGAAGTAAAACAAAAAAATTTCTGACATAATAAAAACTATACACATTTACACGGAAATAATATATATATATATATATATATATATATATATATATATATATATATATATATATATATATATATATATATATATACATATATATATATATATATAATGGCTTTTTTTTTGATGATGCAAAATCGCAGATATATATATATATATATATATATATCTGCGATTTTGCATCATCAAAAATAAAAGCTTCTACTTCAAAACCTCATTCTTTAGCTATCTTTAATACTATAACCAAATAAAAAACGTTTTATTCTATTTGCTGTAATCCCATGATGAGAGATTTTTTTATTACGTTTTCTTTTCAAAGCGAAAATATTACTCTTTTAGAGGAAAGACAAAATCCAGAGCCATAATCAAAAAAAATTTTATGAAGATGAAAAGTTCATCACTGTTATATATTATTGCCATCAGCTGTAGGCAGCAGAATGTATATGCTGCGGTTTAACCTTCGAGCTTACTTGTACGGTTAGTTACGTCCCTGCTCTTATGTATTTGTTTTTTTCATTTAGGGAAGTTTGAAGGATTACTAAGCCAAGCATAATGAAAAACGTTTTACATAATTTTTTTAGAACATCTATATTGTAATAAATACACTTTTAATCCGGGAGCGGTCACGCCTAGCACAGAGTGCACGAAATCGGTAATTCTGGCAAAATTGTTTAATTATTACCAATGGCCCTGACACACTATCCTCCTGTTTGACAATCTTAACGTGAACTAAAATATATCTGTCACATATCTCCCTCTTTTTTGGGAGTGACAGACGTTTTTTTTACGATCTTAAGGTACTTGTTTTGTCTGAGTTCCCGGTGTGATAACTTTTTTTCCGAAATGTTTTCTGTGTCCTTGAAAGTAGGGGTGAGTATATTTTCTCTTAATTAAATTATTCACTGGAATTAAGATTTTTATTGTGTACTATAAAAATAATTATAAAAAAAGGATTGGGGTGACTCAATAACCCCGCTCGACCATTAGTATTAGTATTTTCGCTTTAAATATTAAAAATAATACAATTATTCTTCATCAGAATTTTTTTTATTGTTCATTATTCAACATCAATTCTAAATGCTAATTCTTTACATTTTTGTAAACATTGTCGCACAATTGGCTTTACTCCTTACAATTAAGGGATTATATCAATGTTTTATTTTCTTATAAATGAACTCGTGCAAAGAGCGGGTACTTCGGCCAGCATACTTTTAATGTATCGTGCTGCATAGAGTATTTTATATCTAATTAATTAGTGCTAAATTAAGAACAAGTTTAATAAGTATTAGTGACTTCCATGGGCTTGTCTTACAGAGCAAATTTTTCAAAGGAATGTTTATATGATTAGAAATTGACCCTCTGAGTTCTTTTTCTACATTTAGCTGATATCTATATTTTTTCTTCTAAACAACCACCGCATTTTGCAATATGCATTATTTAATTGCAATATTTAAATTGCAACATGTTGCAATTTAAAAATTAGAGAAAGGAAAAATAACATATAATATAATTATCCTATCACTTAATTTTTTTTTTTTTTTTTGCTCAAAAGTAACATGTACGAAATTTAATACTCATGTCATGAATTTGTACGGTTTATTATAAAGATCGTTGCTTTAACGTCAAAGTGCCTTATTATTGCATTCAGTACATTATTAATGTATAAGGGGGGCGCGATAAAAATTGTGATTGAAAAGGGGGGCGCCAGTATTGAAAGTTTGAGAAGCACTGCTCTATTGAATTCAATAATACTATACTTTGACGCTAAACCTATAATACGACTTTAAATTCTTAAGTGCCACCGGCGTATATAAACGTCTCACTCAGCCAGTGAATTAATTGCCCTGGACCTACGCGTACGTCTTTCCATAGTACAATCTTTTGCGAAGGATTTACTAATTTCAGAGAATTTGTTTATTTTTTCCTTTTCAACCCTCCCCTCATACACCCCATACGCTCGCCTACTTGTTAAAGGGTGGCACTGGGGAGCGAATCGTGTAACTTTTAATCGGCATTTAAGGGATCAATTATAAACAGTACAAATTATCAAGTGTTAATTTTTGCATGTAATTTTATATATGACAAGCCCATGGGGTCACTGGTAATTATTAAATTTGTTCTTAGTATTGTTAAATTAATTACAAAATACATTGTGCAGTACTGATATACACTCAGGAACATTGAAAATAGCGACCCAAGAAGGAAGCTAAGTACAATCGCGAAACTTTGCAAATAAGTACAGCGTAATGTGATATGCAAATGATCCATGTTTTGTGCCAATACGCATGCTCATACACGCCGAGGTGGCGCTACAATCAGGAAGAGGGTGCTATATAAGCCAGCGCAAATTCGAAGATTCATAAACGTGACGATTCCCCGCTGATTGTAGGAAGACTTTGGAAAGCGAAACATGCCAGGTAAACGTGCTAGAAGATATTTCTCACAGTTAAGCGAGTTTGAGAGAGGCCTGATCATCGAGATGAAAAATGCACGCTGGTCGACGCGCCGTGTTGCTGGCCAAGTGGATCGTTCGGAGTGTGCCGTTAGAAATTGTTGGGAGCAGTGGACACGAGAAGGTACCCACGTGCGGAAAACCGGGTCTGGAGCGACCAGGAAGACCACGAGGAGAGAGGATCGAAGGATCGTGCGGCAATCACTTGTGGACCCCACAGTGACTCGTTCAACGATACGAGCAGAGGTAGGCGTAGCAATTGTTCCACAAACAATTTCCAGACACCTTGCAGAAGCAAATCTTAAATCCAAGCACCCTTTCAGTGCACTCCATTTAACACCGGAACATCGGCAACTGCGTCTACAGTGGTGCCAAGCCAGATCAATGTGGAATGTCACAGATTGGCCAAAGGTTGTGTTTAGTGATGAATCCCGGTTTGTTTTGGGGACAGATGATAACCGTGTACGGGTGAGGAGGCGCCCCGGTGAGAGGTACAATTCCCCCCACACTGTTCTACGTCACACTGCCCGCACAGCTGGTGTAATGGTCTGGGGCATAGCCTATAATAGCCAGTCCGCTTTAATTGTGATGCGTGGAACTTAACGGGCCAACGTTACGTTGATGATATTCTTCGACCCCATGTAAGACCATTCCTAAATAGTCTCCCAGGTGCAATTTTCCAGCAAGATAATGCTCGTCCGCATACAGCAAGAGTTGCTCAAGAATTCCTACGTCATTTTCAGACTCTTCCATGGTCGGCCCGTTCCCCCTATTTGTCCCCTGTAGAGCACGTGTGGGATCAGCTAAAACGGCAGATGTCATCGTGTTACTCTGTACATGATTTAGAGTTGGCTGTTCAAGATTTGTGGGCCCATCTGCCTCAGGATAACATAAGGTGTCTAATCAACTCGATGCCGGACCGTGTGGCGGCATGTATTGCAGCTGGAGGTGGTCCAACGCGCTATTGAAGTTGCCCAGTACTTGTGTCGTTGCACACCCTGTATTCGTTTAATTGTCTTGTTTTTGAGATCAAGTGAATCTCTCATCTGTGTCATTATGTGTATTAAATTTCATTTCAATCCGATGCTTTCTTCTTGGGTCGCTATTTTCAATGTTCCTGAGTGTATTTGAAAGTGTAAATATGTAGTTAAATTTTTTTCATTGTGTCAGAATGCATTTTGTTCAGTAAATTAATACTTTTTTTAAATAAACCTTTGTTTTTGACTTTCAAATATGCTCGCGCTCCCTCGTAGGGCTACCACGCCCCCCACAGTTCGAGAAACACTGTTTTAAGATGTCTCTTGTCCTAAGCTTCTTTGTAAAACTAGGTCCTATTTGTGACATTTTATCAGTGCCGGATTGCTCATTAAGGTACCTGACTACGTTCGGAACCGTGATTTTGCAAAAGCGTATAAATGGATAATATTTATGATATTTAGTGTCACTTAAATTAGAAAATGTACATAAAATTGTTTTAAGAATAGTAGTACAATAAAAAATTATTTAAGTACAATAGTTTGACAAAAAATGAACATAGAAGGACCCATTTTCAAAATATTCTGCTTTTGTGAAAAATGCTTCTATTCTAATAATATTTTGCCTGTATATAGCTTAGACCTCTGTACAGAGGTTCAACTAGAATTTTTGAAAAATGTAATTTAGAAGTGGGCTTATTCATGTTCTACGATAACAGAGGGAAGAAATTTTAAGAAAAATAAAACGTCGATAATGATTTCAATTGGATGTAACTCTGAAAATAATTTGAATTTTTCAAAAAAAATAGTTCAGACTCTCTGGAGAAGTCTTTACTTTATATAAGCAAAATATTATTATTTTAGAAGCATTTTTCACAAAAAGAGAACATTTTGAAAAAAGGTTATTCTAAGTTAATTTTTTGCCAAAATATTGTATTTAAATAACTTTTTTTTTCAAAATGTCCTTAAAACAATTTTATGCATGTATTCTAATCTAAGTGACACTAAATATCATGAAAATTATCCATTTATGCGCTTTTTTTAAAATCACTGTTCCGAACGTAGTCGGATACCTTAAGCGGAGTAGGCAATTGTCTATGAACCCGGCGAGTTTTAGGAGCCCACAAGAGTGTGTTCTGTTTTCTGTTAGGCTACAGGGCTCGAGAATTCAGCTGCTTTGAGGTCTCCGTGTCGTTTAATACTCTGCATTTTATGTAGACAGTATATGGCATACACGCTATCGAAGTTTGTGACTCATCGTCTCTCAAATCTAGGCACAAAACGACTCGACGAATTGCCTCCTTTCGACTAAATGATAATGTAATTCAATGTGAGAACTTTGCCTCTCTGAAAAAGAACTGAAAAATATCCAAATGAAAGTTATATAAAGGATAGAAGAATAAACAGAGCTTTATGGAAGCATAACAGAGCTACTTTAAAACAGATTCAAATGAAATTACGCAAGCATAATTCTTTTGTTGAATTGAAATTTGCTAAGAACGAGTTTCCCGGAAATCGATTCTCAAAGGGTGGAGTTACGGGGGCGCGTTAATGATAAATATATTCCATTCCGTCCTTTATCTTATTCTTTTTAAATCAAGAAACGAGGCATATAAAAATATTTGCAATGCTATTCGAAGCTTAATGCTAAGATTTCAATAACCTGTATACATACATATATTTTCATACATTATCATGAAATACGAAGTGAAATGGGTAGGCAATGACTAGTATTTTATAGAACACCAAAAAGAGAAGAAGTGAAAGATAGAAATAACGTGTTCAGATAACTGGTATACCGAAAAAGAATTATACATAAAAATGTATATATATATATATATATATATATACTCTTGAACACGAATTAAAATGGGGTTATATTTATTATGATAATTTTTCTTTGGAGCTAGTAATAAGTGAATAAATCTCTAATTGTTAAATATTTAATTTATATTGCTCCAAACTATATATATATAAGAAAGTTTTCAAAGAAAATATGCTAATTTGTATGCTAATTTAATTTTTTTCCCTTTTTGTACGTGCTATTAGCATTAAGGTATCCGACAACGTTCGGAAACGTGATTTTAAAAAAGCGCATAAATGGATAATTTTCATGATATTTAGTGTCACTTAGATTAGAATACATGTATAAAATTGTTTTAAGGACATTATAACAAAAATAATTTATTTAAATACAATATTTAGGCAAACAATTAACTTAGAATAATCTTTTTTCAAAACGTTCTCCTTTGGTGAAAAATACTTCTATAATAATAATATTTTGCTCAGATAAAGTGAAGACTTCTCCAGAGAGTCTGAACTATTTTTTTTGAAAAATTCAAATTATTTTCAGAGTTACCACCCATTGAAATAATTATGGGTGTTTTTTTCTTAAAATTTCTCCCCTCTGTTGTGGCAAAACATGGATAAACCCACTTTTAAGTTATAGATTTCAAGCATTCTAGTTGAGCCTCTTTACAGAGGTCTGAGCTTTATACAGGCAAAATTCTATTATAATAGAAACATTTTTCATAAAAGGAAAATGTTTTGAAAATGGGTCATTCTATGTTCATTTTTTGTCAAAACATTGTACTTAAATAATTTTTTATTGTAATAATATTCTTAAGCCATATTTTATATACGTTTTCTAATCTAAGTGACAATAAATATCATAAATATCATCCATTTATACGCTTTTGCAAAATCACGGTTCCGAACGTAGTCGGATACCTTAATGATGTTTGCGCTGTAAACTTTTCAAATATTCTCGTTTTGGGAGAAATGTGTGTGATTTTATATAGAAACTTAAATATATCTATATACACTGGGATATTTTTAACTTATTACTAATAAAGACATATTACTTTACGCACAATATATTTTTTTTACCAGTAATATTTGTCTTTACATAAGTAAAAATAAAGCTGGTTTCTATGTTAACATCTGTAGTCAATTTTGTGCGGCAGTTTTCGAAACAAGGCAAAGAATTCGTGGCCGGTGGTGTTCGAATCCTCATCCCACAGAGGACCCGCCGTGAAGAATGGCTTGCGCACGTTACAACTGTCAAGTCTCAATGTTCTGCTGGCCTGGTTCAGACATTTGGAGAGTGGGGTACCAGTAAGGTATTGTCCTCATCCAGAGACGCACACAAGGGAGGGGTCCGTCTGCCCCCCAGATTTATTTTTTCCATTGACTGTAATCGTATGTATATACCGGTTGATTCATAAATAGTGTGACCAATTTCAGAGGATCATAAAATTTTATTGAATAAAGTTATTCACATGGAATTTTCAATGTGGTTTCCTCTAGTGCAGTACATTTGTGACGAGGCTTTACCGGTATTTCCACTAATTGTCCTTTTGGAATTTCCATGGAGCCTGAATGGCAATTCTTTCCAACCAAGCCCAAAAGAGAGCGTGTTTATGCAAATTAGGAATCATATATATTGGAAGGTTAGCATTCGCAAGGATTGCTAAGTGAAGTTCTGAGCTCTAAGTAAGCTAAGTGAAGTGAGATAAAGTCTAGAAGATGAGTCTTCATTCTGGGAGTTGGCCTAACAGTGCCGGTGTCAAAAGTGGGTCCTAGACCAGCGGAGCATTGCCTAAGCCAGAGCTAGCCAGATTAAAGGTTGAATTGATGTTTTACAGACCGTAGCTGTTTACCCAGGAAATAGCGGTAAGTTAGTTCATTTAAACTATAAGGATAGGGTGGATACTATTAAGTTAGGAATTATTCTATAAAGATAGATTCAGCTGTTAATTGCGCTAATTATCAGTAATACGTTCAGCGTCTACTCACTGTTGATCAATATCCTCCTAGAAAAGTATTGTTGTTGTATTATATATAAATTAAGATCAGAATAAACTGATTTTATTATGACTGAGTTTAGTGGTGCATCCTTCATTCCCTTAGGTGTAGATCGCGTGGATAGTGGAGAGAGGGTATCCCCGTCGGAGGGGACACCACACATTTTTCGTAAGCGTTTTGGCTAAGCTAAAAGAGATTTTTCGATCATTTTTGAGGTATTTTTCCTACTCCCTCTTAAATTGCTTTTTGAAGCCCTTGAAATGCTCTTACTTTGTGTCTATTTAACTGTTTTTTTTTCAGTATCCCCATAAAAAATAATCGCAAGGAACACAGCCAGGGGATAGTGATAGTCATTTATCAGGAGGCAGAATATTTATTTTTTAATCTTTCAGCCATTTTATAGTTGATTTTACAGTATGACTTAGTGCAGAATCTTGGTGAAAAACAAAGTTTCCTTGAGGTTAAAGACGTTTATTTTTTTTTTTTGATCAAGTGTTTCAAAACTTTATTCTGATAGTATTTAGAGTCAATTTTAAAGTTTGGTTCTACAAAAAATGGTTTTGTTAAGTCTTGAGAGGACATTTCCGTCCATACCATAACACCTGACTACCATCTTGCATCTTCTGATTCCTCTGAGGACCATTCTCGTAATTACCTCTATAAATATTCCTTCTATCATTTGGTCTATGCACTACTTCTGCATCCCACCAATTTCTCTGTCTTCTGCAGTCGTTAGGCATCCGACGCACATCCCAATTTCGTCTTCCCATATTCTCATTCATTCTCGAACCCTGCATTTCCTTGCACGAATACCGTTCCTCAAACTTCGACAACACTTGTATTAATTGAGCTCTCGTGGTGGGGTTTCTAACCTCTACATAATCCTACACCTGGGGTTCGAGTCGACTGACTATATGTTGAATTAAATTCAACTCAGTCATTTCCAATTTCAGTGCCTTTTGTAACTTCAGCAGCTCATAAATAAAATCTACCGGATTTTGACTCTTGGTTTGGCGAGACACTTAAAACCGGGCTTCTAATTCTGCCTTATTGCGCACCACCGGCAAACTGTCCTTCAACGCCTGTTTTAACTGAACGAAATCATTCCCGTCCCCCTGCACCAGGGCGTACCCTATGACCTCGTACCATTCTTTTGCACGCCCAGTAAGGTGACCCTTTAAATATGCACAGGCTAGATCTTTATGTATCTGATAAAAGATTAAATTATTTTCAACACCCTCAAGAAACTGATCCAGATTCTCGGATCCAGAAAAAAATATTCGGGTAAGACCCTTACACCAGTACCGACTCCTCGCTCGGGGTTAGGGACATTTAACTGCCCATTAAAAAACATGGGTTGGGCGCCAATGTGATATCCCTACCGATGGGGATACCCTCTCCCCACTATCCACATGACCTATGTCTGAGGGAACGAAAGAGGAACCAATGAATTCTGCCATAGTAAAAATAGTTTATGATCTTAATTTATATACAATACAACAACAATACTAGTCTAAGAGGATAATGATCAAGAGTGAAACGACGCAAAACACGTATTACTGATAAATAACACAATGAACCACCAAATCTATCTTTGTAGATTAATTCTTATCTTAATAATATCCGCTCTATCCTTAAAGTTTAAATGAACAATCTTACCGCTATTTTCTGGGCAAACAGCTACGGTCCGTACAACATCAATTTATCTTTCCATCTGACTTGCACGGGCTAAGACAAAACTCCTTTGGTCTCGGACTCTCAATAATTAAAGAAGTGAGGCGACAAATTTCCGGTCGGCCCCAGGTGGCGAAAGCCCACGCTACGCCACTGGGCAGAACTATAAATTCTTGAAAATATTAGATAAAGAACATTAATTGGCAAGGCAATGTGCAATTTGTTGCTTGAGAAGAAATAAAAATGGAAAGATAATACAAAAAGGCCGATATTATCTCTTTACCCATTGCAGTGAAAGGCTTAGTCTTATACCATGCTGCAAATTGTGTGTGTATATATATAAGCGCACACACACAAAATACTCAACCGTTTGAAAAAGATGTATAAACATTACGTTTTTTTGTAAGTATGAGAGAAATTCTTTTAACATATATGAAACATTCTTCATAATATTCAGTATTATGAAGAATACTTATAAAAAGCAAACATTTAGAGGTTTTTGTGTTCTACAAATATAAAATAGTGTGAAATTTTAAATTTGAAAAGTTAAATAAGTCTTCCATTTTTTCGCATTCTATTAAGTATAATCAGTTACATGATATAAAAAATGGGCCTTTCTTTAAAACATTTTGGGCAAAAAAATTGACTCCTTAAGGGGTTAAAGAAGCGGTGAATTGAAAAGAAATAAACAGGAATGGATGTCAAAGACAGTAAATTACACTATTGACACTCTGAACAGCAGTCATCAAAAACAAATTATCTTAAAATATTTTCATCAGTTTCTTTATCTGAATATTTGTGTACCAATATGAAATACGAAACTATCAACGACAATCATTTAGCATTTGCCTTTTTTGTACGGGAAATTACCCTTACAAAAGACAATGGACCTGTGTGTTGAGTGAAAAACAACCATTATGCTAATTTTTTTTTTTAAAAAGCGTTTGATGGAGTCTCATCCACCACATTTTCGTAATAAAATCATTAAATATTTCACAACACAGATCTCAATTATTATTTTCATATTTCACCTTGTATTCAATCTTACAACACAGACAACACAATTAGCTCCAGCAATTTTATTTTCAATTTTTCAAGGTCGCAATCTTAATTTCAAATTATTAACTTTTAATTTCTTAAACTTGTTATTTTTCAATTAATTATTCACTAATCATGGCAAGTTCTATCAATAAAAGTTCAACAATAGTCTAAAAGATAGGGGATTAAGACTTCAACAGAAATCATGTGCCCCGATGATCATTCAACCACATTAAATATTTCGAACGCAAACATGACGAATAAATATAACAACAGAAAAAAAAGAAGTGTTCTCAATATATATGCATTGCAGTTACGAAACTTGAGGCTTTTTTTCGTATCAGTTATCAATTTGTTGAAGACAATGAGGTATTGCAATTGGTGAAAAGAAATAAAGCCATATACTAAAGTTGTAATATCTTGCAAATTTAATTACAAATATCTCGGAAAAAATTGATAACTTGACACCCTCTGATAATACCGTCATGCGAAAAATTTTAGTGCACATTTTAGCATAGAATTTATGTATCGTTTGTTTGTTATACTTCAAGTTCTACACATAGTCCAAGATGATTATATATTGTTTCAAAATATTTTTAATTCAGATAATAATTATGTAATGATAAAAGATTAAATTTGAATATTTGCGTATTGAAATATTACAGCATGTATTCCTTATTTATTCTTATGAGCATTTTACGTTATTTATCTGTGTTTAATTATTTTTAAAGCAATATTTTGATTTAAGATATTTTGCAAACAAATTTTCCGATCTCTAATCAGATTTCTAAGCGGGGGCGTAACTACCGCAGTATCAGCCGTATCAATGAGACGGGGTCCCAACATGCGTAGCTGCTGTCCTACTAACAGGGATCTAATATCTGAAAAGGGACCCCGAAGGAATTTTGATACAGGGCCCACTCAGAACTAGCTACGCTACGCCAGTATTTCTGAGATAATTTGCTGATCAGATAATTTAATTGAATACATTGTTATTTACAATTTTAACAATATTAAATTTTGTTAATATGCATCTGGCAATGGAACTTTATTCTATTTTTCAAAATTGCTAATTTTAATTGATTTGGATGTTGGTTCAGAATTAAAGATAGAGGTCCATGGTGTGCTTTTTGTCCAGTAGTCACATTTGGTTCTGTTGGAAAAGTAGATAATATATACCGGGTGTTTCTAAATGAATATATCGGAGTTTTAACGCTTTATAGTACTTATTATATATAATTTGCAAGTACAATTCATACGCCAAATGAAAGAGTAACTGAAACAGTTTTACCTACAAGCTTACAAATGTTCTATGTGCCCCCATTCGTCACACGACACACATCAAGTCGATGGGCGAGTTCATCCCAAACTTTGTTCAGTGTGTCTGAGATAATTCTTGCAAAAGCTGCTTCAATCCTTTGTCTTAAGTCTATCAGTCGAAGGTAGTGAACGTACGTACACACAATCCTTAATGAACCCCCACAGATAAAAATCACATGGCATCAGATCGGGTGAATGTGGAGGCCATGCGAAACAAGCTTTATCGTGGAGCCCTTTGAGTTCCCTGGTACTGAGAGATGCCTGTGAGGCAGTGCACCATCTTGCTGCCAAATGACGTTATCTGACTCACTTTCTTCCAATTGAGGAAATAGCCATAGTTGCAGCGCATCAAGGTAGGTTGAACCGGTTACAGTTGGTTCTCCGAAAACGAAAGGCCCTTACACTTTCCGCCAAGATATGTCACAAAAAACATTCAATTTAGGAGAGTCTCTGGAACTTCGTGAGAATTTCTAGATGCGCGCAATATGAGTGTTTACGTCCCCCGGAACGCTCGTTGCACAGTAATGGCAGATTCTGTCTTTGCAAACTGGAGAACACAAAACGCTTTCTGTTCACTAGCCGCCATTTTTCTACTAGAGCGCTGATGGGGTGGGGAAGGGGGTTTAACATACGTTTCACGCGCATGCGCACACATGCCAAGAAACAAGACTTTCAGTTGGCCCTTCATTCGATGTGTGAGTTATTCTTATAAGTTATATGTAATAAATACTAGAATGCGTTAAAACTCCGATATATATATATGTATATATATTCATTTATAAGCACCATGTATTTTCAGGCATTTATTTAAACTATTTCATTTTAATTAGAATTATGCAGTGACTTTCATTAGGCACCCGTATACTTCTTCGGGAATTTTGAATTCGTAATTTGAGAAAACGATGAGATTCGATTAATTTCACTGAAAACTTGAAGATTCAAAATTTCGTTTTTTTTAATTAGATGTGGGGTATTGACATATTACGGCCTTCAATAATTACGGCCAACCTCTTTACCTTCCTCCCAGGTCCTCTTTTCCGCTTAGGCCCACTAAACAAATGCCTAGGGTGCAAAAGATTGGAGAGCGAAAAAAAGGGGGAAAATTAAAATGATATATACAGCGTACGTACGACACCGCCTAGGAAGTCGTAAGAGAAGTGTTTCTGCCATTAAGAGAGTAAAGACTGAAATGAGATCTATTATGGAAAGTGAAAAACTTAATAGTTTGATGTTTCTATGAACTCAAAATGATATCACGGAAATTGATTGCAAAGATGTTATTAATGATTTTGCAATGATTAAAGCTCGAAGAAAGCCTTTGTTGTGCCAGTGCAATGACAGTGACTCAACCAAGAATAGGGATGTCTAAAAGTAAAAGATAGTAAAGTGATAAGCGATGAAAAAGATGATAACTAACAAGTTGTAAGTGGTTCATACAATAATGTATACTCTATACTGTAATTGAAAACGGTTTTATCAATTTACTTTAGTAATTTACAAAAGGGTGGGTGCTCCTTCGGGAATCTCGTACGGTAAGAAATGAACATGAGTGGCCAAACCATGCTATTATCCTTTCCTTACGGTTGTCAGTCCAGGACATGGTGCATTCGTAGGTGGAGGATAATAGAAACTCTCCAAACAGAGTAAAAAAACAAAGAGAGGAAAAAGAGTAAGAGAATTAAGAGAAATTCCCCGAGAACCAAATCTGGCAAGGTAAGAGCTGACGGAAGGGGGAGGGGAGATGCTCTGAAAATAATAGGGGGTGTAACAATTAGAAGTGCCTAGGAGGTTAAAACGGTTCTACCTCCTGATGAAATCGTAGAAGATATCATTACTGATGTATCATAACTGTTTGTTCATTTGTAACTGTTTAGAAATAACTAAAAAAGTAATACTGTACGATGGTGACGTGGTATTTGCGAACACTTAACATTTCTTGGTTTGAGAAGACACATCCCCCCCTTTTAGAACAGGTAAGGAGTGCAGATAAAAAAGGAAATAAATACTTTTAAAAATCACAAATATAATTTAAAACAGTATTTTAAGTGGCAAATCTCTTTCACGTGAAATAACGGGTTTTTTTTTAACCGAAGTTTTCTGTTTTTACGCTCGATTATCGAATTACAAGGATAATTACATTTTCTCCAACCAAATTTAATTATTTATATTGAATTGTTAAGATATTATAGTGTGAATGCATTTTAAACATAGCGAAATGTAATAAAAGTAAAAACTTTCAGAGAAATATTTAAAAATTAATAGTAAGTAACAGTATAATGAAGGATATGGACAAATTTCAGGGATTTGTATTTTAGAGTCAAAAAAGTATTAGAACAGGTGCAATTTCCATAAAATTAATTAGTTTCATTAATGTAAGTAAATATAAATACTAGAAGTAAAGTAAATAAAGCAGATATAATTAAATAAAACAGATATAAGTAAATAAAACAGATACAAGTAAATAAAAGAAAAATAAATACAAATAAATAAAAGGAAAATAAGTACAAGTAAATAAAAGAAAAATAAATACAAGCAAATAAATACTGACTAACCTTTATTATAAAGGCATAAATGTCATTTACCATTGGATTTAGTCTCACCTAATTACAAAAAGATTTTAGACATTTTTCTAAATTGTTTGATGTTTCGAATACTTTTATGATGTTTTCAGTTATTTCATCCAGTTTTACACATGCTTTTTTCCTTTTTATTCTAGAGGTAACCTAATTCTCTGGATTTTAAATTAAAGGACACTTTTTGTGTTTCTTCTTGTAGTATTTTAACTAATAAGTGGACATTAGGCTGGTTTCTGCCAGTGATTGCATTTAATTTGGAATTCCACCCTTCAACAGAATTTGTTCTATGACACTGTCCATATACATTCCATACCTTAATGGGCATATTTGTATTCTCCATCCACTGGTCGACAAAATAATCAATGAATGGGGTAAGTTTGTCAGTGCTAAAAGTGTTTTCCCATACAATGAATGCTCCAATCTTCATCTATGTGTTCCATTGGCAAGTAAGCTAATGCAGAAATCACTGTACAGATATTTCTAATATCTTCGTTCTCTTTATATTCCTTTACTAGACCCATTTCTTGTATTTTACGCCATAAACATGGATTAAAATGAAAGTTACAACCGGAAATAGTCGAACTGGGAAATTCTAACATACAACTTTTGATGGCTCTGCAGCTTCAAAATCGAATTTTATAATGTCCGGCTTCCACTTAGGGCATCAACGTTTCACTTCCTGAAACTTTGCAATGTAAGTTGTGTCATGATAACTGTAACTGTGAATGTGTACTTGTGTTAACTGTGTATTGTAACTGTATATGATTGCTTGTGTTATTGCTGTTGTGAGATGACGTTGTCACCTCATGCTTAATAAAATGATTTTATAACGAAGAACTGTTTGAACGCTTCGAATGCAAATGTTCTAAAGAACATTCTAAAACTAAAAAACATAACAAGTTGTTTATCGCTTATCAGGCAGAATTACAAAAAGTGCTGGATAAACGTTGGTCTTAGTTGCTTTACTCCTTAAGGGGACTTGGCACCCTTTGAGCAAACTTCTTTATTTACGTATTTAAAATTATATTTTAGCATTTTATACAATGTTTCTATTCAAGAAAATGTTACCAGATGAAAATTTTCATATATTATTCACACAATTTTAATTTTTTGAAGAAAATTGGGAAAATTTTAAAATCCTACTCCTTTTGTAAAAATTAATTTTTTGACCTGAAATTTTTTTATAATACTCTTATGGATGATCTAAACAACTTTAGGGATCGATTTTATATAGAATAACTTCATTCTTTTTTGAGAAAAAAAATAAAATGTTGATATACAGGCTAAAAATCAACAAAAAAAGCCAACATGTCTTACATTTTATTTTTTTAAAAAAGTATTCAGTTTATAGCAAAACGGATCCCTAATTTTATTACATGCTTTATTTTCAACACGCAAGAAAAAATGGAAGTGATTGGTAAATAATTGTCGAAGGAGTAGCATTTTGAATGCACTAAGGTTTCGAAAAACACAAACTGAGAAAAAACAGGTTTAAAGTTTATAATTCTGAAAAATAATTATTATAAGCTTAATTAAACTTAAAATACCACTTTAAGATAATAGTTATACGTTTTTCTTTAAAATAATTGCATTTTCATATTTTTTCAACCCACACATTTTTATAAATGATCAACTTTTAGAGAGCACTAATTGCCCATGAAAATTCAAGAAAAAAAAATTTTTTTTTTTCTGTCACGACAGAAATTTTAGCTGTGTTTTTCTTCTTATAATATTAAAGTATTACATTTGTATGAAAAATATATCAGGAAGAAGAACTGAAATTATAAAATTATTAATATAAAATGCCTTAATTTAAAAATTTTACATGCACACATTCCACAAGGAAGAAAAATTACATTATTGTATTGCCTCGGAAATATTCTGCTTTTAATACTACACATTCTTTTTTATAGTTATTATTTCTATTTCTAAAATAGATTTTTTTTTTTATCATAAAGCATTTTTTAGCTTTTTTTTTTCTAAAAAGGGGGTGTGGCTGAATGGCCTAATTTGTTTTCAAATGAAGTTTTAGTCAACTTCTAACTTTCCGACATGCACAAGTGATATATCAATCGAAAGATAATAATGCAAAGAATAAGATTAAATGAAAATAAAAAAAACGATAGGTTTGTGATTTTTAGGGATTTTTAAGTCGACGTATATTGTATGTATTTAAGAAAATTGTTTCGGACAACTTTTAAATGTTCCATCTAAGAAAAAGGTCTTTCTATTTTCCAAAAGGTACAGAGATTCTTCTCCAAATTCTAAATTCCTGTTATCTTGGTCATTTTGAAAGTCTAAACCAATGGTCTTCAAACTATATTACATGGAACCCTGGGGTTCCATGAGGCATACCCAAGGGTTCCACGAGTCACAATAAAAAAATCTAAAAGAAACTTATAAATGTATATGCAAAATAGATTCATGTTCTGTATGAAGTTTCTATACCCACAAGAATTTCAAGCTTAATCCAGTCTAAACTAAACATTTTGTTTAATACACAACAATTTTATTTTGCAATACTTTTTAAACATTTATAATTTAATAAAAGAATATAAAACGCTAAAAAGCTTTATAAGTACTACCTACTGCATTGTTAATATTTTATTGTGTTATCTAAATAAACCAGTATTTTATCATGCGAAGACGATCGTCTTGGCGTGATCGATAAGTTTTCGGAAGGTGACCGTTTCGTCTATACCTTTGGTGACCCTGGACTGAAGTAAGAAAAACGCAACTTTCTGAACTGTCGTGGCGCCATCTACTGCAAGAAAATAGATAAATAAAAAATAAGAAGAGAGAGTTAATAAATAAGAGAAGAAAAATATAAATAAATAAAACACATACTCTCTCCGAAACAAACGGTAGATCATCTTTCTCTCATCTCAGCAATTAAAATAAATAAGATATAAAAAAAAAATAATGAGAAAGAGAGAGAATAAAATAAATAAATAAAAACATGCTCTCTCACCAAAACAAACGAACGGGGAAAAATCGTTCGCCTATCCACCTCACTGGTGGGAGAGTAGTGTAGCGGTATCTAAATAAACCAGTACTTAGACATCATGCGAAGACGATCGTCTTGGCGTGATCGATAAAGTACTAGCGTCCGATCGGAAGGTGACCGTTTCGAATCTATACCTACAATTGTTTACCATCCGAGTTTTTCAATCGTTTGTACAATATCTTGCAAAGCTAAATGCACATTTTTTCATTTTGTGGGAAAAAACCTACAATAAAAGAGAAGGAAGAACTTAATATACCAACAGATTCGATGTAAAAAATCTAAATTTAAGCCAGAACTGCTCCTAATTTTATAATGTAAATTCACATGTAAACTACACAATATTTCTCACACAGTTATAAGCATTTTAATGCCAATCGAGCAGTGGATGGACAATACAAATATTCCCGTCAAAGTATGGAATGTATATGGACAGTGTCAAAGGACAAATTCTATTGAAGGGTGGAATTCCAAATTAAATGCAATCATTGGCAGAAACCAGTCTAATGTCCACTTATTAGTTAAAATACTAAAAGGGTGAGTGAGTGAAGATTAACGTCGCACTGTTCAGCTGCACGAGGGCTTTTGGCGACGGACCACGTAATTTTGAACCATGGTCAAGTGACGTGGACGACACCTGAGCTGGCACCCCCTCTCCTAACTACCACACCACACCAACGGGAGGACGTTTCAGCTCTCGACAGATTTAGCGTGCATCGCTGCCCTACACGGCGGGTCTTTTAGTGGTACTGGGCTCGAACTCGTGACAAAGCCAGCCACGATCCGATGCCTATACCACTCGGCTACCGCGGCCTAAAATACTAAAAGGAGAAACATAAAAAGTGTCTTTTAATGTAAAACCAGAGAATTAGGTGGCCCCTGGAATATAAAAGAAAAAAGCATTTGCAAAACTGGATGAAAGAATTGAAAACATCGTAAAAGAGAATTCGAAATATCGAACAATTTAGAAAAATGTCTAAAATCTTTAAGTTTTGTACCAGGTGAGACTAAATTCAATGGTAAATGACATTTATACCTTTATATTAAAGGTTACTTAGTATTTATTTACTTGTATTAATTTTTCTTTTATTTACTTTGTGTGTGTGTATCTGTTTTATATACTTTACTTCTAGTATTTATCTTTACTTATACATTAATGAAACTAATTAATTTTATGGTAATTGTGTGTGTGTGTGTGTACATGTTATACTTTTTTGACTCTAAAATACAAATCCCTGAAATTTGTCCATACCCTTCATTATACTGTTACTCTATTAATTTTTAAATATTTCTCTGAAAGTTTTTACTTTTATTACATTTCGCTATGTTTAAAATGCATTCACACACTATAATATCTTAACAATTCAATATGAATAATTAAATTCGAATGGCAAAATGTATTTATCCTAGTAATTCGATAATCGAGCGTAAAAACAGAAAACTTCGGTTAAAAAAAAAAAACCCGTTATCTCACGTGAAAGAGATTTGCCACTTAAAATACTGTTTTAAATTATATTTGTGACTTTTTAAAAAAAGTATTTATTTCCTTTTTTTATCTGCACTCCTTATCTGTTCTAAGATGGGGGTGTGGGGATGTATCCTCCCAAACCACGAAATGTTATGTGTCCGCAAATACCACGCAACCCTGTACGATTGCGTACCACCTCCCCCCTATTATACAATCAAATATTTAACCTTTCTTGGGATACCCTATCCGCTAAAGAAATTGACATCTTATGCTTGTTTTATCTTTTAGTAAATTGAGTTTAAAAATTCTGTGTAGTTATCACGTTTGATAAAAAAAAAAGTAGTTAATGTCTTGTAATTTTTCAAAAAATTGAAACTATTTTAAACCATTTTAACTAATAATTCTCAAATTAAATATTAATTTCCTTATTTATTTATTCTAATGGGGCTGCGTATTGATATTTCTACCTTTGCAGACCTAGTACATTCCACAGGACCTGGTATCACTTTTTAGAACGGTACCAATTACCGCAAGTAATTTTGACGCCTAGTTTCTTCCCCTGAGCTCTAGCGATGTGAAATCTTTACTTAGGAATTTAATTTTGCCGGAAGCCCCCACAAGCCAAACGGACACTTAAAGGATTTTTTTCATGCCGTATAATTATACCACATGGCAGCTGTCGATTTTCTGCATCATGAAAATCCACCGACTTGGGCCGTCGTCGAACCTTGGGTACAGAAGGCCAGCGACAATCCAACTACGCCATCCAGCCGGCTTTTCCTTATTTATAATAAATATGTTTCGCAAGATATACATTTTTTTCCAGTGGGGATTGGAATTTTACCTTTGCAGACCCCGGGAGTGGGGATCTTTTTTTAGTGCGGTGCCATACCAATCGCCGTAAGTAATTTTGACGCTTCCCAGAGAAAGGCATTTGAGCTCTGACGATGCCACACTGTACTGTTCAAAAAATGTTGGAAATATAATTTTAAGAATACATTTTTAATTTTATGAGCAGTTTAAATATTTATAAATACAAGTGTGTTATAAAACCCCCATTGAAACTGTCATTTTTAAAAACCTTTTCAAATAATTTAATAGATATTTTATTGATCTATTTTTTTGAACAGGTAGAAACATATGATACAGTTGTGTCAACGAAACACACACGTCATATGATGAAATAGAAACTTATTAAGTAAACTTAATATCGGGTATTTTTATTCAATTCCTATTATTAGCTCACACTTTCTATATATTTACATATTTATTTATCTTGTTAGAATTTTCAATCGCTAATAAAATAATTTCTATTCATCCAATCAAGTTCAAATAAATTTTTTGAAACTTGTAGTGGATGGCACTTGATATTAATACAGTTTTTTCAAATATTAATTCATTAAATTTTATTTTTTAGTTTTAAATTTATTCAGCTTTATTTTCCTTGTAGTTACAATTAGCTGCAACAGATGGCGCCATTTCATTTTCTAACAAAGTAGGAATTGACGTTAAATTTTTTTTCATATTCTGTGTTTAAAGTACCGTTTGGTGTAATATTTCTTGTTCACATGGCAAAAATATATATATTTTTAATAAAGTAAGCACACAACAAATGAATTTCGAAATCCAAATATTTTGCTATAAAAAGATGTATCACTTGCTAAATTAGTAATTTTATCCAAATGGACTACTTATTGTTAAAGTACTTAAAAAAAGAAAACAAAATTGATAACGAGAAGAAAAGTGGTCGTTCGACAAAGCTGATTTGACGAGAGGAAAGGTTTACAGTAAAAAAAAAATAGCAAAGAATCTATGTTTGAATGCTGAAATTTTTTTTTACAATACTCAATAAGTAATTGCAGTGAATGATGTGTACAATCTCAAGAATGGCGGGCAAAGACATTTTGGAGTTTGTTGAAAGCTCAAAAAATATCGTTAATGCTGATTCCGACGATGAAAATGAAATGCAGCTCCTGTTCCCACATCATCCGAAATGAGGAACGTCATGAGCAGTTATTTAGACGCACATTCCAATCGTGAAATGCATATCAAAATGGACGATATCTAATGTGTTGACAATTAGATGCTAAAAAACATTGCAAGTACATTTGATAATGCAAATGAAACATGAGAAATATTTTGAACAGAAAAATGAATTTATTATAATGCAAATGAATAGCAACAATGTAAAAATGTTGCTCTCTGTATGTAATGAAGTGATCATTAATATATATATATGACTAGTAAATGCAAACAAATGGATGCATTAGCATGTAAAAGTCTATAATCCGTTCAGAACCATGATCACATTTGTGATCACGCGCTTCTTCATCCAAGACCCACGGTATCATATATGTGATTGAGCTTTCCCTGCTCGTAGGCCCATGATCACACTAGTGTGATGAGGGTTAGAGCGATTCCCCCCATTTTTACAAGCACTAGATGGCGGTTAACCCCCCCTTTTTTTTAATGATGTTTCATAAAACTTTGAACTTCAATATTGCTTTCGGTTCCATGTTTTTTAAAATTAGATCCGAGATATTTATGAATATAAACAATTGCACATGTTTTTTTGAGAGAATCGGACTTTTAGAGGTTTGTGATCTATTGCTCTATGGAGTTTTGTTTATATTTTGAATAACCTGGCTTAATTTTCTAATATTTTCAAAATCCATATTTTAATGTATGGGATTTTTGTCAAATTTTTTTGTAAGTGTATGTAATATTTTTTTAAATTAAAATGAAAACATTTTCTTTAAAATTCGCAATTGTTTTTTTAAATATAGCGAAAATTTTTCTGCTCCATGTTCAAATATTATCAATGATAGTAAATTGTAAGTTTTAGCGTATTTTTGATTGCATTTAAAACTTAATATGAATTTTTAAAGGAAATTAGACTTAGCAAGGAAATTCGACCGGTACTGTGCGTGCGTATCCTCTCCGAAAGTACGAGCCTGGGGAAGCGCTTCTTTCTCCTTCTGCTGGTCCTGAAGGGGTTAAGAGTAACAATAAATACACAATTATTGAGTCAGTTCTTTCTTCCTTAATGATTTTCTTATACTAATAATTTATTTAATTTTTCACATTATTGTAAGAAATTAAACAGTGATTTTAAAAAAAATAAAAGAATTTATGAATGTTTTGTTATAGGAAAAATGGCATTTTAAGTTAAAAAAAAATTAAATTAAATATATACCATTTACAGGATAAGAGTAATATGAAAGGAAAACATTTTATATTAAATAAATAAGAAACTTTAATTATAAACTACAATCAATAAATCACTAAAAGAAAAAAAAATACATTAAAGAAAATGTATTAATTGTGTGTACATGCTATTAATATATTTTAGTTTTTTGTAATACATTTTTTTCCTCCATAGCAAAGGATAATATTTGAATAAATTTTGAAGACACCTCTAATCATATTTTTCTTTTAATAGTTACAAATATCCTTTAATAGTCAAATAATCTTACATTAAAATTTATTACATTTTACTATCTAATAGCACACACACACACAAATACTTTTCAGCCTTACAGTTTAATACAGAGGTCACAACTTAATACAGACAAAATATTTGAACAAAACAAAATGCACCAATATAAATTAAATACATTTTATTATTTTGATTTCAATGATCACAATGGCATCAACACAAGATTAAAAGTCACAGAAGTTTTTTCTAACCAAGATAAAATAATGCTTTTATAATTTAATTATAAGTTAAAAAGTATTTAAATAAAAGCAACTAATAAGCACATCTTAAAATAAACTTTAAACATACAAAATTATACAATAAGAAAATTATGCACAATTTTATTCAATTTACTAAACTATTTTGGAATGTGAAAATTCAATAATTTATATATATATATACTTCCTTAGATAATAAAGTAGATATATTTTGATACTTTTATACAATATGATTAAGCAATTTTAAAATGTAAAACATTGATGAATATAAAAAAATATTCAATTTTTTTGCACTGATAAAGATTTTTTGAAAGACATGTATTAAAATCTACAGAATAAATATGGTAACAAAAACAAAATAGAATGAATGTTATCTCAAATATGCCTTATGAGTATTAATAGAATTTTATAACCAAAGTACAAATTCAAATTTTCCAAATAGCCATACAAGAGCCCAACTTGGTTAAATAGTGTTTAAATTCTATGATATTAAATTCCTTACAATCGCTCAGAAATAATAATAATAAATTATACTGATACTCATTACTATTTTCTACAGGATACATGTCCAAATTTTCCCAAACACAGAATTAACACACACAAACAATCCTTTTTAATAAAACATATACAACAAATTACAATTGATTTTTGTGATTCACAAAATCCTTTTATAAAATTAAAAGTAAATTTCAAAATAATAAAACAGTAAATTACTCATTACCTGCACTTTTAATGATTCTTTAAAAATTATTCTATTTCACAAGCAAATAAATGAAACATAAATTGTCAATCAAGTCACTTTTTGAAACATTTAATGGCTTATACATAAAATATATTTTAGCATCTCATATTAATATCCAAAGTTGATGCATTTCTTCAAATTAATTTTCAAAAATCTCATTAACCCTCTTGCTGCGCAACCCGTGATTTCCGCGGTTATACATTTTTCCTAACTGCAATCCATGCTGTTCCTGTTTATGCTTTCATTTATGTTTTTATGCTCATATTTTTATGATCTGATTTTATACTTTAAAATAGAAACTCTTTTACAATTTTTTTTTGTATATTTTATCTCTAAAATGTAGATTTGAAAAATGTAATAAAAAAAATACATAACTTTTGAACCTACTTTGCTAAAATAACTACGCAGTGAGAGGGATAATTACGCATTATTTTAGCACTTTTTTCAGATAAAAATTAGAATCCAAAGTATACCCAAAGGTTTTCTGATACTTTTATATATTAAAGTAAAATAAAAATGAAGCCAATTGATAAGTAAAATTAAAGCATAATTTTTTCATTTATAGAGAAATCAATCATCCTCATTCTCAAAAAAATTAAATGTGTATAATTTTTAAATAACAATGTTTGCAAATTAAATATAAATATCACAGATTCATACAGTTTTTATATAAAAAAAACAACTAAAAATTCACATACTTATAATTAACACAAATTCACTAGAATAATATATTATTGGCTTATAAATCTAATAACATTGCATTAAATAATTTTTAACTTTTACAAGGCACACCTTAAGAAATTTTCTTTAGCTTACATTTTTTTACATATGTACAAAATACGAACAGATTCCTTAATATGAAGGAACAAATTGTCCATTTTCATAGATGTAGAACTCGTATAAGATAGGAAATAAAATGCATTTCAATGCATAGGAGGTTCAATTTGAGAAGTATTTCCTTCCTTTATTTGCAAAAGTTTTTCATAACGATCCTGATCAAGTTGATCAAGAAATTGATCTCTCCTTTTGTTCATTTCATTTCTAAGTCTGAGAATTTCTGATTCAAAATTAGTATTATCAGAATTAGATTTATTACTTTCATATTGAGCAACAGCAGCTGCAATATCTAATTCTTCTTCTTCATGCAAAGTCTTTAAATTATGATTTTTATTTACTTCCTGAAATAAAAAATCAATATTTTAATAAAGCATGTTATATTTGCAAAGGTTAAAACACCATATTTAATTCTAGGATTTTTTTTACAACTCAAATATGATTTTTTGAAAGCATAACAATTTTTATGTAACCTAATCATGGTTGTTTCAATAAACCTTATCTTTGGAAAAGTAACATTTTTCATAAGATTATAATAAATACAAAATTTAAAATAAATTTTTTTGTAAAGGTTAATTTTGAACAATTTAATCATTTTAAAATGCACATACATGAAATTATAACTAATGTAGACAGATATCTAACACGACAAACAAAGAAATACTTGAGAAGTTTCAGACAATTTTGGTAAAAATCATAAGAGGATTATTATGATTACTTCTACTATTATTGAATTCACGTACAACAATTTATCTATAATTTGCAAGGTTAAAATAACTTAAAGAAGTTTAATTCTTGTATATATAAATACATAATATTCTATTCTTCACCTACCAAACAAATTGAAAAAACAAGTTTTGCTTAAAAAAGGTAAAGAAATGAATTTAACCGAAATTGATATTAAATACATTTTTAAATCTTTTATATTAAATACATTTTTAAATCTAAGTTATAAGTTTATATTTTATCTATAAAACTAATTAAGTTTTGGTAAAAGCTTTACATTGAAGTAGATAAAAAGAAACAATTTCAAACATAGTTCATTAAGACAAATATTTCTACTCTGACCAATATTAACTGCAATTAAAATCCATCGTACATTGACTATAGACAGCTGATTAATAAATACTATTATGAATTTCATGTAAATAATTTACATGTGGATGTGTAATACGTTAGCAGTACTCTATGTTGTATTTTTTTAATGTTAAAATTGTAATACTCACAAGCAAAGCCGTTTCTTACATTATAAAGACGATTCAATGAAAACTTGGCAATAGAGCCAAGTTGACATCATTTTTGGCGAGTTCGTGACCCTATGGATTCTTCTGGAAATTAGTGAAGAAATCTACTTTTTTTGTGACGCAAGCGGATTTTATTCAAAAGATCCACCAGGCCTATAAATAGGGAGTTGTTTGCTGAAACTGAGTTAATCTTGTTTTGACCATTGAAGAGTAGTGGAAATGAAATTTTCTTTAAATCAAAAACTGTGGGGGAAAAAAAACTGAGGACAACTCAACTGTGTAAGTTTTTAGATAAGTGTAATTGAATTTGCATATTCCATATCTGATAATTAGTGTGTAACATTACTACAATTTTTATATATGTATTTAAATATTTCAAAAATTTATAATTTTTCTTAATAGTTCTGACGTTACTTAGTTCAAACCAAAGTTTTTGAACTGTCACTTCTTGAAAATATGTCCAATACTTTTATTTCTAAAGAAATGGCTTTTCTTTTCTGGTACTTTGTAATTTTAAATATTTAAAATTTTTCACTAGTAATCCAAGGTAAAAATTGTAATAAAAACATCACAAATTTGTAAAAAAAGATTTATGTCAGTTCTGTTGTATGTCATTATATTAAGTAAGCTAATTCTAATTGTTCAGTGATCAAAACAATTAGTAATAAATTGTGTTCGATTTATTTAATCCAATAAAAATTTAAAGTCCTCTTTTCTTTGGAATGTATTATTTCACTATCACTTAAAGAATTACATATATATATACACACTATTGACCAATAAGTATTTGGACACCCATACAAATGAGGATATCTCTAGTCCTGACCTACATCATGCTTTCTGTACTTAGTCATGCAATAGTCTCATTAGTTACATGCAATATGCAACAAAATTCAGAACTGTTTGACTTTGAGGGAGGGTGTAACAGTCAGATGTCACAGAAAGGGCCGATTTTTAAGGGACATATCTATAATGAGTTCAATATTCCAAAATCGACAGGGGCTTTTGTGATTTAAATGGTGAGTGGTTATTGTCAGAACGAACTGTGACCTGGAAGATCCATGAAATTAAGAGATAGAGGCCAAGAGGTGTCGTCCAATGAAATTCGGAAAACCCGCACCAAACTGACGGTCTACATACACCAAGAGTTCTAACAAGCATCCGAGACTGTTGTTTTGATAAACACCCTCTGGTTCCAATAGTCATGCTGCTGCCCATAAGCCTTTGATTACCACATTGCACTGTTGAGGTGGTGCAAAGCACTTCGAAATCGGACCATAGATGAGTGGAAATTAGCTCTCTGGAGTGATGAATCTAGGTCCAATATCTGCCAGTCGGATGGCAGAGCCTGGGTTTGGAGTGTGCCCGGAGAACGTCTTTAGCCAGGATGCATTGTGCCTACAGTAAAGTTTGGCGGATATGGAATTATGGTCCAAGGATGTTCCTTGTAGTATAAAATGGGACTCTTGATCCCCATTCATGGTAAGCTCAACACCCACTCCTACTCCACTAATCTAGACAACAATGTGCTTCCTATGCTGTGGCAATTTTACAAGATGAATAATTGTTACTTCTCCAGGATAACAATGCCGCTTGTCAAGTTGCAAGGTCTACCATGGATTAGTATGATGTCAATGGGGTTAAAAGACTGGACTCGCCTTCCACGAGTCTAGATTTGAATCCTACAGGAAACCTGTGGGATGAATTGGATTGTTGAATTAAGGGGTGCAGCAACTGTCCAAAATAGGTGAAAAAAACTTGCATGCCTTCTTCAAGCAGAGTGGAAGAAAGAAGCAGAGTGGAAGAAAGTACCACAGTTTATCAACCAAACACTTGTGAAAAGCATGCTCCGGAGGGTTAAGGCTGCAATTGCCTTAGGTAGAGAGTTCTACCAACTATTGAATATGAATAAATTTCGTTTATTTCTTTTATAACAAGTGTTCAATTACTTTTGTAGATAGGGTATATAATACTCAAAACAGATACTTACTTTTAATTTTTCATAATTATGTTGAAACAAAAGGACAGCAAGGAATAGATGCCAAATCTTAAAATCAGGCCACAATACTTTCAAAAAAGATAAAACTGAGTAACTGCCCTGCCACAATAGAAAATCACTTAAGCGTATCTCTCCTGATGTTCTTACTATAATATCAGGAGCAGTACTTTTACAAGAATACAAACTTTGATCCAAAATCTTTTCAGAAATGTCACTATAAAAAAGAAATATTTAAATTTCTTAAAATATACAGTTAGATTCACATAAAAACATATATTTACATATATATATAAAAAAAAAACTATAAAATTCTTTAAAAGTGCAAGTTAATGTGTATTTTTTAAAAAAACAAGTAATATAAAATTTTTTTAAAGTCAATTCCTACTTAGGTCAATAAATATTTTATTTTAGTTACTTTTTATTAAATAATTACAATTAACACTAGGATTTACGGATGTGTTGGTTATATACCTATTTTTACTGAAGTAAGCCAATTTGACTCATACAAGAAAGTAGTTTTTTGAAAAGAAAATAATTCCAAATCAATTTAAATAATAGATTTATGATTAAAAAATCAATTGAAAACATTTTTTACGTATTAATTGGTCTTTGGTATCCTCTTTGAATATTGTATAAACCAGTCATGGTATAAGTAGTCAAATATAAAACAGCAATTTGTAGAATAAAAAATTTGATTAGTAGTATAATTTATAATCAAGCTTTTTACTCCATATAAATATTTTACATTAAAAAATCCTTTGTTTGATAATGAATCTACACAGAATTCAAACTATAAATAAAACACAGAAAGCCTACAATGTTGTAACTTTTAAACCATGATAAAAATTCAAATAACACACCTAATTCTATTTTGATTAATTTTACCAGAAGCATTTAAAATTTAGATTGATATAAGTCTATTTAAACTTTTTCCCAATGACTTTGAACTAAATATTTTCTCATAGAGAATTTAAAGGTTCTGATCACTGGCAAAGCCCTGTATCAAAACTTCTTTGGGGCCCTTTTTTTTAGAAAAGAAAGCCCTGTTAGTAGTACTGTAGTTAAGCCTGTTGAGGCCCCTGTAGCTTGGAGGCCCTATATCATCGATGTGGTGGTAGCTATGCCCCTGGTTCTGATCTAAGTAATAATTCAAAAGTAGATTTTTCCCTCCCTTCTGTTTCATAATAATAATGAAAAATCTTGGATTTATACAAGAAACATTTGAGTCTGACAAGATTAGTTATTAATTTGGAAGAATTGAAGATTCATTTATATTTTGCACAATTAAGAGGTCAATTCTGATATTGTATTAGAAGTTACCATACTTTTTGAGCCTTTCTAAAATTATTAAAAACTGATTATAACAACTAAAAATTTTATTTTTTTATGCATTTAATTATTTATTTTAAACATTCAAAAGTGTTTTTATATATGGGGGCCATGTATGAGATACATCATGGGCAAATGGCACATTTTTATAAAATTATATATATTTTATCTATAATTCTATAGATAAAATGTTGTGAACATGGTTTAAAATGTTTGCATCATATATATAATTTGTTACACATGTGATGAATTAAAAACAAATAATAATTAAAAAAATTTCATATAAACATCTGAAATACCGATTCAAAAAAAAATTTGAAAAACAACCCCTTTAAAATTTGGTAAACTTTTTTCTTTCAAAATTTATTGTTGTTCTGATTCTCTTAATAATGCATAAAACTTAGAAAAAGAAAAAGAAGTGATCTTGCTTTCTTTTTGTTAGTGAAAATTGTGTGAATCTTACATGGATGTTTAACATTAGTTCTTCATAAAAAAATACCTATTCCCACAATGCTAGAGAAGAAAAATATTACTTTTTAATGTAGTTCTCTAAAGCAGCGATTCTTAAACTTTCAATTGCCACTGCTTATGTACCAGGGTAACATTGTGGATTTTGAACATCCCTCCCTGACTTGCTATTCTTGATCAAAATACAAGTTCTAGTAGAGTTTCTTCATTGGGGACTATTTAGTAATCTAGTATAGTATGGCATACCTTTCAATTTTTCTACGAGACCTTTCAGAGTCTGTAAAAGAGGGAAATCTGAACATTACAAGAGAGACTCGACAGATCCCCGAGAAAGACACCAGGGGTCTGCAGACCACAGTTTAAGAACCGCTGCTCTAAAGGATATATATTTTTTATTATGCTTTAGAACATGATACACTTGAGCCAAAATATCATTAGAGCATAATTGACAAATGTTACTGAATACTTTACATTCTGTTTTCATAGTCCTGAATAATTTTTTTCTGTAAAAAATATACTGGTAAACTCCAATGCATTAAAACGTATTTTTGAAGATTTTATGTAAATACTTTTAAAATAAATATATTGTGAGTTTTTTAAAAAAAATAATGCAATATTTTTAAGGAGGATTTTTTTTAAATGGTATACCTAATATGAAAAATTAAAGCACTAACCCTTCAATAGCAGCATTTATTAGTATCTAATATTATAGAAAATATCTATTACAAGATAGGATTTGAAAACAGACATTTACTTACCATTCCTTTAAGTTGCCTTTAACAACTTCTTTTGCTATATCTTTCACAGCATTGGTAATTTCTTCGCGAGAAGTATAAGCCAAACATACATTTAAATATGTTCTAAAAAAAAATTACATCAAAATTCAACTTAAATAAAAGTTCAACCTAAATAAAAATTTAAATGAACATCAGAAAAACCTAATTAAAAAAAATTTCATTGTAAATTATTAAAGAAATTTATACAGATAACTTATTATTGTCCATAAACATGTCACAAATTGAAACACTGGCTTTAAACACTTAAAAAAAATTAAAAATGAATCTAACATAAAATATTTAATATTTCTATACATAAATAAATTCCTGATTTTAGAAAACTTATACAAACTTTGTATTGTTATATGTATGCAAAACTGCTTCAGCAACAAGCATTTGAAGATCAACAGGCAGCAGGGCAATATTTCCAAATATTCGAATACAAACTCCGTATTTTTCAAGCTTCTCTCTAATTTTAAATATAACATGAGATAAATATAAGAGTATTTGCTTAAAATGCAAGTTATAAAAAAAATGATAGATTTTCATTTTTTTGTTTGAAAAAAAAAATCTTTACAAATAATAATATACAAAACAAAAGCACACATTCTTATAAAAACTGGGCACAGATACACTTGGCATTTAAAGAATTTAAAGATAAAATTCATAAAAAATAAGCAAAATAATATTCTTAACTGTTATTTATTATGAAATTTTTTTAACCATTCAAATGTTATTGCAAGATAGGTTCTGATTGACTACCTTTATTATAACTTGGAAGTAATAATAAAATCAATTCAAATTCATTTTTAGCTATACATCAAAGATTCAATGAGGAGATAAATCATATTTCACTCTAGGTGTGTTCCACAGTTATTTATTTTGCAAGTTCTCGAGGTTTATTTCATACAAAATACTTTAATTGTTTATTTTTCAAAAATGGTATTGTGAAAAATGTTCAGCCGTAAAAAGAATTAATGAAAATGTTTTTTAAAAAGTTTGATTTTTAGAATCACATACTAATCATTCTGAAACTAAACATTTAAAGAATATGACTTCAAGCTTCATTAAAATTATTATGGTCCATTTAAGAGTGGCAGACATCAATATATATATAAAAAAAATTAGATTTGCAATAAAATTAGACTTCTCATAGAAAATGTGTTTTAAATTCATATAAATAATGTTCCTTTAAAAAAAAAAAAACTGAGCCTTTTTAAAATTTATTAAGATATACTTATTGGAAAATATAATCACAAATTAAACATTAAAAAGTTAAATATGAGAAATACCATTTAATGAAAAACACATTAACTGCAAATATGCATAGTTCATAAAACATTTAATTAATCAAGTTTTCACTAAATGTATACATAAAAATACATATGAGCTCATTTACAAACTAAAACCTTACAGCAGTTTAAGTATATAAAATTTTTAATTAACATTTTTTAAAATTTAGTTTTTATTAATCTAATTAGCCATAAATGAATTTACTTTTCATTCAACAATTCCCGGAATTTTTCCCTTGCTAAATTCATTAAACAATTAACTTCTTCCTTTGGCCTTTTAAAATTTTCTATGCTGAATGTATATACTGTAACTTCTGTGATTCCTAGATCTAGACACCATTCTAAAGTCTGTAAACAAAAATAAAAATTCATGAATTTTCCCTTATTTGGAATTAATTTTTAACACATTACATATAACCAAAATAGTCAAATAACATATCAGGTTTACACAAATGTCAACTAAGTTTTATGAATATAAAATTATTGCAACATTATATACAAATTACTTTTCCCATAAAAGTAGGATATCAAATAAGGAATAAAAAAATGATTCCTTTATCAAAATCATATATATATATGTATGTGCACGTTTTAAAAAAAATTCATACTTTGTCAGAAATATTTTAAAATATCTAAAAAAAACAACCCCCCTCAAGATTTATTTTATGATGAAACAATAATTTTAATGCCTTGCCATGTGAGCAAATCAATTCCATATAATAGCAATTACTAAAATTTCGACAAAATTTAACAATTAAATTTAAAAAAATTTAGACACGTTTCTCTGCAAAAAATTTAATGGAAACATCCATTGTTCTCTTAAGATTTCCATACTACTAATAGCAATTATAAATCATTGAGAGTACAAGAGGTTTTTGTTAAAGGAATTCTAACCATGAAGCTCCTGTTTCCTTTGTAAATCATCAACATATCATTCAGAATACTTACACAATAACTGAAGAATCTTTGAATTTTTTGTCCATTGATATAAACAAATAATTGATAAATATATTAACAGAGGGACAATTATTGAAAAACATGATATAAAAAAATAAAATTTCCTAAAACGAAAGTTCAAAATATTTTTTTTATATTTAAAAAGCCTCTACAGATATTTGGATTCAGTTTACAACATACTCAATGTCTATAATGAGGCACAGATGAAGAGCAAATTCCACAAAAGTTGTCAAAGTGTCCAGACATAGATACATTCCATGACCTGTTGAATGACAGTTTTTAGCTGAGTGACGGTTTCAGGAATATTTGTGTAAACTTTGTCTCTAATATTGCTCCACAAAATTAAGCCACAACAGTTGATATCAGGAGAATGTGGCAATACTGAAGCCTCTGGGTAACCTAAAGTCAGATTGTATTCTCCAAAGTGTTGTTCCAGTAATTCAAACACTATCAGTTGAAAGGGATCATTGTTTTACCCTGCATCAGCTACACTGTTTTGAAACCTAAGTTCCTCGGATAACACAGATAAAACCATTTTTTAAAGATTTGACATATCAGTAAGCCATCACAGTACCGTCAATGAATATCACACCGATTACTCTGCGATTTGACATTGTACACTAAATAGTTACTAACCTGCTGGGGTGGAAGACTTCCTGACTACAAAATGGGAATTTTCAGTGCCTTAAATGCAGCAATTATGAATATTGACATACAAAAAAAGAAAGCATGTTTTTTCGTCCAAACAAAACCATATTTACATTAAATTCTTGCTTGTCAATTGTATTGATTGGCGAAACACAAATGCCGTTCAAGGTCAATGACTGATGAGTTCCGACATTTGTAAGGAGAGAGCTGCAGGTCTAGAACAACAATTTGTTACAAAGTCTCCCAGTTCCTTCCTTCTCTTCACAAAAACTTTTTTTTAAATCTTCCCTTTGACACTTTCAACTGACTGGAAAGTGTACATGGATGGATCCAAAATCAGTTCGAAGGTTAATTTTGCACAGTATATTTTTTACTGGGACTTTCCCTGTAAAACCTATCCTTTAAAGATTCAGGATTTTAATTCTATCTTTCAGGCATTGTTTTTTGCTATAGGTCTTTCTGCTTGTTTGACAGTTTGTAATACCAAAATTCCCATTCCTGCTCTATTCTCTCAATAACCTTACAAATAAATTAAGTTATCTCAATTCCATTAAGTTTAAACTGCTTCAATACAGAAACTATTTCAATATATTCAGTTTATTGATTAAAGCTCATAACAATAACTTTTACAATGATTATACCGATTTATGAGATTAAAAAACACTCATGAGGGTTAAGTTTCTTTGATCCTTACTCCCTGCTCCTCTCCCTCTATTTTTTTAAAAAAAAATACAGTCTTAGACCTCCTTTTAGAATGACTGCAGTATGTGATTATGGGTCAAGTTCTCTTAAAAAAGCCTAAATATACTCCCCATCTCTAAATATTTAGTCCAATTTCTAACTAATTATGGCTTATTCCCTGTTTACTTGCACTGGTTCTAATTTTTTCCCTTCAAATTATATCCATAGCACTCTCTTTCCAGTATAAAAAATAGAGGAGATGAAAGAAAAGGGAAAAAATACACATCCTTCTCTTGTTTAATTTCCTGCAATTTTTTTGCTTTCATAATCTTTTTCTAGGTGATATCCACTAGCAGGACATTTGTATTCATTTCCCTAATTGTTTTCTTCCTCCCTTGTGCGGTTAAGTATACAAATATTTTTAGTTTTTTTGTTCGTTTCTCAGCACTTACTGGGGCTGCTTTTGTATGATATTTAAGTTTTACTGTGTTTTATACTTCTTATCCTTTCTAAAGAAATCGTTTGGGCTTAAATGAAAGACCATTTTGCATTTTTAATTTCCTCTTGCATTTCAGTCAACTTTCTTCTCGAAGGGTCAATCCCTTGAAACCCTTTGGGTGAGCTTGATCCTCTTGAGCAAAAAAGACCTATTGTAAAGCTTGTTTGATCAATGTTCTTAAGCCATTTTGTAATACAATTCATATTTTCTCCATATTTTTTGCTATTTTCTCATCTGCTCAATCACTATAACATTGCTAATGTGAGTGAGTGAAGATTAACGTGGTATTGTTCAGCTACATGAGGGCTTTTGGCGATGGACCTCGTCATTTTGAACCATGGTCAAGTGATGAGGACGCCGCCTGAGCTGGCACCCCCCTCTCCTAACTACCACACCAACGGGAGGACGTTTGAGCTCTTGACAGATTTAACGTGCATCGCTCCCCTACAAGGCGGGTCTTCAGTGGTACTGGGCTTAAACTCATGACACGCCAGCCATGATCCGATACCTTGACCACTTGGCTACCGCAACCACCTAACATTTCTAACACAGTCATCACTAACACTATAGCTCCCTCAATCTTCTCTATCACAGTTTTCATTGTAATAACACTTGAATCAGTTGTCTTCAGTTTGTACTCTGCATAAAAAAAAGGGGCAATTGAGCTGTATTCAGGCTATTATTGTCAGAATAGTAGGTTTTAACTATCGATATAAGCTAAAAAATGCTGCACTTCTACATCAATGAAAAATAAACTAGAGTGCCCATGCTCAAAAAAACCAACATGCTCTGCACATTTATCTACTTAGTTTTTATTAAATCTCCCCAATGGTTCAAGAGTTATCAAGCTTTTTTAAAAATATATATAGCTCTATAATTGTCACATGAGTAAAAATCATAAATTTTAAAAATATATCCAAATTGAAATAGTTTTGTTTACTAAACAAACTTCGTTTCTTTCTAAATTTCATTTAGTGTTATTTGATGTAACTCAGATAGCCAAAAATGAAATCTATATATAAAAAAAGTTTAAAATTCAAATTACAAGTTTAATTATACAATTTTTAAGCATATAACTTGCTTAATAAATAATGATGATCATATAGAATGAAATATATATATTCAGGTTTACCTCAGACAATTTATTAAAACCAAATGAATGTCCTTCAAGTTTCTCCATGCCCCTTTTAACAGCAAATCTCCTGTTACCATCCATAATAAAAGCAACATGCTTAGGAATTGGGCCGCTTCTCAAAACATTGATGCAAAATCTTTCTATCCATGTTCGCTTACTTTCATGAATCCAAGACATTTTTATTCTGCAAATAAAAATTCCAATAAAAACCACCGCAAATAAAAGGAAATATAATCACTTAAAAATAATATTCTTCAAGTAAACTGATATTTTGAAGTGTTTCAAAAGTATGTATTTTGTGTAACAATAGTTTTTCCTAAAGAAATGTATAAATAGTGATATGCATACTTCATACATAATTTTTATTCTAACATAATTTTTTAAGTGGTTTTATTTATTTAATATTCTTATTATTGTAACCATATAAACTTTAGATAGCATCTACTTCCAAAATCTAACAGATATAGAACAACACATAACAGATAAACCTAACAAATTTAGAATTCTTAATACTGATGTATTATTCTGTCGAACATTTTTGTCACACAAAAATTGTCACTAAATAGTGGATTTGTTTTCAATTACCTTTGAATACTTTTAGAAATTGTTGGAGAACAAAATGATCGAGAATTTTTCAATGTTAACGGATAAATACATAAGTAATGAATTTTTTCATATTGAAGCTAATTTAAAAATTTTTCTCAATGTTAACCACTTGATTCCACAATAAGATAATTTCATTAAAGCCTAATGTTATAGGACCACAATGTATAAATTATTGAAAAAAGTTAGGTATAGTCACAAAAAATATAATAAGTTTAAAAAACATTTCACTTAAAAATTATACAAATACCCAAATCCAGGTATTATAATATGATCTTTCTAGACTTAAATTTTTCTGTTTCAATTCCTATCTTTCCTTCTTTCTTTTCTGCACATTTTCTTTTAAAATATATTAATTTTTATAAATACTTTTCATTTTTTTAATTTACAATTTCAAATCTCTTACATTTAATTTTTCTTTAAAAAAGATGTACAATTTTTATAAATTTTATAATAATAATTTTCTCAAACAGACATTTTTCCATTTCCATAAATAGGAATAAGAGCTTCCTCTTAAATATGATAAGGGCAAAGGAGAACATAATTTCACAATTGAAATTAATGGAGAGGCTCCCCTTTTTTATTTAAATCTTTCTCAGAATCTCAAAGAAATTGCTAAAAGAATAATTTAATTAAAAAAAAGTAACTATAAATAAGTGTATAACAAAATATGGAAATTATTCAGATTTAGTAACTTCATTTTATTGTTAATGTAATTCGAATTCAATGTATTCCAAAAAACCGAGATGTATTACTAAAAATACCTGTTTTTGTAAAAGAAATTTAAGTATATAAAATTCTAGAAATATTTTCATTGTAACAATCTTTTCTTTTTTTGAAAGAGTAAATGACTTCAAACCTTTAACAAATTGTTTCTTCAAAGTTTTCTTTTCAGACTACTTTTACACAAGTTAGAATTAGGACATACTTTTTAACAGAATGCAATTTAACAGCAATATAATAGTATTTGTAAGATGTGAAAACTGTTTAAAGAAGACTATTTGTTTAACATTACAGTTAACATGTGTAAGATGCATATTTTGATAGGACCTTTAAGGAATTCACATAAATAATGAAAATGACAGGTGATATTAAATAATGAGAAATATTTTTTTGAAGATTTAATTCATTTAGAAAGTGTATTAACAAATATATATCGTTGGCCTAGTTATCAGAATGCGTAACTCCTTCAGGGGTGCTAATTTGATATAGAAGTGCTACATGCCAAGTTGTTTATGTTCGCCAAGATGGGTGATAACATTACAATATGGTTAAATTGATATTTTTATCATGTGGTAATGTTGTTGCTATGGGGATAACTGCGCGATTAAGGAATCGCACCAAACAGTGCTTCGTATGTAGCACTCCTATTCACAAATTTAGTTCCTTTGAGAAGTTAAGCATTCTGATAATTGGGCCGACAACAATATTACTAATGAGAATTTATAAAAACTTGAAAGTATGATGCAAAATAATTATTTCAATTCTTTTTAAAGAAGATTTTATTTCTCTCCTAACCAGAATTTGTAATGCCATGTTTTTGCGGTATGGGGTAGACCCCTGCTTAATTAATATGAATTTTTGCAAATTTATCAACTTAAATGTCTTCTTGATAGCTAGTACTACTACTAGTACTTTAAAAGAATTCAATTTATAACTAATGAAGTATAGTGTTAAAAGTTTAAAAAGCATGTTAATTAAATTAAAAGTTAATATATAAAATGACTGTTAAATAAAATAACCAAACAACACACAATCAATTTTAATGGGAGAGATGAATCTGGCACTACAATAACAAATTTTCAACATTTAGTATCAATCTTGTCAGGTTTAACCTTAAATCTCCTCTGTTAGTAGTGTCCAGTTTTACTAGGTAAAATAATTAAAAACTTCCACATGATATTCCATAATTCGGGACAAATAACAGGTTTGCCCTTTTAAAGCCAAAATTGCTGGCATCCGTTTCTAAACTTTAAAATCTTCATTGGTGCATATCACGATCAGTTCCTGTTGTCTCTCTCTCTCTCATGTGACATTTTTTTTCCAATATGACCACATAAATTCATTGCCTACTGTCGTATTACCATAGTCAAAGAATTCTCAAACCTGGTTTCAAAATCTGAATAAAAGGCAGTTAAATGTGGAACGTAGCTTAAAACATGCAGATAGATTGTCTGGGTTAATTTGAGAAACTTCTGGACCTCCAGTATTATACTTCTTTAGTTTAACTCTGGAAAAAAATGCTGAAATGGTTCCTGTTTTAAAAAAAATTATACTGTCACCTTGTATGGGCAAATTAACCTCATTAAATTTAGTAAATAAATCTGCTAAATAAGTAAAATTTGGTTTCCACTTGATTAAGTTTTCTTTTAAAGTCATGATCTAGTTTAATGAGTGCCAATATCACATAAACCCCCTCTTTTACACCTCATTGATCCCCAAATTATTTTTTTGCTGATGTGAACCACTTGGAGGTCGTCATAGACCCCCGAGGGTCTATATAGACCACTTTGGGAATCACTGCTTTAAACTGATAAAAAAAATTTCAAATTTTACCACTCATTTAGCTAATATTAAGTTCAAAATACAATCTGATTAAAGAAAAAAGTAAACTCAAATAAAGTTTTAAAAAAACCCCATCAATATGGTGACATTTCTTATGTTTCTTCCTGATTCTGGTTTTAAAGATATAAATGTATTCTCAGTTGTAAGCAACAAAAATTTATAGCAAAGTATATCAACAAGGTTAAATTTATTTTAAATCAAAAAGTGAGATTACAAATTATTTAAATTTATGGTTCCTAAACAGTTACTGCAATTTTGATCATTGTTAATCATGATATCAATCATAATGACGTAAGTGCCATAATTATTATGGCACTTACAAATTTACTACATTCATAATGTTACAGAAAGTTTTCTTTTTGTCAAACTCAATAAGACTCAAAACAATCACACTTCTGATAGAAAAAATATTTAATGCTGTTTTAAAATTAATAATTTTGAACAAGTTTATCTTTTTTACTCTGATGTAATAATAACTTTGAGGTATAACATTTAGTTCCAACATGTGTGCAAAAATGTAACTTCAAAGAGTTACATGCAAGACAAAATCAGGTAGTAGGATTAATACGAAACTGAAATGTAGTTTTCAAGTGAAGAATAAATTAAAAAGTTAATGGTTTTAACAAAAATATTTCCATCAATATTGTAAAAACAGGCATTAATACAGCAAAATATTCAGTAATAATTATATAAATAGTACATATTAATATATAAAATACAAATATACATGAAGAATAAAAATTATACCAAATAATCTATTTATTGCAAAATAATAATAATAATAATAATAAAAATTGGACAAGTTGAAGCATATTTGGTAGTGATATATTTGGCCAAGTAGTACTTTTAGGCATTTCCATGCAATTATATTTCTTTTTGTAGAAAGGGCGTAGCTACCATCGTATCAATGAAATGGGGCCTACAAAATGAGTAATATTTTGATACTCTCATATTAGATTTATTAGTGTGTGTGTAGGATCATTTTTTATTTATTTTCCTAAAAAAGGGCCCCTGAAGAATTTTGATAAAGGGCCCATTAAAGACTAGCTATGCCAGTGTTTTGCTGGTTCGCATATTTATGTTCAGCATAATGAGAATTACAAGATTTAAAATCAAGTGAGAATTTATAAAATTGAGTTACTTATACAATGAATTTATTAGTGAAATTAGAAATAAATGCACAAATGAGCTAGAGCTAATTCTTCACAATGACTGTGGAAATCAAGCAAAGAGAAAAACTAAGCCATTTTCTTGTACACATGGGGAAAACTACTTTGTCCAAAATTAGGAAAAATCAAAATGCCCACATTTTTCAAATACAGTGAAAATTGATTAGTACAAAAGGAAGGGGGGACTGATATATTTTTCATGTTAAATATTGAAAAAAAAATACTGATATATTTAAAAAACTGATATATTTAACATAAACCAATGAAACAAAAACATTCAGAAAAAAATTAAATTTAATATAGGAAAATTTCAAGTTTTTATAAAAACAAAACATTTATTGAGTTTTTGGAACATAATCTGATACTTTTCTTTGCATAGCTTTTTTAGCATCAAATTGCTCAATGCTATCCATTTTGTTATTCATTTCACCACTGGAATGAGCACTTTTCATGATGTTCCTCATTTCAAGTGACATGAGAACAAGAACTGCATTATTCATCTCAGAAATGTGTGAAATGATTTCAATCGAAAACATAAAGGGAAAAAAAAGGAAAGAGAACCACATATAAGAAAATATGATAAAAACATTAGATCTATACCATATTTTCTCCTATGGTATAGATCTATGCATATTTTTTATATCATATAATTTCTTTATTATATAGTTTATTATCAATAATTTGTTATTATCATAGTTGAATAGTTGTTGGGGCACATTATCTCAAAAGAGGTCTTAATCCCCTATCTTAAAAATTGTGAGTGAGCATTAGAGGATTATTTGCCATGTTTGGGGGTAGTGAGAAAAAAATGAAAAAGTTAAAATAACAATAAAGTAAAAATTAGAAATAAAATTTATATATTTATAGAAAATAAATTTATAAAAATTTATAGAAATTAAATAAATAAAAAATAAAAGAGATAAGATGAATAAAAATTGCTGGAGCTATTGTTGTTTGCGCTGTAAAAGTGATAAGCTGTCGACTGACGCAGCCTCTGTACAGAGGTGAACGAGCAGCCGATAAATCATTGAATGAAAGTTAAAGTGGCTAGGCAACCGGGGGGACCCGGCACCTCGCCTGTCGGCTAGTTGCCCTCTGACTGAGCGCCGGAGAGCGGCTTGTGTTATCATCATATGATTACATTGAATTTAATATTTGTGGATATGATCAAATTTATTATTTTTGAAAAATATTAATAACAATTTTTTTTAATTTGAAAAAGAAATTAAAAATACTTCAAACTAAAATTTAAACAAACAAACAATAAGGAAGAGTTTTCTGAATAAATCACAATTATATTTCTTGCACTCAATATTCGTTTATATTTTCATGGTTTTTATTTAAAAAAGAATACAACAGTTTAATGTTAATACAAGCAATTATGATACTTTCATCCTTAACTAAATATAAGCTGACCATTGCAATTACAGAAATCCCGATTAAGCTCATATGTTACCAAAAAAAGACATAACAGGATATAAAAAGAGTATGTAGATAAAAAAAATTGCAATTGAACCCAATTCTATCAAATTCTTACTGCAGAGTTTCTGTATATATACTGTAAAATCCAGCGTATAACATGAACTTTTAACACAAAAAACAAGATCGAAATTTATGGGTGCGCGTTGTATGCCGGGTATAAGAATGAGAGTGTTAAAAGTAAAAAATGTATTAGAATAGAAAACAAATTTAGGTTTCTACATGGATCGAAATACTATTTATTTAAAAGGAATGACATTCCTTATGTACTTCAAGGGTTGTAGTTCTAGAAGTATAATAATTTTCCTAAAGTTTGGAATAATACCTTGAACAAATAACTTCAAAACATAAGAGTATTGTGTATGTACATTTCAGATTTCTTCGTGAAAAAGGGAGTGTACGTTATACGGCAAATATACCTAAAAATTAAATATTGCAGCTTGAAAGTATAGGCGCGTATTATACGCCGGATTCTATTATACTTAATGCACCACCAAATTCATTAACACTGGATTTAGTAATGAGAAAATTTATTTCAAATTTTAGGCAATTTAATCATTTACTAGACATGTTGTTCAGATAATGCAGGGGTGGAAAACTTGTTTGGACCCACGGACCACATTGTGAGAGCAGAGGATACCAGAGGGTTGCAACTTTGTAAAAAATGATTGCATTTATTATAAAAAAATAAATATACATTAAATAAAAGTGACAATTTTATTCAATTAATTTATTGCGCTAATTGCATATTATCTATAGCTGCAAGCACATTTAATTTTAGGATAAGTTTAATGAGAGATATGTATCCTATCATACTTTACTAAATTGATTTTTTTTTACGTCAGGAGTGAGATTGCTTGTTTCAATTCTCATCACAGACAGCAAGTTTATGTCATCTTGTTGTACTTGTATCTATATTTATGCTTCTTAATCTTCTTGGGAGAAAAGTTTCACTCGCAGATTTATTTATGTTAACAAAATATAAAAAAAATTCTACAGCAAATTTTTCATACATGGAAATTTTTCAGCAAACTACGATTCATAAGAGTCAATGTCATAACCTTAAACATTTCCTTCACACTGCGATCTGACTGCAAGTGAATAAGCTCGAGCTCTAGCTCTGCAGGTGCTGTGAGCAAGTGAATATTAATGTGTTACTATTAAGCTACTCAAGGGCTTTTGTCGACGGACCTCATAATTTCAAACCATGGTCAGGTGAAGTGGACGACACCTGAGCTGGCACCCCTTCTCCTAACTTCCCCACCACACCAACAGGACATTTGAGCATCGATAAGATTTAATGTGCATCCAGAGATGTCTTTAGACTTCGTGAGGCCCTGGGCCTCTATTCAAAAATAGGTCCCTGGCACCTACATAAATGTAGTTCCCATCTATGATCCTTAAAAGTAGACAACACATAGCATAAATTGTCAAATATTAGTGCAAAAAATAACCCAAAACAAATAAATGTGCATAACTTATAATCGCACAAACTGGGTCAACCAACTATTGCCTTTTGACTGAATGAGTAATGATGGTGTATGGCTGTATATGACGACAGTCATCATGTGTAACTAGTTGACATATTGTTCAATGTTCCCAGTTTTTCGGAGAATAAAACCTAAAATAACATCTAACTTTTGAAATTATTTGAATTATGATTTTATCAATACTGAGTCGAGGCCTCGGGCCCATGCCTTAAGACCGCTCTGCGAGCATCGCCCCCCCCCTACACGGTGGGTCTTTAACAGTACTAGGCTCAAACTCATGACATGCTGGCCATGAAGTTCAGTACTTTGCTACCACGGCAACTCCATAGGTGCTGTATCAATGGAATAATACAGAAAACTGAATCTAGGCTCCATTTTTCTACAATCTTCTTATGATCTCTCGTACTTCAAATTCTAGAGATGGTCTCTAAGAAGAAACACTTTTAGTTACTTTGTTTTCAGAATCACACACATGAAAAATACAAATCTGATTTTGCACGGGAAAGAAATCTTCTTTGAGAATGGATTTTCTGGGTTTCTCTGCGAGCTGCAAAAAAAACTCTCTGTAGACTGCTAAGACAATGTATACAAAACCCACTTCATACAGAATGAAAATAAAAAAAAAATGGTGCTTATGTAAAGAAACTATTGGCCAATTTTGCCAAATGCTGTGATACACAACCAATAGTGGAAACTATTTCCTGTGCCTATTATAAATTAATAATAACGCTGACACCATTTGGTAACATTTTTTGATTTTGCAATATTGGTTGATGATATCATACACACAAGAACCAAAAATACCTAATTATAAACTTTAAATTACTAAGATTTGGGACTCAATCCAAACATCTCAAAAGAAAATTTCAGGGGTAATACAATTTTCAAGTCAAATTTTAAATAGTCACACACATACACAGCTTAATCCTTTAAAAAAATATTCAACTTGAGAAAAAGTATTAAATTTTTTTAGATTTATAAAGCAAAGCAATCAAATACACATACAGTGAATACATTTTATTAAAAAAAATATATTTACATATAAAAATACATATTTTTAAAAAAAATTCATTGTATTATATTTTAGAATTACAGTTACATTTGAAAGTAACAGAAAGATGCTGCTTCAAGAGAAACTTGTATATTATTGTAAAAACACAATATTAGCTTTGATAACAAGCTGAAATGATTTTCAGTATTTTGGACTTCAGATTTTACCAACAAATCATACAAAATAGTTAGCACTAACAAATATATAGACTTCTTACCCATATTATGTCCCAAACAAAAAATCAACCTATTTAGTCATAATCTTTTAAAAAATTTCAGAAGAAAAATTTTAATACTTGATGAAAAGGTAATTACACAAATGTTACAATATTATTTTAACCCTATCTAAGGCCTTGGTAAGTATACTTACCACCAATTGCATTAATTTTTAAATGTCCACAGTAAGCTACTTGATTATATTTCATTTGTGTGCTGTCCTCCATTAATAATTTCAGAAAATTATAAACTTTTACACACTTGTTAACTAACCCCCTCCCCCACATAGTAACAGGATTAAAAACTTCCTCATTGATCTGGCAATTTCATAAAAAATAATATTGTAATTTTTCATCTATGAATAAAAAAAAGCTTTATATAACATACAATTCTTTTTCCAGTTTGTAGTATTTAGAAAAAATATATTATAAATATAAAACAAAAAAGAAATAAAAAGCATTAATTTCCTACTTTTTAATAGGCCCCCAATGGGCAGTGGTAAATATATACTACCAAAAAGGTGGTGTTAAAAATCAAATTAATTTTATTTAGTAAAAGCTAAATGAGAGTTTCTCTTCTTAAAATCATTCTCGCAATTCCACAACTATTTTAATATACCTTTACTGGAAATAAATGGCCTGTTAAAAATTAAGTCATCGCAAATGAAGAGAACAAAAATGATTGATTTGGCTCTTAGTTCTAGTTTTAGCACAAAATGTGTTAAAACTAGAACTAAAAAAGTGCCTGTTACAGCATTCACAAGACATTTAACAGAAAAAAAGTAGAAAATTCAGCAATTTAATGTACACATAATTCCAATAATATTTCCAAGCTTTACTGAAATTTTATAAATGACACTAAAAAAAAAACATTAAGCAAACATTTTTTTTTCTTTGATGAAAAATGAACTCGTAAATTTGAATGCATTTTTTCTTTTCTAATTCTAATCCATAATAGATAATATTTAAAGCATTAATTATAATTCCCTTCATATCTGGGTTTTTTTTCTTGAAATAGTTCTATTTTGAAGAGTCTCGGAACAACTATGTTTACATAGTGATGGTTTGGCAACAGTTTCTTGTTACCAAAAAATTGCCTTTGCTAACTGTGACTACCTGTTCTATACTTTAACCATATTAGCATAATTCTACTGTGATACTTTTATCACATTCTCCCCCTCTTAGAATACAACAATTCGGTTAAAGTGTAGTATGGGGGCACTTGGTGCAGTCCTTTTTTTGGTGGCTAAAAGCTGTCGCCAAGGTACTTTATTTGGAATTATTTATTTCAGAATGAATTTGTTATATCACCATGACATTTTGATAAAATTCGCCAAATCCAAAGAAAAATCGCTAAATCCAAAGTGGCTCTCCTATACTACACTTGACCCCAACAATTCTTTGAAAAATATGTTATTTTAATCGCATTACATAATATTGCACATTAAAAATGACTCATGTCTCCTTTTTTTTTCAAAGATAATTTAAGCTTTTGAAAACATAGATACAAGATTCTCATACTACAACAGAATTAAATATCAAAATAAATAAAAATAAAGAATTTGACAAATGAAACAAAAAATAATCTAAATCAAGATAATGATCTCATTTAAAACAGATTTATCACTAATTAGCATAAATACAGCAATGTACATAATATAAAAGATACTTTTTAACATTTCTTATCAAATTTTAAATGAAGACATGAATGAATTTTCAACATTACTTTGCAATTATAATAAATGAAATATTACATTTGGTTAATTATATATTTAAATATTTTATTTGAATACCACAATTTAAATTTTCTTATTCATACCATTATACATTTGCACTGGTGATTACTGTACAACAACATTTGTTTATTTTTAAAAACTTTTCCCAGTAAAAACTCAACTCACATACAGTTGGATGAAATTGCAGAAATTAATAAAGAAACAGCATTTAATCAAAAGGTGAAATTTTCTGATCAAATACAGATTACATTAATATTCCCGAAAATAAATTGAATTTCAACCCTCTACAGTTTTATAAATTTAAACTTTTCTGTATTTTAACCACTGATTGCTGGTGAACCGAAATTTCTTCAATTCATTCAGATTTTTAATTTTTCGAAAATTATCATGTTATTATTTTGTTAAAAACAATGTACAATTTCATTCAAGAATTAAAAAAACGCAAACAAAGAAAAATAATTAACCCATTATCTTGCTAATTTTATCGCGCGTGTGGGTAAAATCTCAATTTAATTTATAACAAATTAAATCTTTCTTTCTCAACAGAACAAAAACATTTCTTACCAGGTACCATTTACACCTTTAATGACAATGCGTACATATAATTTTAAAAACATAGAAATATACTGAAATTTTAAAATATTTGAATTTAAACGAAGATTCTGGTTACTGAATCCATTTGACGTATTTTGTTACAAATTTCATTACTAAACGATATTTTGATTTGATCGAGTATTCTGAAAATACGCACCTTTATTTCACTTTACTGTTGAAACAAATAATACATGGTTTTCAATTTCATACTCATTAAAATTTAAAAATAATTATAACAAGGAAAATTTTCTAAAAAATGTCTAGACTTTTACATAACCGGCAATATTTTTTCCGGTGATTGTAAGATATTAATTTTTATCTAAATACACGTTATCAAAAGTTGTCAAACGAGATCTTAAAATGGATTTGAGTAAGGAAATTTCGAAACAATAGTGCAAATCATTTCATATTCCATGCGTTAAAACTTTTTTACCACAAGCTCAAAATACATAACACATTTCAAGAATTCATAATGATTCTCATTTTATTAATAAAAGATATAAATGTGTTAGAAATGATGATGAAATAATTGTCTTTGGAAAACTTTACGATTTAAAAAATAAATCTGAAATTGAAATAAAATATACAATTATAAAGTAACTCATAATTACAGTTTGAAAACCCTCCTTTTGTAGCTGGGTTTTGGTATTAAACTGCAAAATCCTCTTTACCTTAAAAATGAAAATTCTTGCACTTACCAAAAATTCCCTTTTTCCGCCTTTCTATTTCGCCAAACCTAACAGCGTTGGCGCATGCGCGGTGAACTTGTTCGTCACTCGGCGAGTACGCTGGAGATCTGGTGTGTGAACACAGATTTAGAAATTGGTTATCTATTAGCAATTATATTTGTTTATTGTCCCTGTTGTGTTTATTACTATTACGAGTCTTGTATTTGTGAATTTAATGGAAGAAATAGCTCGAAGCGATGTCAATTTTCGTTATTTCTCTTGACACAAAGACGTAAGATTCAATGTCGTTAGAGGATAGTGGTGTGTGTAAATCTCATGTTTATAATTCATTTTACAGAGAACGATTGATGGTGCTATATTACTTTATTATTTCATTTGTGAACTCAAATATTTAGTATGTCGGAAGATAGTGAAAAGAAGAAGAATATATCTACTTTAGAATCAGGTAAGTGACGGCACTATTTTGTGAAGCCTAATTCTTGTATCGAAGAGTTTGTAAGAAATGCATTAGTGTAATAAATGGTATTTTATTTTCAGAACTCTATCTATTGATTGCTAAACATCTTAGTACTGGGCCATGTAAGCAAAGTGCAGAGGTAAGTAGACATTTTGCTTATGATTGTATATGTCTTGAAACTGAAAGAATGTTTGTTAAATTGTGTTTTTGCTTGCAGTTGCTGAGGAAAGAAATCCAGGAACATGATGTAAGTTTTCAAGAGTTTGATCATTTAATATTACCTCGTGTGCCACCACGTGGTTTCTAGTTTTGACAGTTGATGTTTGTTTACGTTAAAAAGAGTGATTTATATAATATAAGGTCTTATTTAAAAAAAAATTTTTTTTTAACAGTTGTTGCCCAAACGTACAGATTGGCTTGGAAATGAACATAGTAGGACTTTTAGCGAGTTGGTAAGTGAAAAAAATAAATTTTTATTAAAACTTATTATTTGGGTAAAATAAAATTTTTTTTGTTTCTAAATGCTTTTTTATGTTTCTATTTGATAAAATATCAAGTTTTGATAGTTTTTTTAATGATTATTATCATTGAAACTGTATACAAATGATATATTTTATATTCATGAAGCTTTCAAAACAGTTTTTGATGAAATCCGTAAAGAGAGGGTTTGGGAGAGGTGGGAGAACCTATCCTTCCCCTCCTCCTCGTGACGTAACGATGCTGGTTTCTTCATCCAATGAAATCCACTGGTCGCGTATTTTCCAAACGTGCTTCTGACGTCACAGTCCCAGAATTCTAATCGTACTTCACCGAAACTGCTATGGCGGCGTTATTTCCGTCTTGTTTTATAAGATGCTTATTTTCTTTCGGGGATTTTCACTTTCAGTTGTCAGATGAATTTAAAGAATTGAATGTTGGGGGTGTTAGAGGGAAATAAATGACAAAGAAACACTTTTTATAACGCTTGATTCCTTGAATGAAATAAAAATTTACCGAACTACTAAACAATTAAAACATTCTACACTTTAACCAAAACTTATAGGATTAATTCACAGAATTATTGATTTTAATTGTAAAATGATTAAATGTATTGTATGAAAGTAAACATGTAATTCTGAGTTAAAATGCTTGGTTTGTCTCAAAATAATTTAAAGCAGACATTGTTTATCTGATCATCCATATAAGGGAGTATATGCTTGCAACATAAATAATTGTGAATGAAAAATAGAATTTTATATGCGGATTGAAAAAATTACATGAAAACATTTTCAATAATCAGGGAGAGTGAATAGTTTTTTGCTCAAATATTTAGAAGATTATGTATATTGTTAGAACAACCACATTTTGCTTCACTGCTGTTTTGAAAATAAATTTATTAGTGAAGCTATTAGTTGTCTGTCTAAAGTTATGCAATATTTTTAAAGTGTTCTTTTGAACCTGAAATATATTCTGTAAAATAATGTAGCAATTGGAACAAGTTTGTGTATTCATGAAATTTTTTTTTTACAAGTGAAAAGAACAAATGTTTTTCATGAAGTTTTCAGGAAAATCTATTTTGTGCTTTGTTTAAAGAGATAAAAAACTGTCAGTTCTTCAAATAGGTTTAAAATCGTTTTATTTTGTTGTGTGCAGTAGAGCTGAATATTTTAATGTTTGTTATTGTGTATAAGATTTCCGATAAATCAACACACACATAAGTGATACATTGGCAACATTATATATCCAAGTTCAAATTTATCTCATTAAATTGAAATTGTACATAAATGGCAACAAAAGGTTGTATATAGTTGGCAATATTAATGATTTGTGAATGAGCTAATTTGATCCTTGAAATATTTTTTAAGGATAAAGAAAACAGATTGTTTTGTAGCTAACTATAATGTGGCCTATTAGTATGTTTTAGAAATTAGATTTCTGTCTTTGGGCTTAAATTGGGGGCTGCGGTAGCCCAGTGGTTAAGGTATCCAACCATGGCAGGCATGTCATGAGTTCGATCCCAGTACCACTAAAGACCCGCCGTGTAGGGCAGCGATGCACGTTAAATCTGTCGAGAGCTGAAACGTCCTCCCGTTGGTGTGGTGTGGTAGTTAGGAGAGGGGGGTGCCAGCTCAGGTGTCGTCCACGTCACTTGACCATGGTTCAAAATTACGTGGTCCGTCGCCAAAAGCCCTCGTGTAGCTGAACAGTGCGACGTTAATATTAACTCACTCACTCACTTGGGCTTAAATTTTTGAAATGTGAAGGATGTGGAACAAAATTTGTCCATTAATTTTAAATTTAAAAAAAATTAATTTTAGGATTTTTTATCAGTTAATAAAAATTGCATTTATGAAAGTAATTTGTATGGTCTTGATTTTTTGGTTCTTAAGTATTAGTGTCATTGCAGCAAAATAAATGCCATGGGAATCATGCCATGATATAAAAATAATAAGATTCGTATGTGTTTTGTTTAAAATAAAATCCGATCAGCCAGATTTTGGTGGAAAATGGCACAAATTTGGATGCAGTGGTGTTAATACACAAGTACTAATTTTTTTTAAATCTGATGTAATGATAATGACTATAAAGATTATTTTATATCAGCTTCAGTCCTTTATATTGCATGACACATTCAATTAAAATGCCAATTCATTATTAAAGACTGCTCATTTTTTAAATTCAGTAGAAAACTTTTAAAAATTTGCATGTTGTGATTTAAAAAAAAAAACACAATTTTTACAAAAATGTACTTTCAATTTTTGTACACATTTACAGAGAATAAAAACTGATTATTAAAAAATAAACATGAATTAAATGTATAAATTCAACATAACTCATGAAATACATGAGTTGGTACTTTTCTATTTTGCCAGTGCAGGCGATAAAGTTGCCAAAAGGATACAACCAACGCCAAACAGAATTTCTCATTGATAACTTTTTACTGGGACATTTTCAAAATGAGTCGCTAATTTTTTTTAGAAGTAACACCTTTTTCTTAAATATATCAAAAATGAATAAAAAACCAATAAAAACTTGCTCTTTATTGAGAGCAGTTGTTGTGTAAGCTGAGTGTTGTCACCAGTAAAGTCTGCTTGGCTAATTTTGTGCCGGCAAAATAGAAAACTACCCATTAGTTTAATTATGAACTCTTAATGTTAATATACTTATTAATGAAGGATCAGAAAAAATTTTTTACATTCGTTTTGCTCAAAAAACTTTTAATAAAATAGTTTTAATTTTAAGTAATTCTCCTAGTTTTTTAGGCACTTGTTTGCTATAGAACCCCTAGAGAAAATTATATCATTTGGGAGATTATACTGTGTTTGCATTAAATTAAATCGATTTTTTTATTCTATGTTTATTAGAAATTGCTAAATGAGAAAAACAAACTTTCTTGTATCTTTAACAGCTGTAATTTCCATTTAAATGATGTTAAAGAGGGAAATTTATATTACTACAATGTTTGATAATAACCATCACATATTCATTTTTAAAAAATGAGGTGATATTTCACTTTATTGTTAATAACTGTCATCAAGTCAATTTAATGTATAGAAAACATAATATTTTAAAGTAAGTTACATACAGTGCGGACCATTCAAAATGCAATACCGTGAAGGAAAAACCCAATATGTGTTTAATTTGCACCTTGTCTAGAGCTTGATAATAATGCAGATGCTAGTGGCTTCTTATGTTTTTTAACTTGAGGCTTCAATATTTCTCATAGAAAAATGTGGAAATCAGTTGATTGTGTTTCTGAATTTGACAAATAAGACTCTTGTTTTAATTTTATCAACATTTTTCTGTGCAAAGAATACTAATGCTGTAATAGTAAAACAAACTGTTCAGCTATTTTTTACTTAAAAAATGATACCTAGAGCTTGAATGTAAATGAATGTTTTTAAAATTTAATACTATAATTTTTTAACTTAAGCAACAGTTTTTTTCAAAAATGTGTAATAAGCAAATATAATGGATAGAATATGCATTTATATAATATATTCTGATCTGATATACTTATAAAGTAAAATTTATATCCCTGATCGAATGAATGGATTATGAAGAATATCAGTAAATTTCATTTCTTTATTGAAATAGAAAAATTGAATTGTTAATTATATGTATTTAAAATATTATAAAAATCTTGAGCAAGCAAAAACAAATTTTGCAATAAATTGAAAAGGGCAATTTATGAGTCAAATTGAATTCATGAATTTTTCAAATATTTTTTTTATGAAGATCTTTTTGTATTATTAAGTAAGTTGTAACCTAATAAAATACAAATAATATATAAAAAAAATTAAGTCAATTCCTACTTAGGTCAACAAAAAAAAAGTTTTATTTTAGTTACTTTTTATTAAATAATTAGAGTTAATATAAATATGGTACATACATATGACAGAATCACACTATTAAGTTTCAAAATAGAAAGTGATTTCCCTTGCAATTTTGCATTTTCCTTTCTATATGGAATGTTGGACTATTATTTTTTGTTTATTACTATTTCGTTAATTAAATTTAATTCTAATAAAATACTATAGTAAAAAGAAATTCAGAAATTAGGCCATTCCAGGTGGGATTTGAAACCAAGCTTTGTGCTTCAGGGACACAACAAATGAATTTCGTTTTTATATACGGTGTTGGATTATTATTTTCATTTGTTACTATTTATTCATTAATTAAATATAATTAATGAATTTATATTTGAAAAAAAATTGTATTAATATCAAGTGTCATTCACTACAAGTTTAAAAGAATGTATTTGAACTTGATTGGATGAATAAAAAGTATTTTATTAACAATTAGAAATTTGAACTATGTATAGGAAAAGTGTGAACTAATAGTAGCAATTGAATAAAAGTTCTCTTTTGAGGGTTTGCATACACAGGATTTGTTTAAACATTGATTTTAAACTCATTTAATTTTACTTTTTCTCATTATAAATGAATTTCTATTGTATTTTTTGGTTTTTAAATATTTTTCTGCCTTGAATAATTTTGTTAAGTGTTTGAAAGTTTATTTGTTTTCATTGTGTGTAAAGTTTTAGAAAGGGCTGGTTAAGAAGGTTATGGATGTGTGTGAGGAAATTTCAGTGCCCAGTAAAGCAGTGTCTTTAACAGACATTGTTTTTCAAAATTTAGGTGGGAAGGGGAGGGGTGAAACTTTAAAAAGTTTATAAGAACCTTTTATTCCTACAAATATTTTTACTTCACATAAGTAAATCATAGATTGATACCAAAACTTGAACATTTTAATTATTTATATCATTGTTAGTAAAAATATTGTTTTTATTCTATTTCTTTCCAGGACCATATGTTTTCTCAAATAACTAATGACCACCTATTAAAGATATGCTCTCGAATTGGTCCAATTCTAGACAAAGAAATTCCACCAACTGTTCCTGGATTAAGTTCATTGCTAGGAGTGGGAAGACAGTCCCTTCTGAGAGAAAAAGAAGGTACGCAACTCTATATGTTTTCTTCACAATATAGTAAGCTTTTCTTAAAGTTTATTATATTGCAATTGAATATAATTTGCTATTTAGTAGTTGAATTATATTAAACTAGCTGAAGCAACTGATTTCCACATGAATAAAAAATGTTATTCTCATTAAAAAAGCTGAATTGTAAGAAGAGTAAAACTGGTACAAAACAATGTATAAAAAAATGTAAAATAATTTTTTTATGTGTGCACTTATTATTTATCTATAACATCCCTTAAGCCTTAGCAAGGTCCCTTGATCGTTACTTTTCGCTAACCCTCTTTCGTAGAAGATTTCTATTCTGTAAAAGATATGTGCCTATAAAATTCCCAATATGTAGGTCTAATAGTTCAAAAACGGGAATATTCATCTATAACATCTCTTACGTGCTCACAACGCCCCATGGGGGTCGATTTGTGTAAAAATGGGAACCTTCTTCATGGACAGGGATAGAGGGCTACCACATCATATAACTCCCTTGATCGTACATAGACTCGTTTCAGTGTTTTAGCAGCACACCCCATGTTGTACACTTTCTTTTATAATATATATTGCATTAAAATTATATATTAAATTGTTAATTATTATTTAGTAGTATTTAAAAAGCAGTTGTAGAATTTTTATGGTTTAAAGTATAAATTTTATTAGTTTTGTTGTATATATTCCATATCTTTAAATCATTTTTTTAGCATTTTTATTAACAATTGTTTTGCAATATCTTAAGATTTATTCTAATGTTAAAAAATTAATGTAAGGAAAGATGATACTTATATATTATACTATTGACTAATTTTTCAAATAAAAACATGCTGTTAAGTGCTGTGAGATGCTGCCAATTGTTAAAAATCTTACCTAAGCTATCTCAAAACTTTAATAACGATAACAGCATTTGGTGACATCTTCTGACTATGCAATATCTTTTCATTTGGGGAAAATTGGTTGGCAGTATGATGTGTCAGTACTGAAAAGACTGTACAGTACAGTTCTAAAACACATAGTATTCTTTTAAAAATTTTATCCAATTGAGAATTAAACTTGAATAAAAAGATTTATTAAAGACTTTTTTGCTTATATGGGGGTGGGGGGTGGCGGGAATTATATAAATATATTTTTTATATGTATTGATTGTTTAAAATACATAAAAGTAGCTGTGCAATTGCTGTGTCTTTATCCTTAAAGTATTGGTACTTTAAATAAAGAATAAACAATATAGTACAGAATCAATTTATGAGAATGAATAATTATTAAAGTAAACTATTGTTATATTTATGGAAAAAAATGGAACTTTTTAAATGAAATTGAAATTTTAAGAATATCATAATTTATATATTTTATGTAACAAAAATTTGAGTATTAACATCAAGTTTAGTTAACAGAGATCTGTTGTACTATGTCTAGATATTTTATTATATTTTCTTAGTAACTTTTGGTACCTTCGTATTATGCTGCCGATTAATTTCACTAAATTAAAAGATTTTGCAAATTAAACATTGCCAATGCCATATTTTGCAATGTCTTTTGATTTGACGAAATTGGTTTCATGGTATACTTTTAAATACCCAACTTTAAATTCCAAAGAAAAATATTATTTGCATAATTTCTTTCTCTTGCATCAATTGATTTTTCTTCTGATAATTGAATATTTCTTTCATATCGTTGAATATGATAGAACAACACTTGATGCGTTTTTTAATTTTGTAATTATTTTCTTGATCTTTTAACTTGATATCTTATTTTTGAAGAATTGCGACTAAAAAGTAATAAATAACTAGTGAAACGAGATACTATGTAGTTTTTATAAGGTTTACATATTGTTACAATAATGAATTTCATGTATAGATTTTCTTAAGACTTTCAATGGAAGAGTGTCCTATTGTTAATTGGTTTATCTTTTTTTTCTTTTTTAAGTTGATTTTAAAGAGAAAAATTCATTCTTTTTGTATATCACTTATGAAGAATGTTTTCATTTTGTAGAATGTTCGAAGCCAAGATGTCTAATGTCCAATTTAATAGCAAGAAAAAATGGAATGCCATTGCTCCCATCACAAGCAGCTCAATCCACTTACCCACCTAATATTGGTAAGGATTGCACATGTGTATTATTCCTGTAAAATTTATTGTGTAAAAGAAGCTTATTTTTTATATTTCGTAATATTTACTATTTAGAAATATACAGAAATCATTAATTGTTTTAAAATTGGTTTGATAACATAATAATTTTTTAAGCAAATTTGTTTACTGTATATATACCTTCTTATACTGTACCTTCTTAACATTCTAAATTGCGGGATTTTTATCATTGACCCTTTAGTTTAATAATTTGTGTATTAGCTACTATTGTATATTATTACTACTGCATAAATAATATGAATTCTTCTAATTGTAAAAGTGTTGTAAAAGTAGTATTGTATAAAAAGTATAAAAATAAAAACTGACTTATTATGATGTATTACAATTAAAATATAATTGTCATATTTCTTTAAGGATGAGATAAAATGTTTTAAGAAAAATTAAGAATAATTAATTTATAGTGATTTATTTTTTAGCATTTATAGTTTTTCAAATGATAAAAGTTACAGGCTTAAATAACTTGCTTTACTTGTTTTTAATGGATCAAACACACATTTCTTTTAAATTGTAAATATTAATATCATCAGCCTAATTATCAGAATGCATAACTCCATCTGGGGTGCTAATTTGATGTTGGTGTGCTACACGCCAAGCTGTTTATGTTTGCCAAGATGGGCAATAACATTACAATGTGGTTACCTTGATATTCATATTGTGTGGTCATGTGTATATCTGTTTGGCGTGTAGCACTCGTATATCAAATTAGTTTCCTTTGTGGAGTTATGCATTCTGATCATTAGGCTGATGATAGGTAATGTTTTTTGTACAAATCTCTTGCTATCAGTTTCAAATAAATTACTGAAAAACTTGTGCAAAAATAGCTGTTTGTCATAGAATTTTTCTCAATGTGAAAATCTTAAAATTAATACCTTCTTTACCTTTTGTTTTTAACTGTGGTGACATGAGAAAATTATTGTTGAAGGAAATTTCAGTGATATGGCATATTAATGAGTATGGTAAAGATTTTAAAAAAGTTATCTTCTTGAGCTAGTTTTAAGGAATTGAATTTTATTGCTTATAACTTTTATATAACTAATGGTATTAAACTTTGGTTACGTTTTTTAAAATTGCTAAGTTCTTTCATGTGATGTATGGAGATAGCTAGTCAAACTTTTAATATTTGAAAACTTGTTTCCTTTTCATGTAATATTACTATAAAAGAAATAAGAAATTCTGTGTAATTAATGTGTACTTGTCAGTTATAAGGATTAAAAGCCAAACATGACAACACATGAAAATCATAGCAATCGGCATTATTTTTAAAATTTCTTCCCAGTTCCATTTGTTCTTTAATAACAATTGATACTATACTATAAATAAGTGTGCTATTTCCTAAATATCATTAATCCCTTAAACTACCAAGAAAAAGTTGCAAGATTCGCTTCTCAGTGGCACTATTTTTCATACAGGCTGACTTAGTTGTGCAGTGTATTGGGAGAAAAAAAAGGTATAAATTAATAAATTCTTCTCTGAAATAAGTAAATCCTTCGCAAACACTGTCAAGATTATTGTATTGCATTTCAAAGCTTTTGGAATAGTTTTCCAGATGACTGCTCAATGCAAAGGTTCGAACTTTGTAAAAGTGTATGTACATGGCAAGGGTAGTTAAGGTACCTGCTGAGGTGTCTGCAGCAGTTAAGGGGTTAATCTGTTTGTATTGGCTTCTCATTTTTTTCTGTAACCTAATAATTCATTTGCTTATTAATTTCATTAATTCATTGGTAATTGGAATCATGAAGTGTGTGAAACACATGACAACACATAAAAAATATGCTTAATTCTAGCTTATACCAAATGCTAATATTATTAATAAGTAAAGTTGATGAAACTCCAATATTTTTGGACTTTTTATCATTGTGTTTATAGGGATTATATCTTATTCATTAATATAGCTGATGTTTGTATTAATGACAACTTTAAAAAACAGTCGCCAACCCATGGTCCTTATAACTGACAAGTATACCAAGCAATAAATTAAAGCATTTCTGTGTAGTGAGGACATTAAATACAGTATGTTTCCTTTCAATATAATTTGTTTAACTTGCAAAGCAAAATATTTTTGCTGTTAAGTTTTATCATAGGTATTAAGAAAGAGATCAATCAGAATGGAATATTTTTATTTTAAAAGATATGATTATGCTAATTTTGAAAGTTGGATAAGGTATGTTCAACAAATGAACTATGCATGTCACAGTTGTGGTTGCAGAAACTTAAGATGTAAGCTTTGTAAGTTATTAGATTTTAGCTAAGTTTTTAAAAATTCATCTTGTAGAATAAGGGTAGCTGCAGTTTGAGGTGCAAAATTCGTAATGAGAAAGTGATGGACGGAAATACAGCTTGGGTATTATCTTAGTTGCTTTAAAATTTTATATTATCCATTGCCATAGTACATTTATTCAATAAATGATACTGTAGGATTCCTCATAAAATAATTTTACTCCACATTGTTTAGTTAATTAATTGGGATTTTTATTGTATGCATTACATATAAGTCCATGTATAGTTGTATTTATAGGTGCTTTCTTTTTTTTAGTTCAGGTACTAGCCTCAAGGGAATATAGTGGATCTCTGTCATCCACTCATACATTTACACCCAAGATTTATGCTCGTCAGCAACCTTATCGCAGACTTTTGGGCCATTTATCATCAGTTTATTGTGTACTCTTCGATAGAACTGGAAAATATATATTTACGGTATGCATGAATTTTTTAAAAATGTTTTCTTAAGTGTTAATGATGACATTTGTTACAAGTATTTGTTTTATCTTATTGTTAACTTTTTATCTTTCTATATTCTATTTTTAAAATATTTATTTCATCTCAGAAAAGAAAATTAATTACTACTGAAAAATTTTAAGTAATACATGAAGTTCTTGAAGCTCACACACATGAAAAACTGTCTTAATTTTTAAGTTTTCTAGTATATTTAAAAGTATATGAATGGGTTTTTCATCCACTTTAATTCTCTACACATTCAACTATATTTCATCAACTAATTCTGATTGTAATCTTAGTGATCTTTCACATAGATTATACTTTTTCAAAAAAGATTGGGATTTTTTTTTTTCTAAAACTGTAACATTTGATGAATACAAGTCATAAGTTTATTTGAAATTCAGGGTCATTATTTTCTTTCCAATTGGCATTCCAACTCTTACAGGGTTTGCAAAAATGTTTAATACAAAATTTCAATTCTTTATTGTTCTGTAACTTCACTTTAATACATAACAAGTACCTATAAATAATTATTTTATTATTGAAGAAACATTTTATTTGTTCAGTAGAATGAGTTGACACCAAAAAAGAAATTGAAAATATACACTATCTTAAATTAATAGACAATTTGCTGAGACGAGCAATTTACTGTTTTTATAACCAATTATAGTTGTGCTTGGAATATTTGATATTAGCATATCATACACGAATATTCTTATTTTATAACATGTTATGAATGGCAGGATTTGTTTTTCCCAACTATGAAAAAGAGTGAAAAAATAAGATTTATAGTTAAAAAGAGATCGAGTTTTTTAAAGTTCATATAAGTTGTTGTAGTTTATATTGAAGAAGTTTCTTCCTATGAGAAACAACAATAAAACCTAGCTGACATAAATCCTGAACTATTCTCGATTGAAAGATTATGTTTACAGGTTGCTATAAATGTTCTTCATTGATTTTTTTAGTAATTCAAATAATTTTTTTTTAACATGATTGAAAGAATATAATATATTAACTATCCTATAATTATTTGATAGCTATATACTTTATTACTTTAAGTTGTGGACAAAATTATTTTGCTTTTATAAAATGTAACATATCATTAAAGCTGATAACCATACAGAGAGCAAAATCAGTTAAAAACAAAAGATTTATATCATGAATGATATAGTATAGAACAGACAATTCTTTACAATATGTAAATATTTAACATATTTTATATTTTAACATATAAAGGGTGCTGATGATTTACTCGTGAAAATATGGAGTGCTCTAGATGGAAGATTGCTGGCTGCATTGAGAGGGCATTCTGCAGAAATAACCGATATGGCAGTGAATCATGAAAATACTCTGATAGCTGCAGGTAGCTGTGATAAAACAATACGTGTTTGGTGTCTTCGTACTACTGCTACAATTGCTGTTCTTTGTGGTCATACTGGAATGGTCACATCTTTACAGGTTAGAATTTTCCTTTCTTTTTTTTTGCATGATATAAAATGAGCAATTTTAGAGTATTATATAAAAAAATTTTTTTCATGCATTTTCCTAATAAAAAAAAGCAATTTTGATTTTAAATACTTAGCTAATAATATCTAATTAGAAAAGCATGCTTGTCTTGCAACCTAAAATGTCTAATTTATCCCTAAAATTAATTTTGTTTAAATAAATTTGGATCCATCGAAACAGAACCTTATAATAAGCTGAAAATTTTGCTTAGTTACTGATAACATTTTGCAGAGGTAATATTTTGACAATCTTGATTGTATTGAGGATTAACGGCAGAAAAATAAATTATTTATATTTATCTTCCCATATTCATACCTGCTAACTTTCACACTTTGCATGTAAAAAGTGTATACTATTCAGTCTTTCACTTGCTTTTTCTTTGAAAGGATAATTTTTTCCCATTTTTACAAAATTTCCATTATTTGATATTTTCCCCCACAACTCTCAACCAGTTTTGCTCATAACAACTGAAAAATTAAATGTGTGCACATAGAAACTGTAGTACTCATGACCAGTAGATTTTTAAAAAAGTTTTTGTCCTTTCTCCTATATATTGTATTTCATTAGGTATCAGCTCGGAACTGATTTGTAGATTTTTCTTTTTTGCTACGACTTTTTAGAACTCAACTCATCTTGTACTTTACGCTTGTTCGTATTCCTTACATTTTATATTGACCGATTTGTTTTGCCCATTGTTCTATTTACTAAGATGTTTAATTAAGGTTAATTATACCTTCACACATGTAAAGAATGCTATAAGAAGGAATGTAGTTTTATTAATTCATCACAAAAAGAGGAAAATATGTAGTTTGGGATGTATGCAAACTAACATATGCATTTGTCTTATTGTTTGATGGTACCAAAGCAATTTGGAATTGATAAATGAAGAAACAGTTGCTCTAAATTGGATAGTTTTATTCAAAGTTGATAATCCGGTTAAATGTAATTAGAATTGGAGAACTGTTAACATCTTTTCTTGTTGGACATATTGTTTCATTTGATTGTAGCCAATCATGCCTGTTCTGTTTTTTTTAAAAATGTTTCTTAAAATCTGGTATTATCAGCATTATCTATGTGCAAGGATTAAAAGACATTGCTGGGAATAGGTAACTAGCTTCTAATCAAGAAGAGTATATGATTAAATACATGAATAAAGCTCCTTATGCAGCAGGATCTAATGTAGATCTGTATCTTGATCTGTTGAAGAATTTCTAGATGGCCTATGGTTTATCTGTCACCTATTTATATACTGTATTATCAATGTTGATGTTTTTATAAAAGTGTAATTAACAAGTTGTTTTTGTATTTTTTCTCAAAGGAAAATTGTTTTTGATAATTATATTGTTTTTTTTAAAAAATTCCTGAAAAACTTTTTTAATTATCTTTATCTCAATTTAGATAAATTAAATAAATCTTTTTAGATTTGAATGGAATTTTGATCACATTCATCTTTATCATCAAAAATATTATCTTTAATAAGGAACTGCAATTATAAATTCATTGGAGTATTGTAATTTTTTTTTGGTGGTTTTATTGTAGTTTTCTCCATACCCTAAAAGTGAAGATAGGCTTCTAATATCAACTGGGAATGATGGTTGTGTGTGTTTTTGGCATTGGAATCCCAAAAATAATCTGTTCAAGTAGGTGGAATAGTATATATTTTTAAAATTAAATTAGTTCACAAATTTATATGTATTATATATTTTAAAATACCATCAGATTTTTTTATATTTTTTATTAGTATTTTTGAAAAAGAGTTAGTTCTTCATCATTAGTAGTTTTTCTGAATGATTTTTTTTAATTATTTCAGTCAAAAGCCTTTGAAATTCACAGAGCGAAATAAGGCCAATGCTCAAATGATATGCTCATCATTCAGCTCAGGTTGGTTTTACAGTAATTGTTTCACTGTTTTTTTCTTCTTTTTTGTCAAATGTTACAAGTGTTTGAAATTGTAATGTTAAATTATAGTGAACATATATTGCAATTTTATTACTTTTTATTGTTTACAAATGATATAAAATTAACAGAAATTGTTGCTTATTACACATTGTTTATAAAGAAATTACTTTGCTGTTCTAACATATCAAATAATTTAAAACTTTTTACTAGTTTTATACTGATTGAAATGTTATTTTAATTTTGATTTGTTTTATATTTTAGGAGGATTGTTTCTGGCCACTGGAAGTACAGACAATAATGTTCGTGTTTACAATATAGCTGGTTTGAGTGGACCAGAAAAAATTCTCGAAAGAGAATTGCACACTGTAAGTTAAGTTTAAAATAAATAATTATGAAAAAAAGTTACTGATTGTGTGTGGTATCTTGATGTTTTGATTTACTACAATTTTTCTTTTTTTTTAATTTTATGTAAACCTTAAAAATCGGATCTGTCATGTGTTTATTAAATATGTTGAATGATTTGTTTTTCAGGATAGAGTCGATAGTATACAATTTAGCAGCAATGATTGTAGGTTTATTAGTGGAAGCAAAGATGGAACTGCACTTATTTGGAAATATGAGCGGCAGAATTGGACTACTATTCAACTGAAGATGAGCACCAAATTACCTGGGTAAGAAAATATGAATAAGATTGTACATTATGTAAAATTTATAGAGTAACTGCATGCAAACACCTCATAATCTTCATGTAGCTTTTTAAAAAGTAGCTTTTATTATTGTTTGTAGCATTTCGGTTATGAGAGATCTAATAAAGTCTGTTAATGATATAGACATTTAATATAAAATGAATCTATTTTTAACAACTAAAAAAATTTTGGAATTAATTACGATTTTTGAATTAAATATATATTTTTCTCTGTAGTCAATCTGAAGAACGGGAGGATACTAAAACTAAGCTCATGGTCACTATGGTCAGCTGGGCCCTCAATGATGATAAAGTTATAACTGCTGTCAGCGACCGTACTATTAAAGTTTGGAATTCTTATAATGGAAACTTGCTATACATCTTAAAGGTAGTTGTATTGAAGTTTCGTTTTGTATATAAAATAAGTGAATTGTTTGACTTTGTATTAATTTTACTCTCATTTCATTAATTAAAAAAACTTGTTCACCAATTTTGATATTTTTAATTAAATTTACTCTTGCTTATAGTTTTTATTAAATGAATTAATAATTATAATTTTTCTTAAACATGTATTTTTGATTTTGAAAGTTTATTCTGAAATTTTTCTAGTTTTGGAACTGTGTTTTTGTTGTGTTTTGTGTGTGATAACGTAATCTTTATTGATATAAAGTCCAATATTGTCTAGCCTTTGAACATTCCACTATAACAGATGTTAAATTACATCTAATAGCAAGTCAAAGTATTACTTAAATATTCCATCTAAGAATTTGTATGTGGTGCATCCATCTTAGAATTGATTTAAATGGCAATTCATATATGGCATACCCTGGTATAAAGTAATGTTTTTTATCATGCATGTATGACAAACTTATTGCAAAAGAGTTAATAACAATAGAAGTCAAAAAGAGGTTCATTCAGAAGTAGCAAGAACAAGAATAAATAAAATGTTTGAAAATATTTTATGCATGAAAAATTTATGACTAAAAAAATCATCTATGTGTTTTTGTTAAAACAATGTATATTATATTGTTTCCAACATTTTTGTGTTAATCAAAGATCTTATTTTTAAGTATTTTCTAACTAGAATGAGTTCAGGAGTTAATTATTCTTTCAGCCTTCACTTTCTATGTTTTGAATAATCTAATTTTCTGTTAAAAATTTTATAATTTTTCCCTCATTGGTATTTATCCTAACACTTTAAAAAACCCAATTTTTAAATGATGTATTTTGTAGCACAAAAATAAAATTGCTATGTACTTTCAAGGTATTTTTATGTAGCTTAGTAAGTACTATAAATTTGAAATTGAGGTTAGATGGCTATTTTACGTGCAATATGAAAAAGATAATGATTTTAGCTATGTAGAAATGTGTGGCTATTAGTTTTATTTGTTTAAAATAAGTTCTTGAGATTTTGTTTTTAAAATGAATTATGTACAATGCTTTTCCAAAAGGAAAATATTTTAAGCAAAAAGTAGTTTTTTTTAAGATTATAAATTAATATGAGGACATATATTTATTTTAATACATACAGCATAAGAGCTGAATCTGAATGGTGTGATAATATTTTGGTTTCTTGCTTGCAATTTTAATATTTGTGGAAGTTTCTCAACAAATCCATACTAAATATGTGATTTTAAGAAGACATGTTTGAAATAAGATTATTTGTATGGAATCAATGTTTCAGTTATATAAATGCTGTTTTAAAATTTTTTTTTTTTAGAATGGAAACATTCTATGAAATGAAAAGTATTATCAGCTGAATAGGATGAATTAACACTCTTTTTTCTAATATTGGTTCATTTGCTTTTGTATTAATTTATACCTTTTTCCTCCCAATTTACCATTTTTAAAAATTGTTCTATTTTGCAGGGTCATGAAGATGAAGTATTTGTTTTAGAGCCTCATCCAATTGATCCTAGGGTATTTCTGAGCAGTGGTCATGATGGGCGTATAATTCTATGGGACTTGGTAACAGGAACAGTTATTAAAAATCATTTTAATTTGGTGAGTTAGAATGATGAGTTTGTGATATATTCATTCCTTTTTAATTGAAAGGCTTTATATAATTTTGGAATATTTTAGTAGTTTATCAGTGATAATTGTGAAACCTTTCCCAAAGTAATTTTTTTTATTTTATTATGTGAAAATGGATTTTGAGCTTTAATGTAAATATTTTCAGACATAGTAGTATTATCAGGTAGTATATATTGTAAAATCCAGCATATAACGCTCACTGCTGTATAACATGCACCTATAATTTCAAGTTGCAATTTTTAATTTTTAGATATATTTGCTATATAATGTGCAATCTTTTTTTATGAAGAAATCTGAAATGTATGTGTGCAATGCTCTTATGTTTTGCAGTCATTTTTTTTTAGGTATTTTTCCAGGCTTTAGAAAAAAAATAGTATATTTATAGAACTACAACCCTTTAAATTCATAAGGAATGTCATTTCTTTTAAATAAACAGTATTTTGATACATGTAAAAGTCTTAATTTTGTTCTATGCTGATCTTTTTTTATTTTAAAGTTCCCATTTTTATACCCGGCATATAACCACACACCTGTATATTTCTATCTTATTTTTTGTGTTCAAAGTACATGTTATACGTTAGACCATTTACGGTAAATTATTTTTGTGCCATATTGATTGACCTTTTACTTTTGGTTTAAATTTTATAATTATACTCATAATAATATTTTGTAAGCCAGTGATATGTACTCAATTTAGTATATATTGCCATCATAAATGCTAGCTTAAAAATAAGCATTTAGCTACTGAATTCAACAAATTGCAACTGTACTTAATTTTTTTTAATATCAAATCTGTTTTCTACCTATTGTAAAATTAGTAATTTTAATATAGAAGATGGGCCTGTGTGTTATAGGAGAGTTGAGTGTTTTTTTAAAAATAAACTTTGTTATGGCTCATTCCGGCGAATACTCAGGACTCAATCACAACACAGTTTTTAATGTTATTTCTGGTAAGTTCTTACATTCACATCAGAATTGCTGGGCATGCGCAGTTCAGGCAGCGCAGTTGCGCTTGCACAAACTTTGATCCATGTAATTAATAATAACTGTCATAAGTTGGAAGTTTTAATCACAAATATCTACCCCCAAATTTTTTTAAGTTATTTTAAAGCAGAGTAGTTGCTTATTTTTCATATGGGTACATAAGTATTATAATTGTTTATTAATGCATTGATCTTAAATAATTTGAAAAAAATTATTAAAAATTAAATCTATTGCAATTAAAATTAAATTGGAGGTAGTTTTGTACTTTTCTATTAAATGTAAATTAATATCAAATTTATTGAGTAACAGAAAAAAAAATTGCTTACATATTTTAGTGGCATTGATGAATATCAACAAAGAGAGAATTTGAAATGATTAAAATCTTGAAGTCATTTTCATTCTTGCAACTGTTTAAAGTATTAATATTGCAAATACTCAGTATTTTATGTACATATTAAATGAAAAGAAATGGGGGTGGGGAGAATAATAAGTATACATATTTATGCTTGACTTTCTTGAAGAATTACAGTTTATATGAAAAGATATCCTCATACACAAATATTTATGAGATGTATACATTCTATTAAAGAATTGGATATATTTCACTTTGGTAAATAAGTTCGTAATTAAATGTTACTTGATAAGTATTAAAAAGTAAAGCTTTGGAAAAAATAATTAAATTTTTAAGAAACCGAGAGTTAGTAAAATTTATTATTTTCATATATTTGTTGTTAAATAGAATAAGTAACAAATTTCATGAATCCAAATGATGTGATGAAAGTAATATAGAGGATTTAAAATATAATATTCAAATGAGTTTTTAGAAAAAAAATCAAATATTAGTTATTAAAAAAAAATTTAGTGACATGGAATTGTGTTCTTTAACCCTCCAAGCGGTTAGCACGGGAAAATTCCGTTATTGTAAAGATGCTTCGAAAATGCACTGCACAGGTTTTTTTGCCTTCAAGTAACATTTTCAAAAGCGGTTGAGCCGTACTTTTCTGAAATCCTTTCCCCCTTTTAAAGGTTTAACATCTTGAAAGATAATTAGGGACGGTGGAAGCAACACAGCAGGACACTGATAGGAAGTTTTATGGCTTTTGGGAACCCCGTGTTTTGACCCTGGAGCAATCGTAAAAAATCGGGGGAAAATTTCTTTAGACCCCAGGAAGTGTTTGTTTGTTAGCTTGTATTTTAAAAGTTTTGAAAAGTCCCAACGCATAAGTAAAATATGTTACAATTCCCTTTTGGTTTCTTATTAATTTGAAACTGTAACAAGTTGGGGCGTGTCAGGGCAATCTGCTATTTCATATAGTTAGACAAATTATCTTTTTTTAAGTATATTCTTTCGCTTCATTTTTCTTATCTTAATCAATGCTTTCAGTTTTTGAAACATGATTATTTCATTATAAGATGCCAAAAAAAAAAAAATTAATGAAACACCAAACACTTCAAAATTTGAAACCTTTTCAACTTTCCAACCACTAAAAATGAATAAATTTAAACTTCATCAAATAATTTGAAACATTTTCTTACACTTTGATAAAAATAATAACGAAAAAAAAAGAAAACTAATTAAGATTATTAGTTTTTATTTTAAAGATTTCAAAGCCCAAGTGTTCAGGGAAGTTTACGTACCGTGCCTAGTTACATATTGTTAAAATACACTGAATTATATTTGAATTTTAAGTGCTTGAACTTCAGTTAACATCAAAGACAACATGAATGAAGATTTTCCACATTTTTTTTATAACTTAAATGTTTGAATAAATGGTAATCAAAAATATACTGAAACATTTACAGTAGACATTTATGCATATAAATAAACTTAAAAATCAATTTTAAATTCGAGCTATTCAAAAACATTTGAATTATTTTTCAAAAATATCTATTTATGCAAAATACCTCAACATTTATCTTTTTTTAAAGGCTTACTGAATAAGTAATTAAAATCTGGATATTTTTTGAAATCTCGACCGTATAAAGCTAGAAATTTTATGTTAGAAATTCCATTTGAAATTTCGAAAAAAAAATGTATCGCGCAGTTAAAAATTATTTACCATAAGTTCTAGCAATTCTTTGAGTATAATATAAATTTCAAATTTTATTAAATAGCTTCTTTGGTATTTTTAAATATATTTCGAAGATTTCATACAATTCAGTTGAAAACTGCATGCTAAGAGAAAAAAATGTACTAAAAAAATTGATGAATATACAATAAAGTTTTACACCGAAGCAAAACTGAGAAGCTAAAGCGTAGGAATGAAAAATTTTGAGTATATCTTAAGTAGTTTTCGAAATATTTATTTTAAAGTTCAGAAAATTTGTGTGCGTTTATACTTAATATTAATTAAATGGTTAAAATATGTTAATGATAGTCATGTAATCGTTTGATGACACATTCATATACTAATAAAAATTATCATGGTCATTGATGCGAATGTCAAGAATTTTATGTAATTTTAAATTCAGACATTAAGATATTGATGTAGAAAATATAAAACAACCATCTAAAATACATGAAAAACGCAGTCTGCTATAAAATGATCTTGACAAACAAAATACGGCATTTTCACTTACTATGGCAGAGCCGGCTTAGTCAGGGGCGATCTGGAAAAACAGAGAGAGAACCGCGGTTTTGATGGATGCCGCTCTAGCTTTTAAAGTTCTCAGGAAAAAAATATATATATAAATTACAAATGCAAAAATAAGTCTTTTAATTTTCCATACATTTTATAACAACGAATTGTGGAATTGGCTTCCAATACATTGTTGTGTTTGACAATATCTAAGGTAACCAACCCTACTTTAGATAGATTTGTACTACTTTTTCGTAACCATATTCCTTTTAAAATTAATTCATGCAACCAAAATACACCTTTTGCACTCTTAAAAATTTATGTAAACTATAACGGTTAATTTTAATTTATGCAACTTGTGAAATGTTCATAATTAACCATTTCCGTCTAAACAGTTTATGTGAAAAAAAATGGACTCCCTCATTCATTAGGGAATTATATAAGATTTGTAGTGAATCCGCCAAATGGCAATAGATTAATTATGATAGTTTGTCACCTGCGTGTGGCAACCCAAAAAATGAGAGAAGATGAATGTATGAAGAGCAGGAAATGGTCTCATTAATGAATAAAAACTTCCGATTCTAACGATGCGTGTGAACTGTTATTTAAATAGTATTTTATAACTAAAAATATACTATAAATGGTGACTAAGGACTTTGGATTTAAAAAGCGCAACCAATTTTCATTTATAATCCTGTATATTTAAAACCAAAAGAAAAAGAAAACTTGTTTCGAATGAAGTCAAAACGAAACTTTTCGTTCTACAAGAAGTGGCTTGCAGTGAAATTCGCCGGTATTGCACAACTATTATGAGTAATCATTCTCGAATAGATGAGTGAACTCATAATTATCTCCTTTTTTTTTCATTAGAAGCTGGCAGATAAGTGTCATTTTATTCTTTTACATCAATTTCTGTGCTTCCAATTTGTGTTTGTTATGATTTCCAAATGTTTTAACTTTTGAGAACTATTTTTTTTTCTCAGCGCGCGATGTTATTTTATTTAGTTATTTATATAGAGAATATTGTTAATGTTAAATAAAGTAAATGTATAATGTGTGCAAACAAAAAAAAATGTACATAAGCATAAATCATATTTAATAAATGTGCACATAATATTCTTATATTACATTTAATTTCGTATATAGACAAAAAAAAAATGTCTTACGAAATGTAATGCGTCTTTAGTATTTATTTCGAAGCAATTATATTTTTTTTTAAGCAAGTGTATGTTACATTTATATTGGTGTATTTTCTATATATAGTAATATTATTTAACAATCCTTGCATTATGACCGAAGTAAATGCTGTGCAAATTCCTGCTTATAATAAATCGGACCCCGCCTTATGGTTTATCATGTGTGAGAGCACATTCGCTCTCGCTACACCGAAACCAATAACTGAATCAATAACTAAATATAATTATATAGTTTCTCATATACCACCGGATATTGCATCATTAGTTAGAGATATTCTCATTAAACCTGATGCTACTGATCCTTATGGAAATTTGAAAACAGAACTTATAAACCGCTCGGGTGAATCTTCAACGCAAGAAATCCGACAGCTTTTATCGGGAGAAGAGTTATAGGTTCTCGCCGACCTTCAGAACTATTGAGAAATATGACGCGACGCGCAGAAACTTTTAACGTTCCAGAAAAATTAATGTTGGAACTGTTTTTGCAGCGATTGCCATCTAGAGTACAGTCCATTTTAGCTGCTGTTTCGGATCTTACTTTAGCCAAGGCTGCTGAGATTTCGAATCGAATTTTCGAGGTTACCCCAACTCCGGTTGAGACTTATGCAATATCGGGAGCGTCTGCTACTACAACAGAGGATAGGTTGTTTCGAGAAATTGAAAAATTAAATAAGCGAATAGATTCTCTTTCATTCTCTCGTAGCCGCTCACTGTATAGGTATAATAAACATTATCACTGCAATAATAGATCAAAATCTAGGGATTCTTCCATATGCTGGTATCATCGCCGTTTTGGTAAAAGGTGTAAAGAGGACAAATGTGTTAAACCCTGTTCTTGGCAGGGAAATGATACCAGCAAAGAGTAGAGGCGACTTATTCTTTGCCTCAGGAGTCACGTCGCCTGTTCATTAGAGACCGAATATCAAATGTTTCTTTTTTGGTCGACACTGGTTCCGACGTGTCCTTGCTCCCAGCACTTGAGTATCATAAGCGACATCCTCCCCAACTTACCCTTTTTGCAGCAAATTCCAGCACTATCAATGTATATGGTCAGAAAACACTTTCTTTAGATCTTAATGTTAGGCGAGAATTCATTTGGACATTTTTACTTGCAAGTTTTAAAACACCTATTCTTGGAGTTTGAGTTTTCAGTTTGAGGATTGCCTAACTTTGGGGATACCCCTTAGATAAACATGTATTTTCACTCATTTGCAATTAAACGTTTTTCTTTCAATTACGTTTATTTCAGAAGGAACTTTGATTTTTCAAATGTATTTGCTTAATAACATGTATGTTTGTGTATTATATTAAAATTTTGATCCATCCAAAATTACATGTTTTTTGCTCCTCTAAAAGCTTTTAGGATTTTAGAACTGATCTTACAATCCATATATACGTTTTATAGTAGTATATTTAAAAATGATAAAGACATTTTTATAACTGTGTGAGCTTTTATGTCTCGTTTATAAATATAAAATAATTGCTTTCAGCTACAGTTTTTAAAATGTACTGAAATAAGTGGAGGAATAGGATATTTACATATTATGAATATTTTTGACAGCAGTAAGATAATATTTCAGTTTCTTTACAATTTGAATAGAAGTTGTAAGCCACACACACACACACATTTTGCGAATAGTTTGATATTGAATATAAACTCATAGGCTGTTTAATAGTAAAGTGTTTTATTTTGATACCAGCACACATTAAAATAAGGCTCATTTGCAGTTATATGATCAGCTTCAGTGATATTTAAATTTTCAAAAATAGTCTACACGTACGAAAACATTCTTTCAAAACCACACACCACATCTTATACTATGTCTGCCCTACAGCAGGAAATATTTGTGTATACTCAAAATATTTAACACAGAATACATTTCCAAATTTTAAAATTGTTTTTAGAATTTGGTATGGATACATTGTGGAACTGTCGGTTAACTTCACTGAACAAAATTGTTTTAAGTGTACTGTTTTGAAAGACAAAATTAATTAGGGAGAACTTTTCTCACAATAGAATTTGTAATGACTGAATTGTGTGAAAATGTAGTTATTGATGTGTGACATTTTTCCTTGTAATAAAAGAAACAGAAAGATAAAAAATTAAACTTGAGTAGAAAATGGTTAGAAGTACTGTCACGTGCATTTGAAGAAGTATATCCCCCATTAAAATTAAAAATTATTGACTGAATGTGTGTTATGTCCATCACAAATGCCGATGTAGAAAAGAAATTTTTATTTAATACAAGAAGTTCGAAAAGGAGAACACTAGGAATGAAAATTTAGATTTTTTCCGAAAAATATTCAGTTAACATAAAAATATTAGTATGATTTTAATTAAAATAAATTAAAAGTATTGAAATCCTTTTTTATGTTATTCTAAATTAAAAACATAATTGAATAGAGAAAGATCGTTTTTTTTTCATAAATATAATAATCGTATGTATATCACCGTATGCACCATTTATTGTCTTATTGTTTTAAAAAAGAGATAGGGTCTTTACTCTTTTTACCTCATTACTTTTTTAAAAAACAGGAAAGTGGGCGAGTTTTCTTACTCTCATATTCAAAAATGAATACAGGATGCTTTTTTCTGGTTCAAATCGCAATACCAATATATACTGAGTGGGCAAAAAGTCCGTACAAATTTTAAAAATTCATAAAATCCGGAGAAATGAACGAAAAAAAAAAACTGTTTGAAGGATCAGCATTAGTATGTCACGGGATTTTTTTTAAGCTAGGAAAAAAAAAGTCGAAAATCATCTGGTAGGTGGCGCTGATGTACACAAATCAAAGAAACAATGCATAAATAATGAACAGAAAACTTTCACAACTTTATTAAAGCTGAATATGTTCCACATGACCACCACCACTGGGGAGAAGACATTCCAGACGAGTGACAAATCCAGCAACGGCAGAGTGCAACATGTCCGGATGTATGGAGGATACTTCTCTGCGGATCGCATCTTTCAGTTCCGACAGACTTGATAGACCGGATAGATACACGCGAGATTTCAAATATCCCCACAACCAGAAGTCTGCCGGTGTTAAATCTGGAGACCGAGGGTGCCATGGGTACCTGCAGCGCCTGCTAACGATTCTGTCTTCCCCGAACGTATGTATTAGGAATGCCTTAACCGGGTTAGCAGTGTGACTGGTTGCTCCATCCTGCATGAGCGTGACATTCGAAATCTGACCTTGTTGAATTAAACATGGCATGACAGTCTCCCGCAGAAACGTTAGATAACGCTGAGCATTTACCATTTCCGTTATCCATCCATTTACTTTGGCACTGCGTTTCAAAGAAGAAGGGTCCTATGATAAATGAACCCGTGAAACCACACCATGCTGTCACTTTTGGGGAATGCAATGGCTTCTGTGTGTACTCACGTGGATTAGAGGAATTCCAAATAGGACAGTTATGGTTAACGTCACCATGAAGCGAGGAGAGAACTTCATCTGTTCACAAGATGTTAAAAACCCAGGTGGGATCCGGTTCCATTTTAGAGAAGGCCCACTTCACAAATGCTTCCCTCTGTGCGGTATCTGCTGGCAAAAGTTCATGGCACGATTGCAATTTGTATGGGTACAGCTGGAGGATTCGACGAAGAATATTGCGGACAGATTATGGTGGTAAGCCCAATCGTCTGGCAGCTTCACGAGCACTGCTGGTCCCTGAAGCTGCTTCGGACGCAATCGCTTCCATTTCGACAGCAATGCAGGGTGCACGTGCTTCTTTCAAGCATGGTCATCCGGCTCGTGCTCGATCCTCCAACTTTCCAGTTTCCTCAAAACGTTTAACAAGCTTTAAGAGACCTGCAGGTGTTAAAGGGCCTTTTCCACTCTTCACATTTTTCTGAACTCGAAATTTACGCAAGGCAATGGTCTCTGATTCCTCGTTCATGTAAAATAACTTCACCAATAAAGCTTTATCCGCCGCACTGGGCATCCTTGTTCACATTAACTGTTTGTAATGGTGAAATGAATGTGGATTCATTGAGAGCAAAGGTTTTTATAGCCATCTAATTTGCATATTTCCACCACAGACGCTTGTAACAGCGCCACCTACCGGATGATTTTCAAATTATTATTTTTTTTCTAGCTTAAAAAAATCCTGTGGCATACTAATGCTGATCCTGCAAACAGTTTTTTTTTTCGTTCATTTTTCCGGATTTTATGAATTTTTAAAGTTTTTACGGACTTTTTGCCCACCCGGTATATATATATATTAATTTTTAAAAAATGACAGAAAAATAAATTTTGTTTGAAGAAAATATAATTATTTTTCAACTTCTAACAGACTATTTATTTCCTTTTTTCCACCCTTCTATTTGTTTTAATTTTACTGTGACTGAACATATAGGGGAAACGACCCAGTTGCACTCCAGCTTTCATACAAGATTGCCCAAGGCAACTTAATAGCTAGCTGTAAACCATTGATCTCTTTGTTCTTACTTGACAAAGGGACCGAACTGAGTCATAAAATTGTCCCCGTTCGACGTCCCAAGTTTTAAAAGGGGGAAAGGAAAGAAGTCTGTTGCATTTTTAAAGCGAACGGCAAAATAAGAGTAAACGCTTTCGGAATAACTTTTCAGGAGGAAGCTAACCACCCAGAGGGTTAATTCTGGCTGGAAGAATGAAAATGTGTTTGAAAAATACATTAAAATATATAATTATTTTAATTTTTTGATCAATCTGAAGTTTTTAGATAAATATAAATATTAATGTATATTAAAATATTTTGTCTGTCAAACAATCGCTTCTATTTTTCTCGTTCTGTTTACATATGGTTACCCACCCCAATTGTGTTTTAAAACTAAGTTGAAATAATGATGGCATAAGCTAGTGACATTCACCTAGCTATTTTGCATTTAGGAAAGCTTGTGCTTATGGAAAAACATTTGAATAAAGGAAAGAATATAATATTTCATGGCTGTTTCAAAATCATTTGGCTCTCAAATATGTTAAGGAAAAAAATTGTGCTGAAAGCTTTCAAGATAAAAATAATTGGTCCTCAGTTGTCCTAAAAATTTGAATGATTTATCTGTATTTCAAGTTATTTGCTGATTTCTCTGGAATATATAAAATAATGCAATATATTAATCTGAAACAAATTATATTTTCAATGAAGTTAATAATTTTTATTGTATTAAAAATTATGTATGATACTGATGAATTTATTTGTTATACCTAATATTGAGTAATAAAGGCTATGATAATTTTTTTTAGAGGATTCTTAATCAATTTACTGTTGAAAATAAAAAAAGAGAGCAAGCTTGAACTGTGACACATTCAAATAAAACAATTTAATTTTTATTTAATGCAATTAAGTTTAAATATTTATTATTATTGCCAATGAACTGTACATTTTTTCTAAATCATTCATTCATATGATTTTTGTGTGAGGTTTGATGTTTTTGCCAAAGAAGTGTATGTATATAAACAAGTAAAATTCCTAAAAATATTCTGCAAATATAGTCATTTTTAATAACTGTCAATTATACTTAGTTAATAATGGAAATTAACTTTGACATTTAGGTACGTTTTTACCATTTTACGATTGGTGGCATAAAAATAAATTTTAGTCACTTAGAATAAACAGTGGAATTATTTATAGATCTAACTTGAATGTTTACTTTGTTTCAGATTGAGGGTCAAGGCCATGGTGCTGTTTTTGATTGCAAGTTTTCTCCAGATGGTCTCATGTTTGCATCTACTGATTCTCATGGACATTTGAGCATGTTTGGTTTTGGTGCAGTTGATCGTTATAAAAAGGTAAATACGCTTTGAGAGCATGATTAATTATGTAATACATTTAACCTAAATGTAGATATTTTGCTGCTAATATTTTGTTTGACCTTTGTGTTGAAAGATGTTTGTCATTTGTAATTTTTTTCCTTCAGGTTCCCGAAGAACAGTTCTTTCATACGGACTATCGGCCTCTCATCCGTGATATTCACCATCATGTGCTCGATGAACAAACTCAAATGGCTCCTCATTTGCTTCCACCTCCATTTCTTGTTGATATTGATGGTAATCCTTATCCACCAAATGTACAAAGATTGGTTCCTGGCAGGGAGCATCTAAATGATTCACAGCTTGTTCCTTATGTGGCTGCTGAAGGTATGCTACTTTTTGATAGTTGGAATTGTTTGTATCATTAATTCTGATTTTTTAAAATTAGTTTCATTTTTGTTGGAATTGTTTTATACCCCCTGTCATTTTATTTCCTTTCATGTGTATATCTTTTTTATACTGTGTGATGTTTTAAAAATTAAAATGTATTAGGACTTCTTACCATTATCGTTTCATTATTCTCAAAACTAAACTCGGCATAACAGCCCATGAGGGGCAAGGTCTACTGTGACCATCTCAATTTTCCTGACTTTAGGCGCTGAAGTGCATAAACAGATGTTCCAGTCAGGTGGACAGTCTGGCGTGAATTCCCTGTGTTAACTTCCCAAAGTACAAGTTTGGCACTTATTTATCAAACCTCTAAAGCAGTGATACTCAACCTGCAACCTACCGAGCCTTTTTAAGTGACCTGGTCAATGCCCATTACACTGGAAAATTAACTTATTTTGAACAATATATTAAAAATTTGGTGTCAAGAAATCAAATATATCAATTTTGTTTTTTGCTGTTGATATCGTGCAGGTGTGAATTGATATTCTTTTTTATTTGGAACGGTTATGGTTAGTGATAACAGACAACAGTAGAGTAATGACAGTTTTATGGGTAGAACTAATTTTTAACTATCTTTCATATATTGCAAGCGAAAAATATTCGAAGAAAATATATCGTTTCAAGATGATTTGGAGGTTGACTATTTTGTGGTGAAAAGCAAATATAGATAAGTAATTGTTTGATTTGTCACGAAAGTGCTGTATTTAAAAAATACCAATAAACAGGAATCATTCAATAGCGCTTTTCCTCGAAGATCTCTTTCAAGAGGCAATTAATAGAATTTCTTCAATAATCTTTGCAACAGCAACAAACTCAGTGGTAATGTCATAGCGGTAGCAAAGATATCTTAAGAAGTTTGTTATAATATTGGTAATCATATTAAACCGTTTACTGACACAGAAATTGTGAAGGATTGTTTATTAAATGCTTCTAATTCAGTGTTAGTGACAAAAATAAAAAAAATTTAAAAAATTGTAATTTAAAAAAGCAAATCAAGAGTTAAAATATTTTGATCAATTTTCCACACACCCTTTTTTCTCCCTTTATCCTCATGATGCAGCATGCGTGAAATTGCTAACAAATGTTTGCGACCCTCGTGAAATAGCTGACATCTGTATGCGGCCCAGCAGAAAAAAAGGTTGAGTACCTTTGCTCTAAAGGGATGAAAGGCTGAGTCGACCTTGTCCAGCCCGGAATTTGAACCCTGAACCTGTGACGTCGAAGTGTAATTTGCTACCTCTCAGCCACTGGGTTTCTTATTATTCTTAAATGACCCTAAACTGTATAATGCATACTATTATTATAGTTATTTCACTCGTGTTAGAGAAAAGATTATATGTGTTAATTTCCATAACTGTGGGCCAATTTAGAGAAAAGATTTTTTTTTTTACAATACATAGCGATGTAAAATAGTTCTTTTTCTCTAACATTAAAATGCACATGAGAAATATTATACACTTGAGTTGAGAAGTAATTCATTTTCTGCTTTTTAACCTTGTTGCTGGCAGATCTGTTCATATCTTAGTAATCAGGATGTCTTGTCTTTTTAAATTTAAAATGATTTTAGATATATTAAGCAGTGTAATTTAATTTTGGGACCATTATGTACTAGGTATTTTTCTATTTCTAAATTCCAATTAGTAGCTTTTTAGAGTAGATTAGTTGAAAGATTTTTCTTCTGTGCTATACAGTTACTCTATTTAATAAAGTTCATTAACTATAACCTTTATATTAAAATTAATTTTCAAGTGTTTCATTTAATAATACCTTCTTTTAGGAGACTCTGAAGTTTTAGAGCCTGTTCGACGAGCTAGTGATGCTGCTCCTGACAGACCAACAATTGATGACATGATTGAAAGATTGCAACAAGAACAAAATCAAAATATAAATCAAGATGGAGAGGATAGTGATAGTGCTTCTCCTAGGGTTTCCATAGATTCCATGCAATCTCCGCAATCTAGTCGCCATTCTGTTAATGGTAATGAAGACAGAAATGCTGCAGAGCCATTTTCCCCTCGCACCCCTCGCTCTCAAGCTAGTGAGTAGATTTTTTAAAACACTATGATCATTATTTAAAATTCTTGTATTAAATGTTTATTTTGCATAAATAAAGCTGAAGTATACTAAATTCTTCACAACATAGGAACTATTCAGTTTTGAAAAATTTTATTTTGTTTGTCCTTGAACCCACTTTGTGAAATCCACTTTTGAGGATTTTTTCTTTGGAGTAACTTTTTTCAAAGTATTACTCTTAGGATTATGATCAAATGTGATTGCATATTCTCCATTCACGGTTAATCACAAGATATGTAATCTGTGTTTATGTATCTTGAAGCATGTGATCATGCTGGTGTGATTTCAAATTGGAAGGTCTTGTTTAAAATTTTTAGTGACATTAGTTGTTGAAGTTTATTATATTTTTGAATAATATTTAACAAAGATCTTTCACCTTCAATATGGGCTTTTTGTTCAAAATTTTTGGTACTTGCCTACTATCACAACCATGTTAACTCTCAAGATAACTAACCAAATTGGCAACCCCAATTTTGAATGTGTAATAGGTGCTGAATTGTCAACCATGTGCTTCATTTCATATTTTTTGCTTGCTGCTATTCTAAGCCTAACCATTCATTCATATGGCAAGCTAGAATACTAAAATGTGTATCTAGGATTTACCAAATTCTTAACTAATGAAATTAATAATGATATAATTATATATAACAAAATTAAAAAATAAAATTTAATAATAAAAATTATTTATTCCTTTTCTTTTATTGGCTATTACTTATTTATAATTACTTATTATTTTTCATGTTGTATTTTTGATTACGTTTTTTTGTCATTTGTACGGTTTTTTTAATGTTGTCTGTGTGGTTGTGATAGTACGCAAGTATTAATTTTTTTTTGTTGGAACAAGAAAATTTTAGCATGTAAACAATTTTATGCATTCAGTTTGGGAGGATTGGGTATTGAAGGGCTTTATAAATGCAAATCGCTCATTTAATTCACTATACTTTTGATATATGTTTGAATTTGTATAGCATGTAATTTTACTAATAATTTCATGTTTCGTAAGTTCCATGAACATATTAAGATATATGTATGGCTTATAAATGATTATGAATTTAAATGTTTCAAATGCTACATGAATTTCCTACTTAGTATGAGATTGAAAGAAAATTTTTATGAATTTTATTTCAAAATATTAGTCAACTCAATTTTTTTTTAAATTTGTATTTGTATTTTTTTTATAAATGATAATTTTTTTTATTTAATTATTTTAGGTCATAGTCGTGTAGGTTTGCGACGAACAGGGGAGCATGAAGGTGTTCAATCAGTAGGAAATTGGCAATCTAGAGAGAATAATCCTGAAGTACCATCTTGGGTAAGAAGAGTTGTTGTTAAACCTATGCTCTCTTCTATGGCTAGTAATCATATGAAGAAGAGGATGAATCTGGCTGAGCAAGAAATAAATTTTTTCAATAGAGAGAAGAAACGACGACCAGCATCTGAAAGAAATGAAGTAATTTTCTTTTAGTGTTCTCTGAATTTACAAGTTATGTTTTACAGAAGCTTGCATAAATAATATATATGACAGGAATGAGAATTTTTTTTGTTGGAAGGTCATGTTGTACTATTTTATAATAGATGATAATAATAATGTTATATGAGTTTGTAATAAGTGATATTTGTTAAGGATAAAAATAGGAACCAAATATTTTATGCTCACCCTGTAGGTAGTGAAAGGGAGGCAAGACTCATCTTTTAAAATATTCATAATTGGTATAATATGTAGCTTTAAAGAAGTTTTGCTCTTGGAGATACTTAAATACACATACAGATGTTTCAATATATTTATGTATGAGGATCATGGTTTTTTCTGTATAATTTTGGATGTAGTTATAGATGAAAATATTCAAGAAGTCATGGTAATCCGATTTTTTTTTATTTATAAGGATTCTTTAGAGACAGAGACTGCATACTATACTAGAAAGCATTCACACAAAACAAAAAGTCTGCAGTGACAATTTGAAAATGTGCAGGCAAAACATGTGGTATACAAAAGTATCATTTTCTGAGTCCAAAAGCTCCCAGTTTATCCTTTCATCAAAGCAGTTTCTAGAATGTTCTTGAATCATCTGATTTTTTTTATCTTAGCATTCTAATTTGTCACATGCTATACTGATACAATATTGGGGAAGCTTGGCACAAAAATTTTAGAACATGACTTTTTGAAGAACTAAGGTTGCAGTTAAAATTGTATTCTCCATTTGGTGAGTAAATAAGAAGAGTTAAATATCACACAGAAATCTAGTGGGTCCAGAAGTAAAAAATGAATTTAAAAAGAAATCCATCTCTAGAGAGATAACTGAAATAAAGAATTATATATATGTTTGTGTGTGTAATTTATATTTAATAATAGTTCTGTTTAATTTAGTAATTAAAATTTTTTTAAAAAAGGAATTGAACCAAGAAACAAGCAACTCGCACTTCCAAAAAAGAGTTGGGATGAGAGCTGGGCTGAGGTCAAGAACTCATGAAGATATATTGAATAATGCTTTTGGTGAAGAATTTGAGGTAACTTTTTAATTCTTAAAGCTACCTTATGTACCTGAAATACTACTCATTTCAATGCAATTTTTTAAAATTCAAAATAAAACATATTAAAATTATATCTTTTCCCCATTTTTAGAATCCCGACAATATTAATTCTAACAGTTCTTCCGAGTCTGAAACCGAAGAACAAGAAGATATGCCTGATAGCTCTGAAGAAAGGTTTGTTAATGGAATTTTGATCTCATTTAATTAATGAATTAAATTAACTGGGCATTTTTCAAAAAATAGTAATTAATTTTCATATTAAGTTAAGTTGCAATGTAACATATAAAATGCATTCGTACATTTGTCAATGTAATTTAAAATGATAGAAATTGATAAAAAATTTTAATGATTTAAACCTATTTAAAGAAAAGTTTTAGCTCCATTATATTCAGAAAACCAAAAAAGGAAACAGTTAATAACATTTTGGTAATCCATATAAAAAAAGTCGAATGAATTTTTTAAGGAATTATTTTTTAGCTCTAAATATTTACTGTTTCTGTTACTAATTCTTTTTATTGTATTCTATGTAGAATGTACTGCTTATGTAAACTAACATCTTAAGCAAAATTTTCTTGAATTATTTGGTTTGAAGGTGAATGTGTTCAATGTTTGAATATTTATAACATTATAGATATTTAAATGTGATTTTATCCTTTAAATCCTTCTTAAATTAGAATCTGCCACACCTTTTAAAGAATTCTGTAGTTGAATTTGATGAGGGTCCTATTATTTACTGGTACATTTCTTATGGATGAAGTGTGTGTGGGGACAGCAAATGAGTTTATTTTCTAATTTTGCTTTTTTAAAGTATTTTAAAGTACTTGATTTTTAAGTGTCAAATCAAGATTTTAGAAATTATTAAAATGAGTCATTCATGTTTTTAAAAAGTACTCAACTGATTCGTATTGCTCTATTCTTAGGAATAGTGTAAATGCCAACTGTTAAAATTTTTTTAAAAGCTCATGTATATCAAATATTATTTTAGTCAAAACCATGTGCTAAGTGGTGTTAATAAATAAATTATATGCTATATCTTAATGTATAATATATTTATATCTTAATAAATTTTTTTCTCTTCAAAATCCTAAGTATAATCTATTATATTGTTGAATCCAAAATGATGCAATACATTTAAATAAAAATAAGAAATAATTGATGAAATTTAACCACTTCACACGATAAAACTTGAGTTGAACTGCAGTACTTATTAAATAAGCCAGCTGATGTATTTATGTTTTTTTCAAAAGTGAGTCTGGAGATTATTCTGATTGGTCTGAAAATGTGCCGACGACATCGAAAACCAAACCAAAGCCTGAACCACAGCCATGTACATCATCTACTTCAAATAGAAGATCGGCCTCGTTAAGACCGATTAAACCCCGAAGACGTCTGGTATCTTCTGATGGTGGTGATTCAGATGATGAAAATGACGATGAAGCATCTCAAAATAAGATAGAAATGCCAAAGAAATCGAGGAGAAAGACCATTACATCCAAAAAGAAAACGGCTGTAAGGGCTTTTTTTATATCTGTAATAAGTGTTCCTTTTAAGTACACAGTTTATTTGTGCATGTGTATAAGTTAACTGCATTAAAGATTTATAATTTCACCAGTGAGGCATTATTAGGATTTTTATTCTAAATTTCTGCTTGTGAGAATTACATCATGAAATGGAAGAAATATGATTGGAATATTTTTCTTTTGGAAAATGTAAATAACGAGGGAAAGATAAATATGTGTGGAGATATATTCCATCATGTTTGTGGATCCTAGAAAATGTGTTAAAAAAAGTACTTGAAGTATAACTAAAATGTAGGCTATGCAATATGGATGACTTAAATGTTAACATTGTTGCATATAAATTTTTATTTTGATTTCAATATTCAATATGTTAATAGTTTGCATTGCTCTTTCTCATTTAAGCAGTTTTTTTGAGGGAATAGCAAATTGTATTTTTTTAAAAGATATTAGTGTTCCTTTGACCAAAAGTACAATTTTAAAAAGAAACTGAGGAAATTAAACTCTTATGTAAATAAAATAACATAATACTTAATATTTGGAAATTATGCATATTTTGTTTTGATTTTTGAATTTGGTACCACTAAAGACTTACTGTATCGATGAACTGGTGCACATTATTTCTTATGAGGCTCAAAATACTCACTTTAGAGAGCTGCGAAAGATTGGAATGCCAGATTGTGCACACTATCCTTCCTCATTACTTGATCATAGTTCAATATTACTGGGTATATTGCCAGTAGCCCTTGTGTCTCTCGAAATGCAATGTTAATAAACCATCGAACAATCTGATTTTTTAAAAATAAATGTTATTAAAAGTATGGGAAGGTTTTAATGAATTTAAGTAGTAATTGGCTTTAAAGTGTTGTAATAGTTTTCGGAACAAATTCAACAAATTGTGCAATAAAAAAAAATTGTTTATTCCAATAGTATTTAGTAATGTTATTAGTTGTATATAGTGTGATTTTCATAATATTACTTTATTTATGTGGGAGACAACAAGGGGTCCAAGACGTTGGTCTATCTTCTATTTTATTTTAACATTAAACAAAAATTAATTAAAAAGGTAGATAAGTTTTTACAGATAAGTTTGACGATGATATTCAGAAGGTAACGCCTGCTCGCGCACCTCTCGCGTTCTCCTTTTCTCTTTCTCTGCTCTAATGTCTAAGAGTTTTTGTTTCTCTTCCACTAATTCACAAGTTTCAGTTCTGCTTTTACTTTGATGCGCCTGCGCGCGAAGACTGTGTTTTGCTTTTGGCTGCATGCCACAACGGCCATTCTGACCGTACGCTGTCCGCAGCGGTACTTCCATGGAGACCAGAGGAGAATCTGAAACATACAAAAAAAACGGAACAGACAAGGACTATACGACAAATATATAGAGATTAAACATATCATAATTTTTCTGAACTAGACAGTTTCTCCATCATGTGAAGGCACCTCTTCGACATCCGGAAGGTTCCACAGGAAAACATTGTTTTTCACAGGCATAAGAACGACTTTTTCAACAAGTTGATCTTTGGTTGAACGCATCGATATTTTCCTCTGTAGAGTTCTGGACGTCTGTTCAAAACGATTTCTCTTTTTCCTTCGTTTCCACTGCCAAGGCTCAAAAATTTTTTCGGAGCAACACAAACCGATGATGTTTACTCTTCATAGGTAAAGGGTTAGGTGAGCGGGAGATAAATTCCACGGAACTCGTTTTCATGGCACAATTGGCTTTCTTACACAATACTATATCAGAACATTTTTCTCTTACAATACTCAATTTTAACTTAGTAATCTTAATTTTATTACATTTATAATCCTTAATTAGAGAACTCGAATCATTTCTAGTATTAAAGTTCTTAACATGTGGCAAATCATAACTAGAGTTTTCTATCACACTTGAAACAGAAACATTTGGAAAAGGAATAGCACTAGAATAAGCATAAGCATGAGCACCTAAAGAGGATTCACTTTCATTCAATAAAACATCGCTCTTTGCGTGGTCTAGTTTCTCTATTTCAGAATATACACTGGGATGTATAATAAATTCTTCGGTCAAGGTCGGTGATATTGCCGTTCCAACACTCAAGCTAGGAGAGTGTTGATTAAGAGAAATATTTATGGGTTTAACTTCTACCATACGCTGTTCGCCAAAACATGAACTTAATGTTATGAACTCTTCGGAAGGTGTTTGCACTCTAATTAGTGAGGAATTTAAAACTGGGATCTGGCAACCTGAATCAATCAATGCTGTTACGGGCTGATTTTCCACAAAAATGTTTACGTATTGAAGATTTGCGCATTCATCGCTACTTTGTTTTTCGCTCTCGATTTTCAAAGTATTCACGTTTATTCTATTATGGATGTGATCATTAGATTCTTTAGGTTTAAAACGCTTCTCACAGTCTCTTGCGCAATGAGATGAATCACCGCATATATAGCAATTTTTTATTTTCTTTTTCAAGATATTGGGGATAGTTCTCTTTTAACCTTTGGTTTAAAGTTTTGTGATCTATTTTTAAAGGGGTCTTGGGTATATCCATAAGTAATAGGAATTTCTTTATGTGATCCGCTTCTAGATGAAATATAAATATCGCACTCTTTAGCTAAATCAATAGGCCTAAACCAATCTTCTGCTTCTCGAATGCCAATATGAGTTGCGGTTTCCTTATTTAAAGTTTCAAATAATTTATCAGAAATTATAAGATCACATAGAGATTCAAAGGAATTAACTTTTCTTAACGAACAATAATATTGGAAGTTTGCCGTCAATCTTGCAGCAAATTGGATGTATGTCTCGCCTGATGATTTTACAGCATTTTTAAATGAGTTTAAACACTCGCGAGGGGTTAATTGGAATTCTCTGAGTACTATAGATTTTAGTTTTCATAGTCATTTAATTCCTCTTCTTTAATATATAGTAAGACGTTATGAGCTCTTTCGCCCAGAAGATTTATTAAAATTTCAGATTTATATTCGTCATTTATTTTCTTGGTTAAAAATGCGCGTTCTAATGATTGGAAGAACAGATTAAAATTTTCAGATCTGGTGGGAACAGGAAGAGATAAAGTTTTTATACTTTTTATCATATTTTCTATGTTAGTTTCGAACTGTTTTTCTTCGACTTTAGCTGCAGGATTTAAACTTAATGCTTTATTTTTAGCCAATTGTAGTTCGATTTCTTTTCTAATTTTGCTAACTGAAGTTTCGCGAGCTCAATTTTTGTTCTGAAGTTACCTCTCTTTCGTTTTGCGATACTCTCTCATCTATACAGTTTTGAATTAAAGTTTTAACGAAATCTGGATCACTTTCAAATGTACTACTGTTCTCAATTTTAGTCTTTAGTTTAACTATAGTGTCAGTACTTTCGACAGTACCGTCTAGCTCCTGAACAACTCTTATGAGATCCTCTTTAAGAGCGTTTTTATACATTTTATAAAAATTTAGAAAGATCCTACCTTTTTTTTTTTTTTTTTTTTTTTGCTCCCTTGTTGCTCGCACGTACGATGTATCCAATAACAACGTTGATTCCACTGATTTCACCTCTTCGCAGGTAATATAGTTGAAATTGTAGTTCTGGCCTCTACACAGGCGGATTATTCACACTGAATTAGTTCCAACCTCTACACAGGCGGGATTTTCGTCGATGGGTTTTCCAACCTCTACACAGGCGGAATATTTGTCGATGGTTCGTTGAAAAATATACCTCTACACAGGTTATTTTGTTATTTGTTCCGACCTCTACACAGGCGGAATGAAGTTGAAAAATTCAACCTCTACACAGGTTGAACGAAGTTTCCGAAAAATGGCGGAGCGTCTCCTTCACGGACGCTGTTGTTCATTGTCCAGACTTTGGTTCAAAATCGAAATTTTATCTATCCCGGCCGAGCCCCCATAATTTGTGGGAGACAACAAGGGGTCCAAGACGTTGGTCTATCTTCTATTTTATTTTAACATTAAACAAAAATTAATTAAAAAGGTAGATAAGTTTTTACAGATAAGTTTGACGATGATATTCAGAAGGTAACGCCTGCTCGCGCACCTCTCGCGTTCTCCTTTTCTCTTTCTCTGCTCTAATGTCTAAGAGTTTTTGTTTCTCTTCCACTAATTCACAAGTTTCAGTTCTGCTTTTACTTTGATGCGCCTGCGCGCGAAGACTGTGTTTTGCTTTTGGCTGCATGCCACATTTATCTGACTTTATTTAAGGAAAAGACAGGCGATCCATTATATGTTGAAAAAAGAATGATTTAAGGGCTCAAGTTTACTTAACTTTTCTTTTTAGGTCAATGGTCGAAAACTTCCAGAACGATTCCGTCCACCTGAATGGTTAACAGATGTTACTCCGCACAAAGCACCATATGTACCTCAAATAGGCGATGAAATAGTATATTTCAGACAAGGCCATGAATTGTATGTGCAGGCTGTAAAAAGAAATAGAATTTATGACATTTATATGCGAAGTCAGCCATGGAGGAAAATTAATTTAAGGGTAAATATATACACATATTTCCCTCTGCAATTTTTTAAACTTATGCTGGCTGATTGTCATACTCTATTTAAGGTTATTAATTCTATATTAGGAAATAAAATAAAAATTATATAGTTTAAAATAACTTAATTTGCTTGTCTGTTTCTTAATTGGTAAGAATATGTAGATTTTAAGTTGAAAAGTTCTCACTAAGCATGGAAAATTATATAATTACATACATAAAATACCAGGCATCCAAATTGGCTGCCATTAAGTTAAATCAGTTTACTAAAATTTAACTATAAAGATAACTTATTAATTTTGTGTTATAAATATAAAATGTTTAAAGTATGTAATGATTAAAAATTAACACTATTTATATATAGTTTGAAATAATTTTATCTGATAAACATGCAATTACAACATTTAAAGATTGTTTGCACAAAATTTTTAATAGTAGGGAAAAACATTTTATTGTAAAATTATCTTAATTTCATATAGTAACTTGCAAAAAATGGCAGTAATTTTATTTTTAAAAATATCTGAATTTTTTTTAGGACCAAGAAGTTGCCAAAATTGAAGATATCACTTTTGAAAATCATCCTCCTCGCTTATGTTGCTTAAAATTGAGTCTCATGAACCCTGCTGAAAAGGACCAAGAAACGTTTATTGTCAAATATCATGATATGGCTGATGTTATTGATTTTATAATACTAAAGCAGAATTATGATCAAGCTATGCATTATGATTGGAAGCCTGGTAATCATATTTTGTGAACATATATTTTTTTTAATAATGTTTGTAATTAAGTTGTGGAGGTGCGAGCGGTTGAGGGCGCTCTACTTCAAACAATTAAGTAGGAAAAGTCATTCAGAAGGTTTAATGATACATCGACTCCGTTTATATCAAAAAATAAACTATTTATTAACCATCAACGTCATCGTACTTCGGCCGCTGGAAGAAGAGAATTACCTCGCGTCGCTTAGCTCCGGCGCTCTTCCGAAACTTGTGACGTCATAGGCTCGCCTTCACCGATTGGTTAAGATGAGCACATCACACAGAGCACTTTTGGGTAAAGGAATAAAATAAGCGAAACGCTACAGAGTATGCCCCCAGTGACCTAAGTCACGATTACATATATACAAGTTAGGATACATACCAAGAAATACATGAAAATATTGACAGCATACTCAATTGACATATTTGAAATATATGGAGAATGGTGCATATATAGGCCGTATTACTGACAGTAATAGATATGCAGTGGTATATATATATATATATATATATATACAATATACAAGTGTATACAGAATAATAATACATGCAAAATTATAGAGAATAACAATATATGCAAAATTATAGAGAATAACAATATATGCAAGGTACAAAAATAATATATATAAATGTAAAAAAAAATAAATATGAATTACAAGAGTACAGTTTGCGTTTATATAATATATTCGGTAACTAAATTCTTGGGAAATCTGACCTTACGGCCGTATCTAGTGGTGTACGGTATAGAAGGATTGGGTGCAGCAGTTACAGGTTTCTCAATAATTGTTTGAGTTTGTACGAGATCGGAATGATCAGTAATGTCTGCCAGAAGATAAGCAGGTTTAATGCGATCAATAGATACAGTACTTTGCTTACCGTTTAAGTCGATAATAAAGTTTTTGTCATTTCTGCTAATTACCAAATGGGGTCCAGTATAAGGTGGTGTTAATGGAGGATCAACCTTGTCAGATCTTAAGAATATATGTGAACAAGTTTTCAATGAGGGGTTGATATAAATATTTTGTGTGCCATGTTGAGCTGTAGAAACAGGATTTAAGGATCTCATTGTTTGTATTAAACTAGTTACATAAGTGGAGTTAGCCGTTTGGTTGATGGAATCACTCGTTACAAGATCGGAAGGTAATCGTAACGTAGTGCCATAAACAAGTTGTGCACAGGTAGCGTTAATATCGTCCTTAAGCGCTGAACGCATACCTAATAGAACTATTGGAAGCAGTTCAGTCCATTGAATATGATTGTGAACTTTTAGTGCACCTTTGAGGTGTCTATGAAGGCGTTCAATGATGCCATTTGCTTGCGGATGGTAAGAGGTACTGTGAATCCTATTACAACCTAACATACGGGTCAGTTCTCTGAAAAGATTAGATTCGAAGTTTGTACCATGGTCAGTTGTTATTGTGGTTGGACATCCAAACCTCGAAATCCATCCGTGCATCAAAGCACGAGCAGTAGTTTCCGCAGTCATATCAGGCGTTGGTATCACCTCAGGCCATCTAGTAAATCTATCAATGATGGTCATGCAAAATTGATTGCCGTTGGAGGGTGGTAGAGGGCCTATAAAATCCAAGTGTATGTGTGCAAAGCGTGCATCGGGAAGAGCAAATGTGCCAATGGGAGATTTTGTATGCCGTGTCACTTTGGCTCGTTGGCATTTAACACAGCTGCGAACCATAATTTTTGTATCTACGCATGCCTGGCCATACAAATGGCTTGGCGATTAAATCGATGGAGGCTGAAATTCCTGGGTGGGAGAAAAAATGAAGAGCTTTAAAAATTAGCTGTCGCATGCTTTTAGGAACAAAAGGTTGGGGTTGTTTTTGAGACATATCGCAATACAAAGTAACATCCTCAAGGGGGAAATAATGTTTTTCGATTTCTAAAGAGGAATCATTGAAATTTAAAATTTTTTGTAGTTCCTCATCATCCGATTGAGCAGAAGCAAATTCTTTAAAATTTATTACAGTAGGCGATATTTCATCTATTTCACCGAGATAAGGCATCGGCAACAGTATTATCCGAACCTTTAGTATAACGAATGTCAGTTGAAAACTGAAATAAAATCCAAATGGCGCAACTGTCGAGGACTGCATTTTTCAGAGTGTTGCTGGAATGCATATCTTAAGGGTTTTTGATCAGTATAAATGACAAAAGTTCTTCCTTCTAGCATATGTTTAAATTTCTTTACAGAGGAATAAATAGAAAATAGCTCACGGTCATAAGTGGACCAATTCTTTTGAGATTTATTTAATTTGGAAGAGTAAAATGCTAGTGGTTCCCATTGATCATTAGATAGTTGCATTAAAGAGCCGCCAACTGCTACATTCGAAGCATCTACCCATAAGCTTAACTGAGCACCTGGAATGGGATGCTGTAAAAGCGTTGCTTTAGCGATTGCTTCTTTTGAGGCCTTAAAGGAAAGAGTTGCTGCATTGTTCCATTGTAATTGCTCAGAAGGATTGTTAGCATTGGAACGAGGATATTTCTTTCGGTTTTTATGACCTTCAAGAAATTTAACAAGGGGTTCTCTCTAGTATGTCTGCAGCTTTAGGAATGCAACGTCTATAAAAATTGAAAATACCTAAATAACGGCGTAATTGGGTCAAGGTTGTTGGTTGAGGAAATTCTAGGATACATTTTACACGATCAGGTAAAGGTTCGATTCCTTCCCCTGATAACTTGAATCCAAGAAATTCAATGGTAGATTGTCCAAATTGACATTTCTCAACGTTTATACATAAGCCATATTCTTTAAGTTTGGAGAATAAGATTTCTAAATGTTCTAAGTGCTGGGGTTCATTATCTGAAGCTACTAGTAAATCATCAACAAATGCATAGACAAATGGTAAGTCCCTGGTCACCTCGTCAATAAAACGTTGAAATGTTGATGAGGCATTGCAGAGGCCAAATTGCATCCGTAAACTCTAAAAGGCCAAATGGGGTGCATATTGCTGTTTTGTGTACGTCAGATGGATTTATGGGAATTTGGTGATAAGCTTTGATCAAGTCAATATGACTAAATATTTGTTTACCATATAATTCAAGTGAAGTCGGCAATGCAGGGTATAGGATATTTTTCTTTTATGGTCTGTGCATTAAGTGCACGATAATCCCCAACTGGTCTCCACTCAATAGAATCTTTTTTAGGTACCATGTGCAAAGGTGAAGCATATGCACTTTTAGACGGTCTTATATGGTTGAGTTTAATCATATGTTGGAATTCGGCTTTTGCAATTTTAAGCCTGTCTGGAGCTAACTTTCTTGGTTTAGCTGCGACTGGAGGACCTTTAGTATTTATAAAACGCATAGTATTGTGTTTAACAGGTTGATTGATATCAGGTAACTTAGTAAGTTCAGGATACTTCAATAACAATTTGCCATAAACATTATTCATATATACAGATTTTACAGAAAAAATGGAACATATACCTAATTTAGCAGGCACTTTTAAATTAGTTACACAATCAATAAGACGCTTATGTCGTAAATCTGGTGATAAATTAAATTGGTACAAAAAATCAGCACCGATAATAGCACTAGATACATTACAAACATAAAATGAATAAGTAAAATTTCTGCGTAGACCAAAATTAACAGTGATGAATTTTCGTCCATACACATTTATGTTAGTACCATTAGCTGCACGAAAGGTTTGAATAACAGGAAATTTCTGTTCTGTTTTATTAGCGACTATTAAGCTGGCGTCGCTACCAGAATCTACTAAAAAACAAATACCTGAATTATGGTCCCTGATGAATAGACGACGAGAAGTAAATCCAGAGGAAGAGTCCGCCGCCTCTACTCTCCCAGAGTCTGGTTTTTCGTAAAGGAGCAGGGCGGAATGCATTTCTTGGTGTTAGCTTGGAAACGAAAGTGGTACCAGCAGAGCTTACTTGAACGGGAATTCGAACGCTTTCGACGAACGTTGTTGTTGTGCCGAAATTGACTACGAGATCGACGAAGGTCTGCAACTTCCTTGCGCAAAGCTTTCACTTCATCCACAAAAGCATGTCGGTTGAAGAACGACGATCAGTCACTGATGAGGGGCTTGCTCCACTTGCAGAAACAGCGTTGATTGCGTGCGGAGAAATAGCAAGAATTCTATCCGCCACCTCAGATGCCTTGTCCGAAGTAATCGGAGATATGGATGCCAAAATGGTTTGCACAGGAACAGGCATGGCTTGATTGAAAAGTTCAAAAAGGAGAGAATCATCAATGTTGTGATTTTCAGCTCGTCTTTTCATAATGCGGAGAAGTTCACTTGGTTTTCGATCTCCGAGACTCTCACCGGCCAACAAACGACGAATTTCCTGCGTTTTATTTTTGGAGCAACGCTCAATAATTTTAGCTTTCAGTTCCCTGTAGGGATCAGATATATCCGGTTGGATTATAACATCGCGAACGACTGTCGCAATATCTGGAGGTAAATGAGAGACTGCATAGTTATATTTCGTCTTGCTTTCAGTAATAGGTTTTGGCGAGGCTAGTTCGAATGTTGATTCAATCATGTAGAATCAAAGTGCAGGATCGCGTTGAATAAACGGCGGAATAACCACAGCTGCTATTTCTGGAGTAGCCATTTCAAATCGAAACTGAAGTGAAAACGAAAGTCGATGAATAGAACTTTTAGCGTGAAATCCTAGGTCACCAATGTGGAGGTGCGAGCGGTTGAGGGCGCTCTACTTCAAACAATTAAGTAGGAAAAGTCATTCAGAAGGTTTAATGATACATCGACTCCATTTATATCAAAAAATAAACTATTTATTAACCATCAACGTCATCGTACTTCGGCCGCTGGAAGAAGAGAATTACCTCGCGTCGCTTAGCTCTGGCGCTCTTCCGAAACTTGTGACGTCATAGGCTCGCCTTCACCGATTGGTTAAGATGAGCACGTCACACAGAGCACTTTTGGGTAAAGGAATAAAATAAGCGAAACGCTACAAAGTTTTATAATTAATTTTTACTTTATACATTTTTTTGTCTAATTTTATCTTTTTATTATATGATAAATATTAGTTGTGTTGGGATCTAACTTTTAATCAATCATCTTGATATTTTAAAATAAAGTTAAAATCTCAACATTAAAAAAATTACTATTACTATTACTACTAATAATAATAATAAATAACGTCTGCATAAGAGATTGGCTATTAACAACAGTAGTCAGTTTAAAATGCATTCTAGTACAGAACTGGAAAATCTTTGGGTTCTGTTACGTTAAAATTTGCTAACAGCCATTCCATCCAAAATTTTTGTGTGATTTAATTTTATTTTGAAATAAAATTAATTACTATTGAATTAATTCCGGATGAATTATTATTAACTTGCTGTGATATTTATGCTGGAAGGAAATGTATGAATAGCTGTTTCATTATGAAACCACTGCCTCCAAGGGTTAAAAATAAATACCGTAAAATCCGGCATATAACACACACTTTTAACACAAAAAATAAAATTGAAATTTATGGATGCGTGTTATATGCCAGGTATAAAAATGATAGCTTTAAAAAAAAAAGATGTGCATAAAATCTTAGACTTCTACAAAAATCGAAATGTTATTTATTTAACCGTATGAGTTGTTTTGCTAGAAATATACTATTTTTTCAAAATCCTTGGATAGTACCTCGAATAAATGGCTTTAAAACATAATAGTATTGCTAACGTACATTGAAGGTTCCTTCGTTAAAAAGGGGGTGCGCGCGTTATACAACAGATACCTTAAAATTAAAAAATTCGGCTTGAAAGTATAGGTGCATGTTATATGCATTTTATGAAAATTCTGATTTTTCATTTTAAACTCCGTTTTTACTTTATTTTATCTTGATTGATTTCTTAAGAATTCTCATTGCATTGGTAAAATCAGCATGTATGCAACATACTATATCATTTAAGTAGAGAATGAGTCTTTTACTACACTCATTCCTTTTTCTCTCATTTGTTTTAAATAGTTCTTAGTTATTGTGTTTTCATATAAATATATTTATCCTTGATTGTAATGTATTTATTCTATTATTTTTTTGTATTTATAGGTGATAGATTTCGTTCTGCAATTGATAAGGCATGGTGGCTTGGGACCATCAAAGCACAAAAACCTTTAAATCCAAATTTCCCAGATTCAATGTTTCAGTGTTTTTTAGTTAAATGGGATAATGGAGAAAAAGAGCACATGAGTCCTTGGGATTTTGAACCTATTGACAATGAACGTAAGTAATGGAATAAAAATACTTTTGATCTAATGACTATTTTTAACTTTATAATTTGTATGCTTTTACATTTTAATTCCTTTCCTATATGATTGCTTTTGGAAGAAATTTCAATATCAGTGATTTTTTTTTTATTTAATAGGGAGAAAACTAAGTTAATTTTTTTCTTATCTTTCTTTATTTGCTTTTAGTCATTCTTTTTGTCTTGTTTTAAGTATTTGATATGCATGACAAACTTCTGAATTAATGTTTTAAAATTTTTTTTAAATTAATAAAAATTTGAATATATTTTGCATTTGCAAAATACAACTACAAAAATTTACATAGAAATGTATTAAACTTTTGTTTGCATAAAAATGGAATTCACCCTAGTCAATGTACATAAATTATTAAAATAGGTTTTAATAACCTCATATTTCCATTTTAAAAATACTGAAAGAACCAGGAATACACCTAAAAATAGCTTCATTCATCACATTAGAGAATTTTCCTAATACATTATTTTTGTTTCTACATAGTTTTTTAAATAAACTATCATGGACAATACAGTTTTATTGGTCCTAAAGTTTGTTCATCTCTGTTCTAGATCAGTGATTCGAAAATTAATTAAGTTCAAATTGAATTATAGACTTGATTCCATTAAAAGTTATCTTGTAGATAAAATGGAAGTTTTTCTATGTGCTAAACTGAAATAGGGGGAATTCAAAAGTTTTCTTTTTTTATGCTATGTAGATATTTGTCGAATGAAATACTGGTGAAATTGTCGAATCGGGCGCCTTTCCGCCAAATTTTGAAAAATCGCCAATTTGGCGTGTTTTTGCGTGTTGTGTTTTGGAGTTGCAACCCTACCACAACACGCAACGCCGGAGCGCGAAATTCAAGATGATGGAAGGAAAATCATTAAAAAATAGCATTTTAAAGTTTAGAAACTGAAAATCAGTGCAAAAATCAGGCATTTAAAAATGGAAATTATTTCACTTACCGTTAAAAAATGCTGCTTTTCCCGACATTTATGATGACGATGAGTTGCCTACTGAAATTATACCAGTGTGCTACTGCATTTTTCTGAGAGCACCTTCCAAAACATTTTTATTTTTGCATCACTAACAAAACGGTGCACAAATCCATATTACTCAATTCAAACCAAAACCCTTTCCTTACACTCCTAAACACATGATGGGTATCCTCTTTCCCACTACACTGAATTTTGCAGTACCATTCAAAAACGATCATTCACTTTCTTACCCGTTCTTTCTCTCAATTCCATACTTTTTCCACATTTCGGACATACATACGATGATCCAATCAAACCTTCTTACATGCACCATTCTAAAACAGCTTTCTTTCCAAGCACAGGCAACATGGCAAAAAAAACCCTTTAACAATAGTAATCGTAATTTTTCATGCATTCATTCAAATTAATCCTAAGAGCATCGCTGGACATCATGGCAATCTTTTGAAATTTATGTGGAGAAAGAAATAAAAAAATTACCTGTAAAAAGTAATTCCCAAAACGAAGCCGAACAGCTGACACAACCGGAGCGAAAGAAATTACCGTTTGCTGAGTAACGGTTTTTTTGAAGAAAAAAAAGCTTTCTGCTCATGCGCGAGAAAGACCGTTGAAGAATTGAACTGTTAAAATTAAAAAAATAACCAATTACGAATGCGCTAACTTTGTTAAAACTGTTAAAATTAAAGAATTCTACTGCGCATGCACTGAATTTCGCCAAAAAAGCGACTTCTCCTCCACTGGAAAACGAATTCAGAAGGGTTACCAGATTTGGCGCATTTATCGATTTGGCGAGAAAACACTTGGCGCTAGAGGCGCCCGATTCGACAAATCAACCGAAATACTAGTTCTTGTTGTGTCCTTGTCCTGACTGTAGTTTAAAATTAGAAGATCTGTCTTCACCAATCTGTTTTGTAACTTGTGGTATTTAATTTGAATCAATTGAACCATCTTTATTTTTAGGTTTACCGGATGAAGAAGGTGGCAGTGTCGAAATTACTCCCGAGGAGCGACTAGCAATGATGTATGTACCTGAACCTGATGAATGGTCTGAATATGGTTGTGATCATGATTGTGACAGGATAGCACGAGGATTGGCCAGAATTATGGAACTGAATATTTCCGAGTCTTTTGTCGCACCTGTGGATCTGAATTTGTATCCTAGCTACGCAATCGTGGTAGAATACCCAATGGACTTGGGTACTATTAAGGCTAGGGTTCAAAATCGCTTTTATAGGTACGCAACGTGCAACTGCTCATTACTTTGATAAAAATGGAAATTCTAAGAAAAATATCTACTTGATGTTCCTTTTTTGAAAATCTTTAATTAAAAGCAAAATCAATCTTTTTTTCCTGAGAAATGCTTTCTTGTACTGTTTCACTAGTTTTTAAATTTAGTCTGTTAAAAGCGTACACAGTGTCAACATATAATGCAAGATTTTCAACCCATTAATGTTTTCAATATTACATTTTATTATGAAATTTATAAAAACATTATTAAACTGATTTATTCTTAATTTATTAAAAAATTCTTGTAGGAGATTGGATGCGATAAGATTTGATGTTCGATACATAGAAATCAATGCTTTGAAATTCAACGAACCTGGAAGTCGAATTGTAAAGCAAGCTAAATGTGTTGTTGATCTTTGTATCAGGTTTATAAAGTAAGTAGCTACTAATCTTTTTTCTCTCTGATTTAATATAATATATTAGATCATTTCTATATTCTATGGTGAACCCACAGTTCCAAACAAACTAGAGGAGTAAAATTGCTTAGTTATTTATCTGAGAAGGAATTATATCTATCAGCTTAGTTATTAAATGCATTTCAAAACTAAAAGTCCAGACTCATAAGCTAGCCAGCTGAAAACAATGCCATCTCCAAGGTCATTAACAGCTCGTGTTGAAATCGTAACTCAGAAATTGAGCATTAGGTGGCAGCACTGCCTAGTGCTATTGAATAAGTATGAACTCCATAGAAGATCTTAAGATATTCCCAATGAATCCCAATTAGTGAAATAAATGGCTGTGTGGTGCATGCATCGTATAGACTTAGCATTTCAGTAGAGGCTGTTGATGGTGTCAATGGCAAAACATCCCAAATGAGGCATATTACAACAGAGGATGTATATCAGGGGCTCTTAACCTTATTTGTCTGGGCCATCTGACAAACAAGAAATTGCTGGCGGGTGCAGTTAAAAAAATATAACGATTCTTAATATTTCTTTATTTTATTGCAATCACAAACATCATAAATAATATCCTACACTAAAAGGGCAACAAAAAATTCAAAAATAGCTACATTTGATGAGATTTTTGCATTGCATGTTATCCACTAATTTTTTTTGAAGTCAGGCATATAAGATGATATTCCCAATCTTATAGCATCTTCGAGATTGCTATCTTAATGTCGAGATCTGATTGTTGAAAACAATGATTCACATAAATATATGGAACCAAAGGAAGATTTTAATTTGTAAGTTCATTCTTGATATAGTATATAGCAGACAATCACAGGTGCACTAAATCAGCTTAAGGGGGCTCATTGGCACCTGCGGGCAGGGAGTTAAGAACCCCTGATGTATATCAATCGCAGAAACAGCTGTAATTTTCTTTTCTAGATATCTCTCAGAAGGTTCATCAACAGCAAACAAAAACAGATAGATAAACAAAAAAATTTCCTCCCTATAAGCAGTGTACAATGACCCCTTTTTTGGTAATTTTTTTTCAGTTTTGTTGCCTGATGTTTGCACATTATGGTTTTGGGCTAGTGAGTTGTTGGTTTAAATCAAATATCAAAAATAAGCATTTTGAAAATCTAAAATTTTATCAAGTGTGCATATTTTATAGCAATAGAACCATTTTTAGAAATAAATTTTGTTTTGATCTCAATTTAATACTAATAGTAATGGTCATTTTACCATGATTTTTTGCTAGTTCATCTCATTGCTCGGACCCCATGGTATTGTATAGTGAAATGATGGAAGCCAAGCAATCCAGATCTCAGGATTCTCAAAGTGAATTGGATGTTTTATGTAGTGAGATAGACAGTGATGGAGAAAATAATGCATCCACTAGAATCAAAAGAAAAAAGGTAAATAAAGACTGCGAAGAATATATAAATGTAAGTTACAATTAAAATTTAGTTCATTGTATTTGCAAAGAAAGTGAACCAGTGGTATACATTATGTTGCAGTACTTTACACAGCAAAATGTACGAAAATTATTTGTTGCATTATTTTTCTTACAAAATTCTGTAAATTTAATTAAAAAAAATATTTAAAACGAGTTTTTAGTAAATTTATATTAATCTTGAGTAAACAAAACTAATTGAGAACCAGTTAAATTTTTGATAAAAAATATTCATTTGGTATTTATTAGATGAATTTATTCATGAATATCTTTTAATGATAAATTTAATTTGCATGATTTAATTATGTATGAATTATTCATTTCTTGATATACATACTTTACTTGTATATGTTAATTATGTTCTATTTAGAATAACTGGTATTTAAATTTGAATAAAATTTTTTAACTTATTTTTTATATTTTCATTGAGAGTATATATGCAAATAATTTGGGAGTTTTTATCATGAATTATTATAGAATTGATCCGCATTTATGCACAATCTGCCGAAAATTTCCTCAAATTTTCAAAAGTTTTTAAAGGGAATATTCACATCTTCATGTATCCCATTGAATATTTTGTTATGTAAACAATAGTGCATGGGTTATTTAATATTAATTTTCAAACTTTTATTGTATAATTATGATTTGAGTGATTTTTTTTTCTAGTTTGTAGAAAAAATTGTTTTCATTGTAAGCAATCCTTTAAGTTAAAAAAGAGTGAGAATCATTTCTAATAAAGATATAAATATGCAACAAAATAATTTTTATTATACATAAAAAGGTGTACAGTCAACTCTCGATAATTCAAAGTTGGAAGGAAACTTTTGAAAACTTTGAATTATCAAGAGGGTAGGAAAAAAATTCCCTAAATACATGAAGAGAAATTTTTTTCTATCACATTTAAATTTGAAACTATGTTTTAAAACAACAATTGTTCATATATATATAAAATTATTTTAAAGCATTTTTAAAAAATACGTAATATTCAGAAGTTAAAAGTCCTGTATTAAAAGATTTCGGGAATTAAAATAGTTTCCCCACTGTTCCTAACACCATTGATTCTTCAAGGCAGGGTCCAGTCAGGCCCATCCTCTATTTGGTGCCACATGCTATAAGTCACACAAATGAGCCATAAATTGTCATGTCAGTCTGACATAAAATGCACAATCTCTTCACAATGGCAGACCATCTTTTCTGAACACATGTGTATCAAGGCTACATGTTAAATGAAAGATATGGATGGCGTACAACAGGTGTGGTTGGTCTATTGTCCACTTGAAGAAGAAAAGCAATAAAAGTGTTTTCGCCTGAAGAACCTTAAAAAACTTAGAAAGGGTAGCAGACAGATGGTCATTAAAGGGGCTACATTACAGGGGAGACGTGCAGAGGCAATACAATATAAATTTGTAAGCTCTAACCTGTTTGCTGCAGGACTGTTCTTGATATTGAGTGTTCGAATTGTCAAGAGTTGTATAAGATAACTTTGAATGGTCACATGTTGTAGTCTGGCCAGCCACAGATTTTACTTCAAAATATCGAATGTATCAAAACATATTGTTTTAGTTCAAAATATCAAGAGTTTTTTTAGGGACTGAGTATATTCTCTGAATTGGTAAGAGATTTGTATTACCAAAGATTTGAATTAGCAAAAGTCAACTGTATAAGAATTTGATTCAAATGCTTATTTGGTATATAGTTTGTATTAAAACATTGTTAAAATCTCTTGTTTAGAATAATCAAAAATTTTATAAAAGCCAAAGGATGTTATATTTATACAGATTTCTTTGAATCTATTATTTTATTCCTTTTCAGTTTGTAAAAACAACTTAGTGTTTTCTTACACATACAAAAACTGTGTTCTTGATAATTTTTTCATATTCATTAAAAATATAGTATTGCAATTTGATTCTTTAAAATTTTTCTTTTTTTCAGATTTGTTTGAATTATTTACTATATTAAAATTATTATACTTATTATGCTGTATGAAATTTTAAAAAAATGTGTGTAAATTTTCAAAATAAAATTTGTGTTTTAACTTGTTTCATAATATTAAAGAAAAGGAGTTTAATTCAAATTTCATTAATTCTTTATAACTCAGTGAAATTATATAGAACATTTTCTATTTTTATACAGCAAAACGCTCTCCATCATTCAAGTAAACGAGTACGCTTAGGAAATCAAAAATATACCTCATGTAGTTGGAGGCAGCAATGTGCATCATTACTAACTACTTTTTTTCAATGTGATGATTCCACACCTTTTCGACATCCAGTTAACCTCAATGACTATCCTGTAAGTTGTATTTTTAATTGATCAAGTATAAAGATATTGATACATTTCATGATTTGATTTGACATTCTACAATGAAATAACCACTCTCATTTTTAAGTTTTGTTATTGCAAAAGAATTGGATATTTGTAGAGAAACTGCATTTTCTGAATTTTTCACTAAACACAATATTTTAATTTAGTGAATTTCAACTAAGTCAAAATGGAGCAATGGTTTTTTTTCCCAAGAGAGAATATAGCTGAACTTTCATGTTTTAGGATTGCTTCATTCTATCCTTCTCTTCTGTATGCATTTTTGAAATTGCATAAATTATACAAAATTATTAATTTATTTAAAAAATGAATTTTTTTTTCTTTTATTGATTTCAGTTTTATGAAACATAATGCTTTATACTTATATCTAGATAATAAACTGAGCTCAAATTGATGGTGCATACTTAAAATGTGTGTGTGTTTAAAAAAAAAATTCTGATGTAGGTAAAATATTTAAGAAAATGTATAGTTAAATTAAAAATTTTTTTTTAGTTATTCTTGATGCATGTGCATGAATATTTAACATGTTTTATCTGAAGAATTAAGGGGAATGGAGATTTATGTTATTTTAAATATTTGTTAAAAACTAATGTATTGAAAGAGGCTTTTTTGATTCTTTTTAGGATTACAGAAATATTATTGACATTCCTATGGATTTATCAACTGTGCAAGAGAGGTTAAACAGTAATCATTATAGCAGTCCAAGTGATTTTTGCAAAGATATGCGTCTTATTTTTCAAAATTCTCGCAATTACAATACAAATAAGAAATCCAGAGTGAGTATTCAATATTAAATATTCTTTTCACTTTGAAATTATTTTGTATACATGTAATATATTTCTAATTATTTTGTTGTATTTATGCATATATTTATTTTGACATATATGTATTTATCTATACATATATGACACATATGTATTTATATATACATATGACACATATGTATTTATATATACTTATATATATTTATTGTTATTTTAACATATGCTTATTTTTTTGTGGTGAAAATTCTTTAAAATATAATTTTTCTGCTGCATGCCATATACAGAAATGTATCATTTTGTGTTATGACATCTGTCTATTTTTAGCTTGCCAAACTTTTTTTTTTATCTCTTTGGGTTAAGTTGCTATTCATTATTTTTATTTTACATTTTAAGAGTACTGCTTTTATGCATACTTGTTTTAGTTTTTATGCTTTGTGTGTAAAATGTATTTTCAGCCTTTTATGTTTTTAAGGTGTTCATTTTTGCATAATTTCAATCATCCACCTGCTATTTACTCCCCTACAGCCTGTATTGTTTTATATTTACAACATCTGGGAAACAGTTCAACGAAAGCTCTTGAACTCATTGACATTAAGTTGAAAAAAAATCCCATGAAGTTTGTCCTTCATATGCATATTGTACTTTTTTAGCGATTGATATTTAACTCTCAGATTCGTATGCATGGTTTCCATTAAATGAAGCATTTATATTTTTTGTCTTTTGATGTAACACCATTCTGGAGTTCAGTGACTGAGTGGTAGTGCATTGTGCTTCCACACCACAGGTCCGAGGTTCAAACCCCAGGCTGGGAAATGTCAACTCAGCCTTTCATCCCTTCAGTGGGTTGATAAATGAGTACCAAGCTTGCTTAGGAATTAACACTAGGGGTTTTGCATCAGACTAACCACCTGACCAGAACATCTGCTCATGCACCTTAGCACCCATTGGTCATGTATTCTGGGATGGGCACAGTAGGTCTTGGCCCTCATGGGCTGTCGCACCACAGAGTTTAAGTCAAGTAACAACATTCTGATACTCAATTTTGTACTTTGCATGTGCTTATATTTCCTATTCCTTCTATTGCCAAACAATTTTTTTTCAGGATTGTTACCACAAATCTAAGTAATAATTGTCATATGCTTGCGTCATTTAATAAGTTCGGCATAAGAAAAAATAGCTGCTTCTTTGTCTTTCAAAGTTGTTGAGATGTTTGTTGATACATTCTGCTATATTTAAAGTTTTCAAAGTTTGCATGATAAAGGAGTCTCGAAAATTTTAAAGTATCCATGTACTTGATGGTTATCACTTGGTCTTGCTATCAACTTTTAACTCAATTGCTTGATTGTTTTTTGTCTCAATTATTTTTAAATTAATATAATCTAAAATTGAGTAATAATTTCTCTGTACTTTTTTTTAATCAAAGCATTTTTGCCATAAAGTAATTACTTCGTCATGTCATTACAAAAGAAGTGTTTCCTATGAGTATTTTCTCATTAAAATATCCTTGTTTTTACATTATTTAAAAATATATGCATACCATTCTTAACTTTATGAAAGATGAAATGTTTATCCTTCATTTTAAGAATTTATTTGGAATTTTAATCCTGCATATTTTTATGATTTGTTGTATTCAAAAGTAAGTAGGTATGCTCATATATAGAAGTGAGACAGAAGAGAATTAGATATAATTTATCTCATGGTTAAATAATTATAGCTAAATAGAAAAGAATTTTCTTTTAATAAAATGCTATAAATTATTTCAGGGATTTTTATTTTTTAATGATTTTAAAATCTTGTTTTCTTTTGAGAAATATTTCATAAAAAGTCATGTGGCTACGGTAGCTGAGTGGTATAAGTATCGAATCGTGGCTGGCTTTATCACAAGTTCGAGCCTGGTACCGCTCAAGACCCGCTGTGTAGGGCAGCGATGCACCCTAATTGTCGAGAACTGAAATGTCCTCCTGTTGGTGTAGTTAGGAGAGGGGATGACATCTAAGGTGTCGTCCATGTCACTTCATGGTTCAAAATTACGTGGTTTGTCGCCAAAAGCCCTCGTGTAACTGAACAGTGCGATGTTAATATTCACTCACTCACTCATAGAAAGTCATATTTAAAAAGCAATTAAGTTTCTTCTTGGAAATACCAAGACAACATTGGTATATGTTTAAAAATTTTATTACTGTATTTACTCAAATCTAAACCACCAACAATTCTGAGCCATATCCCAAATTCTCAACACATTTTTGGGAAAAAGTAAAAAATAGGGTAAAATGGCTTATTGATATTCAATACTTATGAAGTTTAGAAAAAAGTTAAAAGGACAACTAATAAGTGAATAATTCATTTATTTTACCAGCATTAAAAATGTTTAGTACATAATGAATCTGTAATTGCTCTGTCAGTATCATGCTCAAGTTTCCTCATCTAACAAATTTTTCTACCTTGGATTCTAAGCCACACCCAATTTTCAGTAGCATTGACATTGATAAAAAAAATTACGACTTGGATTTGATTAAATACAGTAGTTTAAATTTGGAAACTTGATACATTTTAAAGAAATGTTGCTGAAAAGTAATAACTACTAATTTTCTCCCTAGAAATGTATATGATCAGCTTTTTATTTATCAATTACATTAGCTGTCATTTTTTTATTTGTTCTTCTTTTTAGATATATTCAATGACAATTCGATTATCTGCAATGTTTGAAGAACATATTCGAAGCATCATCAGTGACTGGCGATCAGCTGTTAAATATGAAGAAAAAATAAGAAATAATCAATATGTTAGCAATAGGTAATGAATTTGTTTAAAATAATAATTGTGAATTATTAGTAAATATTGTATCCTTTCTTTAATTTTGCTGAAAATTTAAATTTGTAAAGATTTAAATATTTTGCTCTTATATTGCTCAAGATTAAAAAAAAATTATACAGTTTTTTTTTTTTTTTTTTTGGTAAAGTAATACAAATAGTTAAAATTGTTATGGTTAAGTGAAAAAGATTTTGTATCGGACTTTTGGAAATATTCAAATTTAGGTTTGGACAGTTAAAAATATACATGAGACTTATAATTTGTAATTAGGGAAAAGAAATAATTTTTTTTAATGCAATAATTTTATATTACTTTTTTAAACTCTTCTTTTAGCAATAAACTTGTGTTTTAAAATATATTTATGTAAATGGATAGATTACAAGAATTGAACATATTTCATGAGTATACCTGCATCTATTTTTGTAAAAAAAATGATTCATTTGTCACAATATCAAAAATTTTAAAAACCTTTTCAGACGGAAGCCTCTTCCGTTGCAAGAGCCAGGTATTAATATTGGAGCTTCAACTTCTCGAGGTAGTAGCCAACCTTCAACATCCAGATCGGAATCATCTAGGAATTCAAGGCATACATGGGTTTCTAATGCTTCTGAACCAAGTAGTTCACGTAGTCATATGAATAGACTTACTAATGGTTCAGGTAATTCTTTGTTCTTACACTGTAGGGAATAGATGTCTTGAATGATAAATTGAGAATAACTTTTTGAAATTTTATTGCATTATATAAATTATTGTTTTTATTTGTGTTTAATAAATTAGGACCTAGGAAGAAAATCAAACAAGAAGAAACACAATCATCAAAAGGATCTTCAGTTGGGATCAGAAAGAAAGTTCTAAAACCTTCTTCAGGTATGATAATTTTACTTAAATAATTAAAATTGAAAAGTACGAAATAATATTTTAAGTATTTAAATACCAAAAATTACACTCTTTTTGTTAAAAGAAAGCACTGCTGACGAATCTATTTGTCTCTACTTATCGAAATTTCGTGGTTAGTGCATCGTGCTTCTACACCACTGGTCCGAGGCTCAAACCCCAGGTTGGGCAAGGTTGACTCAGCCTTTCATCCCTTCAGTGGTTTGATAAATGAGTACCAAGCTTGCTTAGGAACTTAACACTACGGGTTTTTCATCAGACTGACTATCTGACCGGAACATCTGCTCATGCACCTCAGGGCCCAAGGTCACGTACACTGAGTTGGGCACAATAGGCCTTTATGGGTGTCGCGCCACTGAGTTAACGAAATTTCACATGCTATATGAGCAAACTGCAATCCATCTAGATTTTGCCATCCACCTGCTAAAAATTTAAAAACATACAGAAGTTTTCAAATTCAATCTTTTTTAAACATCATTTGACACCTCCCTTTTTTTTTGTTTTTGTGAACATTTTCATAGAAATTTGAATTTTCTTTGCATTTGCAAAATAAAGTTGTTAGAAATCTTCGAAATTAGTTCAAAGACTTCTGCTAGTGCAAAAAATGGAACTCTCCTTAATAAATTAGCATAAAATTATTCAAATATGCTTTAGTCTCTATTATATTTAGTTACAAAAAAGGCTGAATCATATTTTTTATTAATCTTAATCACATTAGTATTTATTATCAAACTAACTTCTGCAATGTTATCTAATATAAAAATTAGAGCAAATTGCAATCAAGTTTTTTTTTTATTTAAAAAACAGGCTCTCTAAAGCTAAAAAGAATAATAAAAAATTAAATCCCATAATAATTTTGATTCACAGTGGTATGGAAGTACTATTTCTTATGACAGCATGACACCTCTTTTCATCCTGTAGTAGTTCAAATATATGTTGACATTTTGCATTTGATTATACTATCCTTCATATACCAGGTGTATGCATATGAAATGAGCCGATTGTTTTAAAGAAAAACACAATAAATTTGAGAACTGGTAATATTTCTTAATTTGAAATAATATCCATCGCTAGCTGCACATTATCCCCATCTTTTGGGCAATTTGTGAATACCACGTCAAAAAAATGATGGGTCTTTTGAGGCCAACCAGTCATCAAGCCAAGATTTGACGTTTTCGTAAGAAGTGAAGTGCTGGTCAGCCAATGCGTGTCCCAATGATGCAAATAGGTGGTAATCGGAAGGAGCCAAGTCTGGCGAATAAGCCGCATGCGCTAAGGGTTCCCAGTCAAGTGCCTTAATTGTCATCAAGGAAAATCACTTTGTGCTGCCTTTTCTTGTAATTCTTGCTTGTAGGGATCAGTATTAATTGTTTCGCTGGGTTTGAGAAGCTCATAATAGATTGGTCCCTTGTGGTCCCTGAAAATACACAACATTGTCTTGCGGCCGAAACGATTCGGCCTTGTGGTCGATTTGGATGACTTTCCGGGGTCAACATATGATCGCTTATGCTTGGAATTCTCAAAATAAATCCATTTTTCATTGCCAGTCACAATACGATGGAGATATGACTTGCGTTCGTAGCGGGCAAGCAACATTTCGCACACGAGTTTTCGGTTTTCCTGTTGACGATCCGTTAGCTTGTGTGGTACCGACCTTTATTATCTTGCCCATTGCTTTGAGACGATGGGAAACAATGCTCTGGTCAACATTCAATTGTTATGCAAGATGTTCTTGTGTTTGGCCATCATCTTCATCGAGTAATGCTTGCAATTCAGCATCTTCAAATTTTTTTGCTGGTCTGCCACACTCCTCGTTTCTCACATCGAAATCACCATTTTGAAACTTTTCAAACTACCTGTAGCACGGCTCAGAGCATTGCCACTGTATGCTTCTACAAGCATTTGATGTGATTCGGTAACATTTTTCTTCAGATGGTAACAAAAAATTAATGCTGTCCGCAAATCGTGGTCGGAAGGCATAAAATTTGACATTTTCAACAGTAAAAAAAATACAATGCATGCTGAAACTTGTCCAAATGTAAACTAAACATTAGTATCAAAGATCAAACTATAAAAAAATCACATGTCACGGTTTCGTATTGTTTGCATATATGTGTGACGACAGCTGTTAGCAATCGTCTCATTTGATATACATACACCTGGTATGTCCTGGAGCCATTTTTAACAAAATAATGCAAAGCCTCATAACTTATGTATCTCTGAACTACTTCCATTCTGTAGATACTCTTGTCAGCAAGGTCTTCAAACCTTTAGCCAGTTGAACAAGTATGGGAGACATAGTTGACAACTGCTGTTGAGGGCATCAAACATCCATCAATTGTGGGAGCTACAATTGATGAATGCTTGGCAGAATATATTGCAAGATGAGGTTAAGACTCTTTATCACTTATACCCCTCGAGGGGTGACCCAAATATAACTGGAATTTATTATTTTGCATTTTTTTTAAACTCTACATTAGTTTCCTGCGAAGTATTATCCATATGCATCGCTACATGTGTCCCATTGCTTTTGCAACCTCTTAAAACAGTTCTGGAAGTAGCATGTCCAAAAGTATGCTTCAAAGTATTGTCCATATGCATGTCCATTGTCCAAAGCATGTTTTCTTTGACTTCATCTACGTCACTGAATCGCTTTCCTTTCATCCAGAGAAACAAAAAATTTCTGATGGAGTTAGATCGGATGAGTTAAGTGGATGACGCACAAGTACTGTGTTGTTTGTCAAAAACTATCGGACCACATCAAAGCTGTGTGGGCAGGAGTATTGTTGTGAACATGCTCCATGAGAAGCTCGTTTCCTTAGATATTTAGTCAATGGTCTTATGATGATCTTCTTCAATTATGTGTTTGATTTTTTGCAATGTTTCTATCATTTCATCCTGTCAAAGAACACGACATGTTGTCAGATTTGAAATAGGAAAACCATTCATAGACCTGTGATTCCCTAAGCATTATGATTAAAGGCTTGCTGAAGGATTCCAATGGTCTCCGCTGTTGTTTCCCTTAACAGAAAGCAAAATTTCCCACACACTGTTTTTTGTGGTCAGCCTTCTCACTAATCACCAAAGGATTGAAACAGGGATGCATACAACAGAGCACCACAAGCATTCCACTGAACACAGACTGACATCAGTAGGGTACTGCCGTAGGGTACTGCCATCTAACAACTTGTAATTACAAAGTATGCACATGCAACAGTTTGGTTCCAGTTATTTTTGCCTCCCTTTTCAAATGCATCACAACATAGGCAGGTTTACATAAAATATTTATTTGAATATTTAACACGCTATTACTAACTATTGATGGATATTACGGATGTGAATATTTAATCACTTTATTATCTGTGTATAAGCTTTGCACTTTTAATTTTGATAAAAAGTTACTTCATAGTTTTTTGCAAAATATATGTTTAACGCTTCATTTCTGGAAATATTTAAAATTAATATTACTTGTTGATCAATATTTTGAGTTCATTTCGAAAATTTTTTAAGCTTTTTGTAATTGAATACATTTTACATTTTTTCTAAAAACTTTATCAAACCAACAGTAATTGCATACAATTATACTTTAAAAAATCTGTTTTTTAAATTAAATATTTTTTTAGGGGCTACTTTAACAAATGGTGTCAAAAAGTCAATTATATCAGTCCAGAAGCGAAAACTTCCTCATAAATCCCCAAAGAAACACAGTGAAAGACTCAAAAGGAAAGAGTATGAAGAATATAGTCAGTCTGATTCCAATCCAAGTGACCATGCTGATTCTATATCTGATAATAGAAGTGATGATGATACAGAATGGAACCACGGCCCAAAGAGGCGTAGGAAAGACACTACATCAAATTTAGTACCGAAATCACTCAGGCCCAGGATCAAGAAAAAATCTCCTGAAAAATTCTATCACAGATCAACACGTTCATCTAACCATCCAAAGTCATCAATTTATTCATCACTTCGCACTCATACCCGCACAACTTCCAGTTATGCCATTAGCTCAAGATCATCATCACCTGATAATAGATGGGTTTCAAAGAAAACAATCAAATCTCCTCTTCACACTCGTTCCAAAAGGCTTTGCAACTCCTCTGTTGCAAAATCTGCTTCATCCTGTTATAGAGATTCTGATCAGACCTCTGACAGTGATGATGTGTCTGAGTCGCAGAGCTTTAAAAGTGAGAAAAACTCTAATAGTTCAGGTGGATCAAGTAAATCATCATCTTCTATAACTCAATCTCAAAGCATTGAAGATAATAGTAAGAGTCAGCAATCTGATTCAAGCTCTGAATCTGAGCAGTCGGAGGAAAACTCACGGCCAGGAGCTCCTCGCAAATCAACTCGTGTTTTGGCTAGAAGTGCCAAAGTCAGTGCCTTACCTGCACGCATGATGGAGAGTCCACGGAAGTCTGGTCGAATTTTGACTCGAAACAGGGGCGCAAGAACTGTTCAGTATCAAGAAGGAAACAGTGATGACTCCGAAGATGATGAATCGATGCAATCGTATAACAGCAGGGGCAGTTTACGTAAGTTATCAAGCCATCCACGGCAATTCTTTCGCAACTAGCAATGTTTGTACAACTTGTAATTTTTATTATTGTTTTGCCAAAGTCTATGAGACGGGTTTTTAGATACATTTAAGAAACTATGTTGTGTTGTATTTTTGTAAAGATCAACTTAAATGTTTAATGTTTCCTGTCATTGTACAGTTCACTTATTTATGGCATTATATAAATGTGATGAGACTTTTAAAAAGTTCATATCAAATCATTTTTCATAATGTAAATACAAAAGGTGTCATGAAAAAACTAGTTTACTTCATATAATGTCTTTCATCATGTTTCATATTTTCTTTCTGGTCATTTTATAAAAGATTTAATGCATTTCTCAATATGAAATTTTCAAGGTGAAAACATTTTTTCTTCATAGAATGGCATTGATAAATCACAATAAATATTCCTTCTTTGATATTGTTTATTTTTTGTGCTAATCTTTTTCTTGAAGAAACTTGAAATGTATAGAAATGCTAAAAAATAGAAGTAAATATATATATATATATATATATATATATATATATTCACGTTTATAATTAGTGTATTGTCAACCTCAGGAGGTATAAAAAATTTGGAAAAAATTGCTACTTTTTTTTGTAAAATACCTCTTTGTGATAACTTAACGATATCAGTTAAAACTTTTTCTATTGAAATAAAACAGTTTACTAGTTGTATTTGTTTTTATTTTATTTTCCTTTTTTAAAAATTCACTTAATTTAGTTTACATATTTAAAATACTTATTTGGAAAACATCTTTTTCAGCTTTGAATATAAAAAAAAGTGGAAAAAAATTTGAATATTTATAAGCTTCAAATGTTTGTAAGAGCTTTTAAATTTAATCAATTCTTTGAAAGGTGTTATTAAAATGAAGGAAGGCTTGGAAAGAGTTATGTGCAATTCTAGTATCATAATCATACTTTACTAATATGTGAATTATTTTGTTTATAAACTTGTACTGAATTACACTGGAATTTTGTAAGCATTTATTATTGTATTTTTTTTAAAACAAATATTTTTTTTCACTAGAAAAGATGCATTTTGTTTCATATTTTTAAAACAAGGAGTTTCATAATAAATATATATAAGGTAAAAAAAATTTTAATCTAAAGAAAACGAGATTGAAACTTTTGTATTGCAGTTATTCTTTTAGCAAAGCAATCTCATTTAAGGTATGCTTTTCACTATTGTTTCCATCTTTTTAAAAAAATTTAAACTTTAAATTTTAATATCTGTGGTAAAAAAGTAGAACTCTTTAAGCATGATCATTAAAACTTTTTTATTGCAGTTATTTTTTTAGCAAGGCAATCTCATTTAAGGTATGCTTTTCACTATTGTTGCCATCTTTTAAAAAAATTTAAGCTTTAAATTTTAATGTCTGTGGTAAAACAGTAGAACTCTTTAAGCATGATGATCATGTATGTTAGAAATGGAATCAAGTAGCCTTTTTGTTTAAATACTTAGTTAGTTTTTATAAACTACATATTTTTTCCATATGTAGTTAAAACAATTTCATCCATCTGCTATTTTAGGATCTCTAATGAATGACGATGAACAAATTCCTGGGATTCATAAGAGAGCTACAGAAAAGTCCATACGAACAGAGGAAGATTTTATCAAAAAAGCTTCTTCCTTTGACAGTGAAAAACACTTCACTTTTGATGGCCCTTCTACAGCCTATGGTGCAAAGGACTATAATCCTAATCTACTGACCAACAGTAATGATGGGGTTTCAAAGCTTCACAAAAGCCTAAAAACTTATACTAGACCTTATAAAAGGTATATGAATTCCATTCCTTTACGCACAAGATCAGCAATGAATAAACAAGTAAAGACTTCTAAATCCTTTAAGAGGAATTTTATTAGAGAGAGCTCTGTTACCAAAGATGATGACTGTTCTAATGAAGATGAGCTGGTGCATAAGAAAAATAAACCGACTAAGCTTCGAATTACTTCCAGTTATGGTCTAAGAAAATGCTCTAAATTAATTAAAAGGTCAGTGTATCGAAAAGGACCTTATTCTTCGCTAATGGGATATCATAATAATGCAACTTTACCAGGCACTTCATTTCGTGGTAGAAGACCCAAATTTATAACTAAGTCTAAAAATTTTGTACCATCTGATGAAAGTCAGAATTCGAATAACTTATATATTAGGATGAAAAATAAGTTAAACAGAAATGTAAGAAACACTAGAAAAAATGCTGGCTCTATTTCATTCAATACCAGATCCAAACTAGATTTGACATCTACAAATTCTGAAGAATCATCGAGTAAAAAATCAATCCATAAACCTACTATTGTATTTTGTAAACCATCTGTTTTAACTGATGAATCTGATTCAAAACATAAGTCGAAAACTATCAATGCTGGAAGCAGCAGTCATTTGGATTCTGAAGATCAAATTAATTCTTCATTAAGCGAGAAACATGTTTCTTCTCAGAATGTTGATTTAAATATGGATATTTCAAAGTTGTCATATGCAAGTCCAATTTCATCTCACACAAGGTCTTCTGATGGTTTGTTAGAAAATAACAAAGATATGAAGAAACAATTTTCAAGTAATACTTCAAAAAGAATACAGTGTTCCACAAAAGCTGACAACTTGAAAAAGTACTATTTGAAGGTACACAAAGGAAAGTTAAATCGCAGAGAAGAAATAAATGATGAAAAAGTAAAAGAAAATTCAAACAGTCTATTGGGTAACAATAAAAGCAAGTGGTGCTTAAGAAAACAGTCTTTGACTTCAAGAGTTAGCTCTAGAATTTCTCAAAGTGTTTTGCATTCCAGAGGAACAGAATCCAACAAAATGCAAACACGAAACCGTGGGCAAAGAACAGTAATATACACTGATGATTTAGATAGCAGTTGCTTGAAAGAAATATTTGAGAATGAAGATCCAATAAAAGTAAATAATCAGCAGACTTCCAATAGATTGGGTGACCCTGAAGAATCTCCAGATTCGTCAATATCTAATCATGCAAAGAGTACATTAAAGAAGTCAGAATGTAGTACTAAATGCTCATCTCAAACTGAAAATAATGTAAGTAATAGTAGAAGGTCAACATTTCCAAGGCCAAAAGGGTCCAAAACTGTGTCCAATGGAATTGAAACTAGAAATCATGGTCAAAGAACAACATTATATGATGAAGATGCTGATGATTATTTGGAAGAATACTTTGAAAGTTTTGATTTAAGATAAGTGACTGCATAATCTAAATTTTATCCAGCTTAGAATATTAAATTTTATTGCTCTGATAATGTTCTGTCTACAAATTCTATAGAGAAAATATTAGTGTAGCATAATCTGTAATATATTTTTGTATAAACGAAGGTGATTCATAAATCCTTGGAATGTACATTTCATTTAAAATATTTCATTGTTCTACACTGTGCATATATACATGCTCATTTTTTTCATCACTTAATGTTTTGAGCCTCAATGTTTCATTGTTAAGATGTTTATATACCATGAAGCTTTCATACATATGTTATTAAAAATGACAAATGTATATACAGAACTTAAAGGTTGTTTTCACCTAATGTCAAAAAGTTTGAACCAAACTTGGAACACGAAAAGAAAATTTTTTTATAAAAATTTCATCTATTCAATTTATACTTCAGTTTATTATACTGCTTCTTTAAAATTTAGAAAAATTTCATAAATATGTAGTTTTTAATTTTAGCAAGTAAAAAAGGTCGAACCCATTTGACATTACAATATAGCAGTTAAAATATAGAACACATTTTATATCAGGAAAAATTAATTCACGTAGAATTGATATGTGTAATAAAATTAGCTGCTTCCTATAGGATAGTGAAATCTGACTGTAATATAATTGAAAATTTCTCCAACATTAATAAATGTTCCAAATTTAGGACCCATTTTTAACATTTTGTGAAGACAGCCTTAACTGAAATCCCTACCTTCAATTTCTGAATGTCATTTTCATTAAAAAGTTATTCAATTATTTAAGACTTGTTGTTAAATTTATTTTCCATTACTTTACACTTTAAATCGTGTACTCAAATAGAAGTCATGCATCTGAATCCTGGGATAAATAAAAAGAATTTAGCAATTCCAGAGTATATTATTTTCATCATTTTTCTTTAAGTGTTTCTTTTATTTCTTTTACGATAAAACTTTTTTAGTGTTATTTATTTTTATTAATAAATGTGTTGTGACACTGATCTGTGCAAACAAAGCATTTGTTCATTGTATGTATTATTAAGGCAAATCAATCAATGGTAATTTCTTTGCTTTTAAAAATATGAAAGCTATCTTATCTAGAAAAGTATTCCATAAATATATCGCAATAACAGCATTTTCATGAAAAAATGTAATTGAAAGTACAGGGAAGCTTAACATTCACAAGTTCTCAGTGTGGGAAAGTGAAAACTTTATTTATGTCACACTATTTAGCAACACATTTGCCAATAGCGATGGACTTAAGTCAAGTAACAAGGGCAACATCTCCCTCTCCTAACTACCACACCAATCGGACAGCATTGAGCATCGACATATTTAATGTGCAATGGCCCCTCTACACAGGCCTTCACTCAGTGTGGGAGAAATGTTACAAATTGATGCGTAATGTACACCCCCACATCATTGGGGGCGTGTGTTAGATTCTAGGGGTCCCAAAAGACTGACTGATGCCAACTACACAATCCTTGGTAAGATCTGGTTTGCAGCTGAAAACCTGACGTTACATCACTGGGGATTGATCAAATTGTAATTTCTTCCCTCTTATTGTAGTCATCTAGTATCAATTTTGAAGGAGACACTAAGATAATTGTGTAAAGTAGAAGCATACCTGTGCTGAAGAATTAAATGCCATCAAGTAAAAACAGCATCGTGATTCATATGTCATAAAATGCTTAAAAAATAATTTATAATAAACTATTTGTACAAATCACACACATAGAAAGTATCGCAAAATGAATTCACAGTATCTTTAATGAATATTACATCAATAATCTAAATTACTGGTTATCAATCTTTACATGCCATGTCAGTTAATATCATATGTTCAGATGCAACTCAACAAATGCACAAAATTTTCTATCGCTTTCTGTACTTTTGTAGCATTGAAAAGGATAAACAAAATTCCAAACTAAATAATACATACCTCATACACATTGAAAACAAAACCAGTTACATGTGAGTAAACATTCTATGAAAAAGCAGTTTTTAAAAATGATTAATTTTAATTTTATTCATAAACAAAAACCTGATAGAAAACAAAATATTTAATGATATTTCTTAAAAAAATAAAATTCCATCAGAAACTGTACAATTAATATACAAAAACATAAAGTAGTAATTGTAAAAAACTTTTCTTAAATTTTGATATGAACATATTATTGCATTAGGCTTAAAATATTTCCTTGATGTGAAAAAACTTGTTTGAATTATAGAAATATTCAATAGTTATTGGATTATACCATCGACCAATATTGTCAATTTAAAAAATGTTGCTAAATGTTATCATCATTGCTATTACTGTGTTCCAATATGTGAGGGAAAGGTTTCCATTATTTGCTATGTATGTGGTATTTGGCGACCTCTTTTGGTATAACAAAATTGATCACTGATATAATACGTAAGTACCTATAGAAAAATGTTTTTTCCTTTAAAAAAAAGCATTGAATTATATTAAATTGCCTTAGTTTAGTTCAAAAATAAAAAAAACCAACCTGAATATTTAATTTTATATTTCTCTTAACATTCTAAGAGGAATCTGGTTCCTGTGTCACATAATTATTGTTCATTTCGATGGGCACTATTATTCTTGACAGAAACCCAGGTAGTCCATTTGTTTGGCCTTAATATCCCTGAATTCAATATGAAATTATAATTATTTTGATTCAGTGGACAAATTTTTAGAGTCAAATGAGTATGCAGTTATATTATAAGGCCAGATACAAGAATCATCAATCCTATATGATTCAATATACATTACTTTATAAGAATTTAATTAATGCATCAAATTTACAAGGAAAAAGAATTCCATTTCTTTCATACAAGATTTAAATAAAAAGTAGTTAATGACATAAGTGTTAGTTATAGATGTAGGATATGTAGTATAATTTTCATGATTTATTTATAATTTAACTACAATTGTTAATCTCAAATTAATTACATTACAATTACATTTTCATTAAATGTAAAAACATTGGATATACACATTTTAAACATAAAATACAATTATTTGCTTTGTTCAAGTTTGATTATTTGAATGACTTCAAAAATTCTCAATTCTCTTTATTAGATTGCATATTGTAATTAAAATGTAATATATATATATTAAATCTATACAAGTAAAACATCATGGTATTTTACTTTAATAATATTTTTGTTCAAAATCTTTAAAAGTGAGCCAATAGCTAAAGGAAATATATAACTAAGGATTAAATAATAAGGGAAACTGATGGGTTTTGTAGCAAAAGGCCATAACCAGAGTCCTCGACGTTGTGCATCTCGTAAGTGATGAGACACAGATGCAACAAGAATATACCATCCAAAATTTTCCATAAGTTCATATCCTTTGAAATGCATGACTAAGATGAGACATCCTGCAAATGCCATCATTAATGTTGTGTTGTGGAATGGAGGCCTGGATGATAAATTAATAGCATCCTAGAAAAAAATTCAGTAGGTAGAGTAAAACTTAATTAGACACAAAGAAATGAATTAGGTGATACACACAGAAAGATAAATTTAAAAATTTATTTTTCTTTTCTGGCACTTTCATGAATGTGCTCTTTCATAAAAAATATAATGAAAGGGTGCTTATGTATTAGTATCGCCACACAGCCAAAAATGCGCCATGAGAATAGTTTTTCTTCAAATAAAAAAACCTAAGAATCTTTGTTATTTTGATATCATGGCATGATTTCCGTGGTACAAATTTTGCTGTGGTGACACTAATATGTAAGTACCAATGAAAGCCACAAGTGCTTCATAAAATGTAATAAATATTAACAGAATCTCGTGTTAGTATATACAACCAACAAGAAACATGTTTTCTAACAATGTGAGTCACAAAATAAAAAAAAACTTTAAATTTTCCTTTTTCCAGTATCCTTCATGAAATTAGCAATACAGTTACAAAAATTAAAAATTTTTTTCACAAGACAGTACTTTACCAAACCTAATGCCATAAGAAAGTAATATTAATTTTATAATTTTTTATTTAAACATGTGAATCCTAACATAAATAATCGATTTCTTATAACTATCACATTTTAAAGCTATAGCTACTGATGACATAAAATTTTAAACAATTTTGAAGTGACAAGGACAACATCCGAGCTAAAAAAACTCACTCAAACAAATGAGAACCTTTAGCTTTGACATATTCAACAAGTATCAGTCATTTCACATGGATTCAACATAAAAACATTTTTAAAGGAACATCAAAATAAATTACAACAATCTTAGTAAAGCTAATAAATTTTCAAATCACCATGGAAAAAAAGGAGAGAATTAACCTTTTTATTTATTTTAGCAACTGATAAAATCTGAAGTATAACTTAGTTGGAATAAAGTGATATTTTTTCAATAATCTACATTAAGTTTGAAACATAAAATTATTTCTTAAATCATTAATAAATTAAGTATCAATAGGGATAAGTATATGTAGTTATTTTCTATATTTTAGAAAAAGTGTTAATTGATCGTTAGGAGGAGAGTAATGACACAGGCATGTACAAAAGGAGCACTGAGAGTAAAATCTCAATGCTGTGATCAAAAGAAAACAAAAGTATAAAACATATATTCTTTCTCTCTCAATTTTGCACCAGACTCGCTTTCAGTACAGAATGACAATCTTTTGCATATATAAATAGAAAAGAAATCAAGAAAAATTAAACACTTACATTAAATTTCAAAGATTTTGCCATCAGAAAATGATCTACATCAATTAGGCCAGCGAAAAGTCCACAAAGTAAGCTTTGTCGAAAGTAATTTGCGGAAAATGTTTCATAACTAGTTACTATTAGCCAACTAATAATGCCAAGACATATATGTGTCAAATTATCAAGGTAGCAACGTAACGATACTTCTTTGTGTACTGCTTTCAAACTTAATATTACATCTCCATAGTAAGAAACAAGGAGTAAAATCATAAAAAGTACAATCTGTTTGAAACAGAAAATGATATCCATTTATATGATTAAATTTAGAGATAATTGAATTTTATTTTTACTTTTATTACAGAACGAATCATAAAAAAAGAATTTAGTATTAATGGTATAAAAAAAATCCGGCAATTTTTTTCATGGCTTTAAATTATTACAAAACTAAAGCTTTTTTTAATTACATGTTGGTTTGTTTTTTCCTTAAGTCGCCAGGCCAATTAATTTGAAGAATTACATGAAGTATTTAGTAACAAAGGTTTCAAGAAATAGAGCTTTTTGAATTCAAGACAGAATTCTTTTATGATCTGAGCATTTGATTGTTTATGTATTTACTTATTTTGTTTGATACTAACTGTAACAATTCAGCTCTTTGGCATTTCTTAAGACGTACCGATTGATTAAGTTTCATGGGCTATTCCCGTTTCCAAATTCCTTTAAAAAAATTAACTTGCAGTTTTATGGGATACGACAAATCAACAGTTCAGTCAATAAATTCTGTTTACAAACATTTATTATACAGTTACAGTTACAGAGCATTTTCCTATTTGCTGCTTATTGCTTTGGTATGTATGAGCTTTTGGTATATTAATTCGGAAAAGGAAAAGCAGACTATGATATTCGTAAAGTTAATTACGTTGAAATCGAAGTATTTTTTTTCCAAAACTTCTTTTTCTAATCTTTTAATTGATACTAAGATGATAAAAAACTTCAAAATATTTAAAGGTTTGCTATATGGTGTCAGTTTAGAAAGTTGACGTTGTCATGAAATTCCACAGACATCTTTTAGAAAATAAATACTACATAATAAGATGTAATGATAATAAATACTAAATAATTCAGTACTTGCGAATAATTAATTGTCACATAAAATTCTCTCTTAAGACAGTAATTTCACTAACGCAATGAGAAAAGACACATTTCACAATTTGCTAATGTTTAAGAGTATGATACTTTTTCAACATAATATATTTTATCCACGCATTACATGCTTCTTTCAGTTTTTTAATATAATGCCGAAAGAAATGTTTTTGGAAACTATTGATAGGAATAAAATGTGTTTTTCAAATGATGGAAAGTTTAAATTCATATACAAAGAGAATATTTATTTGCGATAACATTACTATTATAATCAGCGGCGTAACGGAGAACACTTGGGCTCCCCTGTAAAGTCAGATTTTGGGCCCCCTAGTTGGATTTTACAAAGTTAGGTACTTGTCGATAGTCAGGCTGTGGGCCCTCTAGACCCTTGGGGGCCCCCACGATGCGGGGTGTACGTTACGCCACTGATTATACTGCTGAATTCTGTTGAAGGCCACCGCAACGAACTCTTTCGATGACGCAACGCGTGGGTGGAGTCTTCGAAGAAGAGCCTTTTCCCTAGAGGACTATTTTATTTCTAAAACTTTTTTGTTATGTATATGTAGACGCTGCCCTCGTGAATTGATATCCGTATTAAAGTTGATATAGAATAATCCCTGGTGTGATTATTACTTGAACCTGCTTGTTGTAACTCTGTGTGTTCAACATATTGTGGCGTCCGCGAGTATTTCTCTCGTTAAATATGGATATCGATATACTCAAAGCAAAACGGAAGTCTTTGAGAGCAGCATTCAGTATGTGTTGTAATGGTATTAGCAACAGAATCGAGAGAGAGAAACCGAAACTTTAAGTAAAAATAAAGTCAATGCTTTGTACAAGCAGTTGCAAGATAAATTCTCTCGACTGGAAACAATTCAGGAAGAAATATCTGATTTATTATTAACAAGTCATGATCTTAAGGATACATATCAAGAAGATTTTTCAAAAGCTGAAGAATATCTTGACAAATTCTGTCAAATTTTTTCAATATTAGAAGCTAGCCAAGAACAACAGATTTTGGTTTTCGAAGAAAACAATTCCGTTCAAAAGCGAAAATTTAAGCTCCCAAAATTGGAGTTAAGAAAATTTAGTGGAGAACCGAAAGACTATCTTGCATTTTGGTCTCAATTCGAGAAAATTCACATGGATGCAACGATTGCAGAAGAAGACAAATTCCAATACTTGTTGCAGTGCCTAGTTCCAGAATCTAAAGCAGTTAGATTAGTATCAAGTTTTCCGCCTACAAAGAACAACTATTTAAAAGCAATTACGCAATTGAAGGAGCGTTTCGGAAGAGACGAACTTCTAGTGCAGATATACGTACGAGACTTGCTCTCCATCGTAATGAAGAATGCAGCTGGTCGGATTAAAGTGGATTTGTCGGAGCTGTATGATTTATTGGAAAGTAAGCTCATGGCACTCGAGAGTCTTGGCCGTACGAAAGAAAAGTTTGCTGAATTTCTGGAGCCTTTGGTTGAATCCTGCTACCGGAGAACGTGCTTCGTGCGTGGGAAAGAAGTCGCCCGTGGAAGATTCCTCACCGCAAGATAGTGTGCGCTCGTTGGATAAATTATTGTGCTTTCTTCGGAACGAAGTGCAAAGTGAGGAGATGATTAAGCTCGCCCGTACCGGGTTGGGAGCTTCGCGCGTGTCGCATCCTCGTTCGCATCCAGATGAGGCGGATTGCTCTACAGCTGCAGACCTTGTGAATTTTCAAGACAATTCAGGTAGGAGAAATTTTCGTTGCATTTTTGTGATAAACCTCATAATTCTTCAGAATGTTTTTTGGCAAGAAAATTGCCATTAGAAGAAAAACGAAAACTTTTGGTACAGAAGCATGCCTGTTTTCGTTGCCTTAAAACTGGTCATGTCTCTCGTTCATGCAAATATAAGGTGAAATGTTTTTATCTTGTGATAAAAATCATTATACTATTATGTGTGCAGACAAAGAATCTGCTAAATCAAATGATGAAAATACTGTTGTATCAAGTAGTGTACTTTCTAATCAGTCTGTTAATGAAACTGTATATTTGCAAACTCTTGTTTTAAGAATAGAACACAATGGTAAAGAGCTCAAAGTTCGTACTATTTTGGATAGTGGTTCACAAAAGTCTTATATATCGGAGAGGGTCATTAAAGTTCTGCAGTTGCGACCCAAATCAAAACAAACCGTTATCCACGGTTTGTTTGGGGGGAGAGAAACTAGCCCTCACTCCCATTTAGTTTTTGATGTTTATTTGAAAAATTTTGAAGACACTTATGCTCACCCAATTGAGGTGCTATCTCAAAAGAAAATATGTGGATTTGTACCCAAAATAGTTGATATTCATACTTTACAAGAATTGAAAGAAAAGAATATTACTTTATCTGATTTAGAGGCTAAGGAACATGACATTGAGTTGCTCTTAAGAGCAGATGTCATTGGGAACATTTTAACTGACAATTCTTTGAAACTAAGCTCAGGTGTAACTGTCGTACAAACTAAATTTGGTTACACGGTGATAGGAAAAACAAAGACTATACATAATAGTTTGTGCAATAATGTGGTTTCATTGCATTGTGCTAATTTCACCGTAACTGATCTGTGGAATTTAGATGCCATAGGCATTACAGACCCAACTGAAGATGGCGTAAGCATGCGCATTTTGATTTTCTAAATCAATTTAAAGAAAACTTATCTGTTCTTCCTGATGGACGGTATCAGTTACCACTTCCCTTGGAATTGAAACCCAGCTATCAAATAATAAGTCTGTTACCTTTAAGAGGCACCAAAGAATGTACCAAAGAATTGATGAGCAAAAATCTATTAAATGAGTATGAGGTAGTGTTTAGGCAATGGGAAGATCTACAACAAATAATAGAAGAGGTTCCTGAGACCGAAGTTGATAATTTCGGCTATTATTTACCCCATAGACCTGTTATGAAAACAGGCTAGCCAGACAATGAAAAATAAGGCCGATGTTTGATGCTTCAGCCAGAGATAAAAGTCACCGTCCCTTAATGACTGCTTGAACAGAGGCTCTAACTTACCTCTGAGCTTATACCTGATATATAATGACAGATCCAGGCTGTACCCAATTGGTCTATCGTCAGACATCGAAAAGCGTTCCTTCAGCTCTAGTATTATCCCAGAACACCGAGACTATTTGCGGTTTTTCCTTCCTAATGTTGAAGAATCTAAAATTTACAAACACTGTCGAGTTGTGTTTGAATCTGTTCCCCTTTCTCCATTCCAACTCTCTGCTTGTATAGATCATCCCCTGAAAATTCTCCAGCCTGTTTTGACGATGTGACCCAAAATTAAAAACACTCGTTTTACGTTGACAATTGTGTCACTGGTGTTACCGATATCAAAGAGCAAAGAAAGTTTTATAAGTAAAGCAATAGAGGTAATGGCTAGAGGATGCTTTAACCTACGGGGTTGGGGAAAGTAACGTTCCAGGTCGCTATATTTTCCGTAGTTCAGGTGTAACTTTGCTTGACTATTGTGGGATTTAGACCAAGATACATTAAAATGTAATCTCAATTATTCAGGAGGGTGAGATAAGTAAACGTAATGTTTTGGCTATGGTACATAAAACTTTCGGATCCTCTTAGGTATTTTGAGTCCGACCACTTTGTTACCTAAGGTATTGTTACAGGAAGCTTGGAAACTGAAGTTAAAAATGGGATGACACCCTTTGCCCGAAAAACATTCAGAAAATTTTTCGGGCGGGATGAAATAGTGTATCTTGAGAAAGTTAATATCCCCTCGTTACGTCGAAATAAATGAGAATTCGGAGTTACATCTCTTCGTCGATGCATGCAAGAGTTCCTATGGGGCTCGTGTTTACATTCGAACTGTAACGCCCTTAGAGTCAAAATTGATTGATCAGAGCAAAGTCCAGGGTAGCGCCATTAAAAACTATGACTATTCCCGGCTGGAATTGATGGCTTGTTGTATTGGTGCGAGGCCGGTTCACTCAGTGTACGCTGCTTTGATGTACCTGATTTAAAACTTATTGCATGAAGTGATTCTATGGTAGCACTTTTGGTGGCTGAAGAACCATGGTGATTGGTCAGTTTTCGTGGCCAACAGAGTAAAAAGAAATTAACAGCCTAGTTCCTTGTCAATTTTGGCGCCATGTGCCGGGCGAATTAAATCCCGCAGATTTGCGAGAGGCATTTCCCCTCGTTTATTTTCCGACTCTCTTTGGTGGGAGGGTCCTTCCTGGCTCCTTGAACCCCCTAGTAACTGGCCCATCTGGTTGCAGTTGAAGGGGAAATACCTTGGTATGCCATTAAGTGTTCCAATTTTCAGTCAATTATTCGTTTTGTCTCGTGGATGTTGCGTTTTGTGGAAAACGTAAAGAAAAAACGGGAGTTTCGAGAGATTGGAGATCTGACCATTCACGAGATAGAACACGCGGAGAAAACTCTTATCAAAATTGTCCAAGCTAAGTTTTTTTCCTTCTGAGAACTCGTTTCCTAATATGAATGTCATTACGGACGAAGAGGGTATTAAAAGAGTTAAAACTCGAATTACTGAGTGATCAGACCATCCGGAATTTATTTACCCTATTATTTTACCAGGCGAGTGTCTACCCAACGGCTCATTGAATACTATCACCGACAAAAATTGTCATGCTGGAACACAAATTCTGCTAGGAATATTATGAGAGATTTTGGATAGTGAGGAGCAGAAGGGTGGTCAGGAAAATTGTAAGAAGTTGTATAAGATGCAAACGATATAAATGTAAATCTCCAAATAGTGAGCCAGTGTCCTTGCCTGGTGATCGTGTCAATGACGCAGCGGTGTTTGAGGTAGTGGGTGTTGATTTAGCAGGACCCTTATATGTGAAAGGAGGTCAAAAGTCTTGGATTGTCTTGTTTACATGTGCAACATATAGGGCCGTTCATTTAGAATTGACATCATCATTGTCCACTGATGCTTTTTTGTTGTCGTTGAGACGTTTTATTGCCAGGAGGGGGAGACCACGAGTAATTTATTCCGACAACGGAACAAATTTTCGAGGAGCTCATGGAGAATTGGAGTGGTATTGACTGGGGAAAAGTCTTGAAACTAGCTACCATACAACGCATAATTTGAAATTTAATCCACCCACAGCCGCTTGCGGGGTGGTTGGTGGGAGAGGTTAGTTCGTGTGTTAAAGGAACTGTTGAGAAGGACTCTCGGTAACGCCATTCTCACGACCGAGGAGTTACAAACAGTACTGTGCGACTGTGAATCTGTAATTAATTCTAGGCCACTCACTTACCTATCCGAAAATTCTGATGATTTAGTTCCTTTGTCCCCAGCCATGTTTCTTGTGGAAAATCGCAACCTGGACGTTCCCGATATTGATTACAGGGATACTGTAAATTTACGTAAAAGGGTTAGATATCGACAAAAATTGTTAAATGATTTAAGGCATAGATTCCGAAAGGAGTATTTAGATCTCCTTATTCAAAATAAAAATAAAAAGGGTCCATTGTTGGAAGTACGGCTGGGAGAAATTGTCCTCATTGGTGATGACATCAAAAAACGGATGCATTGGCCTTTAGCTAAGGTCATTCGGCTGATTCCTGGAAAGGATGGCAAGATCAGAACTGTGGAACTGAAGACTCGCTCTGGAACAATGTTACGACCCATTCAACGAGTCTATCCCTTGAAAGTGCAGTCGACAGAAACCCCCAATGATCCTTTAAACGATTGTACAATTACTAATCCTATTTCTTCTATTTCTAGTGATAATCTTTCAGATCCTAACGACTCCAGTAACGTCTTGCCTAGAGTATCCAAGTATGGAAGAGTCATCAAAGTACCAGAGAAACTGGACCTCTTCAACCAGGTGTTATATGTTTTTGAGTCCAAGTGATGTCGACTCAAAAAAGGGGGAGGATGTTGAAGGCCACCGCAACGAACTCTTTCGATGACGCAACGCGTGGGTGGAGTCTTCGAAGAAGAGCCTTTTCCCTATTGGACTATTTTATTTCTAGAACTTTTTTGTTATGTATATGTAGACGCTGCCCTCGTGAATTGATATCGGTATTAAAGTTGATATAGAATAATCCCTGGTGTGATTATTACTTGAACCTGCTTGTTGTAACCCTGTGTGTTCAACAAATTCTGATTGAATACATTCATGGTATATTGAGTAAGGGAGTGAGTGAATATTAGCGTCACACTGTTCAGCTTCCCGAGGGCTTTTGGCGACGGACCTCGTAATTTTGAGCCATGGTCAAGTGACGAGGAGGACACCTGAGCTGGCACCCCCTCTCATAACTACCACACCACACCAACGGGAAGACGTTTGAGCTCTCGACAGATTTAACGTGCATCGCTCCTCTACACGCATAGTATATTGTGAAACATAAGCAATTGACTCTATATAGAACTACACAAAACCATTACCTATCAGAGGATACAGACTTTGTTGCTGAACAAGTGTATCTTTGAATATTTGTTATTACAAGAATTCATTTCATCCATTAAGTTATAACTTGCCAAAATTACTATACAAATAAAAAGTATTGAAATTATACATAAAATTATTCATATCCAATTAATCATATCCAAAACTATCCCTGATCCCAGATTAATGATTGTGAATTGATGTATGAACTAAAATTATTCATATATCCATCCACAATAATAAAATTACTGCTCATTAATGTCACAAGTCAACAGTGGTGTAACGGAGAATATAAGAACCTCCCCTGCAAAGCCAGGTCTTGGGCCCTATGCCAGACCTTAGAAAGGAGACTTACATGGCGTCAGTCAGGCTCTGGGCCCCTAGAATCCTGCTCCCCGCAATGTGGGGGTTGCGAGGGTGTACCGTACGCCGCTGCACTTCAAAGCAACATGATGGGAACTTCGTAATTTTGAACCCCAGTCAAGGAACAAAGACGTGATGTCATCTCTGGCACCCTATTCTTCAAAATTATACACCATACCAATTGGAGGATTTAACAGACATCACCCTCTCTACAAGGATATTTGGTGACACCAGGACTCGAACTCCCGACTCGACAGAAACAGGACCAGTCACTAGTTCGAGACAATCATCACTTAATTACGATATCCCAGCTCTTTGCTTAGTTTACAAGCAGTGCCGGTTTAAGCTTATTTCGGTCCCTGGTCGCAGACGATCTACAGTCCCCCTTGATACTGGAAGATCGAAATTTATAACCAGAAGATGTGGTTAAGTCCAGCTTATCCGGGCATCTGGGTGCCCGCATCAACCTTTCAATGGATAAACCGGCACTGTTTACAAGTTTGATTATAGAGAAGATTGTCGGCATGCTCGTATAGACACGATCTTAGAATACAAATAAATAGGTTTGTGAATACAGAAAGTCGTTCACATTTTATGGAAGTAATTTTGATAGTTTATTTTTATCAATAAATATCGTATTTTTTTATGAAAATTTGTTGATATCTGATTGCCATGATTCTTGACAAAAGCTCTATCTCGAAGCTTTTTTGAAAAATTATTTCTTAGTACTGTCTTGCAAATTTGACTTTATTCAGCTTTAACCCTTTCCTAAGTTCGTTTAGTGTTCTTGGATGCCGTTTTCCTAAGGCTAGTTTCAATAAAACGAAAGCACAAAAGTCCATTGCAGAAGTGTAGGGTGATTTTACATGTGTTTCATCAAATGGGATACACTTTATTCCTGTTTCTGATTCTTTCTTCGCAAAATAAGCGGCAATTGACTTAGTTGTGTGACCAGAAGCTTTGTCCATATGCAGCTCAACTTTTTCAATGTCTTTTCTATATAAAGTTTGATTTTTGAAGTCATAACTTCTATAGGCGCGTTTTGCTAGAGAGTGAACTTGAATGAACGTCACGCTCGGGTATGTAACTATCATTCGGCTTTTTTCGTCTTTAGTCGGAAATCTTGCTCGAACAAGGTCATTCGCGACTTACACACATATAAAAAGAAAAGGAGGGACGTTTCCCTCCTCACCCTGCCACTCCGATATGATATAAAACGCGGTAATTTGTCCCTCCCTATACGCCGTAAAAGCAAAGTTCCTAGCTTCGATCTAAGTGCCCCCCCTCACCACCACCTCTTTCTACGAAAATTAATGAGGGATTCTTTCTAATTCTAGTTGAAGCATGAAAATGAAACATGTAATATTTTTTAAAAAATAGGCTTAGAGAGAGAGAGAAAAATCCTACACTAAATTTAAACAAAATGTAGAAAAAGGACAAATTTTTATAGAACTAGGTAAATAGTATAATTATCACTAGCAATATTGCAGTGAACTTAAGAATAAAAATCTATTTTTGTAAGCGAATCAGAACAGCAATGAACAAATAGTTTCACATTACTTAAATATACTTTGAGTCTAAAAAGAAAATTGAAACAATTTAAAATTTAAAATAACAAAATTAAGTATAAAGGTATTAAGAAAAAGTTACATTAAATAATTTAAATACAAGAAAACAAAATATAATTCAGAAGACTTTCCTTGCAGCAGCACCGGATATATTTGTACAAAACTGCCATACAATGACAAAAGAGCTAGTATAAGCTAGAGATTATGCAATATAAATCTTATGATTAAATTCTTTTTTAAAGGTTTTGTGTGACTAAGATTCCTCTCTTCTCAATCAACTATCTTTCTTACTATTCCTTTGCTTAAATTAATTCATGAATAGAATTGAATGTTGTTAAATTACAACCAAAATTCACAAAGCCAGATTGGGTCTTCTGAACAAATTGCCTATTATTTTAAGTGAGGATTTTAAAGTAGATTTTTCAAAAGACAAATCAAAACCTTTAGTTGATTTTTTAAAATCAAAATTCAATTTAATTATGTCAAATGAAAGCACGAGGAAGTACGGAAAAACACTTGACGGAGTTTTTTTCAAATAGATATTTAAATAAAATTTTGAATCTTAAGTATTTATAACCTATTTCAGCCACAATAAACCCATTTTTTTTCTTTCTTAGAATACAATTAATTCACAAATATGATTGTATATTTCGCACAAAAATAATACTTTATGAGCACAGACATATAAATAAATAATTTTATAGGACAATACTAAAATCCCCTTGTTTTTTATTCACCGAACTAATCCCTGAAATAACATTACAAATTTTGAAGCTATCACTTCTATCGTGTGGTCATAAGCACACATACATTTTCTTTTCTTCAAAAATTGGTTCTAAAATATTCTGCTGATAGTAGCGGGAATTAATTTTGGCTTTACTTGAAACTTTTGTAATTTTTAATCACATAGAAAATCCTGCAACTATCATAAATCCCTTTAGAAACTTTTCTGTACACTGAAGAAACCATTTCGTACGGTCATTACCGTCAGTCGAACTATAAGAAATTGATCTTCTTTTATTTAGCACATGAAATATATTAAATTTATATATTTATTATTTTAATTTTATTATATTAATATATAATATTAAATATAATATATAATTTTGTGCAATTATATAATTTTCTATTATATAATTTTATTAATAATATATAATATAATGATATATTATTAATATAATTTTCTACAATTCATTTTTATTTCAGCAACATGTTTTAAAACAAGTAATATATACATAAAAAATTTTTAAGTCAGTTCCTACTTAGATTAACAAAGAAAATTTTTATTTCAGTAACTTTTTAAAAAATCATTACATCATTACATTTAACCCTTTATCTACCGACGGTACTTATAAGTACCATTTACTTTAAAATAACATAGAACAGCCAATTTTACGAATATTCTGACAATACTTAGCAGGAATATTCTTTGAAATCCACTCTTCGAAGATATATGGTAGCATGGGTTCTATGGGAAGCCTTTTAGCGGGGCTGGCGAATAGTTTTATTGCAGAAATTACGTTTTCAGCAGATTGCAAAGATTATACTTTGTGTCCCGAAAAAATAGTTAACGTCAAAATTTAAGCGTCTTATTTTTTTTGTATGTTAATGATGATCTTAGAAAACGATTTAACGCTTTATTTTAAGTGAACAGTGTATATAATTAATTTTACAGTGGAGTACCTTTAATTAAATAATTAGCTGTAACGGTTTAAATTTCCCAAAGCTGAGTATTTTGTTTATGTATATCCCTTAATTTTTTCAATGTAGTGATCTAAAAAAAAATATTGCATGAAAAAAAATTGCAGTAAATCTTAATGCGGTAGATAAAGGGTTAATATAAATATGTATATACATGAGACAGAATCACACAATAATATATAAGTGGCAAAATAGAAAGCAATTTTCCCTGTACCTTTCTATATTATTATATAGGTTATTGGTATATTATTTTCGTTTGTTACTATTTATTCATTAGTTAAAAAAATTTAACTATCCCCAAAAAATAGTATAATAAACTGAAGTCACATTCTCAGAAATCAGACCATCCTGAGTGGGATTCGAACCCGTGACCTTTGGATTAGGAGTTCAGTGCACTATCCATTGTGGTACAGGAACACACAACGCGCGGTTTTCCCTTCTATATATGCTGTTTGACTATTATTTTGGTTTCTTTTTTATTTCTTTATTAAATTTAATTAATGAAATTATTTTTGAAAAAAAAACTGTATTAACGTATCAAGTGTTATCCACTACAAGTTTAAAAAAATGCATTTGAACTTAAGTGAATGAATAAAAAGTATTTTATTAAAGATTTGAAACTTGAACAAGATATATATTTTCTACTATCTTGACTAGTTATATATATACTTAGGTTTTATAGCTATGTGTGTATATATTTATGGATTAAATATATAAGTAAATATATATAGGAAGAGTGTGAACTAATAGAAGGAATTAAAAAAAGGAGACGAACTTTTGGTTTAAGTATCTGTTTTAACTTTAAGTCCCTATGAAAAATTTTAATTACAGTCCCGGAAGACATACTTAGTTTCAATTATATGAATCTTTGAGTCAGTGGATTTTCTTGTTAAGATCAGAGACTTCCCATTCTTGACATTTGTCTGCGTTTGAACAGTTTGGGGATGAAGTTTAGTGGTCAAGTTTTCATTTTTACTTCCTGCTAGACGCTTTTTCTCTTTCAAATTTAATATATTACAAATATCTTTGTTTGAAATGCAATAACTGAGATTTTTACTCTGCTTTTTAATTTGTTTTGATACGAATATTTCTCCTCGGAAAGCGTAATTACGTAACCTTAGAGCTATATATAATTTTTAGGAGCTATTTTTAAAATAAATCTTTTGTTTTACATTCCAATCAAAAGAAATCATTAGCAGACGATTATCCTGAAGTTCTCAAAATTTTTCTCAAAATGCAAACGAGAAAATGAATTATAAGATCGTTTCCATAAGGTGTGAGCGACTTTCTGTATTCTTTTAAATCCGAAATGCATATATTTCTAAGAATTTGGTGATTAAATATCTTGATTTTTTTTAAGCAAAAGGATAACTTATATTGTGTTTACTGCTAAAGACAATAAATAAATTGAATAAAACTGCCACTATTTGTTTAACTTATATTTATTATTTTTATATATTATTCATTATATTATATTATATGCATTATTTATATTTATTATTTTTATATATTATTCACTATATTATATTATATGCATTATTTATATTTATTATTTTTATATATTATTCTTTACATTATATTATATGCATTATTCATATTTATTATTTAATATTTATAATCATTATTTATATTTATATTTTTATTTATTATCACTATTTATATTTATTAATATAATAATATAATTAAAGATTTAATTATAATAGAATTATATATATAATTATAGATTTGTTATTTATTATTATTATTATTATATTTATTATTATTATATGTATTATTATTATATTTATTATTATTATTATTATATCTATTATTATTATATTTATTATTATTATTATTATATCTACTATTATTATATTTATATTTATTATATTTATTATTTATGATTATATATTTATTATTATGTATTTATTATATTTATTATAATATATTTATTATTTATTATTATGTATTTATTATATTTATTTAATATATTTATTATTTATTATTATATATTTATTTTTATGTATTTATTATATTTATTATTATGTATTTATTATATTTATGATTCATTATTATATTTATTATTTATATTTATTTTTTATTATTATATTTATTATTTATTATTATATATTTATTATTTATTATTATATATTTATTATATTTATTTTTAATTATTATATTTATTATAATTATATATAATTATATATATTTATTATTTTTCTTATATATTTATTTTATTTATTATATTTATATTTATTATTATATTTATTATAATTATATATAATTATACATTTATTATTTTTCTTATATATTTATTTTTATATTTATTATTTATTATTATATTTTTTATAACGAATGCAATCATTTTAAAAAGGTGCTGCCTTCCGGTATCCACCGCTCTCACAATGTGGCTCGCGAGCGAAACAAATTGTCTACCCCTGCTTTACATAGTTAGTGACAGAAACTAAAAAATTATATTGTGTCTGGATTTCAAGATTTTACACATTTCGTACTCTCACATAAACATTTCAAATTTATGAGAAAGCGAGTAATAAGCATAAAAGCAGAAAGAAAATTCTATGGCTAATAACAATTCAAACCAGTGGCGTAGCGGAGAATATTAAGAGCCCCTTTGCAAGGTCAGCTTATGTGCCCCAAGTCGAATCTTACAAAGGATACGGCAGTCAGACTTTGGGCTCTCTACAGTCCTTGGCCCCTCGCAATGCGGGGGCTTACGTTATGCCACTGATTCAAATCAACCATCATATAAATGTGTATTTTTATATGTACATCATTCCTATAGAGTACTCTACAATTGAAAAAAAACTCTTTTTATATAATTTTTTTTTTCTTAGTGCGTAGAAGAAATGGTAACGTATAAGTCGTTTTTTATAAAGTCTACAATTGGATTTTTCTTTTCTTTCCTTTTTTCAAATATATCTTGTTCAATTAAATTTTCAATCTACACATATAAATAAAAATGAAGTGTCTGTTTGTAATTTGAACTTTTTACTAAATGCATTTAAAAGTATATACGGTACTTATATGAAAAAATTAATTTTTAAAATTTGTGTGTCTGTCTTTCTGTCTGTCTGTTTGTTACGGCTTATCTCTGAAACGGCTGGACCAATTTTGACGAAACTTTCACTGGCAGATTGCTAATGTTATAAGGAATAACTTAGGGTACTTTTATTTTCGAAAAAAAATTAGGATTCCGAGAAAATAAAATTAAAACGAAAGAAATGGTGAACAATATCCGTTTCAAATAGGGATTATTTATTTCAATAGGGATTATTTTTATTCATTAAGGATTATTTTTTGTCAATATGGATTGTTTTATTTCGCGAGCCTTCTGTCTCAACGTTTCTAGCAGTTATATCAAACTTTTTTGTTTAATTAGGTTACTGACACTCGCGATTTTTCCCGTTTATGTCTGATACTAGATTTTAACAGTCTTCACACCATCGACACTGTCAAAGGTCATGCATCTTTCTTACCCCTTGCTTGCTCCCCTTGTGTTCCTTTCACCCTACCCAGTCCTCACCCATTCGACAGTGTCAAAGGTCACGCGACCCTCCCCCCTGCTTGCAGATTCGTTTCACCCTACTGCTACTTAGAGCTGTTTTGAACTGTTGCATTCAACGCTTATAATCATTCCAATGATTTCATTCTCTCTCAAGAACACTGAGCAATATCAATTTTTCCATAACATAGACAGCATTTAAACTTAAATTAGGAAGTTATTGGGTTTTACGTCATTTCACTTCTCACAAGGCCCCGCATTTAAATAGAGGTAAGCCAATTTCATACCTCTATTGTTTATTTCATTGCCAAACACGGCACACAAACACTGCAATGATTTTACAGTCCTCACCCCATCGACAGTATCAAAGGTCATGCGTCCCTCTCACACTTTGCTCAACAAAGAAAAAAAAAGTAAAACAAAAAAGAAACATTGATTCACAAAGTAGAAGAATGATATTATACTTATAGCATAGGTATTTCTTTACGTGGAATACATAATTATTAGGTTTTACTTAAACTCTGAGAATTGAATAAACACTTTTTTGTTAAATTCGACGTGGGCAAAGTCGCAGGTAACAGCTATTTAACATAAAATAAATGCATCAGAAAGTAATATTAACGTAATACACATTTATATACAAATTATTTACATTATTTTAATGCGCTTATTACACAGAATTTGTAACAATGTGTTAATTTTGCTGAGCAGAAGGAAGGTGCTTTCAAAAATTGATCCATAAGAGAGTTATGGGGCGTTATAAGTAAAAAAAAAAAAAAAAAAAAAAAAAATTTTTTTATTAGCTATTATATCAACAGACTTAAAATTTAGCAAACATGATTTTTTGTTCAGCTGAGATATGCAAGAAGCTTTTTTCTTTTTGTTTAATTTACAATTCACGTAAAATTAACTCATTAAAAACTTCTTTATCTTTCAGTCTGTATTTCTTAAATTTTCAATTCACCCGTGAGAAGAACGGGTATACCAGCTAGTCATTAATAAAATATATACTTTCTATTCATCCACTCAAGTTCAAATATATTTTTTTAAAACTTGTAGTGGATGACACTTGATGTTACGACAGTTTTTTTCGAATATGAATTCATTAATTAAATTTAAAAAGAATAAATAGTAACAAACAAAAATAATAGGCCAACAGCATATATACAAAAGAAAAATGTTCGTTGAGTTCCTGTAGCGCAATGGATAGCGCGTTCGACTTCTAATCTAAAGGTCGCGGGTCCGAATCTCACCTGAAATGGCCTAGTTTCTGAAAATGGGATTTCTTTTTTACCATACTATTTTCTTAGAATAATTAAATTTAATGAATGAACAAATAGTAACAAAAAAAAATAAAGTTCAACACTTTATGTGGAAAGGAAAATTTTTTTAAAAAAAATAGCCTTCTACTTTACCACTTAATAGTGTGGTTCTGTCATATGTATACACATATTTATATTAACTGTAACTATTTAATAAGAGAGAGAGAAGTAGTTAAAATAAATTTTTTTCGGTGACTTTAGTAGGAATCGACTTAAATTTTTTTTGTATATACATTACTTGTTTATTAAGAAGTGCAGGCGTAGCTTCATGAATTTTGGTGATGATTCAACATTATTTTCGAAAAGAAATTTCTTTGCAATTTTTCTATATCAGAGAATACAAGACTACGCCATGTAAATATTTTATGCAAAGTTAATTATTTCAATGACAAACCAGCATTGGTAATCCTCCGGATAACTGTATCTGACGTAAAAAAAAATGTGGATCTTTTCGAAGCTTTATATTCACACATCGATAAAATAGCTCCAAGAGGGATTTTACATCATACATCATATTCTACTGAAATCTCATCAACGGATTTCAAAAGCTTTCGCTCGTTGGATAACACTAAGAGACAGCTCATTAATTGCATGAACACTTCATCAATCTTTATTGTAGAGTTGTGTTTTTCCATTTTCAAAATAAGAGATATATATCATTGGCATTTTTCTGATGTCGGCATATTTTAAGATATATATAAATTATGATTTCTATTCCACTGCAAGTGTTTGAAATGTGTGTATGGTTTTTCAAATGTGCCGTTGAACTGCTTAGGATTTCTCTCTAGAACACACACACACCCTACGAAATTCATAATGGCAAAGAGCTAAGTGACACTCGGCGTTATCCGTAGCTTTGAGAACTGTACAGGTGACAGAACAATTTGGCTCGGTTTCACCCCGATTTTAAGGAAGAATACCGTGGGGGTGGTTAGGGGTCTCCCTCCTCTCTTCCCCTTTCACCAACCTCACGAGAGGACTTGCGGCTCGACGGCTATTTAAAATACCCCCATGCCGCGAAGGCACTACACATTTGAAACATCCATGTCTTCTCCGGGATTCGAACCCAGGCCTAACGGTACAGCAGTCAGCGTCGCTAACCACTATACCGGATGAGCGACACTATATAAATCTAAATAAGCAAAGCAAAAATAGTTTAGTCAGGCTGGTAAAACACATATATAAGTTAGCCTAAGATTTCAGGTAGAAACATCGTGTTTTCAGGCCAGTCAATCTTCACCTGTAATTTGCCTGTACAACTGGGTTCCAGAGAAAAGAAACTAGAGTAAAAGGAAGCCGTCATTAAAACTAAGAATAATAATCCCGTGCCATAAGAATTATTATATTAAATTAAACCTTTAGGCGTATAAACTTAAAATTCGACAAACATGTTTCTTTTGTTGAGTAGAGATCACCTAAAAACGGGTTTTGCGAAAATCGACTCAAAAGAAGGGTTGCAATTGCGTTGTTTATGAAAAAAATTCCCATTTTTAAATTCTACGGAAGGGTTGCAAAAATTTCAGTTTTAAAACTATTACATCTACAGACTTGAAATTTGGCAAGCATATTTCTTTTAAATAGAAATTCACCTTGAATGGGTTTTATGGAAATCGACTTCCAAGGGATGGAGTTACTGGAGAGTTATAAATACACATAGTCTGTTTTAGAAATTCAAATCCTGTTTATTTTTTTTTAATCAAGAGGAAGGGCAACAAAAACGTTTTTAAATATAATTGAAAGCTTGATGATAAAACTTAGATATCTATAACTAAAAGAATATTATGTTATCATATGAAATACTCAACGAAGTAGATGGCTCTAGTTTAAAAAAAATGGAACTTCAAGTTTATGCAATAATAATAATAATAATCACCGCATAAGAAAAAGTTGGGTGTATCAAAATTAGACGATGCGGATATCCATTAACCCAGTGCAGGTTTATCCAATGGGCGCTTGGGGCGGGCACCCAGGGTCTCAGATAAGCTGGAACTAGAAAAAGCCGATTCTGCTGTAAAGGCGGTGCAGGCGGTGCAGGCGGTTGCAGGCGGTTGCAGGCGGTTGCAGGCGGTTGCAGGCGGTTGTAGGCGGTTGCAGGCGGTTGCAGGCGGTTGTAGGCGGTTGTAGGCGGTTGTAGGCGGTTGTAGGCGGTTGTTGTAGGCGGTTGTAGGCAGGCGGTTGCAGGTTGCAGTTGTTTGCAGGCGGTTGTAGGCGGTCGACGGCAGTGCAGAGTTGAGTTGTTTCGTTCCTACTCGTTCCTACTGACGAGTTGAGTTGTTTCGTTCCTGCTGCGAGTTGAGTTGTTTCGTTCCTGCTGCTGAGTGAGTTGTTTTCTCCTGTTGAGTTGTTTCGTTCATGTTGCCGAGTTGAGTTGTTTTCTCCTGTTGAGTTGAGTTGTTTCGTTCCTACTGACGAGTTGAGTTGTTTTTCTCCTGCATTGGCTTTGATTTTCGAGTTGAGGGGGCGAGTTGAATTGTTTTTTTTTCTACAGCTAAGTTGAGTTGTTTTTAAAAAATGTGCACAAAAAATGGAAGTATGGGAATGTTAAACGTGCTCATGGCGCCACCTATTGATTAAAATGTACACTAATTATAGATTTTAAAATGATGGAAGTAAATAACGCTCAAATAAAAAAAAAATCCAGATTCAAACTCACGGCCTCAGATCAAAATGTCTCCACAGGACAATAGTTTTCAGTTACGCTAACCATTATCCTATGAAGGCATACAGACCTGAAGAAAACTTATGTTTATAATCTCATGAATTTAATTTTGCAGGCGAAGCAGACGGCGACATGTTTTAAAATCATTTTCTTGATTAAAATGAAATAAAAAAAAATATTTAATTTATATTATTTTAATAATGTGTAAATTTTAATTCAGTATAATGATTACATACACACACAAAGATACAAAGTAAATTGATTATTCAGAAAAATGTGCCGTAGTATACTCGTCATCAGCGTGAACGGGTTACGATTTAACTTGTTTTAGCTTGTCTGATCTTGATTCTACAAGACGGCGACTGAATTCTACGTCAGAAATTATCTCAATGCTTAGAGCGGATGAATACATTGCTTTCAACCACTCAGCGAACGCCGCTCAAGTGTAATTCGGTTGATATGCGTTAGACACTTATCACATTTTAGTTCACAATTCATTTCGTTTGTTAGTATTGCGGTGGGCTGTATTCAACAAGAAAAAAAAAATATGGTGATGTCTGAAACACATAGTGAAAAACGAAAGTTTGGAAAAGCCGGGGAATCTTCTGTAAATAAGAAAGCCAGAAGAGAAGTTTCAAAAGTAAGTAACAACATTAAATAAATTTAATATGTAATTTTTATAATGTTTTTTACACATTTCTGATCTTTATTAATTTTGTTATATTATTTTCAGAAGTATGGAAAATTTACCGAGGATTGCATACCAGATGGAGTATTTCCAATTGGAGATGATGTTTTTGTCTTTGCAAGCACCTATTATGATTCCGCATCAGTACACATAAGACGTTTCAAGAAATATGGCAAAACATACTACCCAACTCCCGAGGGAATAACATTAGACCCACGGTGGATCGAATATATCATGCGTAAAAAGAAAGTGCCGGAATCACTGGAGGAATTACCAAGTGGACTTTTCCCTCCTGAACGACACATTCAAATAACTAGTGAGAACTTCATTGATTTTACTTTCAAGCGCATTAAATACAGTCCGGATAAAGAGCCCACTTTTAAAGAAATAACCATATCCCGAGAGCAGTGGGCTGAAATGATTAAAAAATATGGTGCTATTGAAAATGCTGCTATAGACAATATGTTTCAGTGTATGGACTTTTTAACTGCATATAAAACCTTCTGCGAAGGCCCCATAGAAAATACATTACCTTCTTCTTTGGATGTTAGTCTGGGTCAACAATACTTGACGCAAATTTTGAAAAAATCTATTTGTAGCCTCCTGAACGAAAAAGGATTGAAACAGCCTCAGACTTTCGCTGAGGAGTTATGGGGAATCGCGAAGAAACATTTAATTCACATGTTTCATCACTTGAAGCTAATGAGATAGCTGATTGTTTTTATCATAATCTTTTTGAAAATGAACACTTTTTATTGTTAAAACCTGTACATTATGTAACTCAAGAATTTTTAAAAAATCTTCGCTTGGATATTATTTTAAGAGAAGTAAGAGACATGTTATGTCCACCTGATTGTTTTGAATACTATGAGGATTTTGTTTAAAGATTTTTATAAGATTCACACAATATTTTTGTTTTTATAAATTTGAATAAAATTCTTTTTTTTTTTTATGCTGAATTTGAGTTCTTATTATTTTTATTGTTTGTTAGTTTAACTTATGTTGAAATCGTTTCACATCTTAAAAATAAATAAGAGTATTTTTAAAGAAATTATCAAAGTATGTACAAGTGATATTTTAAATGTATTTCATATGAAAGTGAGAAAATTTATGCTCATGTTTTTATACATAAACTTTTTGCCTTTCCCAAAAAGTATATAATAATATAACTATTCATTGTAATAGTCATTCAATCAAGTTCTTTTCATCGGTAACAATGCATCAAGATTTAGCAGCGTTTTACGAAAATCCTGAAGTTCCAAATAGCTTCGGGGTGTGGAAGCATTACATCGCTCTGTAAAAGGGAAATATAGTAAAAAAGATGTGAAACATTGGTTATCGCAGAAAGATGCTTACACTCTTCATAAACCGGTTCGACATAAGTTTCAGCGGAATCGAGTGTTTGTAAGTGATATTGATCGTCAGTTTCAAGCGGATTTAGTCGATATGCAATCTTTAGCAGAATTTAATAAAGGGTATAAGTATTTGTTAACTTGCATTGATTTATTTTCAAAATTTGCTTGGGCAGTTCCTCTGAAAGATAAATTTGGAAAAAGTGTAAAGTCTGGGCTAGAAATTATTTTTAAAGAAAGGAAGCCTAAAGTGTTGCAAACAGATGCCGGTAAGGAGTTTTTAAATAAAATAGTTCAAAATTATTTAAAAAATCTGAATGTAAATTTTTTTTTTTTTACAAATAACGAAACAAAAGCTAGCATTGTTGAAAGGTTTAATCGGACATTAAAAACAAAAATGTGGAAATATTTCACTGAATTTAACACTAAAAATTACATCGACGTCATTGATAAATTAATACACAGTTATAATCACTCGTATCACCGTTCAATTAAAATGGAACCTGTTTCTGTAAGTAGACATAACCGAAAGCAGGTATTAAAAAATTTATACGGTGGTCTAAGAAATGAGAAACCTAAAGCCCCTAGATTTAAAATTGGTGATGTTGTACGCATTAATAAACAAAAACTTCACTTTGAAAAAGGATACGAACAAAACTGGAGAAGAGAACTTTTCATAGTTTTTGAAATCGTGCAAAGAATTCCGATTGTTTATAGATTAAAAGATTTACAAGGTGAAGAGATTAAAGGTACTTATTACGAAGCAGAATTACAAAAAGTTGTCGACTCTGGTTTCTACCCTGTAGAGAATGTTATCAAACAAAGAAAAAGAGGAGGAATCACTGAATATTTTGTTAAATTTTTAGGCTATCCTGAAAAATTTAATGAATGGGTGACTGATATTCAAAAAGTATAAATAGTTAAACTTTTTTATTGCCAACTCATTTTCAAAATGTCTTTCTACGTAACATTACCTTCTGATAGTTCTATGCATTTCTTTCCAGAAAACAAAATATCTCATTTCAAAACTCAATTACCCTCTCCTGTTTGTTTAAAGGGTGAATGGGAAGTGGGATTGTCTGAAATAATCTACCCTCATTCTTTTCCTTTCGGTATCACACAAAATGAAATTTATAGAATTAAGTGACTCGTAGTATAAATAGCAACATCATTCATAAAATTATTTAGTTTAATCATGGATTCTCTCAAATTAGTTCATCCATTTACTTTAATCTTGGCTGGGCCATCTGGTAGCGGTAAAAGTCAGTTCGTTAAAAAATTAATCGAAAATAAAATGATTAAACCCTTTCCTAAAAATATAATTTGGTGTTATGGAGTTTACCAAGCGTTGTATGAAGAAATGCCGAATATTTCCTTTCATGAAGGTATCCCCTCTAATTTGCACCAGTATTCGGATGCGTTAATTGTTATAGACGATCTTATGGGAGAGTTAGGAAATGATCCCCAATTAACAAAATTATTTGTAAAATTTTCGCATCACAGAAATTTAAGTATAATTTTTGTGGTACAGAATATTTTTCATAAAGGGAAAGAAATTAGAGAAATTTCCTTAAACGCTCATTATCTTGTATTATTTAAGAATCGAAGAGATCAATCCCAAATTACACATTTAGGTCGCCAATTGTATCCTCGTAAAGTGAAATTTTTTCAAGAATGTTACGCAGATGCCACATCAAAACCGTACGGATACTTACTTATTGATTTAAAACCTGAAACTGATGAATCCTTGCGTGTGCGCACAGGTATGTTTCCTGGAGATGTTTTTTATGTATATCAACCTCGATGACCCATTACTTTGAAGCATATAAATAGATTCAAATTGTTCAATGAATATTCAATAGTTCACAAGATGCCGGTGTGTTCTGAACAAACTTTAGAGCTCTTAAAACTAATTTCTAAAACAAAACACCCAAAATCTATTTTGAAAAAGTGTTCAAAGAAAGAAATAAAAACTTTGTGCGAGTGTGTGCTGAATGTTTTATGTGGTAACATATCATTGACTAAAATTAAAAAAATCGTTTATCTCCCTATAAAGAAAGCTTAAGAAAACTTTCTAACAAAAAAACACCTCTTTACGAGAAAAAGAAAATTTTAATTCAAAAAGGAGAAGGATTCTTAAATATTTTATTGCCTGCAGCTATTTCAGTCATCAGTTCTTTAATTCAAAATGGAATTTAGCAAAAAATTTGTACTGGTACCCGAAGAAAGAGTTCAAGTAACGGAACACTTATCGGAACTTGATCAACGCATGAAATTCATTCTCCATAATAAGGATTTAACGGAAGAAGAAAAACAATTCTCTATTTACAAGTTTTACAAAAATATACGCACTTTTCTAACGAAAATCGAAGAGAGTCTGAACCAGTTCCAAATGCAGCATCTCTATCAGAAAATCAAGAAACGGAATCATTAAAAGAAAATCTAAAAGAGTCAGTAGTAAAGACGGAAAAAGAAGTGTTTGAGGATGAAATTTTTAGAATTGTTCCAGCTAGGTATAAAGAAAAAGCAAAAAATATTTTCCAGTTTTTAAAGCTTCAAGAATCTTTCAGTTGGAATTCTGATGGTGAAATTATTTACAAAAACACTGTTATTCCAGGAAGCAATATTGCATTCCTCGTGAATGATTTTCTACGGAATCGAAAATCAGCACCTGAAGGAAGATATGTATTTTTAAGAGCTTTGAATGATGTAAATTTACCGAAAAATCTAGATGTAAATAAAAAATTGTATCAGAATAACAAAATTATTAAGAAACCAATAATGTATGCTCGCAGAAATGCATGGTTGAAACTTTGAAATAAATTATACTCATTTGATTAAAAAAAAAAATTGTCTCAGTTGTCTCTTTATGATTTGAACAGTTTTCTTTTGCTGAAGAAAATATACTTATTTGATAAAATTTAAAAGTTTCAAATATATAATTAAATAAAATTATATTAATCTTTTTGGGTGAAAAATTTATCATAGAAAAAAAAAAAAATTTTTTTGAGAGAAAAAGAAATTTAACATAGAAAAATATTAATTTTTTTTTTTTTAGAAGAAAAAAATTATCATAAGAAAATAAATAGAAAATAGAAAAAAAAAATTAAAGAAAATAAAAGACACACACATATTTAGTTTCATTCCATTTTTTTATTTTCTAAATACAAATCTTACACCATATCGTTTCTTTACAAATTGATACATTTGAAAATCATTTATATACAATTGATTCAAAATATAATGCATAGAATAGCCTTGGCTGCGTTTGAATAAAAGTAAATACAGTATTGCCCACAAACATTAGATGTTGGTGATTGAAACACTTTAGAATTCCATAATACATCTAAATAGGTAGTAGTACTAATGTTATAGAATACAGGAGGTTGTCCAAACGAGTCATAAAATTCTAATTCTCTTTTATCATTTACAAATAATGCTAACCAGTGTGTTCCAGGTTGTGATGAGTCATCAGAATTCACAATAGCACACATGTTTTCTTCCAGAGGAGGGAGCGTATCTCTAGAATAAACACCTTGAAAATAGGGGGACGTTGTCTTCTCTTGAGATAAAACTGTATACATTTGCATTCCATCCATTCTTTAATTTCCGAAATCATACAAGATATTTCTCGATTTGTTTATTTCGATTAAATTTTCAAACTCGGCAAAAACGATAACACATACGGTTTGTTCTAAAGATTTGCTGAATTTTAATTCTAATCGCAAATTGCTATGTTTTATCAGACTTAAATGTTCTCCTGAAGAACATAAATCCGGTGAGAGGTTAAATCCAAACAATGTATTTGAATCTTTATATTCTTTTCTAGAAATAAATATACCTCTGTCTTGACCCATTCGATCTGTCCCAACAAATAGAGTTTGATAGGCCCGTATGTATTGATCTTTAGAAAAATCGAGTTCTAATGGATTGTGAGGCACTGGTTGTCCATCCACATACACTCCAATAAAATTTAAATTAAAATGTTTAAACTCATAAGGAGATTTTGAAAATGCTCCGTGAAAAGCTTCATTATCTACACATCCTACAAAAGTTTTTTTGGCATTTGGCCTGAAAATATGTTATCTTGAATAAAAGACATGCTTCCTTTAGGAATCGAATACACCTTGCACAGAACTCGGTTAATGGGGTATTTTGCGCTTGTTTTTTCCAGTGCTTTCGCATGACCAAGAATAACTCCAGGATTCACACGAACTTTTCGTATGAATAAAGAAACATGATCCAAAACAACTTTAAATCCCTCAGATCCTTGTAAACAAAATTCGGGCTTGCTTCGTATTAATTTTATTTTCAAATCCACTAAATTGAGTAAAAGACGATCTTGATGAAATAAATCCGAATGTATACAACCAATCATGTCTACAGTGGCACTTTCTTTAAAAAATTCGGTTCTTTTCTTGAGACCATCATCAGAATCCTTGTAAAATAGTTCAGCCGTTAACTGGGAAGTTTTGCTGTCATATCCATGGTTTAAGAGAGTTTCAATATAAGATCGATAGGGATATGTATTACTGGAATTGGAAACCACGCGATCATTTAAGGATACATCTACTTGAGAAAATAGTGAATGTAGAAATAAATTCACAGGTCCTATAGTATCATCTTTAGTAATAGGCGTATTGTCCACTTTTACTATTTTCGCTTTTACGTATAATTGTGTTTGACTGAGATCTATGTAATCTTCTGCACTTCCGGAAATGTGAAATTCTACAGGTGCATTATCGAAAACGTTAGAAAGAGGATGAAATTGTTTCCACTGCCCATCTTGAATAACTGTTTGAGTTCCTGGTAAGTTGAAAAGTTCCAATTCAGATTTAACACATTCAGGAGAATCTTTAAGAATAAATGCCATTTTTACGAGTCGAAAATGTCACGTACACTCACTTTACGTGCTTTGGATGAAATGAATTTTTTCTGTTTCTTACGCTTTCTTTTATACTGTCCTTTTCCTACCATAGACTGAACTCTATCAATAGCTTTCTGAGCTAATTTTTTTCCACTTTCTTTGCTTCTTGTTTTTACAGCTTCTTTAAAATTTTCTCCTGACAATACATCAGAGGCAACACGACTCCCTGTCATTAATACTTCTTTTCCAATAGTTTTACCTCCTTTTACTAAAAAGGTAAAGCTGCTCTAAACAATCGACGAAATATTCCTCCGATTCCATAACCCTTTTGAAAATTAATGCCCTTGTAATGAGTCAAACCCGAACCTATTTGACCTGCATAATGGTCTTCAAATCTTTTAGTACAGCAAACGTATGGTACACTCATCTTGGTCTTTTATCTCCAAATGAGGGTATGAGAAATGCATTGCTTTATTTATAGTATTTGCCTCATGCGAAAATGAAGCACTATGATCACTTTACCTCTTTCAAAGGGAACAAAATCACCAGAATTGAGTCTCAGTTCAGATTGAATAGTTTGAAACGAGTGTCTCACCAAAGGTAAGTATTGAGGTCTATCATAGTATTGACTAATCGTTTCCCCGTCTTTACCTTTAGTGCGAACGATTCGCAATAAAGGAGCCTGTGTATCCCCCACAATTTGGGGTGAAATTAGATCGGAGTAAACGTAAAAAACTGAAAAATTAGACCATGCATCAGCAACGAATTCGCTTTTCATGTTACCTATTATAATTGCATTGCGTTTGAATCCTAACAATTCGCCTAAATTCTCTAAGTGAAGGCTGCTACCTTGAACTGCATTAATTTTCACCCGTTTTGTTGCTTTATTGTAAATTATTGTGAACCGATTAGGATTTTTGGGTAAAGCAAGTTGTACGGCTGATATAATATCTAACATTGTTTCATAACAACCCACATCAATTGTTCGCTTAACAGTTGAAGAGATATTGCCGTCACCAGCTTTGTATAGAAAATAATTGTTAGTTTCATTTACGTTAAGCCAAGAATGAGGGTAGATTATTTCAGACAATCCCACTTCCCATTCACCCTTTAAACAAACAGGAGAGGGTAATTGAGTTTTGAAATGAGATATTTTGTTTTCTGGAAAGAAATGCATAGAACTATCAGAAGGTAATGTTACGTAGAAAGACATTTTGAAAATGAGTTGGCAATAAAAAAGTTTAACTATTTATACTTTTTGAATATCAGTCACCCAATCATTAAATTTTTCAGGATAGCCTAAAAATTTAACAAAATATTCAGTGATTCCTCCTCTTTTTCTTTGTTTGATAACATTCTCTACAGGGTAGAAACCAGAGTCGACAACTTTTTGTAATTCTGCTTCGTAATAAGTACCTTTAATCTCTTCACCTTGTAAATCTTTTAATCTATAAACAATCGGAATTCTTTGCACGATTTCAAAAACTATGAAAAGTTCTCTTCTCCAGTTTTGTTCGTATCCTTTTTCAAAGTGAAGTTTTTGTTTATTAATGCGTACAACATCACCAATTTTAAATCTAGGGGCTTTAGGTTTCTCATTTCTTAGACCACCGTATAAATTTTTTAATACCTGCTTTCGGTTATGTCTACTTACAGAAACAGGTTCCATTTTAATTGAACGGTGATACGAGTGATTATAACTGTGTATTAATTTATCAATGACGTCGATGTAATTTTTAGTGTTAAATTCAGTGAAATATTTCCACATTTTTGTTTTTAATGTCCGATTAAACCTTTCAACAATGCTAGCTTTTGTTTCGTTATTTGTAAAAAAAAAATTTACATTCAGATTTTTTAAATAATTTTGAACTATTTTATTTAAAAACTCCTTACCGGCATCTGTTTGCAACACTTTAGGCTTCCTTTCTTTAAAAATAATTTCTAGCCCAGACTTTACACTTTTTCCAAATTTATCTTTCAGAGGAACTGCCCAAGCAAATTTTGAAAATAAATCAATGCAAGTTAACAAATACTTATACCCTTTATTAAATTCTGCTAAAGATTGCATATCGACTAAATCCGCTTGAAACTGACGATCAATATCACTTACAAACACTCGATTCCGCTGAAACTTATGTCGAACCGGTTTATGAAGAGTGTAAGCATCTTTCTGCGATAACCAATGTTTCACATCTTTTTTACTATATTTCCCTTTTACAGAGCGATGTAATGCTTCCACACCCCCGAAGCTATTTGGAACTTCAGGATTTTCGTAAAACGCTGCTAAATCTTGATGCATTGTTACCGATGAAAAGAACTTGATTGAATGACTATTACAATGAATAGTTATATTATTATATACTTTTTGGGAAAGGCAAAAAGTTTATGTATAAAAACATGAGCATAAATTTTCTCACTTTCATATGAAATACATTTAAAATATCACTTGTACATACTTTGATAATTTCTTTAAAAATACTCTTATTTATTTTTAAGATGTGAAACGATTTCAACATAAGTTAAACTAACAAACAATAAAAATAATAAGAACTCAAATTCAGCATATAAAAAAAAAAAAAAAAGAATTTTATTCAAATTTATAAAAACAAAATATTGTGTGAATCTTATAAAAATCTTTAAACAAAATCCTCATAGTATTCAAAACAATCAGGTGGACATAACATGTCTCTTACTTCTCTTAAAATAATATCCAAGCGAAGATTTTTTAAAAATTCTTGAGTTACATAATGTACAGGTTTTAACAATAAAAAGTGTTCATTTTCAAAAGATTATGATAAAAACAATCAGCTATCTCATTAGCTTCAAGTGATGAAACATGTGAATTAAATGTTTCTTCGCGATTCCCCATAACTCCTCAGCGAAAGTCTGAGGCTGTTTCAATCCTTTTTCGTTCAGGAGGCTACAAATAGATTTTTTCAAAATTTGCGTCAAGTATTGTTGACCCAGACTAACATCCAAAGAAGAAGGTAATGTATTTTCTATGGGGCCTTCGCAGAAGGTTTTATATGCAGTTAAAAAGTCCATACACTGAAACATATTGTCTATAGCAGCATTTTCAATAGCACCATATTTTTTAATCATTTCAGCCCACTGCTCTCGGGATATGGTTATTTCTTTAAAAGTGGGCTCTTTATCCGGACTGTATTTAATGCGCTTGAAAGTAAAATCAATGAAGTTCTCACTAGTTATTTGAATGTGTCGTTCAGGAGGGAAAAGTCCACTTGGTAATTCCTCCAGTGATTCCGGCACTTTCTTTTTACGCATGATATATTCGATCCACCGTGGGTCTAATGTTATTCCCTCGGGAGTTGGGTAGTATGTTTTGCCATATTTCTTGAAACGTCTTATGTGTACTGATGCGGAATCATAATAGGTGCTTGCAAAGACAAAAACATCATCTCCAATTGGAAATACTCCATCTGGTATGCAATCCTCGGTAAATTTTCCATACTTCTGAAAATAATATAACAAAATTAATAAAGATCAGAAATGTGTAAAAAACATTATAAAAATTACATATTAAATTTATTTAATGTTGTTACTTACTTTTGAAACTTCTCTTCTGGCTTTCTTATTTACAGAAGATTCCCCGGCTTTTCCAAACTTTCGTTTTTCACTATGTGTTTCAGACATCACCATATTTTTTTTTCTTGTTGAATACAGCCCACCGCAATACTAACAAACGAAATGAATTGTGAACTAAAATGTGATAAGTGTCTAACGCATATCAACCGAATTACACTTGAGCGGCGTTCGCTGAGTGGTTGAAAGCAATGTATTCATCCGCTCTAAGCATTGAGATAATTTCTGACGTAGAATTCAGTCGCCGTCTTGTAGAATCAAGATCAGACAAGCTAAAACAAGTTAAATCGTAACCCGTTCACGCTGATGACGAGTATACTACGGCACATTTTTCTGAATAATCAATTTACTTTGTATCTTTACTGTGTGTGTATGTAATCATTATACTGAATTAAAATTTACACATTATTAAAATAATATAAATTAAATATTTTTTTATTTCATTTTAATCAAGAAAATGATTTTAAAACATGTCGCCGTCTGCTTCGCCTGCAAAATTAAATTCATGAGATTATAAACATAAGTTTTCTTCAGGTCTGTATGCCTTCATAGGATAATGGTTAGCGTAACTGAAAACTATTGTCCTGTGGAGACATTTTGATCTGAGGCCGTGAGTTTGAATCTGGATTTTTTTTTTTTGAGCGTTATTTACTTCCATCATTTTAAAATCTATAATTAGTGTACATTTTAATCAATAGGTGGCGCCATGAGCACGTTTAACATTCCCATACTTCCATTTTTTGTGCACATTTTTTAAAAACAACTCAACTTAGCTGTAGAAAAAAACAATTCAACTCGCCCCCTCAGCTCGAAAATCAAAGCCAATGCAGGAGAAAAACAACTCAACTCGTCAGTAGGAACGAAACAACTCAACTCAACAGGAGAAAACAACTCAACTCGGTAACATGAACGAAACAACTCAACGAGAAAACAACTCAACTCAGCAGCAGGAACGAACAACTCAACTCGTCAGCAGGAACGAAACAACTCAACTCGTCAGTAGGAACGAAACAACTCAACTCAACAGAAAAACAACTCAACTCGTCAGTAGGAACGAAACAACTCAACTCTGCACTGCCGTCGACCGCCTCAACCGCCTGCCTGCAACCGCCTGCAACCGCCTGCAACCGCCTACAACCGCCTACAACCGCCTACAACCGCCTACAACCGCCTGCAACCGCCTGCAACCGCCTGCAACCGCCTGCACCGCCCGCCTGCAACCGCCTGCAACCGCCTGCCTGCAACCGCCTGCAACCGCCTGCAACACTGCACCTGCACCGCCTTTACAGCAGAATCGGCTTACCTTTCAAAATAGAAAAAGAATATCAATTTGTACCCGTACGACACCAACAGCAAAAAGTAAAATTGGTACATTTGATTTCTTGACAGAGAATTTCCCACCAAATTTTTAGTACAATGTTCTTAAAAATGTGAATTTCTCAGAGCATGCCCGGGCCACTTAAAAAGGCTTGGTCGGCAGCAGGTCGAGTATCACTGCCTTAACTGATTTCCCTGTTCACTGTACGGGCTACCGAAAGCTGACCACATTCGGATTTTCCGTTCCCTGCACAGGTGCTGATGTTTTCTTCTTTTTATCTTTGATTTTCACGCATTTTTAATTCTTGTAGTTAGATTATTAGCGCTAAAATGTGTCTTCAATGCATGTCCAGGGTACTGAAATACTTCTCATCCGGGATTTTCTTTCTGCTGAAGGCGGGAATTTTCCACTAAAGGCAAGGATTTAAATTCTTGAACATATTCGATAGAGAACAGGGATTGGCGAAGCAATGTGCAATTTGCTGCTTGAGAAAAAATGGAAATGGAAAGATAATCCAAAAAAAGTAGATACTCTATCTCTGTTCCCATTACAATGCAATAGTATTACACTATGCTTCAAATTGTGCGTTCATATATATGCATACACACGCAAAATCCTTCCTCATTTGAAAAAGAGGTACGAACATGAAATTTTTTGTAAGTATGAGAGAAATTCTTTCAAGATACTATATGAAACGCTAGCTGCGTGGCCCGGTGCTGCACGGGCTCTTTCAAGAGCATAACTTTTAGCGAATGGAAATTACCTTTTGTCGTCTCGTATTCAGTACTTCTTGGTTTGTGTGTGATTTCTATATTTTGTCCTTAAAATTTCTTTTTTAGAAAATTCTTCTACGTCTTTGTCCTGTCGGACGGGTCAGTTTCCCCTCCGCTTAACCCGGCGTTGTACGGGCTTTTATAAGAGTGTAACTTCAACCCCCATGGAAATTTCCCCGTTCTGAAGGTCAGCACTTCTGGGTGTCTGTGTATGCTTAATGTGTGTGATTTCTATATTTATGCCATTAAAACTGCTTCTTCTGAAATGTTTTCAGTTTCTTTTCCTTGACTGACAGGTTTCTTCTTTTTCAGTTTAGCCCGGCGTTATATATATATATATATATATATATATATATATATATATATATATATATATATATATAAGGTATATGAAACATTCTTCATAGCATGCAGAGTGTACTTGTAAAAAGTAAACATTTAGAAGATTTTGGGTCTTACAATTATAAAATAATAAATAGTTTGAAAACTTAAAAATGTGTGTGGAAAATTAAAATAAAATTCTTCCATTTTCAAAATTTGTGAAGGTTTTTGTTTAGTTATATGTAATTAAAAATGTGTGCCCTTTTTTGGAGCATTTTGGGGAAAAAATTGACCGCTTTAGGCAGCTCTATTCAACTTGCGGCCCGTTCATAGCCGATTGTACTGAAAAATTCAGTTATTTAAGAACAACTTATTAAAAATGCATATCCATCAATCACACAAGCCATCAGATCTACCAATGTTACTGTCGATGTCGTGCGGGTACGAATTGCGAGATTCTTTTTCCATTTATAACTGTAACGGTTTATAATAACAAATAACAGTGAAGTGTGAACTGAACTGGAGTAGTGACTTTTTTATGGGTAAAACTGATTTTAATTATAAAAAAATAATACTAATTTCAGTCTGGAATTCAGTAAAAACCCCTCTTTGTTTTCTGTTCTGCATTTGATAAATCAATATTTGAAATGAAAATAAGAGAGATTTTGTCAAAAGAAAAATAATCAAATTATCAAACGGCATGGCAGGCAGTTTTATTTGTATGAGAGTAGAATGTAAACTAGGAACTTTATCACATGGATGATAGGAACCGAAACTATCACATAACTCGGTAAAAAGTGCACAAAACCGAAAGCGTTTCTTATGTGTGTTTGATTGAAATTAATATAGTATTAAAAACCAAAAATGTTTTAACATTTTGATCAATTCTTCACATTTTAAGTGTTGAATATTGTCATGATCTTAAAATGTTTTTCTCATTAATCCTCTTATTGCGGCCCGCGTAAAATATTTGCCATATGTATACGGCCCGGCGAGAAAAAAGGTTGAGTGCCCCTGGCTTAAGAAGTTTTGATCCTCTTCCTTGCAGTTTCCCCCCTTCAATACAAATTGTATTATTCAAGAAGAATGATAAACAAATATATACCTGTATGAATATTTTTAAAAAATGTCATTTTCTGCACTTAAAAATACATATAGCACATCAAGTTTTCTTTTATGTTAGAAATAAATGTTGGTTAGAACATTTTATTCGAATTTCATACTACAATCCTTCTACTGATTGCAATTTTCTTTTTCTTTCCCTTAAGAGTTTTTATTCTCCTCCAATTTGATTCATCTTATTGATAGCCTTTCGTTGCAATTAAGAAAGGATTAGCAAAATCCACTGATAGTCAAATACTTTTTTTTCTACGTGCTATCTCATCTACCCAATTTTTATTCTGAACCCTTTTTTTGGCGGGAAATGCAACCTGGAAGGTTTGACGGAACGCATTAATTATTTGTAATTGAACTTCATCTGTCATATAGTAAATTACGTATCTCTATTCGCGCTCCCGTTGACTGAAATTGATCTGAGTTGGCAAAATTAAAAGGCTCAACTTACATCTCCAATTGCAAAAACTCATTAAAAGATCTTGGGTACCGAAGCCTCATGAGAAACTCAATTATCTTCCACTTGTCAAACCACCCGGCTTCGACTCATCAAAGTAGTAAATATCCACTACCATTTATTACAAGGATAAACCATTAAGATTCGTCGACGAATTGCGAGATTTGTTCTTTTTGCCGATAGTTTTGCTTGGTGTTGGCTAGAATGAGCATCGCTGTAGGTCTGTTTATATAGTGGTGGCATATTTAACTGTTGTGCTGGAAGACGTCTAAATTGATCCCTGATGTTGGGGTATTATCCCTAAAAAATCATTATTATCAGCATATTTTCGTAATGATGGCTATTATTAGCCATGTCTAATATCTGTTTTAAATGCTAGATAATTGCCGTGGACACAGTTGCAAGATTTTAACAGGCGTCTTTTCGTAAAGGTACCAGTTGCGGATTCATTGTATGATCGTGCCTTTCGTCGCGTTTTTGTTGTGTTGAAAGATCAGAGAAGGTTTTGCAGATGCGATATATATTAAGGCCAAATAATTAAGGTTATTCAGAATATACATATATATTAAAGTTGTAAGATTTTTTAATGAGTTAAAGTACTAATTGCATTTTAGATATATTTAAATGAATTGATGCATTTCATTTGATAAAAAGTAATTCAGATAAAAATTCTTCACGCTACGAGCAACTACTCAGTGATTGGTTAAGTGAATATTTGCGTCGCACTATTTAGCTACTAGAGGGCTTTTGGCGGTGAACCTCGTAATTTTGAACCATGGGCAAGTGACGAGGATGACACCTGAACTGGGACCCCTCTCTCCTAACTTCCACACCACAGCAACGGGAGGACGTTTGAGCTCTCGTCAGATTTTGAGTGCATCGCTCCCCTTCATGGTGGGTCTTCAGCTGTACTAGGCTCGAATTCATGACACACCGGCCATGAGATCCTTACCTTGACCACTAGGCTACCTCGGCCACACTACTTCCCAGAATACTATTTTTTAAAAGCATTACTGATTAACTGTAACTGTTCAGAAATGAGATAGTTTTAGATAACTATTATGCATTACTCTTGAACGCAGTAGACTAGGTCCTAGAGTTGCCAGTCTGGTTGGTAATTGTTTTCATTTTAGAACACTGCTCGTGCAGTATGTTTAACCCGTTCAGGACTATGATCCCACATATGTTATCACGCGTTTCATCCTCCAGGGCCCTCGGTATCATATATGTGATTGCGCTTTCCCTGTTCGGAGACCCCTGTCATTTGAGGTGGAACGTTTTCATATTAAGGCGATAGATGGTGGTTAAATCCGTTTCTTATTCAAATATTTTCCCCACCATCAAAAAAACTTCAAAATTAGCAATGATCTACAAAAAGTTTTGTAAATATACCAGTAGCGTTAAGGTACACTCCCGCAAACCCCACATTGCGGCCCAAAGGTTATAGTTTTGTAATTCTTTGTAAGATACGGGTTGGGGCCCAAAATCTGACTTCGCAGTGGGGACCCTAGTATTCTCCGTTATGCCACTGAGATATGCAATACAAAAGTGGAAGTTCAGTTTTAAGTCAATGGACAAAAATTGCTAAGAAGCTTTTTCATTTCTTTTGCACTCTGTTAAAAAAAATGAAGGCTTGAAAACAGCCTTTTCATAATTATGTGACAATTTTGAATGCATTAGTTTTTATATTCAATTTCGAAGAATTAAAAAAGATCCCGGATAAATACATAACAAACATCAAACTTATATAAGAATTAATGTGGGAGTCCGAATAAATCTTCGAATAAAAATCAGACTCTTCAGAAGGCAGGATTTTAGATTGGCGAGGTGGTTGTCTAGGTGTAAGTATTTAAGGGTGAGTGATGAATTAATTGAATCAAAGTCATTTAAACACAGGTACTTCATTTAAGTAAAAAAGAATTTATTTAAAGTTAAAGGGAAATATTTACAAAAGGGGATATTTACAAAGAGAAAGACATGCAGGGATAAGGTTAATTGAAAGTTGTTATACCTTTAGAAGACGGGGACATTAATTACTTTTCTCATGCTTGGACGTTAGGACTGGTATCGCGCAGGGCGCGAAATGCGCTAAAAACGTGACGTGTTGAAGCGGCGGTGGTTAGTAGGCCTCTGCCGAAAAATTATTCAAGCCGGAGCTACGAAAGCTCACTAGACGGCGCTGCTTCGGAATGTAGTAATAAACAAAATTGACATTAATGGTCCTCTGAAAAGGATATGACTCAACCTTTTAACAAAATGTTTCAAAGGGAAAATCCTACATTAATATGTTTTTTAAAAAATAAAACATCGTTAGGTATATTTTCAGTAATCAAAAGAAACGTATTTTCTGTTCAAGAATAAAGATTAAGGTAAGCAAATAATTTTTATTCTTAAAATAGATAAAATATACTATAAAGTTACGTAATAAAACTAATTTTAGCCCGTTATAAATAAATTTAAAAAGGTAACATTTTTTTTTTAATATTTCACAAATTCTTTTATTTAACCGTTATGTTACAGTTCTTTGGTGAAGTCATAGTTCATGGAAAATAACTGACTATAGTTAAATGTCCCATTCGTCTCATTGTTATTATTATTATTATTTTTTTGGTATATATACTATCCCAACTATGCCAACTTTCAAGATAATTCACCAAATTGGCAGCCCTGACAGTTTTTTGTAATTTCTGCATCGATTTTCCTCCATGCTTCTGTGACTACTGTTTTTAATTTCCATTATGTGTTTATATGTCATGTTTTCTTTTTGTAAAAATCAATTTCTCACCAAATATGTTCTACAGGGCTAAATAAAGTAATTGATGAGGTTTTTTTCAGAATTTGGGACAGTTATAGAGACACCAGCGGCGTACATTGAGAGCAGAGTGCTTGGCGTCATTATCCTGTTAAAAAATGAAGTCATCTCCAATATCCAAATTTTGGACGTATAATTTAAAATTTCCTTTCAAAATATTTAAATAGAGTTCATGATTCTCAATACCATCAAAAAATATCAAATTACCTAATTCTGAAGCCGATTTACACCCCTACGCAAGAACACCTTCACCTCCATACTTCAGCATGGAGATGGAGGAGTTCTTGTTCCACATTAATTCATGGGATAAAATTCCTCATTTTAACATTTACAAACTATTATGCACCCATCGAAACCAAAAATGTTGAATTTTCTGTCATTCCAATCAATTTGCTGTCAATTTTGAATTTTCTGAAACTTAATCCCAAGAATCTAATTGGATTAATGAACTATGGAGGTGGAAGTGTTCCTGCGTGGGGTTGTAAATCAGCTTCAGAATTACATAATTTAGTATTTTTTTATGGTATTATGAAGCATGAGCTCTATTTAAATGTTTTAAAGAGAAATTTTAAATTATTCGTTCATAATTTGGATATTGGATTTGACTTCATTTTTTAACAGGATAATGACGCCAAGCGCACTAGTCTCAATGTACTATGCTGGTGTCGCTATAGCTGTCCCAAATTCTGAAAAACCTCCTCAATCACTTTATTTAGCCCTGTAGAACATATTTGGTGAGAATTTGATTTTAAAAAAAGAAAACATGACAAATAAACACAAAATGTGAAGTGAAAACAATAATCACAGAAGCATGGAGGAAAATCGATGTAGAAATTAACAAAAAACTGATTAAATCTATACCAAGACGTTTAAAAGTTGTTGTGGACACTAAAAGATATCCTATTAAAAACTAAATTAAAAAAATACAATATTTAAAGCTATATTGAGATTTTTATATAAAGTGTACGAAGACTTTGGTGGCGTAATTTTTTAGTAGCTTTTAGATTAATTTTAAAAATAATATTTTTACTATTTTTAAAAAAATTATTATATGATTACATTAAGAACAAGTTGCAGTTATATAAAAAAATTACAATTACGAAATATTGATTTTTATTAGTAGAAAACATTAAATTTTATAAAAAATTGCAAGTGTACGAACACTTTTGTGGCCCACTGTATATAAATCAGATTAAATTTAAAATACATTCTTTCAACATTCTCAATGCAATTTTTAATTAATTTTGAAAGAAATATAATGATATTCGTATTTCTTTTATGAATTATCGAATTTTATTATTATCTCATCGGCTAAATTTTGGAACTTAATTTATAGTCATAAAAGACGGTAAATTGAGTTCCGAAATACAGTCAAAGCTTCTTAGTATACAGACAGTCCATTTGAAATTTAGTCATTTTGAAAATGCTAAATTCATCATATATTCTAATATTTATATTAGAAATATGCTATTATTTCCAAAAATAAGTAAGTTTATAGATTTAAAATTTTGTATTTTTTATATAATATGAAGTTGTAAAATGTGTCCTTATTTCAAGATTCCTGCTGTTCAATTCCAAAAGAAGTAGAAGTAAATTTTTCTTTCATCATTTTATTTACAAACTAAACTACGCAACATTTTAAACTGCTAGCATAACACATATAAATTCAGACGATAATTTTAATACAGCAATCGATTGATCGAAAATAAATCGGTGCAAAAATTATCGTTGCCACAAAGCTAAACGAAATAATCAATCTTTTCTTTCTTAACTGTTTGAACTCCTCCATAGCAGAGGGCATTTAAAATTCCCTTTCGCAGGAATTATCAAGAATCTGTGGCACGAGTTGCCACAGTAACTAATACTCAGTATATTAGAACAAGTGAATCTTTTTTTTTCTTACAAAATAAATGACAAAGAAAGATTAACTTTTGTTTGGAAGAAATTTGACTTGCTTGAACTTGCGTATGTGATAAGAACAATTCTCCATTTTTGCTATATTCTACTTTTGATATTTCAGTAAGAAGCTCAGTATCTTTTAAATCTTGCGAAGTTGAAACGTTTTAATTGCCTGAAAAGTTTCATTAAAATTATTAATCTTTCAAAGAATAATCTTATGTTGTAGTTGGGCTACATAAACATTTTAATAGTATATTTTTTATTAAGCATATTTTTGAAGTTAGAAAATAGTTATAAGGAATATAAGTTTATAGGAAAACCTTATGAAAGACCAAATTATATTACAAGAGTTTGAATTTCATTTGCAAACATTTATATCAAACTTTTAAAATTTTTGCACGCGGGTTGTTGTAATTTTTAATTTAAAAAAGATAACTTCTATATAACAAACAAAATAATTAAACAATTATTTTGAATTACATACATATAATTTAAGTAGTAAAATGTTCTAAATATTTTTAAAGAGTACATTGCAAGCTTCTGAACTGTGTTTTGACACAGAATAATTATTAAATTGTGAAAAAAACACCATAAAAATACTATAAAAAACCCACAGTAATAAGAGGGAAAAATTAAACCCCTGTCAACAGGCTCCCATCGAAAGCTTGTTGAGCATGCTTCAAATAATAATAGGCTTATCCTGGACTCTTAAAGAAAAGAGGGAAAAAATTACAAAAAAGGTCCCAAAATAATTCACGGGGAATGCAGATTGAATTCGTATAATTATTTTTCTTCTTCCACTTTCAGCACAACATTCGGTAGCCAATAAGGACTTGGAGTTAACGCCCAGTCGATTAGCTGGTCTTAAGTGGAAAGTTAAACAGAAAAGAACCAAACAGCAGGTGTAATTACCAAATCCACTACTCTCTGAAGAGAGACTCTTTGTTAGACACTTCGAATTTTTATATTAGCTTTGAGCGGGGAAAAAAAATAAACAAACCAGTTGACAGCTGAGACGTTCTGAATATATTTGTTCGGACAAATGTCGCCTCGATAAGATGTCGTCACCGAAATTTGTCCAGCTGTAATTGATATAAATGACAAATGCATTAGATTTGCATTATTCATTGAGCTAACCCTAAATTTAATGAAAAAGAACGCATGTTATCGTGCAAGTCTTTTTAGCAATTAGTGTATTAAACATTGCAGATTTGCCTCTTCCATAAATTGAATTTGCATTTGTTATTGATTTTTATTTACTTTAGGGATATATAATGCAGGAATTGTTATTTAGCATGTATATATTCAAATATGTCGTACAATAAGGTTCTAATTAGGATCAAATCAGTATAAGAAATACAACATGAAATGGTAGTTTGTAATGAAGCATCGAATGTTCTGGATGTGTGCTTAGAATATCATTCGTTGCAATGTGAGTTCTTATTTTTCTTTCAAAAAGATGATCCCTTAGAATTCGAGATATTTATTTAAATAAATGACTCTTTGCGATACGAAGGCTACAATGTTTCTATGAATTTTACATCACAAAGTTGATGAAATATTTATGAAGAATATTATCGTCTGTACATTCTTGAAAAGTTTATGTTGATAGTTCTTAAAGTAGCATAAAATATCTAGTATATAAATAAAATATGGTTTTCAGGTTGATCAGATAGTATATTTTGCTTAGACGAAAAAATTCCCATTAGATTATTTATAATTTAATTTCATTACCACATTATTCATTATTTAGTTTTGTTGTTGGAATATTTATAATTTAAAAATGTTAAATGTTGTATTTATTGATCTTTAGCAAAGGAACATTTCATAATTCCCTCTAAGGTCTCGAAGCGCTATAATAAAATAATAATAAGACGAATAAAGTAAAAAAGAGCATATGAAAAAGAATACAGAAAAATTTTCTCGTTTTAATTACATACTTTACATGTGCTCTATGAGTGAAACCTTGGTTACACGGCCCACATCAATGCGATTGTCCAATTCCTGCAATTTTACTCAACATGGTACTATCAACGTTATTGACAGCAAGTGTGTAGGCTTAATTTTTAGCGCGACTTGGGTTAAAACTGTAAAAGATTTTTTTTTCACAATTTTTAAAGCATTAAATTGAATTGAAATTTTCTATACACGATTGTTTTGGATGACAATACGATACTTTAATGATAATGAATAAAAATTAATTGTAATATAATATTGTGATTCTGTCCTATGTATATACATATTTATATTAATTGTAGTTATTTGATAAAAGTAACTAAAATTGTAACAACTACATTTAAACCCTGCCTTCCCTTGATGATTAGTGGCAGCCAGGGAGCACCACCTGTTCTTTAGGGAAGCGGGAACTCGTTCCCCTCGCCCTTCGGCCCTGGATCACTATCGGGGAAAGATGTGTACACGTGGAGTCAGGGAAAGCCTGTTTCCCTCCTTTTAGTCCTTAAGCCATTTTCTGTAACGATAATGGATGTGTGTTGTTTTGTTGTTTTATTTAAGTGACCCCTTGTGTTGTGGAACGTAAGAACATTAAATAGTATTTGTTCCAGTAATGAAAAGGCTTCTTTATTTCAACACAATGAATACACGACATGGGGGATTGTCATAGTGGCGCCCAACGTTTTAACCGGACCAGGAAACCGAGACGCTGATCAACGCTTCCTTGAGCGTACATGTTGTTTTTCTTCGACCAACTGACCACATGTATGGAAATTTTAGTGTGCGTCGCCCCGACAGTCAAAGTTAAAGTGCTTGATTGTATGTGGAAATCATCGGTTTTAGTAACATCCTGATACTAACGTGAAAGTGCTCATCTTTTAGAAAATTGTCTGTTTTAGTATCGTCCCGATACTAAGGTGAAAGTGCTCGTCTTTTAGAAAATTGTCAATTTTAGTATCATCCCGATACTAAGGTGAAAGTGCTCGTCTTTTAGTTGGAAAATAATCGGTTTAGTATCATCCGGATACTAAGGTGAAAGTGCTCGAAAAGTGAGGAAATAATCCGAAGTGAAATTGTGTTGCTTTATGTGTTATGTTTTGAAGTGCGCGAGTGGTGCTTACAAGATATCTGCTATTTTGAAGAAAAACAATCTCTTCCCGAGATTATGTGTTACTGAAATCTTCACCTGTACTTGAACAAGAAAACGGAAATTAAATCTGTGAGTAGATGTAACAAATCTTTTGTACAATAATATTGAGGAATATGATCATTTATCTTTTTTGAGATATTAGTATTTGTATATTTTGCTTCTATAATGCAATTTTTTTAATTATAATTATTTCAATCTACTGTTGAAAATAATTGTGAAATTCAAATAGTGAAAGATCATTTCTGTTTTCAGGAAGAAGTAACTGATATAACATTGTTGATAAATATGTATTGGTGCATTTTAAAATAATTGCTATATAATAATTTGCTGTAAATAATTGCTATATTGAGTAAATGGTGAAATTCTTGGTTATTATTATTATAAGGATCTGTTGAATATATATATATATTTTCTTTCTTAAAGTTAAATATTGAAATAAAAGGTAATTTCTGCTATCAAGCTGAGGGGGAGAAACCTCACATTTAATTATCAAACTTTGATAAATGTAATGTTTTCAGATTTAGATATTTTTACTGTTTATATATATATATTTCATGATTTGATATATTTATAGCTTTCAAAAAGTTCTATTTGGTGATTTTAAATTTTATGTTTCTTGAGAATAGATTTGTTTAATTTGCATGAGTCACATCCTGTGATAGCGGAGTAATTGTTTAGTTTTTGTATTTTATTCATTGCATTTCCGGTGTGTTTTTTAGAATTACGTAAGGAAGGTTTCAGAAAATATATAAGTATTCCACAAGAAATATTTCTTTTTTTAAAAAAAAATGAATATTAAATAATCTTATATTCCTAATTGAGTCACAGTGTGATACATTTAGCTTTAAATGTTTTGTACTTACTAAGTATATATATATATATATATATATATATTTCATAACATAACATGTAATCACGTTTTTTCAATATGCTATTGTGACTCATGATTAATTTTATATTTCATATACAGTTGAATTTATGGTATTTTATTTAGATTTTCTGAAGATCTTTGTAAAAAATGTTTTGTTTATACCCTTTATATTGAATTTTTCTCTTTATATGTTTTCTCTGCAGGGAAGGTAGTTGTTTAATGATTAGTTAATTGATATTAGGAAAACCAGTTTAATTTATAACTTCCTGTATACTTTAAAACCTGAATCTAGTTTTAGTTTTAAAGACAAATATGGCTTTTCTCTCAAAAGGCAAGAAAATAGACCTCTATAATTTAGCAAGTGAGCTACGAGTCTCTGTGACTTTAGAAAAAAAAATAATTGACTTACGCGAAAAAATCACTTCATGTACATTCTTTCAGAATAATGAGCAGGTTGTGAAAGAGATGCTCGATAACATTGTTGATGAACGTAAATCGCTTGAAATCGAAGCCTTAAAGAAAATAGAACGGGAGGATAAGTGCCTTGCTGATCAGAGAGCATTTGAGCTTGAAGAGCTTAAATTACAAGCGCAAAATCCTCCAGCTTCCGTAGGTAATTCTTCTCAAATGAATTCTAACCCCATGAGGCTGGATTTAAAAACAGTCTTGCCCACATTCATCCCTGATAAAGATGACATATCATTGTTTTTAACAATGTTCGAAAGACAAATGAAGCTCCTAAATGTACCTGCCGATTTTTGGGTATCACACTTATGGAGTCCTGCCAAGTGATATTGGCAGGTTAATTGCAAGAGAACCGGAAGAGATGTTTAGGAATTATGCTCACATTCACAATATTTTATTGCAAAGGTTCAAACTGACAGCTGACCGTTTCAGAGTCCTTTTTTGCCGACACCAGAAACAGGATCATTCCACGTGGAAAGATTTTTTTTTGAGCTAAGAACCTTTTTCGAAGGTTGGCTAAAAGAATTAGAAATAGATTCATTTGAAACCTTGAAAGATCTTATCATAGCAGATCAAATAAAAAAAGGTGTCCACCAGATTACAAGAATCATTTCCTAGACACTTGGGGAATACTGAATGATCCTGTTGTGTTAGCTGAAAAGCTGGACTCATACGAAAATGTTAAACCCTCTTCGCAAAAATTAACAAAACTAAGCAACTCTCGTTTTTCTAGGAACACAGGCAATCCGGAGTTTAGGAAGTCTCACTCATTCAAAGTTGAAAAGAATGTTTCGGGTAACCACAATAGTGCTTTTGCTAACCCTAGCTACATGCCAGCTCGGAATACCAACACCGGTTTTCATCCACCTATTTCTTGCTATAGTTGTGGCAACCCTGGATTTATAAAATCGAAATGTCCAAAATGCTCACAAAAAAAAAGAGAGTGCCTCTGTCAACGCCATACGCATGTTTACTTGTCTTACCTCCCCAGTATCTCTACTTGACATCGAAGTCTATGAGGCTACAGGCACAGTTTGTGCTGATACAGGAGCCAGCCAGTCACTCGGGGGAGAATTAATGTTTAAATTCTTGAGAAATCGTGGACAAAAATTCTCAGAATTTCATCTTGCTATGTGCCTAGCTGATGGTCAACAATCCACATCCCTTGTACAAAAAGCCACAGTACCAATCACCGTAGGTGGACGAACTTTCCAAATCGATTTAATTTTTTTGCCACATGCAAAAGGTAACCGCACTCTTCTAGGTGTTGACTTTTTAAGGACATCAGGAATCGTAATGGACATGCGTAACAATTTTTGGTATTTTGGTGACAAACCAAGCTTCAGGATACTTTTTTCAAAAGATGTTCCTTTGCCTGTAGACGACAGTCCTGTCGAAATAAATAGTAGTTCTTGTCCCACGAATTCGATTCCCAGTGAAATTCCATTACATAGCAACACTGTTGATGAAACCGAGACAAATGATCTCCATTTGCGAGAAGAAGAAGGACAGGCCCTAAATGTAGAAGAAAGAAATGATTTGATGGTCCTGCTTAATGAAAGTAAAGATGTTTTCAGACTAGGGGGAGAACCAACTCCATTCGTAAAACACTTTATAAACACAGGTGACCACCCACCAGTTTCAACTGCACCTTATAGACTATCCCCAAACAGGAAAGAACACTTAAGGAAAGAAATTGATAATCTTTTGGCTCATAATATTATAGAAGAATGCAAGTCCCCATACGCAGCCCCAGTAGTTTTAGTACCCAAGTCTAATGGAACTGTTAGGTTGTGCATAGATTATCGTAAACTAAATGCGATTACCATACCTGACAAATATCCACTGCCCCTCATGGATGTTCTTTTACATGATGCTAAATCTACTGCTTTTATGTCTACCCTTGACTTAAAATCCGGTTATCATCAGGTAGAGGTCAATCCAGCGGACCAGGGCAAGACTGCATTCGTTTGCCCTTTTGGTACATTTAGGTACAAAAGAATGCCATTTGGACGCAATGCCCCAGCAACCTTTCAGCGTCTTATGGACCAGTTTCGTAATGGATTGCCAAATGTAAATATCCTGGTGTATTTAGACGATATCGTTGCGTTGTCTGAAACGTTTGAACAACACATTGAGGACTTAAGAATGGTCTTTGACAGACTTAAAAAATTTAAATTATGTGCTAACAGAGAAAAATGCAAGTTTGTTTGCTCTCGCGTAAAATACCTTGGACTTTGGATAACTCCTAAGGGAATAGAGGTGGATCAAGATAAAACTGCAGCGATACAAAACATTCCTTCCCCGAGAAACCTAAAGCAGCTACAGTCATTTTTACAGACCTGCTCATGGTATAGAAAATTCATCCCGAATTTTTCAGATATTGCTAGACCCCTTAGCAACTTGTCAAAGAAAAGTACTGCTTGGAAATGGAGTGAAATTGAGCAACAAGCTTTCCACAAACCCTCAAACAATGTTTAATAACCCCGCCAATATTGAGACAAGTTGATCCTAAAAGCCTTTTATCATCCGAACGGATGCAAGCAGTTACGCCCTCGGTGCAGTTCTGTTACAAGGAGAAAGCCCCACCGATGAACAACCAGTAGAATATGCCAGTAGACTCTTGAGTTCTGCTGAAAAAAATTACTCGACAACAGAGCGAGAAGCCTTGGCTGTAGTCTGGGCCTTAAACAAATTTAGAGGATATATTGAAGGGGCAGAAATTACAGTGGCATCTGACCATCAACCGTTAAAGTGGCTGATGAATTTAACATCACCAACCGGAAGATTAGCCCGCGCGATGGGCACTTCAAATACAATCTTACAATCTGAAGATTGACTATTTTCAGGGAAATGCAATTTTATTGCAGATATGCTTTCAGGCCAGAGTATAGAGATGAAGAAATTTGCGAATTAAAAACTATAATTATTGATTTCCCGACGAGAACTGCTAATGAGCTAAGAACAGAACAATTGAAGGACCTTGAGATAAAAAAGATAGTAGATTGTTTTGAAAATCCCAACAAGAGGGAGTTGACTTTGCCAATTGGACTGGGAGAGGGTACGTGATGAATCAGGGAGTACTGTACCGGTACTCACCTCATGCTGAAGTTGAAGAAGCTCAACTAGTTGTCCCTACTCATGAGAGAGAGAAGATATTAAAATTGCACCATGATGCTCCCACCGCTGCACATTACGGTGCTGATGGTACCTTTTCCAGAATTTCCTCGAAATATTACTGGACTGGTATGAGGAAATTTATTGCTGATTATGTGAAGAGCTGTTCAGAATGCATTAGATACAAAGCCACGAATCAGAAACCTGCAGGTCTTCTGCAGACCCCTGTTCCAGCTCAACGATTTAAGAGCATAGCTATTGATCTTTTTGGTCCCTTACCAGAAACGACCGAAGGTATGAAGTGGATTTTCATAGTGGAGGATTACACAACAAAATGGGTAGAGTTATTCCCATTAAAGCAAGCTACTGCTAAAGAATGTGCCATGACACTTCTGAATGAAGTCTTCCTAAGAGATACGGAGTGCCCCGTAGACTAATAAGTGACAATGGGACTCAATTCGTGAGTGCGGTGATGCAACAGTTATGTTTTGTCTTGGATATCAATCAAAGTCTCATTCCCGTATATCACCCACAGGCAAATCCAGTCGAAAGGAAAAATAGGGATTTGAAACCTCGTTTGGCAATGATGGTAGGTAACAACCATACATTATGGATTGAAAAGCTACCAGCTATTAGGTTTGCACTGAATACTTCAAAATGCGAGTCAACAGATCACACGGCAGCATACCTAACCTTCGCCAGAGAACTACGAACTTTGGACCAAGTAAATACTGATCTACGGTCCGTCATCCATAACGATAATTTTGTGCCTGAATTTACACCCTATTTAAAACGTTTTGAAGGATACATGTCACAAATTAAAGAAAACATTGAGATGAGTCAAGATCGTCAAAAAACATATGCAGATAAATCACGCAGACCAAGTCCTAACTATAAAGTTAATGATCTGGTATGGGTAAAACTTCACCCATTAAGTAAAGCGAGTCAGAACAGGAGTGCAAAACTCATGCCTAGGAGAGACGGGCCGTACATTGTGCTATCCCAGAGATCTCCCACTACCTTTGTAGTAGCTAGTTGTGACAAACCTGACGAACCTTTAGGTGTCTACCATACATCAGCTTTAACACCCTTTCTGAATGGCACAGAGACCCAGTCTCCTGTAGTACCTCTCAAGAAAAGAGGAAAGCCACGCAAACAGCCATTGGTTTCTAGAGGGACTGCCGGAGAGAATGCCATAATGTCTGCTAGTACACCCCCTCGCCGAGACGGTCTTCGGCGGTGTAGGGAGAGAATGTAACAACTACATTTAAACCCTGCCTTCCCTTGATGATTAGTGGCAGCCAGGGGGCACCACCTGTTCTTTAGGGAAGCGGGAACTCGTTCCCCTCGCCCTTCGGCCCTGGATCGCTACCGGGGAAAGATGTGTACACTTGGAGTCAGGGAAAGCCTGCTTCCCTCCTTTTAGTCCTTAAGCCATTTTCTGTAACGATAATGGATGTGTGTTGTTTTGTTGTTTTATTTAAGTGACCCCTTGTGTTGTGGAACGTAAGAATATTAAATAGTATTTGTTCCAGTAATGAAAAGGCTTCTTTATTTCAACACAATGAATACACGACATGGGGGATTGTCATAAAATAAAATTTTTTTTGTTGACTTAAGTAGGAATTGACTTAATTTTTTTTTTGTATATTACTTGTTCTTTCTTTCTTTTTTTGTTTTGGTGGTTGGCAACTACGCTGAGACTCCTTCTCACACTAGGAAAAGCAATTAAAATCTTCTCACGATATTAAATAATTCGGGATAAATAACAGATTTATCTTTTTACAGCCAATATTGCTGACATCCGTTTCTAAACTCTACTTTAAGATCTTTGTAAGTGCATGTTCCTATCAGTTCCTGTTGTAATATAACATTTTTTTTTTTAGTGTGACCATATGAATTCATTGTCTACTGTGGCCTTACCATAATCAAAGCATTCTTAAACCTAACTTCAAAATCTGAATATAAGACATTTAAATATTTATCGTAGGCTTAAACGTCCTGACAGATTGTCAGTGACAAATTGAAAAAATCTGCTAATACTTTTTTAGCTTAATTCTAGATAGAAACGTTGAAATGGCTCTTGTTTAATAAAATATGTATGCTATCATCTTTTAACTACAAACTAACTACATCTTTTAACTACATTAAATTTAATAAATAAATCTGTTAAGGTATCCGACTACATTCGGAACCGTGATTTTAAAAAAGCGCATAAATGAATAATTTTCATGATATTTAGTGTCACTTAGAATAGAATACATGTATAAAATTGTTTTACGGATATTAAGACAAAAAAATTATTTAAATACAATATTTTGGCAAAAAATTAACTTAGAATAACCTTTTTTCAAAAAACGTTCTCCTTTTATAAAAAAATGCTTCTATAATAAGAATATTTTGCTTAGATAAAGTAAAGACTTCTCCAGAGAGTCTCAAATAGGATTTTTGAAAAATTCATATTATTTTCAGAGTTATCACCAATTGAAATAATTAGTGGCGTTTTTTTCTTAAAATTCCTCCCCTCTGTTGTAGTAAAATATGGATAATTCCGCTTCTAAGTTATATGTTTCAAAAATTCTAGTTGAGCCTCTGTACAGAGGTCTGAGCTATAAAGAGGCAAAATATTATTGTAATAGAAGCCTTTTTTATAAAAGGAGAATGTTTTGAAAATGGGTCATTCTATGCTCATTTTTTGTAAAAACTTTGTACTTAAATAATTTTTTATTGTAATACTATTCTTAAAACAATTTTATATACATTTTCTAATCTAAGTGACACTAAAAATCATAAATATTACTCATTTACACGCTCATTGCTTTTTTGCAAAATCACGGTTCCGAACGTAGTCGGATATCTTAAATAAATAGGTAAAATATGGTTTCCACTTGATTAAATTTTCTTTTAAAATTAAAGTAACGATCTAATTTAATTAGATCCAGTATCATAGACCCCCCATTTACACTTCATGGACCTCAAATTATTTTTTCGTTGCAGTGGACCCCTTGCAGGTCGTCATAGACCCCTAGGGATCGATATAGATCACGTTAGTAATACTGACCTAATGGAATAACGAAGGACGTGCACTGTAAGAAGGCAATGGGGTGTGTTTGGTGGGACAGCAACGGAATAGTCCATTGGGAAATTGCTTTAACCATGGATTCTTTGCCCGTGGAATAAATCGTCTTCCAAGAAAATGGGAATCAGTTATTGAAGTCGATGGTGACTACGTTACGAATTAATCATTTAAAAATGTTACTGTTGAATTTTTGTTTCCTTTATCATAATAAATAGAGAATCAAGAATCCCTGATAACTATGCACCAACCCAATAAAAGTTCCTCTAAATAATTATTAAGGATTATAATCATTTCCATAATAACAAATATGGAATATATTTTTTTAAAGAGTATTGTTATGTAGATCGGGTTTCAAGGATTTTATGAGATCAGTCGCAAAGAGCATAAAAGTTCTTCAGAAGCGATGGAAATTTATTGTAGAAAAAAAATCATTGAAATACAGCAGCTATAATCGCAGAATAAATCTCAAAAGGCCTTAACACTTTCTACAACGCTCAGTCTGTAGAAAGTCAACAATTAATGTTTAAAATATTATTCACAAACACTCACTCGGCCAACTCAATGGGCGAAGTAATTCCTAATCACTGGTCGGCTATTCACGGTCAAATCCATACTACCCTTCAACGGTCAAGACAAGATTAATTCAACTTCGGCGAGTGACTATCTATTTATAGATCACACGGATCATTCGAAAAAAATCCGCTTGCATCATAGATGGTGATATTAGTAGATTTCTCCACTAATTTCCAGAAGAATCCATCAGTTTGCGAACTCGCTAAGATGGTCGTCAATTCACCAAAATGATCGCCAAAGTCACCAACAGGGTCGCCAAAAAGGATGACAACCTGGCTCTATCGCCAAGATTTCGTCAAGTTTCCATTGAATCGCCATTATAATGTAAGGAACATCGTTGCTTGTGAACATTACAATTTTAACATAAAATAAATACAACATAGAGTTATATAAAAGTATTATACATCCAGATAAAAATTATTTATACTATTTTAAAAATTCATTATACAAAATACGTTAAAGTATTACTTCTATTTTAATATAATTTTAATCAATACTTGACATACCTGCATGGCGTATAACATCGATTTTTTTTAAAGATGAACTAAGAGAATCGGAGCATTTATGGATAAAAAAACAAACAAACTGATGAATCACCTGAAAAAAATGACTTAACGAAAAAAAAATTCTTTTTAGAAATTTTTTTATCAGTCAATGAAAATAGCGTGGTGTTATTTGATCAATACACCCATTATTCACATGACAACCCTAACGGTCTTTTGTTACAACGTCACTTTGTAGCGTAGACACCGTATTTACTTCAGTACAACAAAGTAAAGAAGAAAAAAAGTAATTAAAGACAATAATTATTTTTTTTCTTTCTAAACTTTTTTAGCTCCCGTAACGATATTATGTGCCTAATTACAAGACTAAGTTTCACCCTCGACAATTTTTTTTTCTTTGGTGGGCGTTTAACGGACACAATGTAGGCAATCAAGCTTTTGTTAAGGACTCTTCAAACTCATTGTGTGCTACGATGGGGGAGAATTTGTATTAATTACGCGATTGTTGTTTCATTTGCTTCCATTTATCGCAAAGAAAACAATCAGGGGGCGAGTATACATTAAATCTCGATCCATATACATAGTGCCAATACAGCAAGTTCCTCTGTGTACAGAACATTCATAGAAGATAAAAAAAAAGTACTTATGTATTATATACCGTCGACCAATTTCGCCAAACGAAAACACACTGCCAATTTAAAAAATGTCGCCAAATGCTGTGATTGTTATTAGTGCTGTGAACGTCTGTGCGTAAGAATGGTTTCCACTATTGGCTGTGTATTGCGACCTTTGGCGATGTCTGATTTGAAGAAATCGGTCTACTGTATAACATGTAAGTATCTAAATTTATATACCTGTTGGTTCTTACGTATCATACTGTCTTCCAATTTCGCTAAACGAAAAGACATTTCCAATTCAAAAAATGTCGCCAAATGCTGTGAATGTTATTATTACTATGCACGAGCGTACGGGGAAACGGATCCCACTATTGATTGTATATCACGGCATTTGGGGACTTGTTATGATTGGACGTAATTGGTTGATGAGATAATACGTAAAAGTGCCGAAAAAATTACAGAACTCAAATATACCCCTCTTCAATAATAATTTTAATTTCAATTTGAAACAAATGAATTTCTCTGTCATTCTAGCAAATATTCTCTCCTTTTATTTTTTGTTTATGTATTATATTCAATTTTTGATGATTATTTTTATTATTCATTACGCATTATTGAATAGTAAGACGCCCAGTCGGTTTAGCGGTTAGTGACACTGACTGCTGTATCGTAGGGTCTGGCTGCTGGGTTCGAGGCCCGGAGAGGGCATGGATATTTGTAAATGTTTAGTATACTCTTTCATGGCGGGGAGGCCTTAGATTTTAGAGGGCCCAAAGTCTATGTTATGTTATGGTTTTGCAATCCTTTGTAAGATCCGGCTTCGGGCTCAAAATTATACCTAATAGCTATTACACCGGTTTGGGGCCGCAATATTCTCCGTTACTCCATGGTAAGTACCCTTATAAAGGGTGTTTTTTTAGAGGTATAGAACATTAAATTGCAATAAAACAACGATGTATTATTCGATTGACATGAATTTTTTTTATTCGAAAGATAATCTTGTGGCATTACATTTTAAATATGATCAAGCAAGGCGTAGATTCGTCGAATGGGCCCAAAACGAGATTGCCGTTGTTCCCGATTTTCATAAGCGAATTTTGTTTAGCGATGAAGCGCACTTCTGGTTGAATGGCTACGTCAACAAACAAAACTGCCGCATTTGAAGTGAAGCTAATCCACAAGTGTAGGTCGAAACACCGTTACATCCAGAAAAACTGACTGTTTGGTGCGCTTTATGGGCTGGTGGAATCATTGGTCCGTACTTATTCAAAAACGATGAAGGCCACAACGTTACAGTCAATGGTGATCGGTATAGAGCCATGATTACTAACTTTTTCATTCCTGAATTGAACAATCATGATGTCCAGGAGCTGTGGTTCCAACAAGACGGCGCAACATGTCACACAGCTCATGCCACAATCGATTTATTGAAAGACACGTTTGGTGACCGCCTAATTTCACGTTTTGGACTTGTGAATTGACCTCCAAGATCTTGTGATTTAACACCGCTAGACTATTTTCTGTGGGGCTATGTAAAGTCATTGGTCTATGCGGATAAGCCACAAACGCTTGACCATTTGGAAGACAACATTCGCCGTGTTATTGCCGATATACGGCCACAAATGTTGGAAAAAGTCATCGAAAATTGGACGTCCAGATTGGACTACATCCGAGCCAGCCGTGGCAGTCATATGCCAGAAATCATATTTAAAATGTAATGCCACAAGATTATCTTTCGAATAGAAAAAATTCATGTCAATCGAATAATACATCTTTGTTTTATTGCAATTTAAAGTTCTATACCTCTAAAAAACACCCTTTACAAAGTGCGAAGTAATAAAAAGGGTTATTTGATTTTCTTATAAATGTTTTATAGTTAATTAGTTAATAAAACATCTTCGCTTTTCGACTAGTTTAATCCAATAAATTAAAGGTGGCCGCCAGTGGCATAAAAGTGGCCAGTGGCCCCCGGATTGCGGTAGCGGCCAGGTGTTTTAGGGGCCCAAAGCCTAGCTGATATCATGTACGTATTTGGTCCTGGAGTCCCAAACCTGATTTTGCAGGAGGCCCTAGTATTCTTCGTTACGCCACTGGTGGTCGGGGTAGCCAAACGATGACGGTGTCCTCGTCACTTGACCGAGGTTCAATATTAAGAGATCTGTCGCCAATATCTCTAATATGTCTCTGAATTAAGGCGTTAATAAAAAAAAATCAAATCAAATTAAATAACGAAAAAAATTGTTTTAAAAGAAAATCTCGTTCTTTATTAATATTTTATCTTAAATTATATATAAATATTATATTAAAATTATTATTATTTTAAGAATACTGAAATCTAAAACTGAAAGCATGTAAAGGCCAAGAAAAATAGATAGGTAAAACGAAACTAGTTTAATTATTGAATAATGAAATAATAAATTTTTAAAATTTTTGCAAGAATTTCATTTTGCAAAATTGCAGAGTTTTGTGCGGTTTGCGCTACTTGCGACGCCCTTTGTCCGACCCTGACCGTAAAAAAAAAAGGAAACTGTATAAAATTAGGTTAAGAAATCCACACGAAACCGTAGTGGTGCTTACAAAATACCTTTTATAAAATATGTGAAACCAATGTTATAATATAAGTTATGTTAAATAAGTTAAAATGTGTTTGTTCTAATTATTCAGACAAAAATGCAAGGTGGTTAAACCGCAAATAGTTCTTAGGAATTACTTAATTTAAGAAACTCGTGTTGCTGAAACATTTTCAGAATGCAGATTACTCTAACTGTAGAAAAACTTCCACAAAATAATCTTTTTTTTTTAAATTTGCAATGGCCACAATCAAATTACCACTACACCACAAGAGGGTAGGAACAAAAACACAAAAAACAAGCAAAGTAGGAAATAACGTGGCGAGAAAAGTCTATGAACCCATTAAGTCCCTAGCTTGCCAATAAAGGTCGCACAAAGAGGAGCCCTCCAGGAGACATTATAGGAACTAGCCAAAGTTGTAGATCTTTTAGGAGCAAAGCGTTACCAGGGTGCACCACGAGGAGGTATATCTATGTTGCACCTCTCCACAAAATAATAAACAATTTCATTTCATTTTATAACATTTTCGTTAATGGTTTTGCAGGCAAGAATAAAATACAAAATCCAAATGGCGCCCAAAATGTTCTTCAGAATAATCCAACGTTACACGATCACAAAAGGAATTCAAATGTTCCAAAAAGAACATAATTAATAATGGATTGAACTTCTGACAAGAAAGAAAAAAGAAAATAAATTAGGAAAAAATATTCTCAAAAAAAGTGTGTGTGTAACATTTATATTCTGATAAAAAAAGAAATTACTGAACTTGGAAGTCGATAGAAGTTGTTTCCAAACAGCATTGTAAGCTGTTAAATGTGTATGGTTATGAAAAAGTACTAACCAGTAGACTTAATTCATGTGACGTCATTGTCACATGATAACTGCAATCACTTGCTTCCAATCAATCATTTCATAAATTAATGTGACATCATAGTCAAATGATAACTTCAATCACGTGTTTTCAACCAACTAGTTCAATGAGCTTCATTGTTGTCAACTTTTGCTTTTTACAGAATCTTTTATTTAAAAAATTGCATATTAGTCAGCAATAATAACGCAAATAAGTAAACAAAATTCACTTTATTTAAAAATACACGAATAATATATAAATTTTCTTTTAATTTTATAAAAGATTATGAAGAATCTTAATATTTTTCAAAATATTTATCCAGTAATCAAATCTATAATTTTATTTAAATTTTACTAGCAGAGCAACATGTTGCTTTTAAATTCAATGAAGAACACGCGATTGCACTTATCACGTGACCGTCAGGAATTTAGCTTATTGCATCAACACGAAACAAAAACTTTCAAAGTCATTTACAGTCCAGGAATCCATGACGTCATTGTCAGGGAAAAAGTTATTAATTTAGATCAATGATTTTCAAAGCGGTACCTACGGACCTTCAGGGGCCCGATAATATTCAGGGGGTCCATGGAAAATTAAAATTGATTTGGGGGTCCCTGAACAACGTCAGGGGATTCACGCAAAGTTTAATATAAATCTTTAAAAAAATTATCCATTTTTATTTTTATGGAAATTTAAATAATTAACAATAATTCACTTATATATTCCCTACTAGGCGTTGAACCCTTTTGAACATGGACTCACTTAGATCCCAAACACATTTGAATCCATGTTAATACAGGAACATCTTATTGAAATATCCACAAATGAGGGACTTAAACCAGTATTTGAACAAGGATACTTACTACACATTCTGGTTACAAAAAGAGATTCCAAATTTATATTCAGCATTATGGGTTATTATACAGAAGTTGTTGACTACTTTTCCGTCTTCCAATTTGATAGAACGTAGATTCGGTGCCATAAAAAGTTTCATCACAAAATAAAAAAGAAACCGATTAAAAACTAGTGCTCAAGGGGGATTTGCGGTTGCCACTTAAAAACATAAAACACATAAATACACTCATAACATCTCATCAAGTTCATCCAAGTCATTAATTTTTTTAATTTTATTTTAAACAAGAGCTATAATTTCAATAAATAATTCTTCAACAAAATGTTTGTTTTTTTTAAATTTGTAATTTTTATACTGTGCATTTATGTAGCCTTTTAACTTGGCGGGAAAGTTTTGACATTAAAAATGAATCAATTGGCAAGTTTTTGATTGTAAAAAACGGTCCATGGGCAAGTTTTGACTATAAAAAGGGGCTCATGGGTTAAAAAAGAACCACTGATTTGGATGTATGCGTGGCAATTTTGGAACATTTCAAATTTATACGTTCGAGAAGATATGATGATGATTTCATAGATTTCTTTTCCATAATGATGATACGTTTTCGCATCTGAGTATATGTGAGAAAAAATAATCAAAAACAGTAAAAATATCTCTGTCTTGATATTTAAAGTACTTTAATTTAAATTAGGGGGGATTATTTAAAGATTGCCCAAAAAGAAAATTATAATATATTAATGAGATTCTGTTTCTGTCCTACTGACAACTACTTTTTGTAATTTATATCTCAATATTCATAACTATACATTATCGAAAGGAGTTGTGACAAAATAATGATTGTTTACGGAACGATATATTTTTTTGGGTGTGTTGATCAAAATATGACTTGAAACGTCTTTTTTTCTGATAGGTGTAAATATAAATTTCCGTACAAAGATAATTTCATCTTTTGATCCACTGATTTATAGCTGAAGTCAGTTTCAGAATTGACACAAACTATCTAGGCGTGTCTGATTGAATCTAATTGAGGAAGGCTTGACAGAAAAGAATTGTAATTAAAATGTTGGTTTGAGGGAAAAAAGTACGCAGTTTGATATAAATTGAGAGGCATAGGGAATTTTAAAAAGGATTCCTTTCCTGTCTCAATAACCTCTTGGATAATAATTAGCTTTTTTGCAAATGTACAAAATCTCTCTCAGGAGTTTTTAAAATAATAAAAAAGAACTTTTTCGTTAAGTATTTACAGTGGGCCACAAAAGTGTTCGTACACTTGCAATTTCTTATAAAATTTAATGTTTTCGACTAATAAAAATTAATATATTGTAATTGTAATTTTTTATGATATCCGCAACATGCTCTTAATGGAATGACATAATTAATTTTTAAAAAAGTTTATAATCAAAAAGCTACTAAAAATTACGCCACAAAAGTCTTCGTACACTTAACAAAAATCTCAACTTAGCTTTAATTATTGTATTTCTTTCTTAATTTAATACTTAGTAGGATATCTTTTAGTGTCCACAACAACTTTTAAGAATCTTGGTATAGATTTAATCAGTTTTTTTGTAATTTCTGCATCGATTTTCCTCTATTTTTCTGTGATTATTGTTTTCACTTCACATTTTGTGTTTATTTGTCATGTTTTCTTTCTTTTTTACGTCAAAATATCACCAAACATGTTCTATTGGGCTAAATAAAGTGATTGAGGAGGTATTTTCATAATTTCGGGACAGTTAGAGAGACACCAGTGGCGTATATTGAGAGCAGTGCGCTTGGCATCATTATCCTGTTAAAAAATAAAGTCGTTTCCAATATCCAAATTTTGGGCGTATAATTAAAAAATTCTCTTTAAAATGTTTAAATAGAACTCATGATTCACAATACCAACGAAAATTACCAAATTATCTAATTCTGAGGTCAATTTACACCCCCACGCCAGAACACCTTCACTTCGATGCTGAAGCATGGATGTGGAGGAGTTCTTGTTCCACATAAGTTCCTGGGATTAAACTCATTATTTTTTTCATTTGCAAGCTATTATAGAACCATCAGAACCAAAAATGTTGAATTATATGCCATACCTATCAATTTTGAATTTTCTGAAACTTAATCACAAGAATTTAGTTGGATCAATAAAACATGGAGGTGGAAGTGTTCTTGTGTGGGGGTGTAAATTGGCCACAGAATGAGGTAATTTGGTAATTTTTGTTGGTATTGTGAATCATGAGCTCTATTTAAATATTTCAAAGAGAAATTTTTAATTATACGCCCAAAATTTAGATATTGGTAACGACTTTATTTTTTAACAGGATAATGACGCCAAGCGCACTGTTCTCAATGTACGCCACTGGTGTCTCTCTAACTGTCCCCAAATTCTGAAAAAACCTCCTCAATCACTTTATTTAGCCCAATAGAACATATTTGGTGAGATTTTGGCGTAAAAAAAGAAAACATGACAAATAAACACAAAATGTGAAGTGAAAACAATAATCACAGAAAAATGGAGGAAAATCGATACAGAAATTACAAAAAAAAAACCCTGATTAAATCTATACCAAGATTCTTAAAAGTTGTTGTGGACACTAAAAGATATCCTACTAAGTATTAAATTAAGAAAGAAATACAATATTTAAAGCTAAGTTGAGATTTTTGTTAAGTGTACGAAGACTTTTGTGGCGTAATTTTTAGTAGCTTTTTGATTATTAACTTTTTTAAAAATTAATTATGTCATTCCATTAAGAGCAAGTTGCGGATATCATAAAAAATTACAATTACAATATATTAATTTCTATTAGTCGAAAACATTAAATTTTATAAGAAATTGCAAGTGTACGAACACTTTTGTGACCCACTGTATTTATAAACGTCTTGGAATAATTTTAAATTTTATCACTTTTCATTTTCTACATAGGGAACAGGGACATCGTATACTTTGAAAAAATCGATTTTTCAATTTTAGTTCTAAAAAATAGTGCTTATTTATCTGAATCTAAAAATGTATAATACTTATATGTTTGTTGATAAAATAGCCCTAAAATATGAAAAATAAAAATGTAAACAAATGACCACGCCCTTTTTAACGCACCTTTTTGAACTTTAAATATGTAGTTTCCCCTGTGTTTGATCTATATAAACGTTCTGTATAGTGAACAAAATATCTTTTAGTATGTAATGTCTAATTTTTTAAAACATAAATTTATACGTGCAAAAAAAAATTAAGATTTTCATAATTTTAAGGTTTTATGATTATTTTAAAGAAATAACGCAATTAATTCGTTGAAAAACTGGTCCATTATGTTTGATATGTTGCTCTATATATATGTGTAAATTTTTTTGTATATTCAAAGAATATTTTGTAAGAAATACATATGAAATATATGTATCACAAGATCTCGAAGATTATGCTCATGTTAACTAAAACAAAGCGAAAAAGACATGAATTTAAAATTACTTTTGTAACTCTAGAAAATGATTAAGGATTATTATTAGTCATATAAAAATAGGCAAGCAAATACTAATCAAGTGTATAATATGTGAAAATATTGTTTTTTTAGTTTTTTCCCTTTTTCTCAAAAGCATATCTTTTTGCATTCAGGTACATTTTAAAAAAAAACTATTACATTATATGTTTCCAGATTTTTTATACTTCTATACAAGATGCCTATGCATATAGTCAACCTATTTTTTTTCTAATAAGATAGTGCCTAATTTTTTAAAAATAGTTTTATACATAAAAAAAGCAGAAAAATGAAAAAATTTCAAATTTCAAAGTTTCATAATTTTTTTAAAGAAACTATATTAACATTTTACTAAAAAAAATGGGTTCACTGTATTTTATGTATTGTTTTATATATGTGTAAAAAATATTTTACATAAAAAAGGATACTTTTTTAAAAAATGGTACCTAAACACAAGTATATATTACGAGTTCTCAAAAATTATGTATTACTTTAATTAAGTAGTAAAAAAAAACCTTTTGGAGTAAAAAGTTATTTTTGTAGTTCTACAGAATAATTAAATTATCTTTATTAAGAACGTAAAAAATCTAAGCTCTATTGGAAATTGCAAATGATATATGTCTCATAAACAAAGGGTTTTAATTTTGGCATTTTACTCTTTCGAGCATGTCCTGGTTCCCTTAACTGAAGAGGCAGTTAATATGCTTAAAATTCAATCCACAGGTACTTTTAACCAGCCCGTTTTTTTACATGCATGTTAAATAAAAAGCTATTTGTTTTAGGCTTCTAATCCTTTTTTTTTTAAAATTACAAAATAAAAAACGACAATTTCGCAAATAATTCAAAAATATGTTTAACCAGCCATTACCCATCCGCTTCGCTGAGTATTTCATGATGTTATATGAACATATACTGTTTATATATATATATATATAAGAATTCAATTGCATTGAAATATAATCTTATAATTCTTGATTTAAAAAAAGGAGACAGAACACTTCCAAATAATAATTTCTAAAATTGAAGTAGAATTACCTTTTACTCTCTCGTAATCAACCGGATTTCCACAAAACCCATTTTTCGTGAATCTCCGCTCAATAAAATAAACATGCTTGCCCAATTTCAAGTCTAAATCTAATGGATCAAAAACGGGCTTTTTTTTAACACGCTTTTATAAGCTTCACTTGTATGTAACGGAATATTTGAACTCGACTTTTGCCCACTTGTCAAGGACCAATGACAATACAATAACTTCATAATTTTGTTCCATTGTCCTGATCAAGATCGTCAAAAATAACGATTTTCAGAGATTTGGCGACTAACTAATTATACCATTTCAAGATTTGGTGATTAATTCCATATACTTTTCAGATTTGGTGACTCATTCCAGATCTCATTTTCAGATTTGGCGACTAAAAGATTAATTTAAAACCCTAAAGCGAAAACGCCAATAGGTATTCCAGATTCTAAGCAAATGACGCATTTTAGATTACTTTATCAATGAATAAATGACAGTTTAAAAACTTAAAAAAAACACGCTTTAATTGTAGATCGAACTAAAAAATGAAAAATAAATTATAGTTTAAAAACATGCTTTTATAGTATTATTTGTTTTACTTATATTAGTTCACAGGTTTAATTGTTCGAGAGAGAGAGAGAGAGATCGGGTATTTTTTTTAACAATACGCTGCAAAAGATTCCTTCTCTCCCCATAGGAGTCGATTTCCGTAAAATCCTTTCTTAGCGAATTTCCATTGAACAAAAGTAACATGCATACTAAATATCATTACGGTAAGTAGTAGTTCGATGAAGAATTTTTTTTTATGAATAAGTCTCACCAAGTACCAAGTACCCTCTCTCCTCCTTCCTCCAATAGGAGTCAATTTCCGTAAAATTCGTTCTTAGCGGATCTATATTCAAAAAAAAAAAAAAAAAAAAAAATTGAAGTCTGCGCGTGTACAAGTTCAAAAACATTGATTTTTATTTACATATATTTGAACTTGTTTTCAGTATTTTTTTTTATCTTTCTCTTATTTTTGTAAATAAATTTTTAATGTGTGTATTATCTTTATTCTTTCTTTATTTATTAATCTAATATAACAAAAGGAAAAATAATTTAGGAAAAATAAACAGAAAAATGAGCTATTAAAAATTTACAATTTAATTTTTCCCTTAAATGAAAATTATTTTTTTTTTTTTGCGAGATAAAAAAAAACGTAAATTTATATTTCTAGTTTTAAAAATTAACGCGCAAGCGATGAAATTTGATAGCATGAATTTTTTTAAAAAAGGAAGCGAAAAATAAAGTTTTTATATACTACAATTATAAGCTGGATAAAATAAATTTACTGATACGTCTTTAAATCAGGAAACAGAAATTTTACACAGAGATGAGACAACAGAAACAAAGAATTCACGCCTGGATGGCAACGTGAATTAAAATAATTAATTATAGTAACGGTAAACAGGAAATAAGAAACTTAATTCTTAATGATGAAACGGAAGTGAGGAGCTTATGTCTAGATGGCAACATAGATTAAAATTATTAATTATAGTTATGACAAACAGGAAATTAGAAGCTTAGTTCTAAATGGGAAAAACGGAAATAAGAAATTGAAATAAGTGTAAAATTAAAACGGTAAAACGATATTTATTTTATTTTATGGTAAAATTGAAAGAAGACCCACAACTCTACTTATTATGATAAATTTGTAGAATAAAATAAAGGAATTTGACTGCTATAATAATGTAAAATAAGAGCACATAAATCAATGTTGAAGAAATAAAAACCATGGGTGAGTAATAATGTTTAAATATTAAGTATTTATGTTCATATTGAAAGTTATTGGTTTAATTATTTTATTTAGCATTAAAATTTAATTTTCATTATTAATGTGACACCTGTTTCATTCTTATTGAATACAAAAACATTGATATTAAATTAATATATCTGAAATGAATAGATTACATTTTGTTTATATTTTGATTTATAACTAATTTGACAGTTTATCTGTCTTTAATTGTTATATAATTTCTTAATTTTTTTCCATTTATTGCTTGCATTTTACTTTACTGTTACATTATTTAATTGTGTCAACATGAATGGCTTGCCTCATATTATGTTTTTGAAGCAATTTATGCTAAGAAATATTTGGTAAATACTCATTTTAATTATAAATATTACCGAAAACGTTTTACTTTCACCAAAAAGGCAAACGATTCTGAAGAAAAACTGTTTTATCATTGTTAAGCGTTTAAATATAAAGATACAGAAAGAGAAATAGATTATGTCGGCCTGACAGTCAGTCAAAGAAATCTAAATTCGTATCAAGAAGTTTGAAATCGTAAGTTTCCAGCCAGTGATTTTATTGCGAGTTGGCAAAGAAAATAAACTTCTGAATATTTTCAGATCAACGGCTTGCAAAATTCTATAGTCTGAGAATTAAAAAAAAATTATCCCACTTTCAGTCACATTTTTGAGTTCTATTTTTCTTTTAAAAGATAACGGTACTTTTATATCACAGTGTTGATCAATTTTGCTGAACGAAAAGATATCACCAATTCGAAAAATGGCGCCAAATGCTGCCATAGCTATTAATACTGTGTTCGAACGTGCGCCGGAACGGTTTCCACTATTGGCTGCATATTGCACTATTTGGTCGTCGACGTTGATACGTAATATATACGTGCCTAAAATTCTAAATTCAAGAATTTTTATAAAAACTATTCTATTTTCAATTTCATTTTTAATTCATATTTTTTTAAAAATAAAAAAGATAACGTATCAATCGACAGATAAAAATTATTCAGCACTTAATTAAAATTTTTATTTCGATCCATCAGAAGTTTTAACAGAAATATGTACAAAGCAATTTTGGTACTTAACGTATTACCACAACAATAGCAACGTTCAAGTTAACTCTCCAAGTTGGCAACTCCGATTTCGCATGTGTTGTACATGCTGAGTTGGCAACCATGTGCTTCGTTTCATATAATGTCGCCAATACGGTTGCGGTAATACGTAAGTATCGAAATTTTTATACACACACAATTACAACTTTTTTTTTCAAATATAAAAAATATATACAATGTTTAAAAAGGAGTTAATTCTGTATTTTTATTCGAAACTCCTCTCCTAAATACAACGAGTTGCGTTTTTTTTCCAACCTCTGATGAACTACGAAAAAGTTAAGAACAAAGGAGAAAAAATGAACTAAATACCAAAAGCAATCTACAAACATGGTTACTTTTCACCATGGAGATTCACACACTTTCAATATCAGTTAATGAGTTTTTCTGTGTTCCTTTAGAAGACTTGTTTCGAGTGATGTGAGATAGACCTGAACGATGTTGTTGTTGATCTGAAAGATTTGGTCTCATCAACAACACGTCCCATTTAAACTGCTTTGGAAGCTGTTGAGCTATAGCAGCACTTAGTGTAGGGAGATTTTCATCTCTTCCCCAGAACAGAAGGTCCAGTTATAACGTCAAAGCTTTCAGACAAATGAGGAGCTTCAAAACAACGTTGCCTTATCACAGGTGGTAATATTCTTTGAAGCTAACATCGGGCATCTCTTACAAATGTTTGAATCTTTTTCACGCTTATGTAGAATGGTATCCATGTTTCTTTTGTAGTAATAAATTCATAATTTTTATAAATTAGGTTGTCTTTAATTATGATACATTGGAGGACGTAAAAAAGTTCAAAGCATTTTTAAAAAAATTCGATCAGTAAGACTAAAATCTGAAAACTATAAAATTTTTCCAATGAAGTAAAAAAAAATGCGTGCATTTTTTTTATAAAGACGACTCTGATTGCCCATTTTCGGAGATAAAAGTAAAATAAAAAGACGAATGAGTAGGAAAAACCTGCTCTAGTGTTTTTAGAATTAATCTGCATCTAAATTCATCTAAATGTTTCTTTTCTATTATATTCCATTTTGGTTTAATATTAACAACTTATGACCTGAGATTTTTCTATTTATTATGCTTTAAAATAAATCACAATAATATATCTTCAGAATCGATGGTGAAAGATAAAATATTCTTTTTTTTTTAATATAAGACGTTTACAAAGAGAATTATGATTAAAACTGATGTTTATAAATGTTTATTTTAACATTGACGGTAAGATCTTACATTTAGGGTGTATTTAAAACATAGCAGAGCAATAATTTTTCAAATAATAATGGGATTAAAGACGACTAAAATTGTTTAGAAATCCGAAATTATTGTACCTATTTTTTAGATCATGAGATTAATATTATCAAAGTGATCTGTAAGATTCTAACAGTATTGCAGAAAGAGGTGTTAAGAAATGTGATACGAATTAGTTAACTAATTCGTATCACAATTAAATATTTATTCATTAAAACACAGTATTCTGAGAATTTTTTTTAACTATTTAGTGTGAATGACCCCTTTCAACCAAACGATTTCTTAAAAACAACAACCAAAAAACCACGCTTAAGTTTTTGGGCTTAAGTTTGATTGGCTAATATAAGTGATCATCTCATTGGTTAATTGTTTTTCATCTCTATCCGACAGTTGGCTTGTGTTTGTTTATTCACTGTTTTTGTTGAATAACTTCCAAGAATTCAAAAATTATGTAATATTAATAAAATGATCTAAATTCTACATGGAATTATGAACAAAATGATATAAAAAGATTTGCCATATTTAAATCATTAATTAAAAAATTAATAGATAAAAAGGATAAAATCAACATTTTTGATGGTGACGCAGTAATTTTCAATAGAGATACATTTAGTATATGAAATATTAAGATATATCTTTGAATTTATTATTTTAATGTTTGACATTTTGGATTTTTTCTCTTATAATAAAAAATACATTTCTATGAAAAATATCGTTCCCTTTTCTTTTATAAATAAATTATTTTGTTTGAATTCATTATTTAAATAAGGAATACTTTGGATTCGATGATTGAGAAAATTTATATTTTACTAGCTGGATGGCCCGGCGTTGCACGGGCATCTTCAAATATACAGCTTTATGCCTAGGAAGATTCCCTTTCAGTGTCAGCACTTCTGTGATTTCTATATTAATGCCATTAAAATACTCTTTTTCAAAGTTTCTTCCACATCTTGGGCGGGTCTGTTTTTCCGCCGCTTAGCTCGGCGTTGCAAGGGCTTTTTCCGTGGGTACAATTTTATCCCCATGGAAATTTCCCCTTTCTCTCTGAACACCAGTATTTCTGTGTGTGTGTTACTGAGCGATGTGAGTGATTTCTATATTTATGTCATTTAAATCCCCTTTTCAGAAATTTCTTTCACTTCTTCTCTTTGTCACAGACTGGTTTCTTTCCCCTCCATTCAGCCCAGCGTTGCAGGGGTTTTTTCAAGTATAAAACCCGCTTTTTCACCGAGGGATAAGATCTTTTTTTTCAAATTTCTATTTTCTATTAAAAATTTACAAAGCTAATCCAGTTTTGTTCTCAAGAAAACAGACAATGTACGAATTTATTATTAAATAAATAATTTAGTAATAAATAATAAAACGCAATATAAGTTTAATTCTTAAAAAAATTATTAATTTATATCAATTTTCTTTAAATAATGAATAAAAAAATGTCTACCGTTAGCTATGAAACGACTGCTTTTATCTGGATGTTTGATTTTTCGATTAAATATATGTAACTGTGAAAAAAGAACTATGGGGGGAGAAAACCTAAAAATTTGTTTACATTCCATGTATAAAAAAAGATTTAAAAGGAAACAGTACTATTTAATAAAAACAGGACAGCATTTTCCTATATTTTAAGGTCTTTCAGTAAATTATTTCTCTAAAAGAAAACTATCAGTTGCGATGTATTATATAAAACTAAGATCATATTAATTATTTTATACATGAAACAATGAATGCTTTCTTAAAATTCAAACTAATAAATTGGAATTGGAAAATTACTGGAAAATTTATTATTTACAATCATTATAAAAGAAAAAACATTAAAAAAGAAAACATCTTTATCTGACAGAAAAATCTTTTATCCGCTTAAGTACTCTCCGTAAGTTGTTTTTCCGCACATGCACTATAAGCGCTCAAACTCGTGTGTTCTGAGGTAGCTTCCCATAATTAACTATTACTGGCATCTGGCGATTTTTCCAATTTTTTTCGTTGTATTTTTACTGCTCCCCAAGACGGAAAAAAGTACATCTTTTTTAAAAATACTTTATGTATAAAGAAAGAAATTTTTTTTTTAAAATTAAAAAATTCCAATTTTTTTTTGAAGTTTTGCAATATTTTGTTTCAAATGAACTTGGCAGCGTTGGAAAAGGTTAAAAAAATGTACCAATCTGCTTGAAAAATAGTTTAATCTTTTTTTAGGAATTTAAATTAGAAAAATTTAAAACATTGTAGAATTTGAGATTTTAAAAACATATTTCTCTCTCTCAAGTTGATCACATGTTAAAAAAGCATTTATTTCTTAAACAAAGTTAATTAATACAGCCAATGGAGCAACGTCATGAAATTCCATTTTCGCTGAAAACTAATTTTCGACGCCAACTTTTGTCATTGTTGTAACAATGCAGAGAAATCAAAGTTGGCGCCAAAAACTGGTTATTAAAACTGGTTTTAATTAATATCTTTTTAACTAATTCCTATATCGGACCGAATTGTGAATCTAAACCATTCTCGAATCCACTTGAACCCCTTCAAAAAATGTCATCAAAATCGCTCCAGCCGTTTAGGAGGAGTTCAGTCACATACACACTCCCAGAAGATTTATATAGAGAGAGATGTAGGCCTATATTTCCTTTTCAATTTTTAAATCTTATAACTTTACTCTAAAATTACTTAAAAGGTATATTGTTCTGCTTGGTATTTGAGTAAGTTATTTATATATGTTTATAGATAAAATATAGTGAAGAATTTTTTTCCAGAATAGTGCAGCAAGTCCTAAGCTAATTCGAAAATTGTTTTGCACTACCATAACATGCCTATCTTTAGAGATATGAACGGATTCAGTTAAACAGTAGGTTCCCTAAGGAAGGGGGAGGCAGGGGTCCATATGACCTCCCGTTGGTGTGATGTGGTAGTTAGGAGAGATGGGTGCCAGCTCAGGTGTTGTCCCCGTCAACTGACCATCGTTCAAGGTTTCGAAGTCCGTCGCCAAAAGCCCTTAAGTAGTCACTCACTATCTTTTTTTAACCATGCATTTGTACATTATCCCTTTTACAGCTCCACTCACCAAGTTGTGTGTAAAAACTGTTCCCTTTTGAGAGGAATAAGATTTTAAGAACAAATCAAAATTCTGTCCGTTGAATATTTTTTTCGCTTTATTCTTGTAGCACCCAAACAGAGAGTTTGGACACGAAACCAAACCTTTTAAAGTAATCCAAAGCAGCTGATGAATTCCAAGCCTGAAGCCTACTTCTGTGGAAGTTTACGTTTGATTTGTCTTGATCATTCTGCGTAGCACTTCGTCATTGACATCTGATGATCTTCCTGAATTGGGTTCATCTTTTAAAGAAAAATCACCCAAGCAAACTTTCACAAGCCATTTTTGGCATGTTCAAACTGCTACTGCTTCTTCCCCAAACACGTCACACAATTTTTTTTGCCTCTATCGCGTTATCCCCTTTTTGGAACTCAAACTACATACAACGCTTTAAATGCACTTTTTCTTCACTCATGTAGTCAGTTTTACAAGATTAAAAATGACTAAAATGTGAAAAATTGCGTATAAACTATCAATATTATACTAATATAACTGTTCAAATTGGTTTGAGCCGGACCCGATTTCTTGTTAAGGATCTACACCGCATAAAAGTGCACGTGTTCAAAAAAGACAGAATTTTCCCTTATACCAGTGGAGTAACGTACACTCCCGCAACCTCCGCATTGCGGGGCAGGGCTCTAGAGGGCCCACAGCCTGACTATCGCCAAGTACCTACCCTTTGTAAAATCCAACTTGGGGGCCCAAAACCTAATTTTGCAGGGGGGCCCAAGTGTTCTCCGTTACGCCACTGCCTTATACCTAATATTTTAATAACAGTCAAACATAATGACAAATGAAATTCTTCCAGGCCTTTTTAACTCCCGCAAAATGATACACTCAAGAGAAAAATTCAACAAACCAATGTAAAAGAGAACTTTGAAAATTAGACAAACTTTTCCACTGCACAAATTTGAATCGATAGAGTTGTTTCTTTTCTCTCAAACACTGTCTAAACAACTAAGAAGTAGAAGGAAAAAAAACCAACATACCGCGGGAATCGAAACGCTTTTACAAAGACGTTCCAGAGCAGTTAAGAAAACTTATTTCCCGCTCAATGTTCTCCCGCTGAGGAATTTCCCGCCTTTCTTATGATCCTTTCGAAGTCGTATCTGGCAACTGTATGGAGAGAGGAATCCGAACTGAAGGAAACGTCTTATTTATCCTAGTTCTCTTATCAGTTTCATGAAGATGCAAGTAAACACATCATCAAAAGGAATCCTCTTGCGTGTCCCCGAGCTATATAGCTTCGGTTTCTTCCATCTATTTGGAACTCGAATGAAGAAGCGTTGTGATCAAAGGAACGAGAGTGTACAATATTTTGCGTTTTTCCGTTTTGAAATCTATTGTTTGTCGAATGGGATTATTTTCAGAAAGTTTACTTTAAAACAGTGGTTCCCAAAGTGGTCCCTACGGACCCTCAGAGACCCCTGATATTGTTCAGGGGGTCCGTGGAAAATTAAAATTAATTTGGGTTTCCCTGAACAGCGTCAGGGGTCCGCTCAAGGTTTAATGTAACATAAAAAAATTTTTGATCCGTTTTTATTTTTACGGAAATTTAAATGAATAACAATAATTCATTTGGATTTTCCCGACTGGGTGCTGAACCTTTTTGCGCGTGGACAAACAGATCCTTAACACAGATGAATCCATACTAATACAGGAACATCTTATTCAAATGTCCACAAATAAGGAACTTAAACTAATGTTTGATCAAGGGTGCCACACATTCTGATTACAAAAACAGATCTCAATTTTATACCCTGCATTATGGGTTATTGTACAGAAGTTGTTAATTACTATACTACCGTCTTCCTATCTGGTAGAACGCAGATTCAGTGCGTTATAAATCTCATCACAAAAAAAAGAAAGAAAGAAAGAAGGAAACCGACTAGAAATTTAGTGCTCGTGAGGATTTTCGGTTGCTACTCCCAGACATTTAGCCGGATTTAAATACATTCATAATATATCATCAAATTCATCCAAGTTATTATTTTTTTAAATTTTATTTTAAACAAAAGTTATAACTTCAATAAAAAAATTCTTCAACAAAATGTTTCTTTTAAATTTTAATTTTTACACTATGCATTTTTGTAGCGATGGGCAAGTTTTGACTGTAAAAAGAGGTCTGTGGGCAAGTTTTGACTATAAAAAGGGGTCCATGTGTGTAAAAAGTTTGGGAATAACTGCTTTAAAACTACGTTTTATTTTATTTCAATTGGTTACGAACTTATAATTTTAACCACGATGAAGTGACGAGGACCACACCTGAGCTGGCACAACTCTCTCCAAATTTCCATACCCAGTCAAAGGGAGTACTTTGATCTTTGACAGATTAAAATTTCTGTACACGAGTGATTCTTAAGAGCTTACAGTGTCCATGGACCCCTTATTATGCTAAAAATTAGGCCTACCTCTATTTCAATGCAGTCCCATGACCCCTATAGCTCTATTCAATGTATATAATAGTAAAATTATAACTTTGATGTCCAGAATGCTAAATACTGTTGAAAGAATATGGTATATATAACACATTGTGATATCTGAAGTAGTATTTATTCAAATTTTAACTTTTGAATTAAAGTACGGACCCACTATTTTTCATTTTATAATTGTGGAACACAAAGAACCCTGAATGCTACGAGGAATGTGATTCATATATCTTAAAAGAATTTCTCTCATACTTACAAAGAGATTTCATGTGTTCGTACTTCTTTTTTAAACGATTGATTATTTTGTGTGTGTGTGCGCGCGCGCACGATTTAAAGCATGGTGTAATACTGAGTCTCACATTGCAATTGGAACAGACAAAATATCGACCTTTTTGGATTATCTTTCCATCTTCATTTCTTTTCAATTGTACATTGCCTTGCCAGTCTGTGTTCTTTATTGAATATCTTCAAGAATCTAAATTCCTGCCTTCAAAGAAAAATTCTTGCTTTCACCACCAAGAAAATCTTGGGTGAGAAGCATTTCAATACTATGGACAAACTGCGTATCACTAGTACTAATAATATCCCTATAAGAATAAAAAATACGTGCAAATCAAAGATGGAAAGAGAAGAAACAAACTGGTTGTGGCCAGCGTTCGGTAGCCCGTACGGTGTACGGGAAAACCAGTTAAGGGGTTAAACCTGCATATATGGCCGCATCGGTTCGATTTCCACCGTACGACGCTTGTCATTACTTGTATTTTATGGACACACACACACACGCACACACGCTCGCACGCACACACGCACACACACATTTTTATATATTTTACTCTAAAATTTTTAACACGCAAAAATCATTATCCTTTTGTGAACCACCTAACGTGGTCCACGCATCCCTGAGTTAATTTAAATTTTCGACGCGGAGCCCCTCAATAGTCCAATCTCTGCAAGATGGCTGTTAGATGTTTGCCTGGAAATTCTTCTTCGAGATATAGCAGCAAGGTCACGAGCAAGCTGTGGAGCCGTTATCCGCCTATGTCGTCGTACGCTTAATGTCAAGTAGCAACCCTGTGCAGATGTCGATACTTTGTGCTGCATTTGGCCGACCTTCTTAATGACAGTATCACTTGTTCAGAACTGATTCCATAACTGGGAGATCACTTGCGAGCCACCTCCGCATGAGACTGGCTATTTTCAAGTCTGCCAACGGCTCACGATCTCAAGGAATCATCTAAACCAAGGATGTCAAACTCAAAGGCTAATTTGGACCTCATAACCAAGGTTTAACTTAATTGGGCATAAAAGAAAAAGCAATATTCATAGGAACGTAAATTTATTTTAATTATTCTTTATGATATACATGAATAAAGTACAAGAAAAATTAACGTTTACGTCCTGACACTTGACATCTCTTCTCTGCTACTGTCTTTCCTGCCTCGATCGAAATTTTGATAATTTATTATATATTATTGTGTGTCGATATACTGGCTGGGACGCATGAGGCCCGCGGGCCTTTTGACACCCCTGATCTAAACGATTATAAGAAGACATTCTCACTGCAGAAAATTTATCTGTTCATTTTAATACAATATTAAAAAAAAAAAAAAAAAACTAAAGCAATATAGTTACAGGTAATTCGCTACTGGATTGAATGGTCTCAATCCAGTAGTTCTGCAAACACTAACGTTAAACAACATCTTTTCCTAAACTGAAGGTTGATATTGTATTACTCGTTCTTCAAAATATATAAAATATAAATTATATTAGTTTTACTGAAGGCATTTTAAAATTATGACGAAAAATATGTTCGTGACCTTAATTTTGAAAATGAGCATACATGGGGTGTTTTTAAAAAATAAAAATTATTGATTAGTTTTATAAATATATCTATATATACAAAGAAAAGCGACTCACACATTTATTCACTCACTCCTTCATCACAATATCTCGGTAACTATAAGACTTACAGAAATTTGTCAGGCATGTTCTTTTCAGGTGTAGAGATCCTCCAAGAAAGGATTTTGCGAAAATCAACCTCAAAGGAGCCCGTGAAGGCTTATAGGGTGTTGTAGATAAATACATTCCCTTTTTTTGAACTATTAGAGCAAAAGTCTTGAAATTTGATAAGCATGTTTCTTTTGATGAGTAGAGATCCATTATGAAGGAATTTTGCGTAATAGACATCTGTGAGGGTTGTGTGTATGAATTTAAAAAAAAATCTCGTTATTATGATTTAGAAATTTAAGTCCTGTCCTCTGTAAATCAAGAGGTGAAGTTTATAAGTGTTTTTAAATACAATCGAATGTTTAATGCCAAGACATGGATAATAATAATTTATATATATATTCATACAACATCATGATACACCATGCGAAACCGGCGTGTAACGGCTGGTACACATAGATAAGTATACATGCCTATTTTTCTCTATTTTATTAATCCATTTGTCAAATTCTTTACTATTTTAAGCATGAGCAGGAATTAAAAAAAATATCAAAGTTTAAATCGCTGTAAAAAATGCTTAAAGATGCACTAATTTTTTTTTTGAATAAAAAATTCTATTTAATAATTTTTTTAAAAAAATTCTGAACATTTGAAAATGAATTTTGTGTGTGTGTTTTAAAAAAAAGGACTTTTTAAAATACGTATATATATATATATATATATATATATATATATATATATATATATATATATATATACATCAATTCATAAAGTTAAAAAAATTACAGATTTTAACATTTTAGTGAGCCGCATCTTCTATATATATAAAGGAGTTGAAATTCTTTCAGCAACAGAAACAAAGAATAAAAAGAAGTGATTCACGAAGTTGATTAAGTTTTTTTTTGTGTTTCAATTTTTATTTCCTTACAAATCTAACTTATCCTCAATGAAACCCTTTAATGCAATAATTGTTTTAATTTCTCGTACTTCTAAATTATGACCTTTATGTATAATTGATTTTTGAAACATTTCTTTTCGCCCGCAACTAATACAATTAAAAAAAAGTAGTTTATTGTAAGCAAACGGATAAAGTAGTAGTATGTACACACATTTTTCCAAAAAAAAAGCTCTTGTATCTTAAAAAATAGCCGCACTGGGCGCATAATTTGATCTACAGAAAGAAACACTTCAACACTTATTCGATTTACAGAACGAAAAAAGGCGTGATAAAATAAAACAAATAAGAACTCAACGAAACAACCCCCCCCATAACTTTTTTCTTCACCCTCTCAACCCTTTTTCCGTTAAAATAAATTTCTCCTAGATGTATGTCCTCACATTTTATTGTCGTCAGTAGTTTCCAATCGACAACTCAACTTCACCGGCTGTCGTTGAAAAGAAGGAAAAAGAATAATAAACGCAGAGTCTGGAATGGACAGAGGGGCGGGGGAGAGATGGCCCACGGAACCCAATGGGGGTTTTTGTAGCGTTATTATCGTTGTGTAAAAAGGAGAAAGCATTGATTGGTGCTTGTAATTAAAATCATGGAACCGAGTCGAATGGGGTTGCTATAATTAAGGAGGGGACTCTTTACTTTGTGTGTAGTCATCTGAATGATGAGGTGCATAAATGGGGGTCGTATATCAAGTTGCGATGCTATAATTACAGGCCTAATTATTTCGCGCGTTTATGAGCAAAGTAACCGTGAATGTATATATATACATACTAGCTCAGAGGTGGAGAATCTTTTTACCATTTGAGGCCGCATGTAAACTAATTAGTAATAAAGGAGGCCGCATGAGAATTAATTAGTAATAAGGGAGGCCGCGAGTGAGTGAATGAATATTAACGTCGCACTGTTCAGCTACACGAGGGCTTTTGGCGACGGACCACGTAATTTCGAACCATTGTCAAGTGACGGGGACGACACCTGAGCTGGCACCCCCTCTCCTAACTACCACACCACACCAACGGGAGGACGTTTGAGCTCTCGACAGATTTAACGTGCATCGCTGCCCTATACGGCGGGTCTTTAGTGGTACTAGGCTCGAACTCATGACAAGCCTGCCATGATCCGATACCTTGACCACTAGGCTACCGCAGTCCCCCATAAGGGAGGCCGCATAGGTTGATGTACTTATAAATGCGACCTTTATAAAATTATTATAGTTTTTGTATAGATTTAACAATTTTGAGCGTTATACAGAATTTTTTTTTTTAAAAAAATTAAACCCTTATTTATCTATTATTTAGCATAAGGAGTTATGAATTAAATGTTGTATTCGCATAAGGAGTTATGAATTAAATGTTGTATTCGCATAAGGATAAAAACTTGTTATATCATTCATCATTGTGTATGTGTGATTATTATTTTTCTATAAATTTATTAAATTCACAGATATTGTTGTAACTTTCTATGTTTCACTCTTGGTATTTTTTATCCATGAAAACATGTATATATATATTTGGATCAAACTTCATAATGTGAAGCCTTAATTGTTCCTCTACATAAGCATGTGCGATAGTGTTGCCATGTTGCACTTGGTGGCGTTCTAACATTGATTATTCCCACGAGCAGTCATTGAAACATGCATACGTTCATCATGCCGTTCTTTATTAAATTCCATTAATTTGCAAACTTTTATAATCTATATAATTAAATATTAATCAATAGAAAGATTAGCTTTTATGATAGCCGCACAAGAAACTCACGGAGGCCGCATGGCGCCTCAAGGTCTCAGGTTCCCCACCTCTATTCGAACCGTTAAACGCCTGCTTCGCTGGATATTTCATGATGTCATATGAATATATACTGTTTATATATATATAGAGTCAAAATTCTCTACTATAGATATAAATCTACTCAATAATTATCATAACTGAAAAAAATCGAAATTGCAAGATAACCAGACATAAGATTTTGGAAAGGAAATATTAGAAATTAAAATTAATAGAATTTAAAATATAAAATATGGATGCCAAGTATCATAAACATTGCTGACTTATGATAGCTCTTATACATAAAACTAGCCGTTACCCACCCGCTTCACTGGGTATTTCACAATGTTGTATATATGTATACTGTTAACATATGTATGAATTATTGATATCTAGCATTAATAATTCGATTGTGTTGAAAAATATATTTATAGCTGCAACTCTCGCCTCTTGATATAAAAAGGACATAAATTATAATATCTAATTTCTATTTATATCTAAAATAGGAGTAGAAAGATTTTTTTCTCTCACTTAACCTAATAATCAAGTGGATTTCCACCAAAGCAACTATCAGTGGATCTCTACTCCATAAAATAAAAATGCGTGCTAAATTTCAAGTCTAAATTTAACAGAACAAAAATGGAATGTTTATCAGCAATACCTCCTCGTTGACGGCATTCTTAGCGGATTCCAATTCAACAAAAGAAACATGCAAACCAAATTTTATTATTAGTCTTAGCAGTTCAAAAATGGGAATTTTGTCTATCAATACGCCCCAATAACTCTCCCCGCTTCTCCCTTTAGTTGATTTCCGTAAAATCCATTCTTAGTGGAACTCTATTCAACTAAAGAAAAGTGCTCAACAAATTTCAAGTAAGTGAGTTAAATTCAAAAATAGGAATTTTTCTATAACATGCCTTAATCCCTCGCAAACTCACTCCTTTGGGGGTCCGTTTTCGCAAAAATCTTTGTAAAAGGAACTTTATTCCATGAACGGAACATACCTTCTAATTTTCAAGCAGGTGGTTCTATTAGTTGCAACGCGGTAATATTTATCTATTACGCCCCTTAATCACTCTCAGTGACCCTTGGGGATCAATTTTCCCCAAAACTATTTTGTAGTGGATCTCTACACCATGAAAGGAATTAGCTTATACCAAATTTTAAGACTGTACGTCTAATAGTTTAAAAATAGAAATAATTATCTATAACGCCCCTTAAGTCCCCGCAACGCCACTTAGGAAACGACTTACACAAAACCCATCTTATGACAGATCACTACTCAGTGAATGAAATCTGCTAACTCAATTTCAAGATTTTACGTCTAATAGTTTAAAAAAGAAGTTAATTGCCTATATAACGCCCCTTAATTCTCCACAACGCCGCTTGGGGTCGATTTTCACAAAACCCATTCTGTAGGGGATCTATACTTTATGAAAGGGATCCGCTTATCAAATTTCAAGACTATACGTCTAATAATTTAGAAATGGAAATAATTATGTATAACGTCTCTTAAGCCCCCGCAACGCCACTTAGGAAACGATTTTCCCAAAACCCATCTTATAGCGGATCTCTACTTAATGAATGGAATCAGCTTACTAAATTTCGAGATTTTACGTCTAATAGTTTAAAAAAGGAGTTAATTGCCTATAACGCCACCTAATACTCTACAACGCCACTTGGGAGCCGATTTTTACAAAACCCATTCTGTAGGGGATCTGTACTCTATGAAAGGAATCCGCTTACCAAATTTCAAGACTATACGTCTAATAGTTTAAAAATGGAAATAATTATGTATAACGCCCTTTAAGCGCCCTCAACGCCCCTTGGAGGTCGATTTTTGTAAAAATCATTATGTAGGGAATCTCTACTTTATGAAAGAAATCTGTGTACCAAGTGTTTCACGACTTTACATCCAATAGCTTAGTAAAGGAAATAATTATTTATAACGCCCCTTAAACCCTCGTAACGCCCCTTGGGGTTCGAACTTTGCAAAATCCGTTCTTAGCTGACGTCTACACAATGAAGGGAACCTAACCTACGAAATTTCAAGTTTGTAGGTTAAATAGTTCCGGATATATCGTGATTAGTCAGTCAGTGAGTCAGTGAGTCGCTTTTCTCCTTTATATATATAGATTACTTTTAAATGAATCCAATAGTCTATATTTGAAAGGCTCTCTTTTATCTGTTAAAAAAAGATACCAGCTTTCGAGGAATGTACTAGGTCTGCAATGGTAAAACACCAATCCGCAGCCCTTCAGAAATAAAAAAAATATTTGAAATGAAAAAAAGTAAATGTTTTTTCCCCTGTATTCTGTACGATTTGGATAGCATGCACTTTAATTATTGTCTGCAAAAACTAAGTTTATAGTATAAACCAAATGAGAAAGAATTATTATAAAGAAAAAAGTATTTAACTCATAAATATATAGAGTGCATAGGAACGAGATTTGAAAATCACGTAACTCCGAATTCGTGTAAGTCGAGATATTATTGTAATCCAAGGTTGTGAAACTCAAAGGGCGCCCCAACATTAGATGCTCCCCCAAATAAAATCAATATTGATACAAAAGTAAATTTATATCGAATAATAGATTATAATAAACAAATAAAAGAAAAAGGAAATTTATTACTTATGTCCTGATACTTAACATCTCCTCTCTGCTACTATCTTTCCTATTTCGGGAGAAATTTTAGTATTTTATTATGCATTAACACCTCGACTGAAGCGAACCCGGAGTTATATTATTTTGAAATCTCATCGGTTCGTCTATTGTTTAAGAAAAAAAATTGATAAAATTGGAAATGTGATTGAAGAAGTTTCCGATCTTGCCAGGCAAATAAATTCAGTAGTGGATAGTGATACTGTTCAAGAAATGCTGGGTTCCCACAATCAGGAGCTAATAATTGATGAGCTCTTAGAAATGCATGAGCAAGAGCAAGACATTGAAGAACTTGAGTCTTTAGACCCAGTTCAATCAGAAGATAGAATGACGGTTGGTATTTTGATAGACGGCTCTATTAAATTGAAAGAGGGTTACAAATTTTAGAAAATATATACATTTTAACAATCAGCTTATTTTTTTCAACAAAACAAGGAACTAAAAAAATTATTAGCATGCTACGAGGAAATTTTGTGGAAGAAAAAGAAAATCTTTGAGCCAGCAGACTTAGATGTTGTTAGATTTTATGAAAAGTTTTACATCAATATATAACTTTGGTTTACCATTTTATATGCATGCTATCTAAGATTTTATTAAGCTTGTGATACCCCCTGCCCTGGGGTATCATCTCTTCATCCACGCGACCTAGATTTGTAGGAATAAATGATTGACCACTCGAATTCTCCATAATAAATCTAATTTATTATTGTCTCAATATATATTAATCAATGCCACTCAAGTATTACTAGGAAAATCAGGTCAGTAATGATACTACGTAATTATCAATACTAAATTAAAATAGCACCTGAAAGTATCTTTATGAAAAATTAACCTCCGAATATTTATCTATAAAAGATTCCTTAACAAGCTAAGGGCAGTTCTATAATTACACTCTAATAACGAATCTCTTACCAAGATCCCACGGCGATAAGCACCCAAGCTTTATGCAAGTCTTTCTCTTGTATTCAATTCTTTTAATATTAATCTTCTATATGTATTATTATTATCCGACTTTATCCAGCTTTTATTCAACTTTCCGGCTTCTAGCCGACTTCTATATGACTCCTATATTACGCTCTCGCGAACGCTAAAGCTCCCTTATACATCTATTCCCTAATAGGCATATTGCGTTTTCTTCGTGAGAAGGTTGGATTGATATACCATTCTGGCCTCAAAGATTCCCCAAGAGGATTAGTTAGAAGGCGCGATAAAGCCCCGTCACAAGCTTTTTCTTTAATTAATATTTTTTTCGTCTTCAGCTCTAAAGATAAATAGTTTATATGTATTTATTAGGGGGACCGGAAAATGATGTTTTTCTACAGTAAATTCGAATAAATAAACTTCTTACAAGTTTTTCTTTTTAGTCAATGATGTAATCACCCACGTTGGCAACAACTTTTTGCCATCTAATGTGCAAATTTTCAATGCCGGATCGATAAAAATCAATTGGTTTTTCAGTAAAATATCTGGAGAGGGCATTTTTCGTATTATCCAAATTTCGAATTTTTTTTGTTAAGAAGTGTTGCATTGAACGGAATAAATGGAAATCCATTGGCGCAGCGACAGGCGAGTATAGTGGGTGAGGCAATAACTCCCACCCCAATCCATTAATTTTTTCCAGCGTTTTTCTTGCGCAGTGCTGTCTTGCATTATCGTGTTGCAAAATAACGTCTTTTCCATAATCGCTGGATACTTTTCAATTAATGATTGATTTAGTCGATCTAATTGTTCACAATAAAGGTCTGCATTAACAGTTTCTCCAGGATTAAGCACTTCAAAATGGACAATTCCACGAATACCCCACCAAATTCACAAAAGCGCGTTTTTTGGAAGAAAACCTGCCTTAGCAGTCCTTCGTGGCGGTTTATTCGGAGAGAGCCACTGTATTTTGTGTTTTGGATTATCATACAAGACCCATTTTTCATCTGCAGTGATCAAGTGATCAAAAAACGGCTCTGTATTGTACCGTTGAAGCAATAAGTTGCACGTCGTAGTTTGGTTAGCTCTGTTTTCTTCAGACAGATTATGCGGAACCCAAACACCTGCTCTGTTTGTTCTACCAATCTGTTGCAAATGTTCTTGGATGGTCGACCAAGGTTGGTTAAGAGCATTTGACAGTTCCTCGATTGCCTGACACGGATTTGCTTTCACTTGCGCCCTTAATAACGTCATTGTCTAAAGTTGTTGGTCTTCCTGATCGATGCGAGTAGGAAAGATCGAAATTACCGGATCTGAACTTAGAAAACCATCTTTGGCATTTACGAACATCTAAGGCACTTGGGTAAACATCGCAAATGTTTTTGGTAACAACTCTCTGTTGCATTACTACCCTTGTAAAACTCCAAAAGCATGCAATGGCGAATATGAATCTCTTCTGATATTTAGCTAGCCATTTCACTCAAAACGGGGAAAGAAAATTTAAAGTTTAGGTTTCCACAACTAAACAAGTCAATTTAACTTTGAAACGTCTCTCGAACGACTTTCAACTACGCAATGAACTCATAAAGGGTAAAGCAGCATTGACATGCGCAAAAACAACATTACTTTTCGGTCCCCCTAATATATGCGAAATCGTACACAGACTTACGTGGTTATCGCTTGGTCCCACCTATCACTCAAGTTCGGGGTATTATTGTGTGGTCTGGCCACGAATTAGTCACCCTTGCTATACAGCAATAATTACACTTCACGAAGTATTGAAGGCTTTAACGTACATATTGTTACGAATTTTGTGTAAATAATTTATATTTGAGTGTTGAATGCATTTATATTACTCTATGTTATATTTATTTCATGTTAAAATTGTACTATTCACAAGCAGTGCCGCCCTTTACGTTATAATGGCGATTCAATGAGAACTTGGCGAAATCTTGGCGGTAGAGCCAAGTTGGCATCATTTTTGGTGACCAAGTTGGCGGCCAATTTGGCGACCATTTTGGCGTCATTGGCTACCATGTTGGAGAGTTCGGAACCCTCTGGAATCTTCTAGAAAGTAGTAGATCTCTCCACTAGTGTCACGTTCAATGACACCAGCGGTTCTATTTCTAAAAGTTTCTGTCGCGCATATAAAAAGGATGCTCGCCGGTACGGCGAGGAGAGTCTTGATTAAGCCAGCGAGTAGTAAGGATTGTTTGACTAGCGAGATTAGCTCGGCTGTGCTTGTGAATAATCTTTACTTACGTGTATTTTTAAACACTGTTTATTGTGTTTGATTGCTGTTGAAGGTGTGAAGACCTTCGGATATTTACCCTGTGAATATTGCCGATGAATCCTGTATTAAAAGGATTGGATTTTTGTTAATAAATTCGCATCGCTCTTAAAGAACTGCTTATTTTCTTTGTGATTGTTTTTGCATAAAATCCTCGAACCCTCGGATCTACGTAAGAATATTATTAATAAAAATTATGCTTTAGCTTTATCGATAAAACATTGCTTTACGAATTTTTTTCCCGTTACATTACATGAAGAGTTTTTCTTATTCTTCAGAGATTACTTCTAAATTTCCTGCTCAGAAACTTCGCCATTGCGTGTCTAATCATTATTCGAATAGTACTGTATCGGACAACGAAAAATATTTCTGCTACTGTTAGAAAAAATTGGATTATCCGATACTGAACTACTTCAATAACTTTAACCATTTGACCCAAACACAACAGTGTCTTTAACAACACACTGTAATAGATTTTTAATCAATTAAGAATTTCATCAGGAACACCGCCACATGTTATTTCTCCTTTATGGGAAACTTTTTCTGTTTTTGTATTGATTTATGTTTTCTCGTAAAAAGTTCGCCAAATACGTTTACTTTTCCCAGGAGCCTTTAGTCCTTCTGTTACTTGAGAATGGAGGATACAATTTATATCCGAAATATATATGGCGATGCAACTCTTTGGCATAGTTTTATAAGTGGTATTAAAAAAAGAATTTAATAACAAATAGATAAGAAGAATTAAATGATACATGGACAATAACGATCCTAGTTAACCTGCTGATGCTAATTAAGGGATAAAACTGATAAGAAACTTTTGACAAATTGTTCCTTTGTTGAATTTTTTTAAAAAAGTTAAATAATAAAAATTTAATGGCAGATAATTCTTTTTGAAAAGACAATACCTTTAACCATCATACATTAAGAAAAAGAGAGAGATGCATGACTGATGATTGAATGTTATAAATAGTTTAAAAGAGAGAGGGGGAGATATATATCAAACGCAACACTCAGACAGAGCTTTAAATAATCTTTTCTTTTAATCCTTGTTCATAATATTTATTTTCGTATTACTTATCTCCAGTTCAGTTATAATTTAATACCTGTAAAGAGAAAAGATGGAATTATCTGGAAATATCTAAGTGTTAGCATGTTTCGAGACAAATTTGAATGTGATTGATTGAGTGCAGGATTAAATACCACAAATAACTAGACTGAGAAAGAAGAAGTGAGTGAATTGTAAAAAGATTAAAGGGGAAGAAGCATTTTTCTTCTATTTCATAGAACTGAATAGGGATGAAACGTCAGACTATATATATAATAAGAGCTTGTATATTATCCATGTTTTTCTGATTTTTATAGCTTACATGTATTCTATTGCTGTAAAAAGCATTTACATTTGTGGTTTAAAACTCTTTTTTGTTTTTATTTAACTTTTTTTTTTCATTTTCTTCAGAATATATTAAAATTAGATCATGCATCTTAGGCATGATATCTAAAAAAGAGCTTTTTCAAGTTTTTTTGTGTTCTTAAATTGGCGAAAAAAAGAGAAACAAACCAAATTTCTTATAAAAATATAAGACTAAAAATGTAGTGGTTAAATGCATAGAGCATACTCTTCTATATTAGTTTGATAAACAATATTTTTGAGAGACATCATAAAACACACTTTAATTATTACTAAAAATAATCGAGATAAAAAATTATTTTTAATTTTTATACTTAAGACTTCCTTACATAGTCACCATCTAACATTAAACTTTCCCCCCAGCATTTCTTGACTTTTCGAAGGACGTCACTGTAGAATTTAGCTGGTAGCATTGGTAGCATTGAAAATCATTGTTCCACTTCTTGAATGACGGTATTTGTGTGGTCTTATCTCCAACTCCTCTCTATGTTTTTTCTAATTCTGGGAATAAGAAAGAGTCATTTGGAGCGATATCAAGAGAATAGGACGGTTGGGACAATCAATCTATCAATAAATGGGCTTGTAGTTATCATGTAACTATGACTTAACATGATAACTACAAACCATGTTTCCAGCTAGGCAGCTCATAAATTTATGTGACGCCATAGTCACACGATAAATGGAACCTCGTGTGTCCAGCCAATCAGTTCATGAGCTTTGTTGCTGTTGCGAACTTTTGCTTTTTACAGACTCTTTTTTTTTAAAGTACACTTTTGTCAACAATAATAACACACACAGGTAAAGGAAATATATTTAACTTAACTTGATAACTTAAGTTTTTTTTTAAATTTGAAAGATTTTTTAGAAGTATCTTAACACTCGGATATCTTTACCCCTTTATCAAATTTGATATTGCATGTAAATTTTACAAGTATAACAACAAGTACCAGATTGATGGTAGCTTTAGGTTCAATGGAGAACACACGTGATTGCTTTTATCATAGGATCGTTATAAATTTAGTCCATTGGTGGTTGAAATATCATCTTAACTTGGACTCGTTATTTAAAATTATCTCTTATACCCTATTGAGTTCATGGGATATATTAATACAAAACAAACTTAATTAAAATGTTTCTCTATTTCCTGTCATAAATACATTTTTACGACAGGAAATCATATCTTATTGTACACATTTCACAGCGGAGTGTCTCAAAAATACTTACAAACTTTTCATCGCCACTAACGACATAATATATTCTCTGAAATTCTATCACCCTTTTTTTGGAAGACTTAAGGAAAACTTTATTGCGGGTCACTCACTTTTGGATGTCTTATACAAAGTGAGACGTAAAAATAATACATTACATTCATTTTTATCTCGCCTTCTTGACCTAATAACTCTTTGGTGGCGTGCTATCTATCTGCGGCATGAGTAAAGAATGTCCATCATCGGTATCTCCCGGGTAATAAACTGTTTCTTAAGTGTCCAAGAAATCTGTCGGGGTGCCTTTGGGAACGGAATTTGTTATGTCATAATCTACTTTTTCTTGGAATAGGCTCAAAATGCTCTCCAGAGTCAACAAGGAAAGTATCTTGAATCCTGTCACAACTTTCATGTCTTTTAGGAAAGCTAGATAAGGTAAAATGTGCCAGAATAAATGGGTTATCCACACGATCTTTAAAATTATATGAAGGAGGAAAATATTGGAGAATTGTTAGAACTCAAATTTTTGTATAAGACTACGGTGATATATATATACATGTGTAAAGTATCTAAAAAAATAAAAATGTGCTATAGGGAGTTATAAATTCGATATCTAACAAGGGGATGTCCCAACTAAGGAAATTCATTAGTAGTGTGTTCAACCCTCAATATAAAAGCCCCAAACGGGCAATCACTTTGAAGCCTTCGAAATTCATGCTTAGCTGTAATACAGTGGTTCTCAAACTTCAACTACTTTTCAGTAATAATTTTTATCGCGCCCCCCAAATAATAATGTATTAAATGCAATAATAATGCATTTGGGGGGAGGTGCTAAAGCTATAATACGATCATAATTATAAACCGTACAAATTAACAAGATAAGTATTAAATTTTGTATATGTTACTTTTAAGTAATACATATTTTTATTTTTTTACTTTTTAGTTCGATTCACTATAAAAGCGTGTTTTTTAATTTGTTTTTAAACTATAATTTATTTTATAATTATTTTACTATACACGATAAAAATCCCAAAAAATTCCAGTGAATAATTTAATTAAGAGAAATTATATTTACCTACTTTCAAGGACTTTTCAATTTTTCTTTGATTTTTTGAGAAAAAATCCAATAAAACTAACGAACATGTTCCAAATCTGCGTGCCCTTAATAAAGGACATAAATCATGTTCATAGAAAGTATTTTTGAACAAAAGTGGTCGCGCAGGGAACTCGATCAAAACTAGTAACTTGATAGTAAAAAAAACGTTTGAAACTCCCCAAAAAAAGAGGGCGAAATGTGATAAATTCATTTTAGTTCCCATTAAGACTGTCTTATTGGAGGATGCTCTGTCAAAGTCATTGGTAAAAAATAAACAATTTTCCCAGAATTAACGATTTCGTGAACACATCAGATGACTGCGCATCGGGCAATCAATCCCGTGTTAAAAGTATATTCAGTAAAACATATGGATATTAGTTCTAAAAAAGAATTGTGTAAAAAGTTTTCCGTTATGCATTGTATGTTGGCCAAATAATCCTGCAAAGTACTCAATATGCTTATCCATATATCATATAACTCATTCACATGGAAAAAAGCAACAGAAAAATATTATTTACAACTTTCCTAGATGGAGTGAAACATACCAGTAAGTTTGAAGGTCAAATACATGATAGTCAAAAGTAGCATTTTAGGGGTTAAAAGAAACATAATAAAAAAATCTCTCATCGTGATTACAGTAAAGCAAACAAAATGTATTTTTTTATTTGGCTATAGGATGAAAGATGGCTAATGAACGTTTGAAGTCGAATGTTTTATTTTTGATGCTCACCAGATGATATATATAAATTATATCAGTGTAAACGTGCATTTTTTATTAAGTCAGGAAGCATTTTGTTTTTCTTCATTCCAAAAAATTATTTTTTAAACCTTTATTTTCGATATGCTCGCGCCCCCCTCGCAGGAATACCGCGCCCCCCAGGGGGCGCGCCCCACAGTTTGAGAAGCACTGCTGTAATACAATTGAGTTTTAGTTATTGTCAATGAGGCAGTGGCAAAGGAGTTGCTTACTACGCGATCGGATAGGGTTCGAGATGCGTGATCGACTTGATGTTTTCAACTAATAAATTTAATTATTTTCACAATTAAATAAATGTATTTAAAATGGCTTAAATAATTATATTAAATTGTATTTTATATAATTATTTTGTATTTAAAAAGTAAAATAATTATTGTAATTATGTAAAAATATCTATATTATATTTTATAAATATATTATTACACTGCTGGGGTCAACGTAAATGCAACACCCTGAAGGAAGCATGCAAATAACATGAAATTTACAGCATGCATTAGCGGAAGTGAGATATGCAAATGATTAGAATTTCAGCGCAGACACACATCACGCGCGCCTGTGGCGCCACCTCAAAGCGCTATTTAAGGCTTGGAGATTTCGACGATTCCAAGTTCGACAATTGTGTTTTTCTTGTGGTTTTTTCAAAAAACGATCAGTTATGTCTCGTGGAAAACAGCGATCAGCTTTTGATCAAGTATCCGAGTTCGACAGAAGAAGAATAGTGGCCTACCGAGAGATTGTGGATTATCTTTCAGGTAAATCGGTAGTCGTGTTGGACGAAACCAAACAACTGTAATGCTGATATGTGACCGTTGGATGCAGGAGGGTACGACGAAGCGACGTGGTCGATGGCATCCACCTCAGTGCACCACTTCACGTGAACACAAGCAAGTTGTGCGCATGGCAGTGATGGATCGCTCAGTCACATCACGAACCATAGCACAGCACATTGAGTCTGTAACGCATCATTCAGTGCCTGCGCGTACCATTCGATGACGTTTACAGCAGAGTGGCCTGTCCGCAAGAGGTCCAATGCTTTGTCTACCCTTGACGCAGAACCAAAGACGTCTCCGCCGTCAATGGTGCGATGAAAGAAGGATGTGGGACGCAGAATGGAATGAAGTTGTCTTTACTAATGAATCACGCATCTGTCTGCAACACCACGATGGTCGGATTCGAGTCTGGAGACACCGTGGAGAGAGGATGCTGAAAAGCTTCATTATGAACCACCACACAGGTACTGCACCGGGTATTATGGTATGGGGCGGTATTGGATATCGCTCTCGCACTCCTCTAGCACGCATTTCCGGTACTTTAAACAGCTAGCGCCACATCTCCGAGGTGTTGGAGCCGGTTGTCCTTCCTTACCTTCAGGGCTTGGCCTCAGCCATATTTCAACAGGATAATGCGTGACCACACGTGGCACGCATTGTCCAAAGGTTCTTTGTCAATCACCAGATTGAATTGCTTCCCTGGCCGGCTCGCTCTCCGGATCTTTCGCCGATAGAAAAGATGTGGTTCATGGTTGCTCAACGATTGACCCAGATTACACCCCCAGCTGCCACACCAGATCAACTTTGGAAAGATGTAGAAGCTGCTTGGGCTGCTGTACCCCAAGAACACATCCAAAGTCTCTTTGAATCTATGCCGAGGCGTGTGGCTGCGGTGATCTCCAACAATGGCGGCTAATCTGGCTACTGATTCTGGCAGGAACCACACTTCACAGAGGTCTATAAATTTAATCATTTGATACTTGGTCAACATGTTATCTACAAAATACATTTTGTTGAGTTATCTCTTGTCTTTCTTGGTGTTGCATTTACGGTGGCCAGCAGTGCATAATAAATTAATAATATTATAATAACTAATTTAAATAATAATATTTATTATAAAAATATAAATTAAATTATATTCATATCATTATTATGTGTTTTAAAAAGTAAAATATTTTTATAATGTATAATATATATTATTTATTATATATTATTTTATTATATATTATTATTATTATATATTATTTTACAGCAAAAAAAAATAACTATTTTATAATTAATACAATAAATAATATATATATTCATTTAATTTTTTATATAATTATATAAAGTACTTAATAAGTGTTTTTTAAATAAATTTATTTAATTGTAAATAATTGAATGAATTGGGAAGAAACATCAAGTTGATCGCGTGGTATGTAGATATATTACACTTAAGCCACTGCGCCGCTGGTGGTAATTAAAACTTAACTGTACAAAAGCTAAGCATGAATTTCGAAGGCTATTTTCTCCGAACTGACTGCCCATTCAGCGCTATCACATTGAGGGTTGAACACCCTCCCCCTAAATGAGCACTGCTGTTACACGAAGACTCGTTCCCAAATGAATTTTCTTATAGTCGTGCAAATCAAGAAAAAAGGGTGTAATATGGTTACGCTTCTCTGAAATCGAATTTTAAATGAAAAAAAAATCATTCTCTTTTAAGGATTAAAATTAACGAGGGTCACAAGATGAACACTTTTACGTATTCTCCTTGTTGTTCTACTGGTAAAAATTCAATAAAATTTCTGATTTCATAAATGAGTAAAAATGATCAAAAGTATGATGCAGATAACTTTTATAATAATTATATATATATATATATATATTGTGCCAATCTTTTCTTTATTCCATGAAGTGTTTTATCTCTCAATGAACTCAGAACATTTTAAATTTAAGGTAGAGTACAACGTTGTTTCTAATGGTAAATATATACAAAATATTTAAGATTCAGGAAAATTTGAATTAAAGTACACAGTTTCTTTGTGTGTTAGTCTTCCAACGTAAATTTACTAAAATATTTCGAATGTATTTAAACATTCTTAAAATATTTCAAACATATCGATTACTTAATAAAAGAAATATTAGATAAAAGAGGTGTATTTATATTTTATTCTAAAATAGCGACAGTAGCAAAGGGGTAATTCATAAACTGACGGATTTGGATGTCTTACCATAACAATCTTTAGGAACAAAATATCATCAAAAATCGTATTTTTGCCCAAAACAATAGTGTATAGAAAACTTCAGCTCAAACGAGCGCTTTAAAATGTGAGAAAAAAAAAACCTTTTCAATTTTTGACACAAATAGTCAAAAGGGTTGCTAAGTCACCAAAAATGATGCCAACGTGGCTTTATTTGTAATTCTTTGAATAATTAGTTGTAATCAATTAATTTTTATTAATTATAATTAAATTACTGTATTGTAATATAAAATAATCATGTATATTAAATTTCAGCTCAATTGGGCGCTTTAAAATGAATTTTATTAACGACTGAAAATTCAACGAAGATAAATAAATCTATAGAGAATGTGAGTTAATAGTAGGAATTGAAAAAAACTCCAGAGAGATACTCCATAATAATCTAATTAATGCAAAATTTTTTCATAGGTACATGCTGTAATTTTTGCATACTAAAAATTGTTCATACACGCGCACTTATTTTTATATGAAATATTACTCGCTTATGATCGTAAAGATCAAATGATGAATGTAAGCAAAAACTTTTTTTTGAAACAAAAATGCATATCAAAATTAATTAAAACTTATCATGGACACTAATGCATTTTAAAAATGTGGCTCCACCCATCTGGTTTAGTGGTTAGCCACGCTGACTGCTGTGCTGTAGGACCTGAGTTCAAATTCCGGAGAAGGCATGGATGTTTGTAAATGTAATCTTCACGGCATTAGGGGTTCTCTAAATAGCCGTCAAGTCGCAAGTTCTCTGGTGAGGTTGGTTGAAGTGGAAGAGAAAGGTGGGAGGCCCCTGCTCGCCCTCAGGGTGTACTCTCACAAAATTGGGAGCCAAAACGTCAGTCGAGACAGAACATACTGTCATCTGCATGGTGCTCAAGTCAACGGCTAGCGACAGGAGTACAATCCAGCTTTTTGCCTTGATGAATTTCGTGAGTTTCGATGTGGCACATGCCTATCAGGTGGCATTAGTAACAACAACAAAAATGTGGCCATAGTAGCCCAATGGTTATGGCCACGAACTATATGCCGTATATTTTTATAATATACTAACTCACAATTTAAAAACTCTCAAATTAAAATTAAATACATGACTGCATGACTCACGGGACTCTGGAGTACAGGGGCATCTCTCTCAAAATTAAACCCTATTTATATTTCTCACACAATATATTGCAGTTTCCTGGTATAACTCTAGGTTAACAATGTGAATACTCCTTTGAGGTTAATGTTTTGTTTTTATATATCAAAAATGGTATCTCCAAGAAAATTCATTAATTTCTCCCCCCTTTTCTCTTTATTTATTTTACACTGCTGTTTTCTTCCTTTATGTTTCTTTAAAAAAATGGCGGAGGATGTCTTAAATGGATAATTCTCCTTCCCGTGCTGAATCATTTTTTCTTTAAAATGATGGACAAATTAAGAGGAAAAAGTATCAACAGGGAGTGATGGCATCAACTGAAAACATGAATCGAAAGAATTGTTTTCTTTTTATCATTACTATTATTTTTTTATGTTTCCTGCCTTTTTTTAATTTTGGTCTGCACCGTACATTTGTATTGAATAATTTTACTATGTTTGATACATTTGTAAGAACGCTGGAATAATGCATATTTTTCTTCCTTCTCTTATGCTCTTTATGTGTTCTCTTTTTATCATTATTATTATTTTTGCTTTGCATATTTGAATTATGCATACGTATACGTATGTATATCGTGCAGTTACCTTCAATTTGTATTATGTTATTGTACTGTCCTCGGCTGTTTAAAATGTAAACTTTGATTTTTTTTAAGATTGGATACGGGGATGGTTGTTTCCCGTGGGATCGGTTCATAGCTGTGAACACTCTTCAGGTGAGCTCAGTTCCTTTGGGCATTCTGTCAATAGCCTTTGTGTTGTGCAACGTTATTAAACACTCACACTCTTATATTCTAAAAAATTAACTCTGTGCCCGTAGATAGCATGCTATAAAAAGTTATAAGCTAATAAATTTACGTCAAAAACCGCATGACAACCAAATTATTTAGCCAACCGAAAAAAAAGAAATAAAGGATTACATATACTTTCTTAGTTTTGATACATGGATCTTTATAAAAAAATAAAAAATATCTTCTCTATCACAGTGATAAGACTAATTTGTTTCTTAAGTTACCGACGCACGTGATTCAAATGTCACATGTATTGGAACTCATTAATATCACACATGGATAAAAGTTTGAGAAATAATACTAAAATATAGAAAAAAATGATATAAACCGTGACAAATAACGATATATATATGTGATATATATAATATTTCCTCCACTCGGACATAGAAAGTAGGGTATCTCAAAAAAACAACAACATATTGATGGTTGAAGTGAGTGTCATTCGAAAATAATGATCCCGAAGACAATTCATTCCACTTCTGAAAAGATTCCGTCTTTTTAAAGAAGCGGAGACAAATTGTCCAGTCAATTGGCGAGAAAGAAAATGAGAGCAATAATTGCCTGTGTCATAAGATACATGGACTCTATCTGTGATGATGTTTCTATTCTCCCAAACGTCAATAGTGTCATAAATCTACGCGCCCTACAAAAATAAAAAACAAAAACCGAGGATGATTAAAAATGCACTTGGACATCTGCGGCTCGATATAACAAATTGACAACCGGTCTTGGGATTACAGACGGAATGATTCGAAAAAGTAATTGTTATGCGCATAACGTGAGTATGTGAGGAATTACAGCGAAAATCGTTTAACACGAAACTGAGGGCGACTGAAATATTTGTTTGTGTAAAAGGATGCTGCAAAAAACATATATTCAACAAAGTTGGGTACAAGAGACCGTTCAAACATTTACGTAGTTTGCTCTCTTTTTTAATTATTTCTGATAAAGTAGAAGAAGCAATACCAAAATCTTTACAGAATTCCGTTTTTGATCAACAGCGTTAAAAAGTTCCATCTTCATTTTGAGCGAAATAGCAGTTTTCTTTCCCTCTGAGCTTTTTGCCATTGTGTTTGCAAAAAAAAAAAAATTCTTCTAAAATAGAAAAAATAATGCTAACCAAACTCAATGATTTTTACTCACACTGCGATGTAATCGCCACCGAGTTTCAAAGCCGACTGTTGAGAAATGAGATGTTTTTGTGTGGCGTTTGTAGGGATGGTGGGTGAAAGTAGTTCAGATACACAAAATTGGCTCGTGGCTATTCCGAGGGTATTTTAAAGTTAAGTTAGCCTCCTTTCGACGAAATGTGAAACGATCTCTCTTTCATTTCACACCTCTCTAAAATATAGCCTGCTTTTTCGTACTTCACTCATTCCCAGAAGGGAAATCTTTCAGAGTTAAGCGATTTTTGTTTCATGTTAAGAGAGAAAAAAAATGCAAGAAAATCCGTAGTAGTTTGTCGGGAATGTTATATTACATATTTCTTGTTAACCGATATTACATCTGAAGCTTTTTCGTGTTAAACGTATTTCACTGTATAGGAGTGTTTGGAATATAAAAAAAGAAACGTGATTACGTGTTAAACTAATTTATAAAAGATTAATCAAGAAACAAAAATTATACTTTTAAGTACCTAAATTTATAATACAAAAGTATCTTTGTTAATCACTTGATTTTTTTTTGTTTTTCGTTGCTTCACTCTTTCAATTGTTCGCAAATATATAATTTGTGACTTTCAGTGTGACACATAATTTTGAACGTTCAGCTGTTTATCAAGTTTGGGCACTCAAAATATGTTTATTTCAAATGAAAAAAAATTGTTTATTTACATGTGTAGAGCCAAAAGTGGAAAGCTGAGCAGATGTAATTGTCTGCAAACAATGAAATCGCTCCGTCAATAATGTACATCAATTTAAAATAGCTGTTGATTTTTCGACAGAGTTATATCTTTCAGATCTTTTTATAATTTCTGTAATTTTTTTCATGATGCAGCAATGAATAATGTTTCGTTTTACAAGTATTAGTCAATCGTTTTGATTTGAATTGAATATTTAATGTTAAGAACAAGTCCTACATTTAAACCGAGGGTGTCTGTTTTTTTTTTGCCTAAATTGCACTAAACACACGCAAGCAAACTCAGCAGTATCATCTTTTGAAAATAAGACATAGCCTTTAAAAATTGGGTGAGGCGTAGAGAGGAGAGACAGAGCAATTTAATTTTATGTCATAACTTTGTAGAGTGATGTAAAGCACCCCTGAAAATTGCTCCGCATGCCACATGTGGCACCAGAAGTACCAAAGAATCAGAGCTCCAGCCCATAACGTTGTCCACAAGTTCTCGACCATGACCACTTGATTGCCATTGCCACTGTGGGTTCCACTTCAGATAGTGAAATCCTTGGGGTTGGTGCGAAAGACCTAATTGCGGTTTGAGGTTTGTGGCTTTTTACGATGTCCAACGTTCAGTTTCAACATTAGAAAGTCCCTAGGTGTCGATTAGACACCGGAGAGTGTTTAGTTTGTTCTCCTTTCAACATTTTTGCAAGGAATTTGAAAATCTTTCCTGACTTTTAATTATTTTCCATAGTGATTACACAGAAAATGTTTTGTGATTCTAGGTTAATTAGGAGAGATCTTACAACTAAATATACCTAGAACGTCCACTGGTGTCATTTCGACACTAAGACAATTTATCATTATACATAGCTATCGTTCGGCAAAAGCTAGGTATAAATAGTAAAACAAACTTCCGAAAGTAATATCGCACATTTATTAGACTTTGAATGCAGTGTTATGAGTTCACAGCTTAAATGAGCCAGTTATACTAAAATCGTAGTGTTTAAGTGTTTCGTTACATAGCATTTGCTTATCTGCTAATAAAAAAATTCAGTCTATTTTCGAACCTTGTGCAGAGCATACACCTTGAAACGATGACTCGTAGAAAAGGTCTAAGCCCTGATAAAATTGCTAATTTGTTGCGAAAGCTTTCTGAAAATGAGTCTGCTGGTGGACAGCTGTCTTGTTCTAATTTAGATTCCGATGAAGACATAGGATTGAGTGAAAGTTACTACCTAAGAATCTGAAGAAAGTGCAGAAGAAATTGATAATACTCCAGTAAATCCTGATGTATATAAAGGGTGCTTTTTTTAGAGGTATAGAACTTTAAATTGCAATAAAACAACGATGCATCATTCGATTGACATGAATTCTTTTTTATTTGAAAGATAATCTTGTGGCATTACATTTTAAATATGATTTCTGGCATAGGACTGCTACAGCTGGCTCGGATGTAGTCCAATCTGGACGTCCAATTTTCGATGACTTTTTCCAACATTTGTGGCCGTATATCGGCAATAACACGGCGAATGTTGTCTTCCAAATGGTCAAGCGTTTGTGGCTTATCCGCATAGACCAATGACTTTACATAGCCCCACAGAAAATAGTCTAGCGGTGTTAAATCACAAGATCTTGGAGGCCAATTCACAGGTCCAAAACGTGAAATTAGGCGGTCACCAAACGTGTCTTTCAATAAATCGATTGTGGCACGAGCTGTGTGACATGTTGCGCCGTCTTGTTGGAACCACAGCTGTTGGACATCATGATTGTTCAATTCAGGAATGAAAAGTTAGTAATCATGTCTCTATACCGATCACCATTGACTGTAACGTTGTGGCCTTCATCGTTTTTGAAGAAGGATTCCCCTAGCCCATAAAGCGCCCCAAACAGTCAGTTTTTCTGGATGTAACGGTGTTTCGACATACACTTGTGGATTATCTTCACTCCAAATGCGGCAGTTTTGTTTGTTGACGTAGCCATTCAACCAGAAGTGCGCTTCATCGCTAAACAAAAATCGCTTATGAAAATCGGGAACAACGGCCATCTCGTTTTGGGCCCATTCGACGAATCTACGCCTTGCTTGATGATCGTTTTGATGAATTGCCAAACCAAACTGAGAATAAATCACTTGACAGCTGTTAAATCGGTCGCCATCTTGGAAAGTAATGCCAACTTAAACTTCTATATCTGGAAAAAAACACCCTATATATCGCTAGGGATGACACAGATTCAATACCGCATAATAGTATTGTTCCTGGCAGATTTTCGGGTCGAAATGTGTGTGTTTCGCGACAAAGCATTGATCGAACAAGCTTGTCGAAACGTAATATCAACGTCAGTTTTTTTTTATATAAAGGGTCATAATATATGATAATTACACGAAATAATATTAAAAAGTCTTAAAACTAAACCCTACTGACAACAGTAGTCCTGCACATATTTAGTTATTACAATTATTTTATATATCACGATATCGAACCACACCGGGGAACGTTTAAGGGTAATCGAAATCCCGGACATTCTGGTGATCAAGTGGCGTTGATAAAACATTTAAATTCACCGTTGTAAAATATTTTCATAACATTTAAGGAACGTGAAAAATGCATGCACTCAATTTAGCCTCTTGTTAAATAGAGCTTTTGGTTTTTATATGATTCAAATTTCTTTTTCATAGAAGATTAAATATTTTTTTTTAAAAAAAATAATCTGTATTATGTAGGGAAATTTGCTTTTAAACTTAGTATCGAAATCTGGAAAACTTTTTTAGCAAAAGCTTAAGTTTATTGTAGGTACTAAAACTTTTTCTCTTCTGATTGCGTTCTAATAATTTATAATCAATATCAACCTTCTATTTTTGATGAAAAATGGAACGTTCTTCCAACTTACTTAAAAAGATAGTGGGCTGTAACGAGTCCATGAATTTTTCTTTTTCTAAAAGGATTTGATATTTTTACAAAATGGCTGTTTCCATCTACAATGACCGTTTCATCATTTCTAAAGGGTAGACTAAGTGTTGTGGATTATACTTTCATCTTTCCGTATTTATAGAAGGTATTGTTGTATATATACAGAAATCTGCCATGAAGGCTGAAGTATATAATGATCTAAGAATATGTGCTGCATTAGTATTTATTATCTCTTTTTTTCTACATTTGTTCCATATTTTTTTTACGTTTATTTACTATTTATTCTATTTTCTCTATCCATGTACATTCAAAACTGAAACAATTTTCGTTTCTGTGATGCAAAAATCTTAGCTCATTATGCTTGCAAGTATTTGTATGCTAGATTACCACTTAATTAAGTTTTAAGCTAATAAAAATGATGACTTAATAAAAAAGTTGCCCACACTTGTCCAATAACAAAATGTCTATCCATGGTCCAAATTTCTTAGTGTCATAAAACTACAAAGTTGCTAATCACTGCAATAGAACGATCGATAAAAAAACCATTAAAAGATTTATAACAGGGAACGACAGCCTATGGCACGCGTGCCACATGTGGCACGTGGTACAATTCTCAATGGCACTATGCACTACTCTATAGATCTGTCAATTTTTGAGTGGATGGAAGATGATAAATTTATAATGAGCTTTATTTGGCAAACATCTTCAGATTTATGGACTTTTACGGAATAACGAAAAAATCTGAGAAATAACTCTAAAGATAAATTTACTGCTATTTTGTAGTTATTGAATGTCTTTGCTGCAGAGATTTAAATATTTGAAGAGAGAAAATTGCCCATACTCTGCTTTACGCTTTTGGTTGTATATATAAAAGTAAAAAATCTTTTCTCATATGAAAAATATTTCGAATCCACAAAGAAGTTATTTAACAATTGAATGCTCAGCATCGTGTCAAATTTAAAGGCACACACTATATCCCTGATTTTGTGATATGAAAGTAGAGAGCGATGTAAACACTAGGTTCGCATTCAGATTTTTATTTATCTTTTATTTAACTATAATGAAGGGAAATACGTATGTTTTATGTTATCTATTTCTTATTTTAATAAATGTTTAAAAATACATAATATAAGTAAAAATTTATTTTTTATTTTTCGAAATAGTTATGTATTTTGTGCTGTTTACTTTTATGTTAAGAAATATCTTTAAATGATGGAAAATTAATACATAAAACTGTAAATATAAATTATTGGCCTCTATTCTCTAATACTGTACGCATTATAACGGGAATCGAATTGCTTCAAAAATGTCCTAATATGCCGTACGCTGAATCATATCGGTAGATTGTTTTGGCGCGCCAAACCTAAAAGATTGCCGACCCCCGATCTATAACATTCATTTCCCTGATGTATCTTGAATGTATACCGTTATGAAGTTCAAAGACAGTGGAAGTTTAGGGTCGGAGTTATAAATTCCAGAATTGCCGTTATCACATCTAACTAGGCTTACCGTACATCCGGGATAATCCATTCGCGGTTTTTAAGTTCTGTCCTGGATGATGTTCTGGGTTGCTAAAATATCTAAAGTTTGAAAATTTTATGATTGATGTAGATTTTTAAATAAAATTTCGTTGCATGTGCTCGACATCTCGTTTTTAAACATTCTTTTAAGGCTCTGCATTTTTCAGCCTACTTTGGAACAGGTGCTGACATCGATTTTGACGGAAACGTGGCAACCGGCATTGCCACTACTATTAGTTTTGTCATTTGCCAACTCAACAAGGGTAGTGGATCTAAGTTGTTTGATGTAATGTTATTGCAATCTTTCGTGTATTGTTAAAACTAATTAAGAACTTTCTTGGTGTGAATTTTACAATTTCATTAACAACAAGACAAACAAGCCATTTCTAAAACCAGTTTTGTCTAGTGAAAAAGGCGATTTAACAAATAAAGTTTAATGTTTCAATAAACTGTTAAGGCATATATAAGTAATTTCTAAAATATGTCCTGGTTTTTTTCGAGTTAAAAATTATGGTAAGCCTATTTTTAACTATATCACCATTAACCGATATTTTCTGACCGAAATCACTACGCAGTTCTTTAATGAGATTTTTTTATATTAGGATAGATTATATTATATCTTGTGTTCATTGTCTTACAATTTTTCACAAAATAATTACTAAAATGTTCACACACACACACAAGATATAAATCAGATCAGTATTAAACCTCTATATTAAATGTAATCATCTTTGTATACAAATTATTGTAGGTTTATTTAAAATAGAGCAGCATATCAAACATAAGAACTGGGAACGTTACAAATAAAGGGTGTTTTTTTAGAGGTATAGAACTTTGAATTGCAATAAAACAACGATGTATAATTCGATTGACATGAATTTTTTTTATTCGAAACATAATCTTGTGGCATTACATTTTAAATATGATTTCTGGCATAGGACTGCCACGGCTGGCTCGGATGTAGTCCAATCTGGACGTCCAATTTTCGATGACTTTTTCCAACATTTGTAGCCGTATATCGGCAATAACACAGCGAATGTTGTCTTCCAAATGGTCAAGCGTTTGTGCCTTATCCGCATAGACCAATGACTTTAGATAGCCCCATAGAAAATAGTCTAGCGGTGTTTAATCACAAGATATTGGAGGCCAATTCACAGGTCCAAAACGTGAAATTAGGCGGTCACCAAACGTGTCTTTCAATAAATCGATTGGGGCATGAGCTGTGTGACATGTTGCGCCATCTTGTTGGAACCACAGCTCCTGGACATCATGATTGTTTAATTCAGGAATGAAAAGTTAGTAATCATGGCTCTATACCGATCACCATTGACTGTAATGTTGTGGCCTTCATCGTTTTTGAAGAAGTACCGACCAATGATTCCACCAGCCCATAAAGCGCACCAAACAGTCAGTTTTTCTGGATGTAACGGTGTTTCGACATACACTTGTGGATTAGCTTCACTCCAAATGCGGCAGTTTTGTTTGTTGACGTAGCCATTCAACCAGAAGTGCGCTTCATCGCTAAACAAAATTCACTTATGAAAATCGGGAGCAACGGCAATCTCGTTTTGAGCCCTTTCGATGAATCTACGCCTTGCTTGAGTCTATTCATGATGAATTGCCAAACTAAACTGAGAATAAATCACTTGACAGCTGTTAAATCGGTCGCCATCTTGGAAAGTAATGCCAACTTAAACTTCTATACCTGAAAAAAAAACACTCTTTATATACACTAAAAATTAACCCAAAGAAACGAGTAACTAACTATCGAAACAGAGCAAAGACGATTCAGTTTAATTGAATTGTCACTTCAGATGAAAAATGGAGTTTGAGTGATTATAAGAGTTCCCATTCTCGCTAGTTAAAATTAGGTGGAGTTTCACAACAAAGGCCAAAACGAAACATTTATCAAAAGACGATAATTATTATTAGTTGGTTTTGTTCTAGTTTTATTCATATCAACCTCATGGATTCCACAGCATCGATTATAACATTATTCCCCTATCGCAAGTCAAAATGGATAAGTAATTATTTAAATAATCTTTTTCCATTTGTTTTATTTTAACACTTAAAAATATTTATCTAGATACTTATCGTTCAACTCTTACGAATGTTATCGCCTTAAATGGTAAAGAAGTAAGGAAAATTCATGATCAAAAACTTTTAATTTAGCGTTAAATTTATGAGTTCAAGACTTATATAAGACAACATTTAGACAAAATTTCCCGTTTTGAATGCATTAAAACATCTGTGAAACATCTCATTAAAAATTAAAAAACGTATTAATGTTTTCTTTCAAAATGTTAGGTTAAGATACTAAGCGATAATTATTATTATGACCAAACATGTTTCGTCTGGTGTAACATCATCAAAAAGATTTATCTTCGAAGATTCTTATCGTTTCCAGTTAAATTACCGCAGTAAATACTTAAATATTTTGTTTTTCTTCGTCTATGTTCCTTACAGTTAAAACTAAGAGCGAGGAAAAAGTTAATTGGAGAAAAAAGCGAAGGAAGAACGAAAGCAGTCCGAAGGGTGACCGAGTCAGTGAAAATGCCGGGTTATCGAGAATGGGATTAAAAAAAAGAATAAGTACGAGTGTTTCCTCAGAAAGTATTGTACTGCACTTGTATGTATTGCTTGTTTGAGAACACTACTGAAAATAAATATCCAAATAACCTTAAACAAAGTAAAAGTAAGTACTTAATGAAGGAATAGAGCAGCGGTTCTTAAACTGTGGTCCACGGATCTCCGGGGGTCCACAGCGCCTTTCGAGGGAGGTCTTTCATCTAATGTTAAGAGAGATTTCCCTCATTTACAGACTCTGAAAGATCTCGTAAAGAAATGGAAAGGGTGCCATCCAAGACTTAGATCGCTAACTTGTCCCAATAAAAATATTTGCTAGAACATACATTTCAATCAAGAATATTAATTCAGTTTTTTTATTGTTTGCAACTGCATAGCCGTTACTAAAACGTAATATTTCAAATAATTTATAGTAGAAACACATGTGCGAAGATTAAGAACTGAATTCGCATAGCACGTCAGTACGATAACAGGTGCATCCATCTTGATCTCCTAATGGAATTGTGTTAACATTATTTATTTACTTGAAGCAATTATATTGCAATATTTGTATATACGTATATAATTAGATGTTTTCTTAAAGGGGAAAAAAGAAGTGTTTATATAAAAAGTCTGTATAAATAGCAGAAGCAATCTGTGGTCTATTGAGGAGCCTTTAAATCATTTAGGGAGGTGTTGTTCAAAGTTTTGGGGGTCAACGATGTCAAGCTGATGCATAAAAGGGGGGTGGGGGTGGCGATCGAAAATTTAAAAACCGCTGGGATAAAACATTTACTACAATAAAATGAAAATTAATGAATACATGGCATACAGTGAATACCCAGTGATCTACTGGTAGCATATCGCTTCCACATGACAGGTCCGGGTTCTATTCCCGGGCTGAGCAAGGTCAACTCAGCCTTTCACGCCTACTGCAGTGGGTCGATAAATGAGTTCTAAGCTTTCTTGGGGACTTAACACTGGGGGTCCCACTTCAGACTGACCACCTGATCGGAACATCTGCTCATGCCCCTTAGCGCCCATTGGTCATGTATATTGGGATGAGTACAGTAGGCTCTGGCCCTCATGGGCTGTTGTGCCACTGAGTTTGAGTTTATGGCATACAGTAATTTACCTGATCAGACCCACCTCAAAAAAATACTTTATGAAGGCATAAAGCTATCTAAAATGAAAATTAAGTAGCCGATTTTACAAAACTTGCTACTATTATTTAAAGAAATACGTAATCTCCTGTTGACTTTCGTATTTCACCCTGCGTTTTGCTGATTCATCACGAGAACGACTAAGGAATAGTAAGGCAGAGTTATCGAGTGCTGGGGTTTAGAGACTGTACTATGTTAAAACCCAAGAGCGGGCACGCGGGGCACAGAGTTACCGAAGGCTCATGAAATCGTTAATTCTGGGAAAACTGTTTATTTGTTGCCAATGTCCTTCTCAGTATCCTCCTGTATGACAGCCTTCATGAGAATTAAAAATGTATTTGTCCCATATCTCACTCTTTTTTGAGAGTGGCTAGCGTTTTTTACAGTCTTAAGGTACTTGTTCTGATGGAGCTCCCCGCATTTAAGAGTTTATTTCCAACATATTTTCTATGAACATGCTACATTTCCCCCCTGTGAAAAACTTAGGGGTTTTGATAGTTGTGTTTTACGAATTATTGTGGTTTATAAATGTAAATGAGCAGAATATAAAAAAGAAATGGGCATCTGTGATCTCTATTGAAGGAAGTTGAAACTGATCAAGAAGGGGTAGGACCTGCTGAAATAATGCATATTAATCATGATAGTGAAAGTAAATTTGAGAAAAACGATGCACATGAAACGTTTGAGTCGAAAGAAAAATTTTTAAACTCTACCTAAAGAACTCCATCAAGAAAAACATGAAGCATATGAATCCATAAGTGTACCACAAGAAACATTTCGTCCTGTCAAAAAGACACAAGCAAGAGAAAGTTCAACATAATATTTGTCGATCATCAAAGGACAGTAAAACTACAATAACTTGAACAAAATATGACTGTTTTCCCTGCAAATAACATTCCAGTAAGGATAGCGAAAAGTATCTGTGATGTGTGCCTTTATGAAAATCAAGCGCACATTTGAAACTTCTTGGTTCAGTTTGATTGATATTTTTTTGAATATGTTTACGATTGGGGTGACGTTAGTATCGAGTGAGTGCTGCTTCCACTTTAAAGGATTCGAAAAGCTGAATAAGAATTTGATAAATTCAATGAGGAAATTCAACGTATTTGTTTGTAAAGATGTAGAACTAAATAGAGGTTCGAGGCTGTATATAAATTACTGAATTATTTTCAATGATATAAAAAGATCATTGCAGTAATAGAGTATTTAAAATATTTGTAGAATTGAAAATAATTTCATATTATTCTTTTAGAATATTTATAAACTTTGGACAGAATAGAATATATAAAAATAATTCAAATTTGTTTTATTTTAGGGATAGTTTGTACTAAAATTATATCATCTTGTGCTCTTTCTCCCCTGAAATTTAAATTACCGGTATTACAATAATAATCAAATTTTATGTATTAATTTAAAGTGTTAACGCCTATCAGTATACAGGTTGAATTTCTACATTAGATGGAACGAAATTAAATAGCATGCTCAAAGATATATTTTGTTTGAAAAGAAACGAATGAGAACTAAATAATAAAAGAAAATGGAAAGCTATTGACCTTTTAACGTTAATAATTATACGAGAAAAAAAGTATTCAAATTCACAGAAGCAGAAAATAAATAATTAAAAAAAAAACATAAGGAAAAGCCGCAAGAAAAAAAAATACGAAAGGTTCACAGAAATTAATCAAGATCACAGAGGTCTAACTTTGTTTATATATTAAAATAGCCTCGTAAATAGCAGTGGAAATCTTAATTTATTTTCAGCAAATCCCAACTATACTCTGCACCATCAGCAATGCCGCACACATCATTAGTTCCAACCCCTCTGTTGTAATTAATCATTAAACAAATAAAAAAACATGTTAGATACAAGCATAGATAACCCTATCAAAGAATCACAAGGGGCGTAACCATTCTGTAGTCTCCGCAAATGAGGACCTGAAATAAATGATCTTCTCCAAGTCCAGAATCAAAAGAGTCCTCTTGCTGAAAAACAGCATGCGCGCGAAGCCATTTGTTAGAGTGGTGTTGAGTTGTCCGATAAATAATTTGATACAGAATACCAAACGAAAAACGTGGTTGAGCTTTTGCATCTGGTCATTCAAGATCATTTATTAAAGGTCCTAAAACGCATTAAGACGTCCTACTTTCAGTATTTAATTGAGACATCGGTTGCTCGGGGATCTTGATATTGATTAGATTTCAACGATAAATTGAATACCTGTGTCGTGTCTGGTGTCAAATTTTTATTGGACGTTAATAAATAAGTTGCATTAATTTTTATAAAGAAATGATCAGGTACCTTGATAGAAAGGAAGAAAAATAGATCGAGAATCTAATGTGATTTACTGAAAAAAGAAAGTTAGTGGAGATTGAGAAGCGTGGGCACAGTTTATATTAAAAGTTCCATGCTCACAGAAAGAAGTTTGATTAGAAAAATTGTTTGATGTTTCCACAGCTTCATTTAGATAAGATGTAGCTCGTTCACACCTCCAAAGTCTGAAGCTTCCTGGTTCATTTATATATGAGACTTTTAATACGAGATCGGTATTAAGATAAGTTTTGATAAGATTTCAAATCAGCTTCTGATTCTCTGATAAGATCTCTCGTAATATCAGCAAAAAATATATCTAAGGTGCGGAATCTGATTAACTTATCGTGCAAAGATAGTTTCATTAATATGTATGCAATCAACCAGAGATGAAATTACTTTATGAAGATTTAATTTAAAACGTGTTTGTTATAGTAGAAAGAAAACGAAACAAAGTTTCATTTCAGAAATAAACTAATCTGGCTTAAATTCGTGAATTTGTTACAATGGCAAAATATTTTCACTTTTCAATTATAAGGATCTTGAAGCAATTATTTTTGTCTAAACAAGTAGTAAATACAACCCTATTTAACTCTTTCATGCTGGGTGGTACATGTACCCCCAATTCTTATTCGTTTATTGTGTGATGGTACGTAAAACGTATCTCTTGTTTGAATGCCTCAGAAATTGATGCTAGATGATACATTCTCTGAACCACCACATAAGTCAATTCCTAGCAGTTACTCAAGTTTCCAACAGATGTCAGAAGCTAATTGTGTACAATAGGCTTACACAGTAGCTCACTCTTTGATCAGGTATGAGTCTGTTGAGTGGTATTTTTTGAAGGGACTATGTTGTGTATATCTAAGTGTAAATGAGTGATTCTTGTGATACTTGATACAAATCAGGTAAGCACATATAGTATGTAACTAAATAAGTTAATATTGTAGTAATTAGCACCTCACATGCGCATCGCTAATATGAAAATAGGAGAGTCCGAAAAATGTACCACCACGATCTTGAACGCCATCTTTTTTTACAAATACAAAATGCATTCCACTTATTTTCTCGCAATAATTGACATGTTTATTGTGCCAGATAGATGTCTTGTGAGTTACATCTTTTAAAAATAATAATAACTATTATTAAATAATAGTGCATGCAAAATTATACAAATGTCCTGAATGAGCTATAGTTCGCATTGAGGGGAAAATAAATACAACTAATATACTTATATGTTGTATATGTTGCCTAAATAAAAACTTGGTAAAATAAAATAATGTATAGAATAGAATATTTAAAACTAAAACTAACATTAGGTAAATTAGGACTAAACTAAAATTAAAACTTACAACATTAGATTAGAAAAAACTGAAAATGGTTTAATATATAGGATGAATAACAGTATAAGATGATGAAGTGTATTTATTTATTTTCAATCTGTAAAATAACGAGCTAAAGCTGCGATTGTGCCTAGGAAGGGAAAAATTCGTTTCCAGAACCATCATGCTGCTTGAAGCGTTGTGATAAAAATGTGTACCACCTATTTTTTAAAGCTTTGGACAGACAACCTTTGTTTGAAAAAGTCTTTAATATTATTAATATGTACCAGCTTTTGTTCAATAATTATAGTTTTGTGAGGTCTATCTAAAATATTTGAAATTTTTCCCCTCTAGTGCATTATTTTTTGTCAAAAATTCAGCACATGTAAGAATTAACAGAATAATCAATAAAATTAATTTATTTCTCCTACACGAAATTTTTTTTAAAAAAATTAAATTTACAATTAATAAAAGTATTAATATTTTCTTAAAAATAAAACAGTAGCTGAAATATTGCCTGTGTTACGTAGGAAATGAGCAATTTTAATAACATTTTGTTCTGTGTGATTAAAATAGAAGTTCCAGAAAAGTTAGAAGTTTTATCAATTCTTTGTTCATTTTTCTTTATCTAGAAATAAAAGAATAAAAGAGCAGAAATAGAAACTATATTGATCTCGTTAAATAGAAAATATAAATATAGATCAGAGAACGCAAAGTAACTTATCCCTTTCCGATTTAAATGATTAATTATTATTAATAATTAATTTTTATATTTATCATGAATAATTAAATAATATGCAATTATTAACAGCAACAATATAAAATATATATACAACAATAATAATAAAAATATAGATTAAATTAAATAACTTTACCAAAACTGTGTAACGGGTCTGTCCGTGAATCTTCTCAACTAATCCTCTTGGGTAAAATTATTTTTTTAACTGTAAGTTCTGTTGAAAACTTTCCTCGGTGAAGAAGACGAGATTTAGTGAAATGAGTTCTTCTATATAAACGTTGGCATTTATGTACGCGATGGTGGTCGATGATCGAGGGTTGATAGTTGGCGATTAAAAATTGATTAAATTGTGAACAAGATTCACGATCGGAGGTCTTATAGTTAAGCAAGATATTTACAGAGAATTGAAGCGTAGGAGTTAAAAGCGCTCCAGGAGTCAGATAAGTAATTTTAATTACAGTCTACTCTCAATAATTCGAAGTTGGAGGGACCAATGAAAAACTTCGAATTATCAAGAGTTCTAATTATCAAGAGGGTAGGAAAAACTCTGAAAATACACGAAGAGAAGTTTTTTTTCTAACACATTTAAATTTAAAATTATGTAATAAAGCAACAATTGTACATAATTTTTTTAAAGTACATTTTATACAGTATAAAAATATAAAACAGAAGTTGAAAGTTCTATATTAAAAGAATACACTTATGTCTTGAAAACAACTATTAAAAGAATATACATACTATACATAATTAATCCTTTTTGTCGAAAAAATCTGTTATCTTTTTTTGTTTTAAGGCATTCAATCAAACTTTGTCAATAGATTTTTCTAGAACAAATGAAGCCTGAAAAATGTCTGCATCAACATGATTTTGAAGGAAAAAGTTGTGTAGTTTGTTTTGTGACACTTTAGCTTCTAACAGAGTTACCGGAGTCAACTCCTTCGATTCGTCTTCATCACTTTCTGTATTATTATGGTCCAAAGCCACAATTTCAGCGTCAGATAGAGCTCCCCATACAGCAATGTCCGTGTCAACCAACACGTAGTCGTCAAACGTCAAATCTTGTTCTGGAAGAGCTTCCCAAAGGGATGGTTCAGCATTAAATTCAATGAGTGTATCGTCCACATCAACCAGATTCGGCGAGGGGATGCCTGACTTTTTAAAACAACTGTGAATTGTCAAAGGAGTAACAGCTCTCCAAGCCTTGTCAATCATGAGCAAAGCTGTTAAAATAGAAATAGTAGTTTCATTCTGCTGATTTTCGAGGTTATCCAAAACGCTTTTAACGACTTTACGCCGATAAAAAGTTTTAAAATTATGTATGATGCCTTGGTCAAATGGCTGAAGTTTTGAGGTTGAGTTTGGAGGGAAAACTTGAAGTTTCACATTTGATAAAGGTGGTGCGTTATTGTGCACAGTACAGTTGTCTAAAAATAAGAGAATGTGTCGTTTCTCTCTTTTCATATCCGAGTTCAGTGAGATCAACCATCCATTAAAGAGTTCAGTGGTCATCCACGCCTTCTTGTTTGAGCGGTATTTGGTAGGGAACGAGTTTATACCCTTGAAACACCGAGGTTTTGCAGATTTTCCTATGACGAGAGGAGTAATCTTTTCTTAGCCGTCCACGTGTACAGCCAGTAAAATAGTTAACCTCTCCTTGCTATGTTTTCCTCCATGGCATTTTTCTTTTTTGAATGTAAATGTTTTTTCTGTCAAACACTTGAAAAAGAGTCCGGTTTCATCCGTGTTGAAAATGTTACGTGGTTCGTACTCCTTTATTAGATCCGAAAGCGAGTTCTGCCACTTAGAACAAACGTTAATGCCGACACTTAAGCTTTCCCCGCACATTTTTTTGAAGACTATCCCATTCCTTTTCTTAAAATTTGTAAGCCATCCCTCGTTAGCCGAAAACTCGATTCCTAATTCTTTGGCGAATGCTTTAGCCTTTTCCTTCAATAAAGACCACCCATAGGAATATTCTGTCCTCGACACTGCCTCATCCATGAAACTAAACACTGTTCAAGACGTGGAAAATTACCTTTACTAACGTGTTTCTCACTCTACTCGAAGATGCACTAAAGATTTTCTCTTTATTCTTCAGAATAGCGGAGAGCGAGCTCAGTAGGATTTCAAATGCTTTGGCTACATCAACCTTCCTCTCACCTTCTTCAACTGATTCTATCACTTTTTGCTTTTCAGAAATTGTTCAGCACTTGTATTTCTTAAAAGAAGACATGTCGCTCCTTTCGCGTGATAAGTCGACGCTGAGGTGAGGTGTAAAGAAGTAGCCCAAGGTTTATCGAAATTAACAGGTAGGAAACGTAAATCACCACAACTTTAGTAAAATAATATTTTAATTTAAAATTTGGAATCTAAAATGAACACAAGGCGTATTCACAGTTCACACTCAGCTACGGGGTATACTTAATAGCAGGGGTCGACAACTATGACACGTGGAGCAATTCTTAGTGGCACATTACCACTCTTTTTTTTTTTAAAAAAAATAGAATAAAGTTAAATCCCTGTCTCTCCTGTCTTTGCCTCGTACATATTTATATAAAGGTTTTATTTCTCGCTTTCAATTATCTGCCATAAAATGATTCTGCTGAATTATCTTGGATGTAGTTTGAGTGCTTTATTTTAAAAAAAACCCATCTGTTTAAATGTGACTCATTATTAGTAATAAATACTCAACGTAAATCAAAATTATTGTGCAATACTTGTAAAAGAAGCATCACTCATTACTGCACAGTGAATAAAAAAGAAAGCAGTTTTTCCTTTATCCAACTAAAGCTTGGGTATCAAAGGAAAAAGATAAAACAGATGGCTTAGGAATAAATCAAAATTCTGCTTAGCAAGTACCAGAAATATACTAAACAAAGTAGTTATTCTATCAACATGCACAATTTGGACTGAAAATAAGTTCAGTAAAAAACCCGCTCGTGGGATAATTAGGTACAGGAAGTGAATCTAACTTCATAATATTGAAGGTTCGAATTATCGAGAGTTTTATAGGATAACTTCGAATTATCGCGTGTTGTAGTCTGACCAACCACAAATTTTACTTCGAAATATTGAGAGTACCAAAACGTATGGTTTTAGTTCGAAATATCAAGAGTTTTTCTAGGGGCTGAGCATATACTTCGAATTAGCGAGAGGTTCGTATTATCGCGAAAGTTCGAATTAGCGAGAGTCGGCTGTGTTAGTAGCATTAAGCCTATGCGATTGCTCTTCCGGTTATTATTAAATGCATTTCCTACCTTAGATTGTGTTAGTTGATTAAGTAAAAAAATCAATAAAATTGTCTTAAAAGTGCCATGGCTGATTTTTGCTCAAACCATCGGGTTGTTATAAACTGCTTTATTTATTTATGCATGAAGGAGAAAAGAGACTCTCTCATCACGATACCTTCCAAATTATTAGATATACATTTATGGAATTTGGTAAGCATGTTTCTTTTGTTCAGTAGACATTCACTAAGAACGGATTTCAAAAAAATTGACCTCAAGAGGGGGCACAAGGAAAAAAGAGGAGCTATAGGTAAACACACCTGCATTACTTGAAATCTGGATAACATTTTTCTTTTGTTGAGTAAGAATGGATTTTATGGAAATCGACTACCCCAAGGGGGATTGCAGTGTGCTTAGATAAAAAAAAATTACCGTATTTGGAGAACTAGACTTTCAGACTTAGAATTCGGTAAACGTTGTTCATTTGTTATGTAGAGATCAGGTAAGAACAGATTTTAGTGAAATCGACTGCCAAGGGGGTTTTAGGGGTTGAGTTGAGTGTAGGGTTTAATGGCGCAAGAGCCAATTTTGGCTATGCTGCGCCAAACACTTGTTAAAAGATAAAAGTATACACACACAAGTTTATGCATGCATGCATACATACATATAATATATTAAAAATACAAAGAAACACACAAATCAAATCAAATATAAAAATCCAATTTTTAAAAGGAAGGCAAATAAATTTTGGTGGGGAGATTCCCCCACCAAGTCAGATAAGGTTAAAACAGATGTATGAAAAAAGGTGATGCGATGATTGCTAAAAACGGAACAATCTATTAAAATGTGATAAACCGAATATGGGACTTTTCAGGCAGGACATTCTGGGGAATTTTCACCCAACAAGGGGGTTTTAGGAGGTGCATAGATAAAAATTTCTCTTTTTGAACTCTTAGACCTACAGGATTGAAACTTGGTAACCATGTTTCTTTTGTTGAATAGAGATCCGCAAAGAGTGGGCTTTACGGAAATCGACTTCAATGGTTGGATTGTGAAAGTGACGAGGGTGTATAAATAAAAAAAATAACAGTTTTTGATCTATAAGATCTTCGAACCTGAAATTTGGTAAGTATACTTTTTTTGAGTAGAGATTCTATAAGAACGAATTTTACGGAAATCTACTCCCAAGAGGGGTTATGGAGGCGTAAAAAATAAATAGACTTTAGCCTTAGAAATTTGCGTCTCTTTTAAATTAAGAGGTGATGGCTATGTTTTTCTTAATACATATGAAAGCTTAATGATAAGACATATCATTAACTTAATTGATTGATTGATTGAATAGTAACGTCGCACTATTCAGCTACACGAGGGCTTTTGGCGACGGACCACGTAATTTTGAACCATGGTCAAAATGACACCTGAGCCCTCTCCTATACCACACCACACCAACGGGAGGACGTTTCAGCTCTCGACAGATTTATGCATCGCTGCCCTACACGGCGGGTCTTTAGTGGTACAACCCGTGGCAAAGCAAGCCACGGTCATGGCTAACATCATTAACTCAAGGAAGCCGGCGGGTAACGGATAGTTATGTACAGTTTTTTAGACATTTTAAAATTATAAAGCACAGAGGTTTTTTCTGGAAAATTCTTCTATCATATTGTTAAATTTTTTTTTAAAAAAAACAACACTAAATTAATTTTTTAAGGAAGGAAGAATTAAGGCTTAAATTAAATCCATTATACCTTTCGCAAAATAAATTACTTCTTACTTTTTGGCAAATATGTCATCTGAAGGTAACTCACGAAAGAGAAATAAAAAGACTGCAAAAAGAAAGTTACAAGCAAACTGGAAATCATTCCGAAAATTAAAACTGGAAAGATCCAATCTCCAAATGTAATAAGATCAGGCAAATTCAATTCATTAAGATTCACGGATTGAAACACTGAAGTTTAATTATCTCAGCGGGCTTATTACAAGTCTATTTCTATTCTTTTAATCTCAAGGAAAAAGTGATAAGAATTATTCACAAATCAAATAAAACGGAGCACTTGTTACTCAAACAGAATACAAAAATTCTAAGATTTGAGAATTAATTAAATCTCAATCCTTGGTGTCTTTATAACTTTTTTTATTCTCTTAAATTCAAAGAAAATAACAAAAATAATCTTCACGGCAGCATTGGTTATTTTTTTGATGATAAGTTGAAAAAAATGAATACGTAGTGTGAAAGTAAAATTTAACTTTTTTACCTTTAACTATGCTTACTTTTTTCTGGAATGAACTTGATATTTAATTAACGTTTTATGCAAAGTTTTAGCTTCCATGGGCTATGCTAATGGATATATATGTATATTTTGCTGTATATATATAATAAATTCCTCTCTGTGGTGTGTAGTCCAGCTAAAAGAAAGGCGATGTAGTAAGAAAAAAGTTCATTTATGTAATTTAAACATAGGAGAGAGAGAGAGAGAGTTCCAATTTTTATGTGACTTTATAGTATCAAGGAAAGAAAATTCTGCGTCGTCTCCGCTCAAATCCCAAGACCCAACAGCGAGAATAATACCTTTTCCTTAAAAAAAAAGAAAAACAAAGAAAGAAGTAATAGAGACAAAATGTAATCATATGTTCAAGTGAAGGGAAATATTAGTTAGTTTTAGTAATTTCGTAAGGGTTTTAGAGAAAAGTTTATCCAGCTCACAGCAAGGTACATGAAAGCTATTAAAATATTCTTTTACAAGAAATAACGTAAATAAATTTGTCAAAAATTCAAGGTCTAATCCTTTTTTCGAGGAATCCCTTATAAATCTATCAAAATATAAGTTTTAATCCTTTAATACGAAATGAAATAAGACGAGTGTATTGAAACAGAGGTTTCATAATTAGGATTTGGACGTTATAAATAAATAAGATTAGAAATTAAAATCAACATTATGTTACGCATGCACACACTCACAACCAATTAAAAAAATACAGTAAAATCAATTAACTTTTTACAACGTTATTTCACACAAACTAATTTTGTTCCCACCGAAATGTTGAAATTAAATTTCCTCATAAAATAATAAAAGTAGAATATAAAAAACCCTCGGAAAAATATCCGCAAAAGAAAAAGACTATTTCCAGTATTAAAACTAAGACACAAATTAAATCTAAGGTTTCCAAAGAATCGTAAAGTTTACAGAACAAAAATATAACCTCTGAAGACAGGGAAAGAATCTTCTCGACTATGCGATGATATTCTTTTCCAAATTTAATTTCTAACATGGTGAATTGTTCATGTGAGGAATTTAATTTCAGCTCTTTTCACATACTCGAAGCGAAATCAGTCTATACCACTGAGAAAGTTCCACTTGAACAATGTTGGGAAACTAACAATATCAACGAAAGATAGCAAATTTCTCCCTTCGTACGCTTATGTAATGTAGTATTTTCACAATTTTAATAAAACTGGGAAGCAAAATTTAATTTAATTTATTTTACCTACTTCGATACACTTAAAACTTTATCTGTATTAAAATATTGTTTGTTATCTTTAACGGTTCGCTCTTGAATTAGGCAAACTTTCTCAAACGGATTTCTTAATTAAATTCTTACTATATTATTTATTAATTTTTAATCATATATATATATATATATATATATATATATATATATATATATATATATATATATATATATATGTATAACAAGAATTGACTTTATATAGAGAGAGAATAGAAATGTGTAAATCAATACTTTTAACTTAAATTTCAAAGGGTTTGTTTAAAATTCTTTTTAAAGATGCCTATTTTTTTTTAACTCAAATACTATAACACAAAGGAAACACAAAATGTTTAAGTTAATGTATTATTTTGAAGGCATTTCGTTATTTGAAAAAATTCATTTTCTTTTATCCTATCCATTGAGATACTGTCTTAGAAGTAATGTTTATATATATATATATATATATATATATATTGTGTATATATATAGGTCCACAAAGTCAGCTTGTTAGTGGTCCAGCTGTGAAGAATTTGTGCATTCCACACACACAGGTTACATTTTAATATACATTTTAATACACACACACTTAAAACAATATTTACACGACTATATATACACTTTAAAATTATTTATTACCAGTTAAACATTTATGTCCAAACAGACATTTATGACCAATCAAGCAAGCAAGTCTTTTACATGTGATATGGTTTGCATCTAATGCCAAGTAGTTATACTCTAGTGTTGGATCAAGAATCGATTGGATTGACATGGTTAGATGTTATGAGCAAAATATGATGTGTAATTGATACATTAAAAATGAAAAATCGTGCTATAAGAAATGGATCATATTCTTGATGGGATACTGTTTGGTGAGTCTTTAATGATTTACTCTATTCATTTGTGAATATACTGTATTTTTAATGATTTACTCTATTCATTTGTGAATATACTGTATTTTTAATGATTTACTCTATTCATTTGTGAATATACTGTATTTTTAATGATTTACTCTATTCATTTGTGAATATACTGTGTTTTTAATGTGAACATTCGGTTTTTAGAAATTTTTAGTTTGAACTTTCGGATTTTTTAGCTTGAACTTTCAGATTTTTTAACTTGAACTTTCGGATTTTTTAATTTGAACTTTTTGATTTGAACTTTCGGATCTCAAATATTTTTTGATTTGAACTTTCGGATCAGGAATTTATTTTTTCTACCTTTACAATTATTTTAAAGATGGGTGCATCATCTTGGGAGTTTGAAGGTTCACTTATATTATGCACTAAATTGTTTTTAAATTTTAATATTGCAATATCTTTCGGAATGTGATAGCGAATAGTTTTATTTTTCAAGTATAATGATTTAATTTTAATTTTTTAATTTAAAGTATAATGGTTTAGTTTTAACTTTTTAATTTTTAAATTTTTTTTTCTCTTTTTCCTTCTGAAATTTGAAAATTTTCTAATTAACTTACCAAGCTGCAATAGGGGGAAGGTTGGCGCCATCAAACTAGTTTAACCCCACTTATCGGTCCTAAGTCCGAGATTGCACTTGGATATTTTATAAATTTTTATTTTATTTTATAATTTTTTAATTTTGTTTGAAAATGATGGAACATTATCTTTTATATTCGCCATTGATATTCTGAAGTGTTTTGGTATTTTAGGATTCATATATTTCAATTTTTAAATTGATAATTGTGATTGTTTATATATATATATATATATATATATATATATATATATATATATATATATAATAATCTATAGCGTCGTGGTGCTTCAAAGTTTCCGATCATTTTTTGCTAAATTTGTAAGAATATGTTAAGTAAAAATATGTTAAGTTTTACTTTTAACCGGTTTGCTGGTTTATACCGTATAGGCTACCGAAAGTTGACCGCAACTGGATTGACGTGCAGCTACGGGCACTGATATTTTTTTCCTCCCATCTTTGATTTGCACGTATTTTCAATTCTTATAGGAAGTTATTAAGGCCTAGCAGTAGCATTTCGCACTTCTACACTACAGGTCCGGGTACTATTCCCGGGCTGGGCAAGGTCGACTCAACCTTTCATCCCTCCTGCAGTGGGTCGATAAATAAGTACCAAGCTTGCTTGATAAGTGAGGACTTAAACACTGGGGGTCTTGCTTCGGACTGACCACCTGATCGGGATATTTGCTTATGCACCTCAGCGCCCAATGGTCACGTATATTGGGATGGGCACAGTAGGCCCTGGCCCTCATGGGCTGTAGCGTCACTGAGTTTGAGTTTTATAGGAAGTTATTAGTGCTCGGGTTTTTAAGGGATGCAGATTGTCCATGGTACTGAAATTTTTCTCTTTCAGGATTTTTTTATGGTGAAGGCGGGAATTTTTTTCTGAAGGCAGGAATTCGGATTCTTGAAAATTTTCCTTCAGGAAATTTTCCTATGTGCAATTTGTTGCTTTAAAAGAAATTAAAATGGAAAAATAATCCAACAATGGATTACATAATAATGCATATGTATATGCACAAACACAAAACATTCAACCATTTGAAAAAGAGGTGCGTGGACATGAAAATTTTTTGTGAGTATGAGAGAAATTATGAGACATATTCTTCTATAGAGAAGAATAAAAAAAGATATATGAAACATATTCTTCATAGCATGCAGAGCGTATTTATAAAAAGCGAACTTTTAGGGGATTTTTGTATTCCAAAATTATAAATAAAAAAATAGCGGGAACACTTTAAAATTGAAAATTAAAATAGATGTGTTCCATTTTCTCAATCTGTTGAGTATAATGCTGAATTATATTCAACAAAAAATGCATCTTTTTAAAAAGCATTTTAGGCAAAAAAAAAAAAAAAAAAAATGACCGTTTAAGGGGTAATATAGTAAGAAGCTTTTTTTTTATGGTCAGATACTTTTTCAACCCTTCAAAGATTTTTTCAAATAAGAAGTGTTTTTTTTTTAAAAATAGGACTTCTTTTAAAAAATTTAATGTAACATTAAACAAACGTTTTTCCCCCTTTACGAAGTGCACAACACGTCTATCGTGACCAACTTAAAAATAATACTTATTTATATTATTTAAAATGCAGTTAATGTTTTTTTTAAATGTAACATATATCTTTATGAAGACCAACTCGTTAAAACGTATAACGGTATTGCGTAAATAATCCAATCACGTTACGAAACATTTTTAAATGAACTTTCATTTAAGTCTTTCTTGTTGAATTATATAAAAAGAATTCCAAGTAAATAAAAACATTTCTGAATCAATAGAAAAATTATCATAATGTACAGGGTGTTGCCAAATTCGACCGACAAATTAGGAGGGGTGATAGAAAGCAACTTACGGATGACAAATCACCATAGAACATGGGGTTTCAAAACGCGTTTAGTTTGGGAAAATCGCGATAAGTGTAGCTATTTGGGGAAAGGGGGCAATGAGTTAGTCGAGGGGAGTGGCCAAACAAGTGCGGGAAAATCTGCACGTATGCAAATTTACCACTTCACCAGGAGTTGCTGCATGGAGTAGCGATCACTGCACACCAGAACGTGTGGTTCATGCATGTTGGTGCACAAGCACATTTTTTGATTGCGAAGCGTAACCACCTCCATGCTACATATCCCAGGAGGTAGATTCGACGTGGTGGACTTGGTGCTTGTCCTCCAAGCTCCCCGCACCTCAATCTCTTGGTTTCTTCTTTTTAGGTCACCTGAAATCAATTAGGTATAGGGATTGCAATTCTGGTATATCGGGATACCGAATACCGGTATTTTGAGCCATTTGTACAATTTTGTAACACCGGTATTCACAACTTTAAATACCGTTTTTTTCGGTATTTACTAGAAAGTTTTTAAACATCACCAACACAGCAAAATAGTGTACCGTTCTGTTTTTATGTCTCACTAAGGGGCGAAATTAATTATACTGTGAATATAAAGTTGCATTGTACAATCAAGAGAAGTGATAAAATATGTCAATCATCCACAAGGAGGCGGGCCAAAACTATCCTATTACAGCTCAGACTGATACTGCACACGCGCAAGAGTCATAGTCTAAAATTAGTATCTGCAAAATCCAGGTTGTAGTTGTGAAGAAAGTGCGTAATATTTCGATATTTTTTAAATTGGTGAGTTTGTTATTCACATTGTATCTGCATATCATACTTAGGGTTCGCAATATTTATCCTATTCATTTTTTATGTAATCATAAATAATAACCCATAATGAACAAAAATAACTATTGATGTATTATGTTTTTTTAAGATCACAATAAAATTTTTTTTTGTTTTGTTCCACAGACTGAATAGTAATATTTGCATTTTTTTGTGATTTAAATAAATTAGATGTTCCTTTACTCTTTTGTGATTCTTTATATACTGTGATAATTTATAAGTTACAAATTATTTTTTGCGATATTTACACTCTCTAATAAAACTAGCAAATAAAAGAACACCTGTCTTTTCTTTGTTTTTCTAAAATTTCTAGTACCGGTATTAAAACCGGTATCCCGGTATTAAGATATAAAAATACCGAATACCGGTATTGAATTTTTAGTCCGATATTGCAATCTCTAATTGGGTATCTGTCGCCGATGGCTACAGTGGAGGATTTCATGAAAAGGATCGACATCGCTAGCATGCCTGATTTGTTTTAATGCGTCCGACAATCTTTCATCCATCGGTGTAGGCTGTGCTATGACCTACGCGACCACAACTTCGAACAATTCCTGTAACAATCCCTTGTTGCATTTCTGACTGCCGAGCCTTTTCACTCCACACGACATCACACCCTTTATAACTGTTTTGGCGAATTACTCCGACTATACGTGGTTTGGGATCCTATGTTCTGAGGTGATTTGTCGTTTCCATGCTGCTTACTATCACCCCTCTGAATCTGTCGGTTGAATTCGGCAACACCCTGTTTATGTATATAGGATACCGGAAAAAAAGCCAAATAGTGTCAAGTTATAAGGATCGTAGTGTGAACAATGCAACCAAATTTGTGTTGCTTGATTTTTAAGACATACTTAGTATTTTTTTTCCGTGGCTTTCTACCTAGCATGTTTAAGAAAAAAAATAATCAGGCTTTTACATATCTGTCTAGTATATATTAAAACTTTTTAAGGATACATACACCGAGCTGAACAAATTTGTTCATTTTCTTGGAATTAAAGAATGGGAAAAACAGACCCAATTTTCTGTCTTATAAAATAATTTATTATTCATAATATCAAACGTAGTGCAAATATTTCCACACTAATAATCTCGTTAAAGGGCTTGAAACAACAATAAAGAGTCAGATATAAGAAATGTTTCTTCATATTTATATAGTGTTTACATTACTAAATTACTTTCATCTTAAATTATATATATTTGTTCACATTAAATACTAATTTACGAAATCTGTTACATCTTTTAATAATTGTGAAACTTAGAGTAGAGCGCTATAATTCACTTATAGTGCATCTAAGATAAATTCCAGTATGTTGTATACTATGTTTCATTAATTTCCTTTGTAAATGTCATTTATTCCATTAATATTAATTTGCGTAAGATTTTATTAACATTTATTATGCTTTACGTCGCAAGAGAATCCAAAATACTTTTTCCTTGATAAGAAGCAAAACTAATTAGTTATAAAACGAAGTTATGCTACATTTTTGCGAGCTATCTGACATTCGATATAACAAAAAAATAATTCCATGTTCTTATCCTTCAAAAGATAATACATTTCATTTTAGATTTCTGGTTTTAGAAATAAATGCCGAATATAATCCTTTTGATGATGATGATGTCGTATCCTTAACGGGATCAAATCAGTCAGTACCATGGGCCCAAATGACTGTCCTGGCAATCTATTCAATATTATTCACATAGACGTTAGTTGACGAAAATACGACCCCTATTTTTTGTAGAGTAGCAAGAATAGCTGGGCAGTCAAAAATATGCGCACAGGTGTTAGCTATATATCTGAACAGTTATCGCAATTCCTATAAGCTTCTACCATTCCTATCGATCTTCATTCCTCTGTGATGGCCTGTTCTTAGACTAGCAATAAACTTAACTCAGTGGCGCAAAAGCCAAGTTTAGTTACTGGGCTAAGGCCTACTGTGCCCAACTCAGTATACGTGACCTTGGGCCTTTAGGTTGTGATGGGGCTTTACCGTGTTTTTTCTACTAATCCTCTTGGGAAATCTTTGGGGCTAGATTAGTTAGTAGATATATAGTGGTGGTTTTGTAATCGCAGGGAAGGAGAATGGAAGCTGAAATGCTGAATGCCGTGAGCTGATGGGAAGGATTTAAATTTAGAGCCGTAATTATAGAACGGGCTTTAGCGAGTCAAAGAAATTAAGGAAGATCGAGATTCACAAAATAACGTTACTGAAAGTTAAGCGGTTAGGATTCCGGGGGCTTATTTACATAGAATTTAGGTTACGATATACCCCTCCTGATTTCCTTTCTAGAGTAAGATTGTCTTAATAAATTGGTTTTATTATGGCTAGCTTGGGTGATCAATTCTTACCTCCCACAAATCTAGGTCGCGTAGATGAAGAGATGATACCCCAAGGTAGGGGGGGGTATAACGAGGTGCATGAGTGGATGTTCCGGTCAGGTGGTCAGTCTGAAGCGGAACCCCAGTGTTAAGTTCCCAAACATGAATGGTACTCGTTTATCGACCCACTGAAGGGATGAAACGCTGAGTCGACCTTGCCTAGCCCGGAGTTTGAAAGGACCTATGGTGTGGAAACGCGATGCACTATCACTCAGCCACTGGGCTTCTAAACTAGCAATAGTCTTTGTCATAAGGCGGTCTCCACTTACATTACAGATCCTTTTATTTCCAAAATAAAAAAAAGCGATAAAGATTAAAATACATTTACAAGTAATATTTAAATATAACATGTTTTAAGATGATATGTTAATTAATTTTTAACATGAGCATCATATTAACGTCGCACTATAAAACAATATGAACGCTGTTGGTGATGCACCTCCCAATTTTGAGTCTCAATCAAGTGATGAGAATGACACCTGAGCTAACACACCTCTCCAAACTACCACACCATGTCAACGGTAACACTTGGAACCTCGACAGATTTAACATTTATCAGTCCTCTTTACAAGTCCTTAGTGGCATCAGGACTCGAATCCACGATACGCCGGCCTCGAATTCGTGACCAAAGCCGCTAAGTTATCAAAGACTAGGCTATGAAGGATCCGAACCCCCCAATAGCCCTTGATTTTTTCCGACTGTTTATAATCCTATGTATATAGCACGTACAAATTAATTATCATTTATCTTATTGATTAATGCTAATTATTTATTCAGTATTTTATTTTTTACTGTTTTTTGTATGTTTGACGGCGTTTTGGGGTATGATGGGAGAATGGTGGACTTTAGACCCTCGACCACCTCCCCCATTGAAGAATATTCCTGTGTGCACTACTGCTTTTAGCATAAATGTAATAAAAAGGTTGGATAAGTATATTATTAAATATCATGTATACATAAGTATTGTAAATCTGAAATATTTTATAAACTGTACGAGAAATGGAGCTTTATTCAAATAAAATAACATAAAAGAAATTTTACTCCATAGAAACATATGTATCGGATACTTCTTAGATAGATTTTGTAGAATTAGTAATTAGTTTATTTCTTTATATTTATATTAAGTTAATAGTGTCCACAAAATTTCTAATTGAGTAATATAAAAGTGATTAAAAGCTGCTTGGAAAAATACTTTTATCAGACAATAAAAATAATTCCGAATGCAGATCACATATAAATATTTAAAAATCAAATCATGCTTAAAAGACATCTAGTCGACATAAATCCAATCGACAATCATCCTCAAACAGATTAACAAATTATAAAACAACTGCGGCAAAAGTGTCACTTTCCAAAGTCTCAACGCCAACCAAAACTCAATTGAATGCCAAACTCAGTCATTTGTGCCAAAATAATCAGGATCCACTCTTCAACCAACTGGACAAATGAGTCCAGCTATCACACGACATATCTTTACGTGTCAACTCTTATGGCTTCCACGCCACTGAAACGGCTTTCACTTAACACATCGTCGACTTTTCTTCTGATAAATGACGTGTCGAACGAGCTGAAATCCCCTTTGATCCAGCCCTCTCCTTCTTTGTGAAAAGGGGAACGGAAACTAACATTAGCAAACAAATCGAGATGTCTGCCATATTTATTTACTGTTTCCGCGAGCTGTGTGAAGGAAAATTTTGATTTTAATATCCGAGATTTACTAGACTCGTATAGCAACAGAGGCAGCCAAGCATATGACGTTTGCGAAGTCAACGAGGAAAATGGGAGAATGGGTGGAGTAAAACTGCATCTACTGCGCATGTTCAAAGATCATAAATTCGGAAATCGAATTATTCAATTTATATGCACGGAATAGATAATTCGAATATTATGTTTATAAATATTTTTTCGATTTTTTTCAAAAATAAAATTGAATTATTAAGAAAATAATTATTATGGGTGAAAACCGAATGAAATTAAAATGAGTTAAATTAAAAAAAATATTACTAAGAAAATTTTTTCATAGAATAAAATTAAGAAAACATTAAAAAATGTTGAATTACTTCATAGTCATATGAATACTTCTTTGCATAATAATTTGAAACAAAATCTAGGTATTTGAAAGCAAAAACCTGATGGACGATACCTGTGCTAGTACTCCACAATCCAAACTTTCACCTCACGCTGACGTGAGGACTTAGAGCCACGATATATTTAACGAGCAACTGCCCTTCTACTTTCTGGATCTTCAGTGGAACCACGACTCGTCAGAAGTGAAGTCTCTCTCTCTCGGTTACACACACACACACACACACACGAATTCGCCCTTTTTACCATTCGGTATATAACTTTAACTGTCAATACTATTTTATTCGAAAATACGCAATTAATTTTGTTGATAGTTAAAAGAAATTTTAAGTAAAGTAGTACGGGGGGGGATTACATTCCTTAGAATATTAATGGTTTATTATTATTATAAGTCTATCATTATAACTTATGTTGTTGTTTCTTATGCCATCTGATCTCAACTGCGGCAGATCCAGGTCCACGAAATACATCATGTCAAGGGGCTAGACGTACGCCTGTCACCATACAGGTGACAATACGATTTAGCTTGGTTCCACCCCAATTATGAGGGAGAACAGGGGTCTCCCACCTCTCTTTCTCTTCCTCCATCCTCACGAGAGGACTTGCGGCTCGATGACTATTTAGGGTAACCCCTGACGCACAAAGGCAATTTACGTTTACAAAAATCCATAACTTCGGGATTCGAACCCAGGCCCTTCGGCACAGCAGTCAGCATCGCTAATCGCTATACCGGATGGGTGGCCTACATATACTTATAGTTACCTGCATGCTTAAATTATTTATTCCCTTCGTTTTATTTTAACCATTGTAATATTTTATACTCAAATACAAATATAGTCCTAGTATCCCTCAAGTAACGGTAGTATTTATACATATCATGTAATATAATTTTAGTTCTATTAATTTCCTACTTTTGTTGTTACAATTCATCCGTTCCCATGCTTTGAATTTGTATTTGGGTCCGGAATCTGACAATAGCTTTTATTGTACTCAGGTTTAGCGCAGGCTATGCAGTTTTAGGTAAGTTATCTTTTTGTTGTCTGTAATATATTTAGATATTCTATCTACTATTTTCAATAGAATTTCGCTCAGTATTATTAACAGAAGGGGGGGGGATTGATTGGCTGGCTAGAAAAACATGTTCAACCCTCTTTTATATAAATTATTTTATATATAAGAGTTGTCCTAAGTCAGCAATGTTTATAATACTGCACGCACGCACGCACGCACGCACACACACACACACACACACACACAACATCTATTCATCTTTTTAAAATTCTAATAAATGATAATATATGTTTTATATTCCAATTTCTGTTTTGTAAGATCACGTGCTCTCTTTACCTGATTGCTACTCCTTATTTAAGATAAGCAGGTCTTCAAAAAGACAGGCGATTTGTTTTAGAATAAACTTTATTAAGGCTTTAATTTTGTATTCATTGCGATTTCATACTATTTTTTTCTTTTTTTTTGAATTTGCATTCAGTTGTTGTTTTCTTGAAGAATATAACTTAGATGTTCAATTTATATTCCTCTTCTAAAATGGTTTATGGAGAGCAAGGCAAAATACCAGTGATACAAAGATACATCGTTAAAGGTTTGATTTTAATTATTTTCCAATATTCGATTTGAGAAAATGACAAGTGTTTTATTGAGAAGAATTTGATTGTTGGATTTTTAAAGTAATATACCGCAGCATAGTATTGAATAAGCTTCGTTTTAGAACAATGAGAAAGAATAATTGAAAAAAGTAAATTAGACGTGATCCAGAATTTTACGAGAACAAATGTGTGAAATCGAAAAATCAATTGTGATTTTCTTTCTTTTGAGATTACTGTTTCGGAGTACAAGCGTCTTGATCACAACTAAAATTCAATTGCTTCTCATTGGACATTCAATTTTTCCTAAATTTCCGAATTCGTATGGGGAAAAAAATGCACAGAAACTGCAATTTAAAGAACGGTATTGCATCATCTTACTGATCTTAAAAGGTTTATTTTTCCTTTGGAAGAGCTAAAATTCAACCAGAAATAAGTCTTCTTTTTGAAATGGTTTAAATTTTATATTTCTTTAAGTAAAACCAGAGGTCGGCAACCTTTAAACTGTGGCGTGCCAAACCAATTTTCCAAAATGATTCAGCGTGCTACCTGTAGAACATATTTAAAGCAGTTCGATTTCCGCGATAATGCATGCAGAGTTAAAGTATAGGGGTCAATAATATAGATTTATACTTTTATTATACATTAATTTTGCATTATTTAAAGATATTACTTAACCTAAAAATAAACATAAAATAACTATTTCTTCAACAATAAAACAAATTAAAAATTGTACGTATGTTATGTATTTTTCAAACATATTTATTAAAATAAGAAATAAACAGCAGAAAATATAATTGTTCTCCTTCGATATTGTTAAACAAAAAAAAATTAATGTTTTAATGCGTACTAAGTGCTTTCACCACTCTACGTATAGCAAAATCAGGATATGACATTCAGTTTGACACGATTCTGAATATTCAGTTGTTAAACAGCTTCTGTGTGGACTCACACAACATACTTTTCATATGAGAAAAGATTTGTTCACATAAATATGTACAACCAAAAGCTGAAAGCAGACTACATGCAGTTTTCTTTCAAACTATTAAATCTCTCTGCAATGACTTTCAACAATTTACAAAAAATAGCTGTAGATTTCTCTTTAAAATCTTTCAGATTATTTCGTAAATGTCCCTACTTCTGACGATGTTCGTCAAATATCTACTTACGTTCACTCACAAAAATTGACAAATTTGTAGAATAGTGTAGAGTGGCACTGGAAATTGTGCCGCGTGCCATAGGTTTCCGAACCCTGTGTTAAACTGTTTCATTAGTTCTCTAATGAATGGAATTTGTATATTACGTTATTACAAGTTTATCTGTGTAGGAACAAATTTTATATCGACGCGGTACTCGTTTTTGGCATGATTTCAAAATGACGCCAGGGTGTCAAGTCTAACGTTATCGCATTAAATTGTTGACATTTTAGAACTGTTTGGTGGAAAAACTTATAGCGTACCGATACAAAATTAGAGCCTATTATTTATATTTTGAAATTTGCTATTTTGCAATCTGTGTGTGCTTTTAACTATTGATGCATATCGGTCGTTAGATGACTGCTTTGGTGATCGTCAAAAAATTACCATCTTCACTAAGGATCACACTAATTTAACTTTAGACCAATTTTCCTGAATTTCCAAATTGTATACAAATTAATAGTCAGAACTTTTTTATGTATAGAGGATCAGAATTTCATTACGAATATATATATATATATACAAAACACTGCTTTAAAGGTAGAATCTCAATGGAGGAAATAGGAGAAAATGGGACATTTTTCTTAGGCTTCAGTACGCTACTAGCAAAATTGCGTTAAATTTTCCCCAAGTTCGGCAATAACACTACACTTTATTACTATGATTTTATAGTTTGTACTGTGTCTGCTACAATGTTCCCGAATATGATTGTTACTTTTGTTCTGGTAACCCTATTAGTTTCAAGCAAGGAATTGAATTTTGCAAAAAAAAAAAAAAAATCCAGGATGTCTGGGCTCAAAGTATCCAAAAGTTATGGTTTATTATTGCAGAATGACCCATCAAAATGTAATTAACTGTTCATCCGTGAACTGGAAAATCCTCCGAGTATTTTTGGGTCTAGTCCCATCGGCCGCATGTGCGTGCATTGATCGGCAATCGCAAACGATAAAACTTTTTACACCGACTTCCTTAGTAAAAATGTGGACGCCACAGGAAAGGGTGCAGTGCGTAATTTGGTTAAGGGAATTTAAATCAGTCACCTGTGTACTGCGACGTATTCGAACAGAATGGGAATGTCGACCCTCCGTCATTAAAATCTCTCCACCGATGAGAAAGAACTTTAAAGGAGACGGGAACTTAGGTATCTCAAACTGGCAAATATCCTTAAGTTTTCGTGATAGAAGACACTTTTTATGGTGTGCATGATTCATTTTGAAGGAGTCCTGATCAGTCTACTAGGCAATCCAATAACGACATTCTTTTTTTTTTAGAACACGTCGCTGTACACGCGTGACTGACTTAAATTCCGCTAACCAAAGTACGCATTAAAACTTTTGCGTTGGCGTCCACATCTTTAGTAATAAAGTCGATGTAAAAATTTACAGCCTGCAATTGCGGATTAATGCACACACATGCGACCGATCGGACTAGACCCAAAAAACCGCAGAGGTTTTCCAATCCATGGATGAGCAGTTTAGTACATTCTGATGGGTAGTTCCGTAATACTAAGCCATTACTTTTGAATACTTTAATCCCGGACACCCTGTATATATAACCATTTTTCTGTAATGGACGCTGTTATTACTGTACTCGTACTCATTTTGATGAATTCTTTCTGTTGGATAATGGATGTTTCAGAAATTATTGGTGAGTACAAGAATTACTTTTTAAAAGAGTACGAGGGTTCTGCATTTAATTATTCTTGATCGATAGGTTTACCGCATTCGCACATTTGGTAAATTTTATTTTTTAAGAATTAAAAATCCTTTTTTTTTTCAATCTCAGTTAAGATTTTACTGATTTCGACCACTATGAAATGTGATAAATGAGACTGAGAAATAAAAATTGCTTCTCAAAAAAGTAATGAAGAAGACGGTCGAATTTTTTTACTGATGATCTTACCGCACGAATTCGTGCTGCCATAACTATAATTGCCCATCTTTAAAGAGAATTCTATTTTTTCTTCTAATGGTAGCAAATTGCAAATTTCTATTGTTTCACTTTTAGTAAAGAAAGCTGGGTGGCGTGGCTGGTTTGTCACTGGCTTGCTGCACCTAAGATTGCGTGTTCGACCCGACCCAAGTTGATGGATTTTTATGATGCAGAAAATAGACAGCGGCCATATCGTATGATTATACGGCATGTAAAAGATACCTAGAGTGTCTGTTTGGCTTGGATGCTATCGGTTAAATTAAATCCTAGTACAGGTTCACATTGTCAGAGCTCAGGTGCCTCCCTCTGGGGGAGAACTTGGCGTCAAAATTACTTGCGGCGATTGGTATCTGCATATAGGGTGCCTCACTAAAAAGAGTTACCAGCTTCCGGGGAATGTTCTAGGTCTGCAATGGTAAAACACCAATGCACATCCCCATTATAAATAAAAAAATTTTTCAGTAAATGATTTCTTAATTTTTTATATTCGACAATAACTCGTTGCTTTTTTCCTCCTTAATACTTAATTCTTGTTTTTGGTCTCAAATTATTTTTAAAATTTTTTTCCTGCATTGCTTGTTTTTTAAATTTTTTTTCTTTTGTCATTTTGAAATTCCTTATATTTATTTTCTTTATCCTAGTACTCATAATCTTAAGCGCCATTTTACATGAAAAATGCAAGTACATCTCTTATTTCAATTTTTAAATCATTGTAACTCTACAGTCGTCACCTGTGCTTCAGCTTTTTTAGAATTGTTTACTTCCCATTTTTTCATTGCTAGGTGGACATCTTGGATCAAAAGACTGCTTTCCATTCAATGTTTATTTGGTGCGGTTAAAACCAGGCCTTAATTGACCTTTGGCGCGTAGCATACCCTTAACAAATTAGTTCCGAAAATGGATCGTTTGGCATAACGAAAATGGCTTCAAGAAATATATTAATCTAAAAGTTAGGTATTTTTTTCCGTATTACAGTTATTTAAATTTTAAAAAAACATGCATTTTCAAACGAAATATTAAATCTTTTCAAGTTTAAGTTAAAACTATTTAATTACATTCCTATTCTTTTCGAAAGTCAATTCGTTGCATGTTCATGATTAAAAATAAATTGATAATGACGAGAAATTAATTAAGAACTCAATAAGAGGAAGTTTGCCAGAGTCAAGTGAACCCCGTTAAAGAAAACAAACATCATTTTAATATAGATAGAACTCTTGAGTGTATCGAAGCAGGTAGCATAAATGAAATTTTGCTTTGCATATATAAATTTCCATGATTAAAACTATGGAAATAATAGATTACGCTAAAAGTATGAATAAAAAAATATTCCTGATTTAAGTCGGAACTGTTTGTTTTAAAACATTGTTCAAGTAGAACTTTTTCAGAAGTATAAAATGATTTCGCTCCTTGTCTGTGGAAAGAATTTAAACTACATTCCTCACATGAACAATTCTTTCTGTTAGAAATTAAATTTGGAATGTTATCCTATAGTCGGGAATAATTTTTTTCTCTCTTTGTTCCATGGTTATGTTTTTGCTCTGTAGACTTTTCGATTGTTTGGAAACTTTAATTTCAGTCTTATTTTTGGAGCTGAGAATGTTATTTCTTTCTCTGATATTTTCTCAGCTGTTTTTGATATTCTGCTTTTTGTGTGTGTTATTCTGTGATAAAATCTAATTTAAGCAATGTTGGAAGAAAATTGTTTTAATATGTAAACAAGTAACAAAAATTTTTTTAACTCAATTCCTACTTCGGTCAAAAAAGAAAAATTTTGTTTTAGTTAATTTTTATTAAATAGTTTCAATTAATATGAATATGTATATACCAGTGCTTCTCAAACTTCCACTGTTTGCGACCCAATATTCAATCATAATTTGCATCGCGCCTCCCTCCCTCCCTCCACACGCACGCACGCACACACATACGCGCACACACACATACACACACGCACACACACGCACACACACACGCACACACACACGCACACACACGCACGCACACACGCACGCACACACACTAGCGGAGTATTAAATTCAATAATACTATAACATTAAATACATAATACGACTTAAACCTCTTAAACCTCAACGTATATAAACGTCTCGCTCAGTCACTACGTTTATTGCCCTCAGACGTATATATACGTCTTTTCGAAGTTATATCTTTTGTGTGAACTCGTATCCATAAAATTGTTCCGAAGGCTTTAGAAAGCAATGAAATGACATTGACAGTGTTTGCGTAGGATTCATTTATATCAGAGGATTTGATCATTTATTCCTTATCTACCACCCAACCCCTCAATACACCACATACGCTTACCTGCGTGCTACAGGGGCATTCGAGAGCGAATCGGCGAATTTTTAATCGGCATTTAAGAGATTTATTATAAACCGTACAAATTATCAAAATAAGTGTTAATGTTCGCATATAATTTTATATATGACAGATCCATAGAGTCACTGGTAGTTATTAAACTTGCCTTGAACTTTCTATTTTTAAGTTAATTATAAAATAGATTGTGCACTACTGATACATTTATAAGTGTATTATATTGTAAATGAGTATTTTATTATTTTTTTATGTCAGAATGTGTTTGTTTACTTTCAGGAAGTTAATAATTTTCAAAAGAATTTTTTTTCAACTTTTCGAGAGGCTCGCGCCCCCCTCGTAGGGTTATGACGCCCCCTAGGGGGCGCGCCCCACAGTTTGAGAAACACTGGTATGTACACATGACGAAATCACACTTTTAAGTGACAAAATAGAAAGCCATTTTCCTTTATAGGGTGTTGGTTGGTTGATTGATTGAATATTAACGTCGCACTGTTCAGCTACACGAGGGCTTTATATAGGGTGTTGGACTATTTTATTTGTTTGTTACTATTTATTAATTAATTAAACATTATTCCAATAAAATAGTACAGTAAAAAAGAAATCACATTCTCAGACATTAGGCTACCCCAGGTAGGATACGAAACCCCGACCTTTAGATTAAAAGTCCAACGCGCTGTCCATTGTGCTACTATGACACAGGGAATGATTTTCCTTTTTATACATGATGTATGAATATTATTTTGTTTCTTACTATTTATTCATTTTTTAATTTAATTGATGAACTAATATTTGAAGAAACTGTATTAACATCAAGTGTCATCTACTACACGTTTAAAAAATGTATTTGAACTTGGATGAATAGAATTGAAGATGAGAACAGAATATATATATATAGAGAGAGAGTGAACTAATAGTAGGATTTGAAAAAGAGATTATCCTACCATTTAGGGTTTTTTTTTCATAATTTTATATTAGCATCTGTGTTCTTTTCCAAAGTGTGTTTAAAATTTATTTACAGTTTAAATATCATCTCCTTTTTTAAGAGCTATGAACAATTATAAATGTTTCGTCTCTCTTTATATTTTAAAGGGTTTTTTTTAAAAAAAATTACGATGCTTCAATGTATAAACTAAATTTAAGACGATCACGTTAACGTAATCGCGCAATCTTGTTTCATAGAATATATTTTATTTTTTAATATTGTTTGAAATGATTTTTACAAAGTAATTCATGAGAGAAAGACTGACATTTCTGAGTAAGATAAATTACGCTTATCTTTTTTGTATATTTTTTGACACCCTACTTTCCAATGGGCTAAATTCATGTGATGTCATAGTCACATGATAAAGATAACTACTTTTTCCAGCCAATCAGTTCAAAAAGTCATGTGACGTCATAATCACACGAAAAAAGTAATCATTCGTTTCCAACCTATCAGTTCATGCTCTTCATTGTTGGCAGCTTTTGCTCTTTGCAGAAATTTTCTCTTAAAAAGTGTATATTTCTCAACAATAATAACACATAGGTATGCAAAATGCCCAATTATGTAATTTGAAATTTTATCGATATTTTAAAAATAGAACTACAAGTACAATTAGCTTAATGTTTTTTTTTTTTAAATTTAATGAAGAACACATGTTTGTCTTTATCATGTGACCGGCATGAATTGAGCCCATTTAACATTTGAATTTTATACCTGCTTATGCAAAACCCACGATTAGACCCTAGTTCTAAAATAGGCAAACGTGCCCAAAAATATTTTTCAGAATATAATTCATTTTAAGTCACAATTAAACCAAGATTTCTTACTGTATCAGATTTTAACGACAATTAGCAGACTTCATTACTTATTTACAATAAACGGGTTTTCAACATAATAATAATCAATACGGCATATGGCCAACAGTTAATGAAGCTTCTACGTCTATATATATAAATATAAGAATCTTCTTTCTCATAATAGATATTAAATTTATGATTCAATATAATTAAGGTATTTTATATAATTAAATGGTTTCTTAAGATTCAATGTAAATATTAGTATAAATTCTATTGCAATATTAAAAAAATTTAAATCAATGTAATTCTAGTTTATTTATGTGAGCGTTTTAATTTTGATCGCCTTGCTAAAATTTGGAGGCGAAAATCCCTATTCATTCACGAGTCATTTTTTTACAAGCTCATGTACATGTTTTAATTCTTCATGTAGTTGTGAAACTTATGAATACTGGGGGAATACTGGTTTAAAAATAATACAAATAGTTCTTACATGCTTATCAATGTATCCAATTATGTGCGAAACCATTTTTTTTAAAAAATTTCCATAAATCAATAGCTTTTTTCAATTTCTACTACTAGTTCACTGTATATATATATATATATATATATATATATATATATATATATATATATATATATATATATATATATATATATCTTGTTCAAATTTTCAGTCGTTAATAAAGTACTTTTTATTCATTCACTGAAGTTCAAATACATTTTTTAAACTTGTAGCGGATGACACTTGATGTAAATACAGTTTTTTTCAAATATTAATTCATTTATTAATTTTAATTGACTAAAATAAAATTTTTCTTTGTTGAATTGAGTAGGAATTGACTTTAATTTTTTTGATATATTACTTGTTTTATATTTCTAAAGGATACTTAAAAAGGAAACACAAACACACATATATATATAGTTTCTGTTCTTTTTAAAAAATGAAATAAAAAAGAGAGTTTTTGTTTTATAAAGGTTGAAAATTAACAAATTAAAAAGCTTTTTTAAAAGAAAAAAAAGAAATATCTTATGGTATATTGATTTTTCTGTTATTAGAATGGGCTGTTATTAAGAACCCCTGTTAATTTTTTTTCATTACACTCTCAATTCGAAATTACATTGCTTACCGAAATCGTGACATTGAATTTCTCGCTAACACATTATTTTCTTAAATTATTTGAATAATTGAATAAATAAGCTGACAATATTCCTACTTTTAAGATTCTAGTTCTTAAGAAATTGCAAGATATTGTAAAAATACATATTTAACATTACTACATTTTAAAATTAAGTTTTCATGCAATTATTTTTCGAAAATTGAATTTACTATAAATATTTAATATACTAAAATGAATTCGAAAAATTAGTACTTCATATTTTATTAAATTTCCGTATTATCTAGTGTTTGACTTTTACTATATATTTGGTACCAGACGTATTGCAATAACAAAAGTAATAAGCGTCTAAGATTTCAATCACTCAGTGTTCTAGTATTAACTGCTGGTTTGTTTCGGTCTAAATTAGTATTTCATGATCAGATACCCCAGCGTTTCTCAAACTGTGGGGCGTGCCCACCTAGAGGGGCGTGGTAACTGTACGAGAGGGCGCAAACATATTAAACAGAGGAAAACAAAAGATTTTTATAAAAAAGAACATTATTAATTTATTAAAAGTTAGCCAACAAAATACATTCTGACATGATAAAAAATGCACATTTACATTGATATAATACACTTATAAATGTATCAGTACAACACACAGTATTTTTGTAATTAATTTAACAATGCTAAGTGAAGAACACGTTTTTATAATTACAGTGACCCCATGGGCTTGTCATATATAAAACTAAAGAGTGTTTTTTTTCCAGGTATAGAAGTTTAAGTTGGCATTAATTTCCAAGATGGCGACCGATTTAACAGCTGTCAAGTGATTTATTCTCAGTTTAGTTTGGCAATTCATCATGAATAGACTCACGCCTGAACAGATTCGTCGAATGGGCCCAAAACGAGATTGCCGTTGTTCCCGATTTTCATAAGCAAATTTTGTTTAGCGATGAAGCGCACTTCTGGTTGAATGGCTACGTCAACAAACAAAACTGCCGCATTTGGAGTGAAGCTAATCCACAAGTGTATATCGAAACACCGTTACATCCAAAAAACTGACGGTTGGTACGCTTTATGGGCAGGTGGAATCATTGGTCCGTACTTCTTCCAAAACGATGGCCACAACGTTACAGTCAATGGCGATCGGTATAGAGCCACGATTACTAACTTTTTCATTCCTGAATTGAACAATCATGATGTCCAGGAGCTGTGGTTCCAACAAGACGGCGCAGCATGTCACACAGCTCGTGCCACAATCGATTTATTGAAAGACACGTTGGGTGACCGCCTAATTTCACGTTTTGGACCTGTGAATTGGCCTTCAAGATCTTGTGATTTAACACCGCTAGACTATTTTCTGTGGGGCTATGTAAAGTCATGGGTCTATGCGGATAAGCCACAAACGCTTGACCATTTGGAAGACAACATTCGCTGCGTTATTGCCGATAGACGGCCACAAATGTTGGAAAAAGTCATCGAAAATTGGACGTCCAGATTGGACTACATCCGAGCCAGCCGTGGCAGTCCTATGCCAGAAATCCTATTTAAAATGTAATGCCACAAGATTATCTTTCGAATAAAAAAGAATTCATGTCAATCGAATAATACATCGTTGTTTTATTGCAATTTAAAGTTCTATACCTCTCAAAAAAACACCCTTTATATACAAAAAATTGACGATTTGTACGGTTTATAATGATTCCGATTGAAAATTACACGATTCGCTCCCCAATCACACCGTTTTCCACTGAGGCACGCGAATGGGATGTATTGGGGTGGGGAGGGGTGAAGAAAAGGAATAAATAAGCAAATTCTCTCCCTTTGGAATAAGTAAATGCTTCGCAAACGCTGTAAAGGTCCTTTTATTACATTCCAAGGCCTTCGGAAAAGTTTTATGGATAACAGTGCTCAGAAAATATCGTACTTCGGAAAGACGTATATATACATCCGGGGCAATTAACGCCTTGGTTGAGCGAGACGCTTGGAGCGGCGGTAGCCCAGTGGTTAAAGTATCGGATCATGGCAGGCATGTCATGAGTTCGAGCCCAGTACCACTAAAGACCCGCCGTGTGGGGCAACGATGCACGTTAAATCTGTCGAGAGCTAAAACGTCCTACCGTTGGTGGGGTAGTTAGGAGAGGGGGAGCCAATTCAGGTTTGTCCTCGTCACTTGACCATGGTTCAAAATGACGAGGTCCTTCGCCACAAGCCCTTGTGTAGGTGAACAGTGTGACGTTAATATACCCTCACTGAGCGAGACGTTTACATACACGCTGGTGGAACTTAAGAGGTTAAAGTCCTGCTTAAGCGTTACAGAATAGTATTTTTGAATTCAATACATTGTTATTGTATTGAGTGAATATAAGGTCCCAAACATTGAAAGTTTGAGAAGCTCTCTGTGTTAAAAGTCTCTGAAATGAGCGATTTCTTTTGTGATAAGTAGCTATAATATAGTGTCTGCGCTTAAATATGTAACAATTTCTTTTTAACGCAGTTACATATTGATACCGTTACTTATAATCTAAACTGTCATGAAACATCCTCACTCTTCATTTTCAATGTTATCCTTTGCCCGCATATGTAAAGAGACGTCAGTTTTGGCACTTTTTAATTAGATTCATTAAAACGGAATGATAAATTATCATGTAAAATTATTAATAATTTAGATTGGTGTAGAGACGTTTCATTTTTCATTGGTAAAGAAGCTCTTGCTTGTATAGTTGAAGAATGGTTTGTGATTTTTTTTTCTGCTTCTTAATTAGTTCAATTTAAAAAGAGATTAATTGCACCGTGTTCAGCAAAGGTTGGCCTCTGACATCGTTTAAATTTTATTAGTTATTCACAAACAAAATAGACTATATCTCCACGAAGAATCCAGCAAGGCATTTTCTCCAGATCTATCTTCGAGATTGGCTTATAACTGTCGCATATGATCTAAAAAAGTTAAATAAAGCCTTAAACTAAAACATTTAAGTGATCTTAAAACACAAGCAGTCTTCTATGGATCCATATATTCTCTAAAAATGTTCCAATGTAGATTGAAAACAGTGATGTGTGTGTGTGCACCTCCTTATGTTGTAACTTTGAGGTTAAGTTGGATTTATGAAGTACACCATTTTCTTCACTATTCCACATGACAAATCTTTAGGGGAAACAAAGTCTGAACTTTTGAAAATTTCCCTATGCAACAAACATCATTCCCACAATTATCTTGTGTTTTAGGCCAGAAAATTAAAAATTCTATGTATGAGCAAAAAAATAGTACTTTTATTGAATATCTCCTCTAGATTGATTAGAATAATTAAATACACTCTGTCACAAAAAATATCTATGCACCCAAAAGAAATTCAGCTACTATAACGAAACCTGGCAGGAATGTAGTTTGGTAAGAGATATGCAAATGATTAAAATTTCGACGACAATGAGACAAAAGTAAACGCGCTATGCGCATATGAGATGCGCAGCTGGGAGAATTTAAAAGCATGATTGTTCGTGCTATAGGATTATTCAAAGAAATCTTTTGACTTAGATGGACGGTATTATTACTGGAGATGCATTGAAAACCGGCGATGGTACGAACAATTGTCAAATTTTGAGAGGAGGCGTTCAGTAGGCCTCGGAGAAGCAAGTTGGTCGAACCGGCGTATCGGCTTTCACTTCAGTCGGAAAGATACGGTAATTGTTTGGTGTTGGCAACAATGGATCACGAAAGGGATAGTTTACTGTCGCGGAGGGTCAGGGCGTCCCAGGATTACATTTATGGCAGATGATTGCGCAATTATAAGAAAGGTCACATCCTCACCAACGATGTCACTAGAATCTCGACGACATTTACCACCACCCAGACATACAGTGGTATCGATGGAAACCATTCGGAGACGACTGGCCGACGACCATTAAGACGACTGCCCCTCACTCATCACAGGCAGTGCCAATTGGATCCAACTTCAGGTAAACAAGAGAGTGATCTTCAGCGATGAATCCTGATTCAGTCTCAATGCTGATGACAGGGGCATACACGGGTGGAAGAGGCTAGGCCACAGGTCCCATTCGGTATTTGTAGTTGAGAGACATACGGCAATTACACAAGGGTAACAAGGTGGAGAGTGATTTTTTGGGACACTCAATTGTCTCCAGTCGTCATTCAAAGCACTTAGATGGCACGCAGTTGCGTGGTCGAGATTTTAACATCAGTTGTACTGCCTATACTATCATGTCACCCAGGTGCCATTTATCGGCAAGATAACGCTTATCCACATACTTCAGGATCCTCCCATAAATATCTTTAAGGATATGACGTACTTCCATGTCCTAACAGGTCACCAGTCTCTCGTCAATAGAGCATGCATGGAACGTGCTTGGAAAGCAAATGCAGCTGTCCCGGAATGTTCATGAATTAATAGCCCAGTTGCAAAGTTTATGGCATGATCTCAAGAGGTCATTGGTGACCTGCTTGATTCGATACCACCCCTTTCAGTTAGTAGGCCCCAGAGATGGGTTTACCACCTACTGATTTATAACTTTTTCAAACCATATTTTATTAATAAAACCATATGTTCTTCGGAATTTGTAATCATTTGCTTGTCTCTTCATACACTATATACATATCAAGTTTCGTGGTAGTAGCTCGTTTCCTTCCGGGTGCATATATTTTTTTGTAACAGAGTGTTTATGCATGCACTCATACGAGCTTCTATTAATATTACAACGTTTTTCTTATTGATTGATTATTTATTAACGTCGCACATAGAAGGGGCATAAGGAAAATTAGAGACAAATCTCGTAATTTTGAGTCACAGTCATGTGAAGAGAATGACACGTGAGCTGAGACGACAGGCTCTAAAATTTCATATCCGGCCACGATGCGATGAATTTGTGCCTTAATATATTTAATGTGTACCATCGTAGATGTAAGTTGAATATTTAGTGGAATCATGATTAGACTGAAAAAATAACAGGTACGAGGTCGCGAACATGACCACTCGGATAACTCGGTACGAAGCGTTTTTCTGTTTCATAGGTATTTTTCAATTCCTAATGTTAGCTCACACTCTCTATATATTTATTCATTTATCTTAGTGGAATTTACAATCGCGTTCATAAAATACATTTTAAAGCGCTCAATTGAGCTGAAATTTTATATACAGGATAATTTTGGATGACAATACAATAATTTAATTATAATTAATAAAAATTAATTGATTAAAACTAATTATTCAAAGAATTACAAATACAGCAAAGTGGGCATCAATTTTGGCGACTTGTGTCAAAACTTGAATAGGTTTTTTCTCACGTTTTAAAGAATTCAGCTGCACTGAAATTTTATAGACACGATTGTTTTGGATGACAATACGATACTTTAATGATAATGAATAAAAATGAATTACCACTTAATATTGTGATTCTGTCATATGTATATACATATTTATATTAATTGTAACTATTTAATAAAAAGTAGCTAAAATAAAAATTTTCTTTATTGATCTAAGTAGGAGTTGACTTAAATTTCTTTTTTATGTTACTTGTTAGTTTTTTTGTCTACAGTATGGGCACGTACGCATGCACCAAAGAAAGAGTCTTACGTGTTATATTTTTGTCTTCAGTAAAATTATTTTATTAAAAGTAGCAGAAGGATTTTTTTCATTTTAAGATGTAACCAAGCGCATCTGAATGAAGCATTTCTCATTAATCAAATGTAGTAGATTTTGAAAATAATAGAATTCTTTTAATATTAATATACTTTTAAAAGCTTAAATGAACTTTTCTTCTTGTTTTACAAAAAAGAGAATGCAATCAAATACAGCATTTGTTTAAATGTATTTTTATATATTGAGCAAAATGAACTAACTGAAATGGATTTTACTTGATCCCAATTCAAAAGAATAAATCTGAACTCCCGATTAAGAGGTCTGATTTTCGAGAAAAGAAATCTGATTGGTCAGTAGCGCACACAAGAATTTTTCAAGGGGGGTCCGGGATCGAAAGTTCACCATTCTTGAATCATGCTCCTTTTGATTATGTCGATTTTCGGGAACAAAACACAATAAAAAACTAATTTTTGAATAAATAATTAGCATTAATTAATAAAATTAATCATTAATAACAAGCAATTAATTAAATTTTACGTACTATATAAGAATTATAACCAATCGGAAAAAAAATCAAGGGCTTTGGGGGGTCTGGACCAGGACCCCCTTTGTGTGGGCCACTGTGATTGGTTAAAATTCTTGTTTAAAGTATATTAATTTATAATTGATTATTAACGCTGCACTTTGAAACAACACGAGTATGTTCATCAGTTAGAAAACTGATTCTTGACCCTTACAGTTCAGAATAATTAAGAGAATTATCTGTACAATATTAGCAACTAGTGTATTAATCATTAAAACTTATTGTAAGCAAAAAATTTTACAAATATTTTATGGAATATATAATTTAAATTTAAATATATATATATATATATATATATATATATATATTGTGAAAACCGCCATCTGTAAAATGTGTTCTACGTAAAATTTTTAAACGAAGTGTGTTGTAATGTAGATAACGAGAAATATATGGACGGCCATCACCATCAAATCAAGGAATGCATTCACAGGGAATGATTGTAACTGCTTGGAAAATGATGAAAACACCTGTATGACGAGATGAGAAAATATGATTTTAATTGGGCGTTGTACCTTCCATTACATTTAACAATTACTCATATTCGAAATGGATGATATGCAAACAAGTTGCGAACATTTTCTGGACTTACCGAGAACCATTAATAACGCAAGAGATTTCTTGAGTGACAGCAGTGGTTGAAATCTATTTATCATTCTCCTCTTCAATGTGACTCATAAGAGTTGAGTAACATTGATGCTGAAAGACGTTTGAATTTAAGATTTATGCTTTGATAAACAAGATTCAGCACACATGGGGGAGTGCATTGTGGTTTCATAACCTTCTAAAATAGAATACCCTCCTTTTTCTGGAAACAATGCACGAGTTCTTGAATTGAAGAGAGAATTATCAAGATTAGTGAAAATTCTAGTTCATTTTTTGAGGGGTGGAATTAGATTAGAAAGATATTAACATTTCTGTGGTTGTTCCAATTCATATAAAATTAATGTTATCCTGCCAAAAATTATACCATTGCGTATGAGATTTGTTCCAACTTTGTTTAAGAACATTAAAATGAGATATGAATGGCAGAGATGGGCGCAGGACAGCGTTTCTCAAACTGTGCCCCCCCCTCCCCTAAAGGGGCATGACAAACCTACGAGGGGGGCGCGAGCCTATTGAGAAGTCGAAAATAAAAGATTAAAAAAATTGCAAATTTATTGAAAGGTAGCAAAACAAAATACATCCTGACGTAATAAAAATTAAAATACTCATTTACACTGATATAATATACTTTTAATGTATTAGTACGGTACAATGTATTTGAAAACTAATCCCTCAATACTGAGTTAAGAACAAGTTTAATAATTACTAGTGACCCCCCATGGGCTTGTCATATGCAATATTATACACAAAACTTTTAATACTCCCCTTGTCAACTCGCACAATTTATGATTAAAATTATATTGTAGCTTAAGCGCCATCGTACAGTATTATTGCATTCAATACATTGTTATTGTATGGGAGAGGGCGCGAGAAAAATTATGATGGAAAATGGGGTCGCCAATATGGAAAGTTTGAGAAGCACTGGCGTAGGATAAAAAAATACTAAAATAATGCAAATGATTTACTGTACCCACTGATAAGATAAGATATCCTGCCGGTAATGATATTTTGAGTAGATGAGCTGCAAGACTTTGCAATAGTGAGAAATGAGAGGTTCTCTCATTCTCGCCTAGAGATGTGGGAGGAAGGAAGTATGACTAGCCCTATCCAAAACACCCAATTTATTGATCACACAATCAACGACACAAGTTCAAGCAATCTGAAATAAGAGATGCGCCCCAATCGAAACAATATGTGGATAAATAACGAGGTACGCGAAGAATGAGAAGACTTTTAATACTTATGAACTTACTTCAGGTTCGAATCTCCCCCCTTTCTTAGTTATCTATGCTCTAGTTAATCTTTAATGATCATTCGTCACTTTAATAATTGCAATTAGCAAATATCTGTGTAACTCTATCAATTAGATTAATATCATATTCACTAGTTATCTATCCTATATCTCTCTCACTTTCTCTCTATAAAGCTTGAAGGCCTAGACTATATATAGCATACCTAATTTAAATAATCATGTTTTGTTCTTCAAAGGGTGTTCGTTGCAAATAAAATAGTTTTCAAAGACCGAAGATTTCCCTAGAGAACAGAAAGGACTAGAAAGGACGCAGATAGAGCCGTCACAACTTTCTTAGGGTGAATGACTACGTTCAGAATCTTGATATTAAAAAGTGTATAAAAATGGATATATTTTTTTAATATCTATTGTCAGTTGAATTAGAATACCCATATAAAATTATTTTAAGGATACTATTTTAAGAAAATAAATGATTTAAGTACAATGTTTTGGCAAAAAATGAAAAAGAATGATACATTTTCAAACCCTTCTTCTATAAATAGGCTACAATAATAATAATATTTTGTCTATATATAGCTAGAACTTTTATACCAGGGTTAAGCTACAATTTTTGAAAAATTCGCATTACTTTCAGAGTTATGATCAACTGTAATAACGGGTGCTTTTGTTAAAATTTCTCTGTTCAGATTTAATAAAATATGAATAAATATAACTTCTAAAAAGTTATATTTTTCAAAAATGTTAGTTTAAAACTCCGGTATAAAATTCCTAGCTATATATATACAAAATATTACTATTACTATTATATTATTATTAGGTTCCCTCTTTTCGTCAACAAATCTCTATGTGAACAATATTGAACAGATTGCCAGAACAGTCATCTGGGCCCATGGTACTCTTTGATTTGGTCCCGTCATGGATACGACATCATCATTATCATTATTGAAGCATTTTTTATAAAAGGAGAGCAGTTTAAAAATATGTTATTCTTTCTTCATTTCTTGCCAAAGAACTTCATTTAAATAATTTTTTCTTATAATATTATCCTTAAAACAATTTTATATATTTATTCTAAATCAACTGACACTAAACATATCTGCAAAAAAGTTATCCGTTTTTACGCTTTTTCAAAATCACGGTTCCGAACGTAGTCAATCACTTTAAGGTATTCGACTACCCTAAAATCAAGTTTTTTTTTAAAAATGGACAAATATTTTACGATTTTATTTTACAAGCCATTTTATTAGCTTAATGAAAGTATCAATTTTTTTTATTTTTCATTCTCTAGAACAAAAACTGCAAGTGTTTTAGTAAAAAAGCAGACGCCATAATTTTACACAAGATGTCAAATTTTAAAATGCGTCTTACTCGAAATGTGTTTTTTTCAAAAAGCTCAAACAGGGACAGCGATTGCTCAAAAAGTTTAAAAAATAATTTGCTGAAATTTTTTGCGTATATTCTATATAACAGTAGAAGTGAGTTTGACCTTCAGATTTATCAATCACTGTTTTATTAAAAAAATTACAGCCCTTTATGTGAATATAATCACTGTTTTTTAAGCAATTTCATATGATAACTAAGATAAAGTGCTCTAGTTTTTGTAAAAATTTAAATATCTCTTATCCGGAAGGTCATTTCAAACACGAATAACAAAGTAACACATCAAAATTAAGAATTTGTTGATACAATTTTTTGTACACAGTGAGCCTCGTTTATGCAATTTTTTGTACATTTTCATCAGTTTTTTTCCCTTTTAATAATATTTTTTTTTCTGTTATTAATTTTAGGATTTTTTCGTAAAATATACTAAATAAATCTAAAAATCTCAACTCTCCTATCTCTCTATTTTTTTTTTTAAAAAAAGTTGTTGCAAATAGTTGGATACCTTAAATCGGAAAAATTTTGTTATTTTTTGCTCATTTAGTTTTCTAAGTTCTCTATTTTTCTTGGAATACCAAGAAAAATAGAGATTTATTCCAACTAAATAAATCTCTTTGGAATCTTAGGACACGCGCGCGTTTCCTAAAGATTTGTTTTTAAAAAGAATTTTCAGAATTACACAAAGTTTAATGTATTTAACAGTTAAATGATAAATTTCGCTTTTCTCTTTGCTATTATGATCATACTCACTTAAAGATTTGCCTATAATTAATTTATCTATGTTCCCAGTTTGCATATCATTAAGATCTTCTCTTAAGTGATCAATAATCTAAACAATAAGTGTTCTTAAGCCGTGAGAGAGTAAGTTAGACGCACGAAAAAAGAAAAATAGCCTTTTCTTGGGTCTAGCAAAAATGGAAACCGGGTATACACCCAACTCTTTTATATTAGCTATTTCAAATACAAATTGAAGATATGTGATTAAAATAAGGATTCCTTTTTGAACAATTCATTTGATTTAAGACAATCAGGACATCATCCCCATTCGTTTCTTTAATTTTAGTATTAAAAAAAATAGTGCATATATTTTTATAAATCTAAAAATCAGTGGCGTAATGGAGAACATTTGGGCCCCCCTGCAAAGTCAGGTTTTGGGCCCCCACGTTGAATTTTACAAAGGGTAGGCACTTGTTTCAGTCAGGCTTTGGGCCCCTTTAGAACCCTGAGCCCCCCGCGATGCAGGGGTTGCGTTGGTGTACGTTACGCCACTGCTAAAAATGTATTAAATTTATATGTTCGTTGATAAAATAACCTTAAAATATAAAAAAAGTAAATGACAAACATGTAAACAATCGTTTACAAATGTTTAGCTTTTTCACTTTTTCTCCAAAGCATAATTGTGTGTGTTTTTGCTTTTATTTACACTTTAAGGTATTCGACTATGTTCGGAAATGTGATTTTGCAAAAGCTTATAACTGGATAATATTTATGATACTTAGTGCTACTTATATAAAAAAATGTATATAAAATTATTTTAAGAATAGTATTACAATAAAAAATTATTTAAGTACAATATTTTGACAAAAAATGAACATAGAGTGACCTGTTTTCAAAATATTCTCCTTTGTGAAAAATGCTTCTATTATAATAATGTTTTGCCTCTATATAGCTCAGACCTCTGTACAAAGGCTCAACTAGAATTTTTGATATATATAGCTTAGAAGTGGGTTTTTATCCATGTTTAACGACAACAGAGGGGAGAAATTTTAAGAAAAAAACGCCGATAATTATTTCAATTGGTGGTAACTCTGAAAATAATGTGAATTTTTCAAAAATCATTGTTGAACCTCTGTACAGAGGTCTGAGCTATATACAAGCAAAATATTATACTAGAAGCATTTTTCCCCAAAGAGAACATTTGGAAAAAAGGTTATTCTAAGTTAATTTTTTGCCAAAATATCGTACTTAAATAATGTTTTTTTGTCAAAATGTCCTTAAAACAATTTTATACATGTATTCTAATCTAAGTGACACTAAATATCATGAAAATGATCCATTTGTGCGCTTTTTTAAAATCACGGTTCCGAACGTAGTCGTATACCTTAAAAAAACTATAGTGCTATAGGGGTTCCAAATTTCTTTTACTTCTGTACAGGATACCTGTTCATATAGTGAACCTGTTTTTTTAGTCGAAGTAATACATAGTTTTATATGTAAAAAAGTTGAAGAAAAAATAAAAAATTTCAAAATTACGAAGTTTTATAATTTTTTTAATGAAAACATCTTATAATATTTCACAAAAAAACAAGTCCACTCTATTTCCTGTATTGTTTTATATATGTGCAAACAATATTTTGCATACTTAAGAGATACGTTTTTAAAAAATGGTACCTCAACATAAGAATGCATTATAAGATCTCAAAAATTATGTCTAACTTTAATTAAACAGAAATATTTTTTTTAATTAAAAAATTATTTTTGTATTTCTACTAAATGATTAAAATATCCTTATTAAGGTCACAAAAAAAATCTAAGCTCTATTGGTAATTTTTAAAGATTAAGCCCATAAGCAAAGAGTCTTATTTTTGGCATTTTACTCTTTCGAGCATGTCCTGCTGTTCTTAAAAAGGTGTCTTATAATTATCTACACGAGGATGAGTGATTTAGAACACAACTTTAACTAATAAGTAACTTTATAACTAATGTATCGAAAGTTTACATTTTACCAATCTTCGACTAGGCAGCACTGCACAGTGCTTATAATGCTGGAGTTACTGAGGAATCTCTTTATTCAATATATCTTACGTAAACATTTGGTATGACATTTATATAACATGTCATATCGTTAAATTAAGTTTATTAGCTCATAAAAATTAAATCCATTGTTCTCGTTATCTGCCCTACCTAATGCTGTCAGCCAAACGTAGTTATGGATGTGAATGTCTCTAGTCAGTGGCGTAACGGATTCTATTAGGGTCCCCCTGCAAAGTCAGGTTTTGGGCTCCCTAGATTCCTGCTACCCCCCCACGATGCTGGGGTGTACGTTAGGGCACTGTCCCTAGTGACTGTGGTCTAGTCCACCGTAAACGATTGCGCTTATTATTTAGTACAGAGAATAACTATGCAACTAAATATTCTTTTTTTAATTTTTAATTTTCTATCATTTATTTTTGTTTAACAAATTTTTTTTGTCGGATCTATTTAATTTTACCCAAGGATTATGTTTCTATATGTTATCGTTGGATAAAATTGCATATGTATGTTTCATTCGTACGCATATTCTCACATTTTTAAGCACTTTTTACATGGTTTTTATAGTGCTATATATATATTTATATATCTGCTGATGGGAAAGGTTGCGGATTCAGAAAGTAATGCTTAATCCTATTTCACTGTCCTAAATCAGTGATAGCTTTAGAAATAAAAAAACTTTCTATTTTAGTCTAATGGCTCTTTCAATCTTTACAATTTTAATAGCTCAATACCTCAGATTCTTGTAAATTCTGTTATTATCCAATCTTATTAGGATATTCTTTCGTACCATTTATTTTATTCATATATATATATATATATATACTGGTGTGCAGAAATTAAGGACGAGACGGTTTTTTCAATATAACTTTTTACAAAAGCTTTCCAAATCAACACATTTAATACCGTAAGATCCCCAATACGTAAGGCCATGTGTAATATGTAAGCAACACTTACTAAAAGAGAAATCAGAGAGATAAGAAGAAGCTTGATATTGAAAAAGTAGCATGGAGCGCAATGGGACTGAAGGCCGAAACATCCCTGTGATGGGTGTCCAGCAAGAAACATCCGGTCTTTAGTAAGGGATATGATCTCCCCTGACTGCTAGGCAGGTTTCACAGCGTCTGCCTATGCTGAGAATGAGGGTGTCAATGAGTTGTTGAGGCATTGCTGCCCATTCGTCTTGCAGCGCCAATCGAAGCTCCCGAATCGTTACTGGTGGTAAGGTATGAGCTGCCAAGCGTCTGCCTAGAAAATCCCATACATGCTCGATGGGATTGAGATCCGGAGATCGTGCCGGCCAATCCATACGTTCAATATTCTCACTCTCTAAGAGCTGCTTGGCAGCTACTGTGCGATGCATTGTCGTCCATGAAAAGGAACTGCAGACCCATAGCGCCTCTAAAAAGACGCACATATGGAAGAAGAATCTCGTTACAATAACGGGTCCCGTTGACTGAACCTGCTTCGAAGATCTGAAGGTCTGTACGACTACCAAGCATGATGCCTCCCCAAACGAGAACACCGCGACCTCCATACCTGTCCCTTTCAATGATGTTCGAGGGGTGATTGCGGCTTCCCCACTCTTTCCAGATGAGTATGCGATGAGAATCGCTACTCAAACTGAATCTGCTCTCATCTGTAAAGAGTACTCGTCCCCATTCATTGTCTCTCCAATTCCGGTGTTCCCGGCACCACAGAGAACGCCTTCTCCGATGGGCAGGCATTAAAGGTACACACCGTACAGGGCGTCGTGCAAACAGACCACCACCGTGCAGTCTTCTGGCCACGGTAAAACGCGATATCGGTCATCCAGTCGCCTGTGTCGTGTGTCTAGCGATTTCTCCCGCTGTCTGCCGTCTGTTTCTTCTGGCCTGTAAGACAATGTACCGGTCATCTGCGGGTGTGGTTCCTCGTGGACGACCACTACTGAACCCCCGGATAGCCGTTCCTGTAGTTTGAAATTGTCTCCAAAGTCGTGAAACGATGCTGTGAGCAATTCCGAACTCTGCAGCCACACTTGTCACACTGTGGCCTTCCTCCAACTTCCCAATGATTCGACCTCGGGTAAAAGCCTCCAGATTTCGTCTAACAGATTGATTATTCGCCATTTCTCGCTGAGGCAGCAACTCGGTGTGATTTTAACTGCTATACGGCGTGCAATCTCTTTGCCAGAAATACTGATCTTACACCGACAACATGCTTTATACTACTCAGACACTCCCCCATTACGTCTACCTGCATATCTGCGCATGTGCTACCGTACATCACCTTACTTAATCTCCTGATGGGTCTTTCTGTCCATTCTGCCTCTTCGTTCAGCTGATATGCTAAGTTTTCGACTTCGTCTTTAATTTTTGCACTCCAGTGTGTATATATATATATATATATATATATATACATTTTATACATGCATTTTATATATTTAGGAGGGGTGTATCGTACAGTTTTAATTATTTATAAAATGTAACCGAAGCAGAACTGTATGTTATTTTATTTCACTTTTTTACATAGTCACCATCAATTCTCCCAGCTATACATTTCTTCTAGCGTTTTTTGACTGTTCAAAGGGTGTCATTTTAAAAATCGGCAGATTGCGTTTAAAACCATTATTCCAGATCTTAAATGACGTCATTTGTGTTGTCAAATCTCAAACCTCGGAACGGGTTTTTGAGTTATGTAAATACTAAGTCTCTTGAGGTGAAATTGAGAAAAGACGAGAAATGTGGCATCATTTCAAAGCCATATAGCTTTGATTACTCAACCGCATTGAGATGAATTAAAAGGTACATTGTTGACAAAAGGACGATTACCTATGGAGATTATGCTTAATTTCTTCATTTACTTCTTCACTGAGTCATTCGTAAGAGATGGTTATCCACTTCATGGGTTCTCTAAGGACATATGGCCAGTTTGAAAATTTTTTTTCATCTCACATTAGTGTAGTATACCGGGCTATAGTTTTCATAAAAAGCTATCATTTCATCATAGATTTTCCTTATATTGTAGCTATGTAAATGAAGGAAGTTAACCCCTCGACGAATCTCTGTCTTTTCCATACTTAAATCTACGGCTTCCTGAAACCAAGAAAATCAACATTAATAGCTGCAACTTACAAATTTAATACATAAGTATCAAGTAATATGCGGAATAAGTTTTATCTGTATAACTGGGTTGTTGATAATAATTAAAACTCTATGACATACTAACGTGTTTGCTTACACAAGTGTCAATATTCAGAAGGTGTACACAAGAGTGGGGTATGGGGGTTTAAACCCATCTCACACAGCAAGAACTGATTTCTTAACGTAAGGATTATCCTCAGCTTTTTTGTGTTCGCATCAGGTTCCACTGAGGACCCACCTTGTAGGGGGCGACGCACGGTAAACCTATCGAGGTGCAAACGTCCTCCCGTTGGTGTGGTGTGGAAGTTAGGAGAGAGTAGTGCCAGTTTAAATGTCACCCTCGTCCCTTGACCTTGGTTCAAAAGGACGAGGTCCGTCACCAAAAGCCTCGTGTAGTGCGATGTTAATAGTCATTCACTTAGCGTTTTCGTCTGCGCGTTTTTTAATATAAGCTTGCCCTTTAAAAGTAGTCTTACTACTTTAAAAGTAGTCTTACTTACTACTAAAAGTAGTCTTGTACGGTATTGGACATGTTGCGAATAGATGAGTCATTCAGTTGTTGTTTAGGTCAGCGCTTTCAATATTTGTGACCCAATATTTTCAATCATAATTTTGATCGCGCCTCCATACAATAACACTGTATGAATGCAATACTTTAAAGCTAAAGCTGGTAAGCGACTTTAATTATAAATCAAGTAAATTATCAAAATAAGCATTAAATTTTGTGTATGACAATCCCATGTGAATGGTACTAGTAATTATTAAACCTATAGTGTTGTTGTTGTTACTAATGCCACCAGATAGGCTAAGACCCAATCAAGGCCCCCAAAATTCCTCATGGCAAAGGGCTAAGTGACGCCTGCGCCGTAGCTTTGAGTACCATACTGGTGACAGAACGTTTTAGTTCGTTTTCACCCCCATTTTGAAGGAGAACATCCTGGGGTGGTCAGGGCCTTCCACCTCTCTTCCTCTTTCACCAACTTCACGAGAGGACTTGCGGCTACTCAGACCCAACGGCTCAGCAATCAGCGTCGCTAACCACTATACTGGATGGGCAATTAAACCTATTTTTAATTTAGCATTGATTAATTAATTACCAAAATCCTCGTGCAGTACTAATACACATTTATAAGTATATTATATCAGTGTAAGTGTGCATTTAATTTTTATTATATCAGAATGTATTTTGTTTTGCTTCCTTTCAGTAAATTAATGCTTATTTTAAATCTTTTATCTTCAATTTTTCAATATGCTCGCGCTCTCCATACAGGGATATCACGCCCCCATAGAGAGGCGCACCCCCAGTTACCTGGTTTTGGTAATTAATATATTATGAACGCGTTCGTTTACCACTATTCCAGAAAGGGACACTAAATAGTAGAATATCAAATACATGCATTATTTTTTATTGTTTTCAAATTTAAGAAATATTCAGCAAATAATAATAATTATTTTTAGTAATCTGGAATAACAGTGATATCAAAGCTCTTAAGGATTTTCTAATAAGTATATGGCACACGCCCCGTTTAAATCAGATTTTCAACTTCTGATTTTGGCTTCACAAATTCTTGTTTCTTAAAATTTATTTTATGAAAAGCAAACAAAAATAGGTTCAATGGGATAGAAGATATATATATATATATTTTTTTATTACATTTTAATATATCTGTCTATCTATCTATCTATCTATAAAGAGAGATAGATTAAAATGTAATAAAAAAATGTGTAGTAAATGTGTAATGTAATAGTGGTGTGATTAAACTCTGTGGCAAAACCTTAAGGAGTGATAGTACACATATCAAGACCAACAATAGTAAATAGGAAACTTAGCATCCCAAACGTCTTCCGAAGGAGATAGGTGCCATTAAAGTTTAGGGTCCGAAATTTCAAATGATTATAAAAACGGAAAAATGGGTCGATTCGTCAGCGGTTTTCGCTAAAACTATTCTTTTTGTCAGTATTTTCTTGAAAAGTAAATTTTAAAGATAAATCTAAAAAATGTCGATAGAGGACGTCTTAGACTTTGGAGTAAAGAGCAACTATTTTTTACTGTTATTTTTTGTACCACATTGAATGCTTTCAAAAGCTTAGATTTCAACTTAAATTTTGAGCTCAAAATCTGAATCGTTAGGGGTGGTTAAGTAGCGCAAACTCAAGTGTATTCAGGAGGTGAAATTTGAACTCAACTCCTCCCATTGACATAGTTCAGTTATTCATGATCTTCGATGCTCGGTTGTAGACTAGGCAACAACTACTACCCACTAAACGTAAAATAAACGAGTGAGGGGTGACAAAATTAATTAAAAAAGTTATTCATAACAAACATGAGCAATTTCTCCCCATAAAATACCCGATTTGCATGCAAAGTGTAATGCACAAGGATTTAACTGTATGTAAGTGTGTAAAGTTCTACTTCAAAGTGTTCCAGCCAACATAAAGGCTCGTAGGTGGTTCCAACCTGACGGAGCGCTTGCACATTTCAGAGAAGATGTGCGAAGTGCATTGGATACAGCATATCCAGGGCGATGGTTTGGACGGGGTGGTCCGGTAAATTGGCCGGCACGCTCACCTGACCTCTCCTGCCTAGACTTCTTCATCTCGGGCCATATGAAAAGTCTTGTTTACGCAAGCCCGTCGACTCCGACGAGGCCCTGGTTGCGAGGATTGCCGTCGTAGCAGGTGATATCCGGGAGATGCCGGGGGTATTTGCTAATGTTCGACAGTCCCTCCGCCGGAGGTTTTGAGGCCTGCATCTTTGCTGGTGGGCGCTCGTTCGAGCAGTTTTTGCGATTCCGCAAGAAAATCATGCGCGTACCATTTTCTACACGTCATCATTCATTCAACCTTCATTCATGCGCACTACATGCTACATCAAATTGTTTCTTTTTATTTTGAGCGGAGAAATTGCTCATGTCTATTAAGAATAATTTTTTTTAAATTTTATCATCCCTCTCTCATTTATTGCCTGGTTTACAACACCAAGATCGGGAATAACTGAACTCTGTTATGTGGGGAGGGAGTTTCAAATTTCCCCTCCTGAACACAATTCTGTTTGCGCTACTTATCCACCCCAAACGAATCAGATTTTGAGCTCAAAATTTAAGTTGAAGTCTAAGGTTTTGAAAGCATTTAATGTGACACAAAAAATAACAGTAAAAAATAGTTGCTCGTTACTCCAACGTCTAAGGCTTCCTCTATCGACATTTTTTAGATTTATCTTTAAAATTTATTTTTCAAGAAAATACTGACAACAAGAATAATTTTAGCGAAAACCGCTGACGAATCGACCCATTTTTCCGTTTTTTATAATCATTTGAAATTTTGGACCCTAAACTTTAATGGCACCTATCTCCTTCGGAAGACGTTTGGGATGCTAAGTTTCCTATTTACTATTGTTGGTCTTGATGTGTACTATCACTCCTTAAGGTTTTGCCACAGAGATTAATCACACCCTGTATACAAACATTCATATATATATATATATATAGAGAGAGAGAGAGAGAGAGAGAGAGAGATTATTAAGTTTCCTATTTACTATTGTTTGTCTTGGATGTGTATCACCTCTTAAAGTTTTGCCACAGAGTTTAGTTACACCCTGCATATGAAATCATTTCACTCCAACACCGTTCAACTGATCACTATGAAAATTGGCCTGCACTTGTATTTTTTGTGGAGAAGGTTTTTGGGCTGTTCTCTTTGTTGCAGCTCCGCACCAGGTGGCTCTACAGCAAAGCAATTTTTGCGCCGTTCAATCAATCGCCAAGTTGCTAACAGGATCACCGAAAATAATGCCAACTTGGCTCTATCGTCAACATTTGTCTATGCTTTCATTGAATCACCAATATAAAGTAAGGATTAGCTTTGCTTGCTGTTATTATAATTTTAACATAAAATAAATACAGCCAAAAGGGTAATATTAACGCATTACATATTCAGATTATTTACACTATTTTAAGTATTAATTGAACAAAATTTGTAACAATGTGTAACTTTTGCTGAGCAAAGATTAGCTTAGGAAGGTGCTTTCAAAATGCGATCCACAAGAGAGTTGCGGGGCGTTATAAATAATAAAAAAATAATCCTTTTTATCAGCTATTAGACCTTCAGACTTAAAATTTAACAAATCTGGTTTTTTTTTGTTCAGCTGGTTTGTAATTTTTCAATTCACCCGTGCGAAGAACGGGTTTAACAGCTAGTAATATTATAAGTACGAATGTAAATTTTTTTCGTTACGCTTTCACGCCTAAACCACTAAACCGATTAAAAAAATTCTTCCACCAATGGAAAGCTACATTATCAGCGAGTAACATAGGGTATATTTTATCCCCGTATTCCTGCGGGAACTACGCGAGTGAAACCGCGGGGTGCTGTTTACATCCCCCCTGGCTTGAGTTTTTGATGCTTTTTTATGATTTTTTAATTTTGAAGAGTACATATGTAAAGGACATAGGACACTTTTTATATTAAAAAAATTGTTTATGGAGAGCAAAAAAAATTAAATAAGCATATATTATAATCGTCTAACGAAAATAAGTTTGAATAGGATTCTCAACTATACGGCCCATGGCGAACTATATGTAGCCTGTTCGCATGTGTCCATTGCCCGATATCTTCACATATTTGCACCTGACATTTACATACACGTATTTTACTGTATACATATAATATAGTACACAGTAGCATTCTAGAATAATACTCTGTTTTGGGCTGTTTTAAAGAGGAATTATTTATTAAACGCATACTTCCAACTTTTTAAAATATTAATAGTTTAAGTTATTAAATGTGTTTGTTGTTAATTATTATAATAAAGTATGTTTTCAGTTTTTTAAACTAAGCACAATTTTAGAATTTTTAAATTTTATTGGTCCCGGTCAAGCAATAAAAAATATCATGTTATTTAATTTACTTTCTCATGATATTGATTATGACTTGACAGTTATTTCAAGACATCAACGCAAGCGAAGCCACGGGTAAAAGCTAGGTGTGATAGATTTCTCAGCTTATTTCATCAAAAGAAATAATAGAAACCCATTATGTGTTATTTGCCCTTTATTTAATAAACGAGCTTTAACGTGCACAGCAATGTTCGATCAAGTGTGAAAGCATGCGCAGTCATCCAGCTTTTACTGCAAATGCTAAACTTTCAGAAAATGGCAACCAAGTTATGTAAGAATAAATAGGAAAACTGAGATAGAAAGTCTGTAAGCGTCGCACATTTATTAAAGGAAGGAACTGCTGTCGGGTTCCAACGCGTTCGCACAAAAGGCAGCCGTCAGCAAGATAAATATCGAATTAATTCTGTCGTCTCTCCAGATTGGAAGGATGCGGCCGAGATTTAAAGATAAAGGTCTCTCTCAGCTGCAATCTGGGACGAAATTTAGCGGCGATTTTCGGGCTTTTCCTGTCTAATGACACGAGTTTAAAATTGCGGGATATTTTCGCGTCAGCTGAAACGCTTTGAATGGAGACGTACAAAGTGTTTGGTTCTCGGTGATTAGGATTTGTGAAAAATGAGTAGTGGATGTGAGATAGACCCCGAAGCGCGTATTACTCAGAAACAGAAAATGGCTGAATGCTGAAAAGAGCTTATGTGCAAATGGACAGAAAATATATGCCTAGATCTGAATGGTGTGATCAATTGAACGGGAGAAAAATTACTAGTTTGACAACCCGTTTCGGAGATGTTGATGGGTTTCATTTGATGAAGGGGAAATTGAAAGATTCTATGGGGTTAAAGACCGCTCAGACTTGAACAATATTCCATTTCCTTAAAAATGAGTTTGGGAGCTATTATTAATATTAATAAACGTTATTTTTTCAGTTCCTACTATTAGTACATAATCTCCCTATATATTGCTCAAATTTTCAATCGTTAATAAAATACATCTTAAAGCGCTCCATTGAGCTTAAATTTTCTACACACGATTATTTTGGAAGACAATACGATAATTTTTTAAATTATAATTAATAAAAATTAAGTGATTAAAACTAATTATTCAAAGAATTACAAATACATCCACGTTGGCACCATTTTTAGTGACTTAGTGACCCTTTTGGTGACTTGTGTCAGAACTTTAAAAAGTTTTTTTCTAACATTTTAAAGTAATCATTTGAGCTGAAATTTCCTATACACGATTGTCTGGGGTCACAATACTATAATTTAATTATAATTAATTAAAATTAATTGACTGAAACTAATTATTTAAAGAATTACAGATACACAGTCACGTTGGCTTCCTTTTTAGCGACTTGGGTCAAAACTTTAAAATATTTTTTTCTCACTTTTTAATGCATTCAATTGAACTGAAATTCTGTATACACGATTGTTTTGGATGACAATAGGATACTTTAGTGATAATGAATAAAAATTAATTGCCACTTAATATTGTGATTCTGTCATTTTTAGATACATATTGATATTAAATGTAATTAGTTAAATGAAAAGTAACTATAACATAAAATTTTTCTTTGTTGACCTAAGTAGGAATTAACTATAATTTTTTTATATTACTTGTTTCCCTGAAGTGTGTTAATTCCTGTGCTTCCCATTTGAATTGAATTATATATGCTTTTTTTGTGTGTGTGTAGAATATGCAACTTCATGGATTTAATTGATAGTTCATATGTGCTTTTTATTTATTTTTTATTAAAATAATAATAGTTATTAAGTATTCATAATAATGAATTAATAAATTATATTAGAAAGATTTAAGCATATCGAGTCATTAATTCAGAATTTCTGAGAATGAGAACATTAGCATATTTGGAATTTTCTTGAATGAGTTAGTGTTTATTAACGCCATACTTTGAAGTATCAAGAGAGCCATTGGCCAAATGCTCAAGGGAACCAAGCTCACCCGAAGAGGGTTTAGAGCTTCAAACTGATTCCCCGGGAAACCAACACCCTCACGTACAGTCTTTATAGAAAAAAAAGTCAGCAACCAAGTTTACATTTTTAACAGCAGAGTACAATAAAATTGCATAATAACAAGTAGTATTAAACAAATTAAGTCAATTCCTAATTAGATCAACAAAGAAAATTTTATTTTAATTACTTTATATCAAATAATTACAAATAATATAAAACATGTGTATACATATGACAGAGTCACACTATGAAGTGATAAAATAGAAAGCGATTTTCCCTTTCAATTTTCCATTTTCCTTTATATGTAGGATGTTGGACTATTTTTGTTTGTGTTTGTTACTATTTATTCATTATTTAAATTACTCTACTAAAATAGTATAGTAAGAAAGAATTTATAGTTCCCAGAAGTTGGGCCATCCGAAGTGGGATTCGAGCCCACGACCTTCGGATTAGAAGTTCACCGCGCTATTTATTGCGCTATAAGGACTCAACGAGTGGTTTTCCTTTTTATTTATATAGGGTGTTGAACTATTATTTTTGTTTATTACTATTTATAAATTAATTAAATAGAATTAATGAATTAACATTTAACACGAAATAAAATGTCAACAACTCTTGCCACATACAACTCAAGGCTTTATTTTACAAACTGAATATTCCATCTCCTTATCTATTGCCATCGAAAGTTCCAGAATTTTCCATAATTAAAATTACAGTTAATTTTTATAAATAAAAGCACGCGCGTGCGCGCGAGCATTAATATAAAGCATTAATTGCTGTAGGAAGATCTTGGTGTATTTGAAAAAAGGCTTTGGACCGGAATATCTAGTTGGCCCGGGCAAGACTGCCGAGTGCTGTTTCGTCAGATCTCACTCAGTTAAGTGTGTAATTATTTGTCTTAGACATTTAAGGTAGTGATTTAATTTGACTGCTCCCTCGGTTTATAATCTTGCTTGATAATCACAATTGATAAACCAAATAGACTTGTTTGAACCACACTTGAACACCCCCCCCCATTTTCCATTAATTCTCTTGGGTAAAATTTATCTTTTTAACTGTGAGTTCAGTTGAAACTCTTTCTCGATGAATAAGACGAGATTTAGGCAAATGAGAACTTCTTTTAAAGCGTTTGGATACAGGGGTGTCAAACTCGCGGCCCGACCAACATATCAGCACTCGATAATACATAATCTTTGGGAAGAGCAGCTGAAAGTGAAGGATCTAACGCGCTTCTCGACGCGTAACATTTACAAATCAAGTTTAGACAATACTGCATAGCATCAAAAATACGCAGAAAAAAATTTCAAATTTTAGAACTGAATTTGAAACAAGATATAAATATTTTAATTGTTTGGAAGACAAATTTTGCTTGTTCTCTTCTATTTTCTCAATAAATACCGACTCAGTAACCAGTTATATGCAAAAAGAGACGATCGAAATTCAGTGCGATTCAAATTTGAAGGCAAAATTCATTGAATTGGGTGTGCCTGAATTTTACAAATATTTACTAGCCACGTTTGAAAATACCCGCAAATTATCCTATGAAATTTTTCCTTGTTTGAAAGCATTTACCTGTGCGAGCAGTTATTTTCAGTTATGAAAGAAGAAAAAAACTTGTTAGAAATAGTATTAATGACGCTCACCTTGGCTCAGTTTTGAAAGAAATCACAGCGAACAAAATTTCTTCCAAAATAGGAAAGATGGTAGCAGAGAAGCGATGTCAAGTGTCAGGACGTAAACATTATATTTTTCTTGTACTTTTATATATGTTTATTATAATGAATTATTCAAAATATAACTTACGTTTCTATTATTAATTTTCTTAGGCCCACCTAAAGCTATACAATGTTTATTTGGTCCAAGTTAGCCTTTGAGTTTGGCACCCTTGGAGTAGACGATGATGGTTGATAGCGGAGATTGAAGCGTGAATAAGATTACGACCGGAGGTCGTATAGTTAAGCAAGTTATCTAGATAGAATACAAGCAAGGGGGAGTCAAGAGAGCTCCTTTTTTCAGATAAGCGCGTTTATTAAGATGATATTTAAATTAGTTCTAAGCGGTTACTCTTCCGGGTTTAATGATTAGTGCATTCTCTCTCTTTAATTGTGTTGTGAGATTAATATTAAAATTGTGTTTAAAGTGCTAGGACTCATCTTTGCTCGAACCCCCAAACAACAACGTACTCAGGGACGTTATACCATGACTGAATACCCATGAAACTATCTATCATTATTTTATCCTATTATTTTTTAAAATTTCTCGATTGTGCTTTATATAAGTCTAGACAATTTTTTATTTGTCCTTATTTGACAAAAAAAATCCCCTGTCTCGGTAGCCTTTTAAAATTAAAACATCCCCTCGTCTGGACTATAAGCTTCTGGGCTATAAATAAACTACAAGGAGATCGAAAGTTCATTTTCGGGTGAACGGAGACGATTACCAACACAGTATCAAAAATTACTTCTCCCTGTCTCATACAACTTTAATTTTTATTTATTTATAAATGATGACACCCATGTAATGGCAAAATCAAAGGGTGTTTTATTACGAATTAAAGGACCAAAATCGAGACTGATAAATAAAAAAAATTAATCTATTAGATATTATTTTCCCTTGAAATATAATGTACTTAGTTTTGTCATGTACTTGAATGAGCAATTGAGATATCAAGCAGTGATAGATCTATATATTGCACAATTTTGCATTATTATCTAAATAAAATATTTCCTCTAATACAGTCCTTCTCAAACTTTCAATATTTGCGATGCAACTTTAAGTCATAATTTTCATCGCGCTCACCCTTCTTACAGTAACAACGTATTGACTGTAGTAATAATGTACTTTGACGTAAGACTACAATACGACTTTAACTATAAACCATACAAACTTTCAAGATAAGTATTAAATTTTGTATATGACAAGCCCATGGGAGAAGTACATAAGTAGTTAGTTAACTTCTTTTTAAGGTATCCGACTACGTTCGGAACCATGATTTTGCAAAAGCTATAAATGGATAATATTTATGATATTTAGTGTCACTTAGATTAGAAAACGGAAATAAAATTATTTTAAGAATATTATTACAATAAAAAATTATTTAAAAATAATATTTTGACAAAAAATGAACATAGAATGACCCATTTTCAAGAAATTTTCCTTTTTATGAAAAATGATTCTATTATAATAATATTTTGCCTGTATATAGCTCAGACCTCTGTACAGAGGCTCAACTAGAATTTTTGAAATATATTACTTGGAAGTGGGTTTATCCATGTTTTACGACAACAGAGGGAAGAAATTTTAAGAAAAACGCCGATAATTATTTCAATGGGTTGTAACTCTGAAAATAATGTGTTTTTCAAAAAAATCATAGTTGAGCCTCTGTGCAGAGGTCTGAGCTATATGCAAGCATAATATTATTTTAATAGAAGCATTTTTCACAAAAGGAGAACATTTGGAAAAAAGGTTATTTTAAGTTAATTTTTTGCCGAAATATTGTATTTAAGTATTTATTTTTTGTGAAAATGTCCTTAAAACAATTTTATGCATGTATTCTAATTTAAGTAACATTAAATATCATGAAAATTATCCATTTATGCCCTTTTTTAAAATCACAGTTCCGAACGTAGTCGGATACCTTAATTGAGCCTCGACAAATTTTTTCAAATACTTAGTGCAGTATTGATATAAGTATATTATATAAGTGCGAATGTGTATTTTTCTTTTTGTTATGTTAAAATGTATTTTGTTTCGCTTCCTTTCAGTCAATTGATAATTGTTTTTAATGTTTCGATACGCACGCGCCCCTCACGTAGGGCTATCGCGCCTCCCCAGGAGGGAGTGCCCCCCAGTCTGAACTTTTTTAATCAAATATCTATTTAAGTACTTATTTATATCTGCAATTCTATCTTTATGTATACAAATAGGTGATTAATATAGTTTTCGATAAGTATGATTAAGGAATTAATAGAGTTGAAATAGAATTAAAGAAAAAATACTTCAAAATAAAGATTTTATTTGAAGTTGAGATACGTCGTAATGATTTATGAAATGAAATACTGGATCATTTTGTTAGAATAGTAACCTCTAGTAATTACACTGCTGGCCACTGTAAATGCAACACCAAGAAAGACAAGAGATAGCACAACAAAATTTATTTTGTAGATAACATGTTGACCAAGTATCAAATGATTAAATTTATAGACTTCGGTGAAGTGTAGTTCCTGCAAGAATCAGTAGCCAGAGTAGCCGCCATTGTTGGAGATCGCCACACGCCTCGACATTCATTCAAAGAGACTTTGGATGTGTTCTTGGGGTACAGCAGCCCAAGTAGCTTCTACACCTTTCCAAAGTTGATCTGGTGTGGTAGCTGGGGGTGTAATCTGGGTCAATCGTTGAGCAACCATGAACCACATCTTTTCTATCGGCGAAAGATCCGGAGAGCGAGCCGGCCAGGGAAGCAATTCAATCTGGTGATCGACGAAGAACCTTTGGACAATGCGTGCCACGTGTGGTCGCGCATTATCCTGTTGAAATATGGCTGTGGCCAAGCCCTGAAGGTAAGGAAGGACAACTGGCTCCAACACCTCGGAGATGTAGCACTGGCTGTTTAAAGTACCGGCAATGCGCACTAGACGAGAACGATAGTGGTATCCAATACCGCCCCATACCATAATACCCGGTGCAGGAACAGTGTCGTTCAACAACCTCTCTCCACGGTGTCTCCAGACTCGAATCTGACCATCGTGGTGTTGCAGACAGATTCGTGACTCGCCAGTAAAGACAACTTCATTCCATTCTGCCTCCCACATCCTTCTTTCATCGCACCATTGGCGGTAGAGACGTCTTTGGTTCTGCGTCAAGGGTAGACCAAGCAACAGACGTCTTGCGGACAGACCACTCTGCTGTAAACGGCGTCGAATGGTACGCGCAGACACTGAATGATGCGTTGCAGACTCAATGTGCTGTGCTACGGTTCGTGATGTGACTGAGCGATCCGCCACTTCCATTCGCGCAATTTGCCTGTCTTCACGTGAAGTGGTGCACTGAGGTGGATGCTATCGACCCCGTTGGTCCGTCGTACCCTCCTGCATGCAACGGTCACATATCCGCATTACAGTTGTTTGGTTTCGTCCAACACGACTACCGATTTTCCTGAAAGATAATCCACAATCTCGGTAGGCCACTATCCTTCCTCTGTCGAACTCGGATTCTTGATCAAAAGTTGATCGCTGTTTTCCAAGAGACATAACTGAACGTTTTTTGAAAAAACCACAAGAAAAACACAATTGCCGAACTTAAAATCGTCGAAATCTCCAAGCCTTAAATAGTGCTTTGAGGTGGCGCCACAGGTGCGCGTGATGTGTGTCTGCGCTGAAATTCCAATCATTTGCATATCTCACCTCCGCTAATGCATGTTGTAAATTTCATGTTATTTGAATGCTTCCTTGAGGGTGTTGCATTTACGGTGGCCAGCAGTGTACTTTTGATTTCTTAAACCCACATCCATCAAAATACATGATACTCGCTAACCTCTGAAGATTGGAGCCCGTGGTGGAGTAGATACGGTTCTAAATATTTCTCTGAGAGACCTACCGTATATTATTTCTGATGAAAGATTTACCGAAAATTTGAAACCTTCTATAAACTGGGGGATTTCATTCCATTCACTTTGATTTTTAAGCATGTCTCCATGAAGGCGAAAATGTTATCAAGCAGTGCAATATTTTCCAGAGAAATTGCTATAAAGTAAAACGCCGGACGAAAGTGATGAGTGTTATTCCTAATTGCTCTTGCTGAAGCAAATACATTTCCCCCTTAGTTATTTGTTATATAGTGCTTGTGCTAGATAGACGTTCTGTGCCACTTTTTGGGGGAAAATGAGAATGAGCGGAGAGAAAAATTTGTATAGGGCATGTGATCATCGACCTACATTTCTTGCCCTGGAGGAAAGATTTCCTGCATGATTGGAATATGCAATTCGTCATCCCAAAGAGTGAATGTGAATTTTTTGAAGAAAGCCGACCCCTTATTTAACTTTAAAAAGCTCCCAAACTCCTCGGTTAGAAGACGGAAATAGGCTGTACTCTTATAAATATAAGGTATTGTGAGAAGAGAATGCAGAGTTAGTTCCTGAGTGGTTTTCATCACTTGACGTATTTCTAAATTAAAATGTCTGTGACCAAACCGGCTAGGTGGCGCAGCTGGTTTGCCACTGGCCTTGTACGCCTAAGTTTGCGGGTTCGACCCCGGCCCAAGTTGGTGATTTTTCATGATGCAGTAAATCGAAAGCAGCCATGTCTTCTGATTATGGGGCATGTAAAAGACCCTTCAGTACTTGTTTGATTTGTGTGCTCTCTTCAAAATTAAAATTCTTAGTACGGTTTCGCATCACCAGAGCTCAGGTGCCCCCTTCTGGGAAGAAAACTGGGTGTCAAAATTACCGGTGGCGATTGGTATCCACCAATGTGGTGCCGCACTAAAAAGAGATACCAGCTTTCATGGGACTAAGTCTGCAATGGTAAATCACGAATCAGCACTCCATTGGAAATAATAACAAAAAAAATGTCTGAGGCCAATAAAGTCTTTGCATTGCTCTGTTGATGAAATGAGTTGAAATTTATTTCTGTTTTATTTTCTTTGTATAATTAAAATCAAATACATTAAAGAATATGAATTTAAAGAATCTTTTTACAAGATTTTTAGAAGTGAGTTTCATTATCGAACGCTTTTTAGGTTTTTGAGTACCTCATCAAACAAAGTAATCGTTAAATAAACAAGAATAAGTTAGAGTAAATTAACTAATTAATTGTTAGACGAACCGGAATTCGAAATAGTGTTGTGAGAAGAATAACTGAAAGACACTTTAAAAACAAAGAGCTTTATTTAGCTCCATTTCAGGGATCTTAAAGGTAAATATGCAACAGGGACGTAATTAACAATTGATTGAACCTCTCATAACATTGAATTTGCACTACCCTCCACAAACAGCTTTGAGGCACTCCTACACAGGACTGGAAGATTATTAGGGAGAACATTCCCTATTTATTTCTCTAAGATCACACTACCCCTAAATCTTAAATATATGATTTTTTGTTTTGAGTTTAAACAAGTAATATAAAAGAAAAATTTTTAAAGTCTATTCATACTTATGTCAACAAAGAAAAATTTCATTTTAACTACTTTTTATTAAATAATTACATTTAATATAAACATGTACATACATATGGCAGAATCCCAATATTAAGTGGCAATTAATTTCTATTAATTAACGTTAAAGTATCGTATGCTCAGCCAAAACAATCGTGTATATAAAATTTCAGTTCAACTGAATGCTTTAAAACGTGAGAAAAAAAATCTTTTAGTCGCGCTAAAAATGAAGTCAACGTGACTCGGTATCTGTAATTCTTTAAATAATTCGTTTTTGTCAATTAACTGTAACTAATTATAATTAAATTATCATATTGTCACCCCAAACAATCGTGTATAGAAAATTTTCTGCTCAAATGGGTACTTTAAAATGTGAGAAAAAAACCCTTTAAAGTTTTGAAACAAGTCGCTAAAAGGGCCTAAGTCACCAAAAATGATGCCAATGGGGCTGTATCTGTAATTCTTTGAATAATTAGTTTTAATCAATTAATTTTTATTAATTAAATTACCGTACTGTTATCCAAAATAATCTTGCATATAAAATTTCTGTTCAATTGAGCGCGTTAAAATGTATTTTATTAACGATTAGAAATTTGAACAAGATATATATAGGGAGATTGTGAACTAATAGTAGGAAATATGAAAAAATCATTTTTATAGGATGAGAGTCATAGGTTACGTAAAAAATAAATAAAAAATTTCAGGTTATAATATTGAGCATTTATTTCGAAAAAAGTTGTATGTAGACATTTGGCAATAAACAGTATTTCCCAAAGTTCTGGCACATATGTAATAAAATGTTAAAATGCAACATCAAACATTCTTAGCTTACCTGACAACATTTGCGAAGTAATTTTTTTTCTACTAGATAAATCACTCCTGTAATGTCTTTCTCTATTACTTTTTTATGCTTCTCAAAGCTGTACTTCCCGTTAAAAAATAGCCAAAAGAATTATCTCATTTCTCAATACAATCAAACCAAGCGCTTTTCGCCACGCTAAACACAAAACACAAGAAACGATCTCATCTTGGTACAACAAGCCCTGAGCATCGGGCTTTAACAAAGGATCTTACTTTCCTTAACACAAAATTCATTCCAGCGCCCTCGTGCTCCAAATCCCCCCTCTTTTTCCTTGTCCATCTTGTTCGCAGGTCAACCATTTACTCTCCTAAAAAATACTAACCCACCCCCGAAGATGCGGAGAGTTGCGCCAAACATTCCATAATATGCAGCCAACAGTAACCAAACACTACAACTCCTTCATAGGAAACTCGATAATAGAAAATGTCTGTCCGAGTAACACTCTGAACTTTACCACTCACCGCATTCAAATGCCAAATATATATATACAGTGGACTCTTGTTAATTCAAACCTTCGATAATACGCAGCTCTCGCTAATTCGAAGTATATGCTCAACCCCTAGAAAATTCTTGATATTTCGAACTAAAACAATGCGTTTTGGTACACTCAATGTTTGGAAGTAAAATTTGTGGCTGGCCAGATTACAACACGCAATATTCGAGGTTATCTCATGTAACTCTCGACAATTCGAATGCTCACTATCATGTAGAGTTCTGTGGCAAACAGATTGGATCTTACACGTTTTGTGTTGTGTTGGCTTTTCGTGTTGTATTGTCTCTCGTCCCTGTAACGTAGCCCTTTTGATGACCATTTGTCTGCCATCTCTTTATATTTCCCAGTTCCTCAAGCAAAAATACAGTTTTATTGCTTTCCTTATTTAAGTGGACAATAGACCGGTCTCACCTGTTGTCTGCCATCCATATCTTTTATTTTAACAAGTGGCGTTGCTACACATGTATTCAGGACGGATGGTCTGCAATTGTGAAGAAGAGATGCATAGGATTGTGTATTTTGCGACATGACGATTTATGACTTATCTGTGTGACTTATAGCATGTGGCACCAAATAGGACATGGACCGAACTGGACCAATGGCGTAACGTACACCCCCGCCACCCCTGCACCGCGGGGGGCCCAGGACTCAAGGGGCTCCAAAGCCTGAGCGATGCCGATTGCGTAAGATCCGGCTACGGCTCAAAATCTGATTTTGCAGGTGGCCCCGAAAATTCTCCGTTACGCCACTGGACTGGACCCTGCCTTGATGAACAAATGTTGTTGGGGACAGTGTCTGAGAGAATCGAGTGCGAAACGATTTCATTTTTAATAAGGAATTGAAGAGATTTGGATGGGGGTCCTTTTCGAGAGGTTAAGAAAGAATTTTTTCGTACTCTCTTGATAATTAGAAGTTTTTTGTTGGTCCCTCCTCCAACTTCGAATAATCGAGACTGTATATATACACTGGTGTGCAAAAATTAAGGACGAAGTCGAAAAATTAGCATATCAGCTGAACGAAGAGGCAGAGCGGACAGAAAGACCAATCAAGAGATTAAGTAAGGTGATGTACGGTAGCACATGCGCAGATATGCAGGTAGACGTAATGGGGGAGTGTCTGAGTAGTATAAAGCATGTTGTCGGTGTAAGATCAGTATTTCTGGCAAAGAGATTGCACGCCGTATAGCAGTTAAAATCACACCGAGTTGCTGCCTCAGCGAGAAATGGCGAATAATCAATCTGTTAGACGACATCTGGATGCTTTTACCCGAGGTCGAATCATTGTGAAGTTGGAGGAAGACCGCAGTGTGGCAAGTGCTGCAGAGTTCGAATTGCTCACATCATCGTTTCACGACTTTGGAGACAATTTCAAACTACAGGAACAGCTATCCGGGGTTCAGTAGTGGTCGTCCACGAGGAACCACACCCGCAGATGACCGGTACATTGTCTTACAGGCCAGAACAAACAGGCGGCAGACAGCGGGAGAAATCGCTAGACACACGACACAGGCGACCGGACGACCGATATCGCGTTTTACCGTGGCCAGAAGACTGCACGGTGGTGGTCTGTTTGCACGACGCCCTGTACGGTGTGTACCTTTAACGCCTGCCCATCGGAGAAGGCGTTCTCTGTGGTGCCGGGAACACCGGAATTGAGAGACAATGAATGGGGACGAGTACTCTTTACAGATGAGAGCAGATTCAGTTTGAATAGCGATTCTCATCGCATACTCATCTGTAGAGAGCGGGAAGCCACAATCATCCCTCGAACATCATTGAAAGGGACAGGTATGGAGGTCGCGGTGTTCTCGTTTGGGGAGGCATCATGCTTGGTAGTCATACAGACCTTCACATCTTCGACGCAGGTTCAGTCAACGGGACCCGTTATTGTAACGGGATTCTTCTTCCATATGTGCGTCTTTTTAGAGGCGCTATGGGTCTGCAGTTCCTTTTCATGGACGACAATGCACCATGTCATCGCACAGTAGCTGCCGAACAGCTCTTAGAGAGTGAGGATATTGAACGTATGGATTGGCCGGCACGATCTCCGGATCTCAATACCATCGAGCATGTATGGGATTTTCTAGGCAGACGCTTGACAGCTCGTACCTTACCACCAGTAACGATTCGGGAGCTTCGATTGGCGCTGCAAGACGAATGGGCAGCAATGCCTCAACAACTCATTGACACCCTCATTCTCAGCATGGGCAGACTCTGTGAAACCTGCCTAGCAGTCAGGGAGATCATATCCCTCTACTAAAGACCGGATGTTTCTTGCTGGACACCCATCAGAGGGATGTTTCGGCCTTCAGTCGCATTGCGCTCCATGCTACTTTTTCAATCAAGCTTCTTTTTATCCCTCTGATTTCTCTTTTTAGTAAGTGTTGCTTACATTACACATGTCCTTACGTATTGAGATCTTACGGTATTAAAAGTGTTGATTTGGAAAGCTTTTTGTACAATGTTATATTGAAAAAACCGTTTCGTCCTTAATTTTTGCACACCAGTGTATATATATATATATTATCAACGATCGTTCAGAAACGCACAAGAAAGGTTTTTGAATGAAAAGTGGAACTGGGGAAATGTAGAGAGTTGGCAACATTATGCATTTAACGGTTAAAACCACGGGCGTCTATCCTGCTTGCAGACAATGATCAACACTTCATTTAATGCTTCCATTCACCATCTTTACTCTCATTCAGAATATCCTCCTCTTACATTCTTATTCCTTCACCAGGCGAAGTTTACAAATCGAATATGACGTCATAAGAGTTAATCCAAGAGGTTAATCGAAGGGGAAGAAAACGTGCGAGAACTCGCTGTGATTATTTTTTTTCAAAATCCCCATACGCATCCTTCCCAAGAAGTACATTGAAGCAAGATTTCCTTTTTTATTTCTCGAAGCAATGCTTTAAAGTAGTCCCCCCCCATGGGCCGTATACTAGCAATTAAGCCATTTACAGACATGGCAAGTCCCCAAATATGAGATCAGTGATGGCTCTGGCTACCAAATTTTGACGCTCGAATTAATTATCAATCATAGGTAAAAATTATGGCCCAGTGGCCGAGTGGTAGCATATCGCGCTTCCACACCACAGGTTCGAGGTTCTATCCTCGCGCTGGTCAAATCGACTCAGCCTTCCATCCCCCCTGCAGTAGGTTGACAAATGGGTACCAAGCTTGCTTGAGGACCTTAACACTTGGGGTCTCACTTCAGATTGACCACCTGATCGGGACATCTGCTCATGCACCTCAGCATCCAATGGTCACGTACACTGTGATGGGCACAGTAGGCCAAAGCCTTCATGGGCTGTTGCGTCACTGAATTTGAGTTTGAGCTAAAGATTGCCGTGATTTAATCTTGCCAAGAGTACCAGAGCCAAATTGATACTCAATGGATCTTTTACATGCCACATAGTCATATGAAATGCGTGCCTACGCATATCGTCTCCAGTCTGAGCCAAGCCCACAACCTTAGGTTTACGAAGCGGGCACGATACCTCTAAGCCACCAGAGCGGACTCAAGTAGAACAGCAACAGAAAAAGATATCTCTATCGTAATCATGTGACCACTGTAGCCTTGTGATCATGGACACAAACTCATGACCGCCGTTGTCGAGTCGATGATTCGAGTCCTGATGCCACTGAAAACTCGCCGATGTGTCGTGATTTAAATTCTTCACATTGGTGTGGAAGTTAAGAGAGGGGGTGCCGGATCACGTATCGTACTTCTTACTCAACCACGGCACAAAGTTACGAGGTTTGTCACCAATAGCCCTCGTGTTGCTTTAAGTGCAATGTTAATAAACTCTCACTCTCAATCTACCGTAGTTATAGAATCCATACAAGCCAATTTTCTGTCACTTATCCCATCTGAGTCTATCTCGACAATATTTGCAGAGGTATCTTCAGAATCCAAACTAAAGTTTTTGCAATCATTAAATACCTCCAACATCTCAAATACTTGTATAATAAGATGTCCTTTGATTGGAAATATATGATATAGTGTTGTTTCTCTTAATACTGAGAAAACTTTTGAAGTCTTTTTCTTAGAAGTAAACTGGATATACAACTAGGATTCGCCATTTATATAATTTCTCTCAAACAAGAAAGAAATGTATTCATTGCTGTGATCCTAACTCTTTAACGGGCCATTTATTTCTGGTAAAGGTATATTAAAATATTTGTGGAATTGAGATTGATTTAAGAAGAGAAACTCATTTAGCTTAGTAGATAAAACTAATTTGATTTTTAACGCCTCCTTTTTGGTAGTAAGTATATTTACCACTGCACATTGAGGCTATTAAAATTAGGAAATTAAGGCTTCTTGTTTTTTTTTGTTTTATATTTATAAAATATATTTTGTAAATACTAAAAACTGGAAAAACAGTGATATGTTATATAAATCTTTTTTTTATTCATAGATAACAAATTACAATATTTTTCATGTAATTGCCAGATCAATGAGGAAGTTTTTAATTCTGTTACTATGTGGGGGAAGGGGTTGGTAACAAAGTGCGCAAGAGTTTATAATTTTCTTAGTATTCTGAAGTTATTAATGGATGACAGCACAAATGAAATACACTCAGGAACATTGAAAATAGCGACCCAAGAAGAAAGCATCGGATTCAAATGAAATTTAATACACATAATGACACAGATGAGAGATTAACTTGATCTCAAAAACAAGACAATTAAACGAATACAGGGTGTGCAACGACACAAATACTGGGCAATTTCAATAGCGCGTTGGACCACCTCCAGCTGCAATACATGCCGCCAAACGGTCCGGCATTAAGTTGATTAGACACCTTATGTTGTCCTGTGGCAGATGGGCCCATAAATCTTGAACAGCCAACTCTAAATCCTGTTCAGAGTGACACGAAGGCATCTGCCGTTTTAGCTGATCCCAGACGTGCTCTACAGGGACAAATCGGGGGAAGCGGGTCGGTCATGGAAGTGTCTGAACATGACGTAGGAAGTCTTGAGAAACTCTTGCTGGAAAATTGCCCTGGGAGACCATTTAGGAAAGGTTCTACATGGGGTCGAAGAATATCATCAACGTAACGTTGGCCCGTTAAGGTTCCACGCATCACAAATAAAGTGGAGCGGCTATCATAGGCTATGGCCCCCCAGACCTTTGCACCAGCTGTGCGGGCAGTGTGACGTAGAACAGTGTGGGGGGGAATTGTACCGCTCACCAGGGTGCCTCCACACCCGTACACGGTTATCATCTGTCCACAAATCAAACCGGGATTCATCACTAAACACAACTTTTTGCCAATCTGTGACATTCCACATCGATCTGGCTTGGCACCACTGTAGACGCAGTTGCCGATGTTCCGGTGTTAAAGGGAGTGCACGGAAAGGACGCTTGGATTTAAGATTTGCTTCTGCAAGGTGTCTGGAAATTGTTTGTGGAACAATTGCTACGCCTACGTCTGCTCGTATCGTTGAACGAGTCACTGTGGGGTCCACAAGTGCTTGCCGCACGATCCTTCGATCCTCTCCCTCGTGGTCTTCCTGGTCGCTCCAGACCCGGTTTTCCGCACGTGGGTACCTTCTCGTGTCCACTGCTCCCAACAATTTCTAACGGCACACTCCGAACGATCCACCTGGCCAGCAACACGTCGCGTCGACCAGCCTGCAGTTTTCATCCCTATGATCAGGCCTCTCTTAAACTCACTTAACTGTGAGAAATGTTTTCTTGCACGTTTACCTGGCATGTTTCGCTTTCCAAAGTCTTCCTACAATCGGCGGGAAATCGTCACGTTTATGAATCTTTGAATTTGCGCTGGCTTATACAGCACCCTCTTCTTGATTGTAGCGCCACCTCGGCGTGTATGAGCATGCGTATTGGCACAAAACTTGGATCATTTGCATATCACATTACGCTGCACTTATTTGCAAAGTTTCGCGATTGTACTTAGCTTCCTTCTTGGGTGGCTATTTTCAATGTTCCTGAGTGTAGAATAAAATAGCTTACTATGGACTTTTGAGAATTAATGCAATTGGTGATAAGTGTACTTACCATGACCTTAGAAAGGGTCAAGAAAGACAGAAATGTAAACAAAATTTAAATTATAGAGCGGAGAAAGATAAATACTACGTGTAATTTTCCGTCAAAGTATGAAATCCGTTATTTCATAGAATAACTAGGTATTTCTTGAAATAACTAGATAAGTCAGTTAAAGTACATAAAATTATTGATTTCTACGATTTAACCACGGTATTCTATGGAATAATGAGCGTTAATAATTGATTGTGTGTTAAAGTATCAAATACGTCACTGCTTCTGGTTGCTTTTATTCAATTTTGAATCCCATTTCAAAGTGTCATCACAACAACCTTTGCTTTAATATACACTCATGGACAAAAAAAATTTGCGCCCCAAGAAATAGTTGCGGGATCGTAGCGAAACTTGGCATGAAGGTACATGTCGGGGAGATATGCAAATGATTTGAAATCCAGCGTGATTGCGCATTACGTATAGCCGGTAGAGGGCGTTTAACGTCATTCTCCGTGGAGGATAAAACAGGTAACCAAATCTTGTTTGAGTGTGCTGAATCTTTTACAAAGGAAAAGCTGAGGTATACATGCCATTACGCCGTTTTCGAAGACAATATGAGCAGCAGTCGCAGTTTGAGAGGGGGAGAATCATCGGCATAATGGAAGCAGGGTGGTCAGCTAGGCGAGTAGCTCGTCAATTAGGCCGCTCTGAATGTGTTGCGAGGAGGTGTTGGGACCAGTGGATCCAAGAGATGTCATTTACACGAAGACCAGGCTCAGGACGCCCTCGACAGAGCAATCGTCGAGAAGACCGCCACATCGTAAGAAATGCACGCGTACAGCCAACTGCTCGCGCCGCTCATTGCGTGTGCTGCCCTTGACGACAACCCATCGACGCCTCCGTTTGGAGAGGTACCGCGCACGAGGAAACTGAACAGCAGCAGAATGGAGCCAGGTCGTCTTCAGCGACGAATCCAGATTCAATTTCAGCAGTATGGCAATCGTGTTCGTGTGTGGAGACTCAATGGTGAACGCCTCAATCCTGTCTTTTCTTTACAGCGACACACCGCTCCCACAGCTGGTGTGATGGTATGGGGTGCCATTGCCTACAATACACGGTCACCCCTAGTATTGATCCGTGGCACCATGACAGCTCAGTGGTCCATGACATCCTGCAGACACATGTGTTGCCACTCAGGCAACGGCTCCCAGGAGCCATATTTCAACAAGACAATGATCGGTCTCACACGGAAGAGGTGTCACAAAACTGTCTCCGCACTGTTACTAACGCACTTAATTTTGTTTCATTTTGACAACTCCTTCTTGGTGCGCTAGTTTTTTGGTCAATGAGTGTTCAGTGAAAAATAAAATAAAGATTTTTTATAAAATTTAAATTAATATTCTGTCTTACAATTTCGCTTAAAAAAGTTTATACGATGTTTTTATGAAGCAACAGTTTTTCTTTCCAGCATGTATTTCTTTGAAAGTATTTAAATATAACTATATTTCTGCAACATATTTTTTCTCTTTCTTTTTAACTTATTTCATAGAATAACTAGTTGTTTCATAGAATAACAAATTATTTCATCGAATAACAAGTTATTTCTTAGAATGACTAGTTATTTCTTAGAATAACTAGGTCACGTATTGAATTTTTCATCTATTATATACTTTAACCAGCTTCTCTAGATATTTCATGAAATACCTAGTTATTTTATGAAGTTACTAAATTATACACGTTAACGGTAACATATATACAAGGAATTCGAAGAGGCGAGATTTTTCAAAGCAATTTTCATCAAAAATCTTTTTGTGTGCTAGCAAGTACAAATTTCAGTTCCAGACGTTAAGATTAGCTTGCAAACTCGGGCCCATTTGTTATTAACACAAATTGGGCGTTACGTAAATGGTGCCATTATCCACAGAGGTTTTATATTAAAGGGTAACTGCATGTAAAACGCTGTCTTCCCTGCTTCATGGAGTAACTTGTTGAACTAATGGATTATGGAATGGCTCATTAGAGCTCTCAGCCTCCTCTGTTAACACTGTCACACCTTCAAAGACCTTAAACCTAGACTTAAGTATGGTCACACACTTTAACGGAAGTGTAGGAATTTATTCAGAGGAAGGGTAGAAAAGTCTTCCCGCAATTGCCAGAGCTAATGAAAGTACAGTAAATAGCAGCTTATTAGATAGTGGTAAGGGCTGAATTAAATAAATTAGTTTTATTGATAATTATGGCTCAACAAGGTCAACGAGGTAATAGTATGTAATTATAATTCTTGATATGAATACAGAACTGCTTTCATGTTATTCGGTGGACGAAAGATTCGATGAAAGCAAATGATGAAATTCCGTTAGTGAGGAACGCTTAAGAATAAATAAATTTTCGAATTTCAATACGTAAAAGTAAAAAAAAATATGTCGAAATTTTTATTTATTAAACGTATTTAAGGCTACCAAGACATGCTCGAAATGGTAAAATGCCAAAAGTAAGACTTTTTGTTTATGGGACATATATCTTTAAAAACTTCCAATAGAGCTTAGATTTTTTTGTGATTTTGATAAAGATGTTTTAATCATTATGTAGAAATACAAAAATTATTTTTTATTAAAATTTTTTTTTCTGTTTTATGTAAGTTGGACATAAATTTTGATATCTCATAATACATGCTTATGTTGAGGTGACATTTTTTTAAAAAAAGTATCTCTTTAATATGTAAAATATTTTTTGCATATATATAAAATAATGCACAGGATATAGTGAACTTATTTTTTAAGTAAAATATTCAGATAGTTTATTTAAAAGAAAATTATAAAACTTCGTAATTTTGAAAATTTTTATTTTCCCCTCTTTTATATACATACAACTATTTTTTAAAAAACTATGTACTACTTCAACTAAAGCAGAATAGGTTTGCTATGTACGCAGGTATCTGGTACATAAATATAAAAAATTTGGAACCTATAGCGTAAAAGGGTTTCTTAAAAGTGTACCTAAAAGGAAAAAATTATGCTTTGGAGAAAAAATGAAAAAAACTAAACATTAGAATGCGTTTGTTTACGTGTTTGTCAATTAATTTTTTTCATATTTTAAGGTTACTTTATCAAAGAACATATAAGTGTTATACATTTTTAGAATCAGAAAAGTATGCGCTATTTTTTAATATTAAAATTGAAAAATCGATTTGTTTGAATGTGTATAACGTCCTGGTTCCCTTAAAAAAAGAGAAAAGAAAGTCACTTTAAATTTTAAAAAAAAAGCAAAGAGTTAAGTAAAAATATCATCGACAGATATGTAATTCGAACAAAAATTATTTTGTTGTATAAGAGATCTGATTTCCCGATTAGTAATGAAACGTTATAGTCGCATGAAAACTATAAACGCGTATCTCCAGCCAATCAGTTAATAAATTTGAGTGACATCACAGTCATGTGATAAATGTAGTCACTTGTTTCCCGCCAAGTAGCCAATTATTTGAACATCTTCATTTTTAAAAGTCTTACAAGTAGAACATGTAAAAAGTCTAACGTTTCCAGAATTGAAAAATACATGTATTATGCGCGTATTTTTTTAAAAAAGTGCATTATATTTTCTTATCAGCATTTTTTTTATTTACTATTATGTATTTTTTGAAAGAAAGTTTCCGCAAAAAGCAAAATTTAGCAACTGCGAAGCACATGAAATGATTGGATGGTAACACGTTGCTATTGTTGTTTCGTATCCCAGATCATGTAGCTTATTTACACCATCTGCATAAGACCAAAAATGCCCCAAAAATTTAGGAATAAGGATTCCCTAAGACCTCGTCCATGGTAAATTTCAAGCATAAGAATATTACCAGGGCGTGCCTGATCAGCCTTTCACCAATGACACTTTTGAAAGACTTTCCGGTCCTGTTGAAAAGTGAGAGACTTGATGTGCCCACTAAAAAAACGTGATAGTGCTGATTTCTAGGAATATTGAGCGGGTGACACCAAAGAGGTTTTCCTAAAATACTAAGGGTGAGCAGGCGGTATTCTTTAAAGTGTGTTTAATTCTATCATTTTAAGGTATCCCAACTACGTTCGGAACCGTGATTTTAAAAAAGCACATAAATGGATAATTTTCATGATGTTTAGTGTCACTTAGATTAGAATATATATATATAAAATTGCTTTTATATAAAATTGCTTTTAGTAAATTTTGACAAAAAAATATTTTAATACAGTACTTTGGCACAAAAATTAACTTAGAATATCCTTTTTTCAAAATGACCTTCTTGTATAAGAAATGCTTCTAAAATAATAATATTTTGCTTATATAAAGTAAAAACTTCTCCAGAGAGTCTGAACTATTTTTTTTTTAAAATTCACATTATTTTCAGAGTTACAACCAACTGAAATTATTATTCGCGTTTTTTTTCTTAACATTTCTCCCGACTTCTAAGTTATACATTTCAAAAATTCTAGTTGAGCCTCTGTACAGAGGTCTGAGCTACTTACAGGCAAAATATTATTATAATGGAAGCATTTTTCACAAAAGGAGAATATTTTGAAAATGGGTCTTTCTATGTTCATTTTTTGTCAACATATAGTACTTAAATAGTTTTTTATCGTAATAATATTCTTAAAGCAATTTTATATACATTTTCTAATCTAAGTGACACTAAATATCATAAATATTATCCATTTATAAGCTTTTGCAAAATCACAGTTTCGAACGTAGTCGGATACCTTAAAGAAGGAGAGTTCAATAAAAGTTAGACAAGCGTTTCCTTGCAAGATCTTAACAGCGACAGGCTTCGTCAAAACTGTTGGCTATCTCGTTATCATGCAACCTTTGAAAGTATATAGACTGTCCAAAAAAATTCGAACCACAAGATCCAGAATATTTATGCTTGTCGTATCCCAACAGTTGTCTAAAGAGAAAGATGCTGTACTGAAGCACGACTATCTATTAAAATCCAAATGACCCTGAAGACAAGTTCAGAAGCCGTGTCAATGAATAGAGAAATCCCTTATAAATTGCAATAAGTTCAGACCTGAAAACACAGAACAGTAGTTATTATTTCTAATCTTAAAGTCAAATGTCCATAATGTGTCTCAGTATGCACGCCACTTCCATTAATACCATCGCCCAGGCCTGCTATCAGTATAGATTTTTAATGCTGATTGAGGGATGCCATGAATTGTCTCCAGAGCCGTATGTCTCGTAAATATTGGACCTTTTACACACCCTGGTCAATAGCTCAGTCTGGAAATGGATTCAATCAGAGTAGAACTTAAAATAGAAAAAGGGTTTTAAGGAGTGAGGTTCCACATTACCAGAAAACAAGCCTATATCACCTACCAAGGAAAAAGGGTTGTGGTAACACGTTATTGTATGTGATATCACACGATATATCATGTGACATTGACGTCCCATGGCAGATATCATGTGACTATAACGTCACATGAATTTAGCCCATCAAACTAATAAAAAATACACAGAGACTTTAATTTAGTAATTAAACACTAGTTAATTGATTAAACTAATAAAAAATACAGAAATTCTGATTTAGTATTTTAGCAAATAAAATTCTTTGATTCAAATATATTATGATAAAAGTTATGAGTTTTCTCTGTATCAAAAAAGTTTTCCTGACTACAAGGAAAGTGAATTAAGTCTCTATAGAATATATTTTCGAAGATAAATTCCCGAAACTTATACCATATGATTTACATCAACTAACCTATCTTTCTAACTAAACCATCTCTGCTCTTTTTTCGAAAACAAATCCAGTTAAAACCTCAGTAAAACTCTAATCCATTTAATTCTTCCTTCCCGATTCTCCTTATCCAAACCTCGCTACCGAAGTTAACAAAAGCAACGGAATGACAAATGTCTGCTTTGATTTTGGTAAAAAAATTATACTTTGAGAAACAACTGGAAAGAGCGCATTGTGGTAAAATTTATCCGTGGTATATCAAGACAAACTGATGATTTTGTCATTGTGTCCTACAGAGGAGATATATTGGGCTTTAAATCTTTGAATTTGACATACCTCTTAGAACATTGGCCACGCCAAGTATTCCCCTACCAATCGAACAGATTGAAAAGTATCATTATTTCTGCGATACGGATGAGATATTCCGAAAGTACCGCCAATATTTCATCGTTACATTCCAAATCTAACTTCTCTTTTTGTTTGATTTCTGGGCGAACTCCAGGAATTGAAAATTTATGCTGGATTAACTTTTCAAGGCTGCATGATAAACAAATGCTGTGTTTTTCAGCGTTGTTTTAATTTTGAAAATGAAAGATAAAGTGTTTCAGAAAATGATGTTTCGTTTTAAAACAGGGATCTGCTGTCCTTGGAAATTTTGCGTATTATTTCCAAGGAATTATTTTCTAAGGAATTATTTTTCATTATTTTCTAAGGATGAATATGAAGCGATTTTGAAGAAAAATCAAAAACTCATGCTTATCGTTCCTATTTATGTTTTTTCCTTGAAATCAAGATAAGTTTACTTTGATTCTGTTTTCATGTTAACACTACAAAGACTGAAACTTAGTGTACACCTATACTGCCTGCATTGCGAAAGAATAACTAATGTGTAAAGAAATTTGTTTAAAATTAATTTTTAATATTTTTTATATTATTTACAGTCATATAACAAGTTATTAGTAAATATTAACAATAAAAAATTTACTTCACTTGGAAAAAAAATATATTCTAAAAAATTCTAAGAGAAATTGTGTTATTATATTCATAATTTTTTTTCCAATTGAAATTAAAAAGCAGTCAAAATGACTTCCTTGGACAATATATATCTAGTGTTAATAATTCAAAATTGCGCAAAGTTATTTTCTCCGGCTGGATGGCATGGTTGGTTTGTCACTGGTCATCTGCACCCAAGGTTGCGGGTTTCGACCCCGGCCCAAGTCGGTGGACATTCATGATGCAGAAAACCGACAGCGGCGACATGTCACATGATTATACGGCGTGTAAAAGATCCCTAGAGTGTCTGTTTGGCTTGAGTGCTCTCGGAAAAATTAAATTCTAGTACAGGCTCGCATCGTCAGAGCTCAGGTGCTAGTGAGAGCATCGTAGAGCTCCTCCCTCTAGGGAGGAAACTGGGTGTCAAAATTACCTGTAGCGATTGGTATCCACCTATATGGTGCCGCAATAAAAAGAGATATCAGCTTCCGAGAATGTAATGGGTCTGCAATGGTAAAACACCAATCCCTAGCCCATTAGAAATTTAAAAAAAATCTCCGTCTTCCATTATTTTAAAAGGTTTATTTGCCTTGACTTGCCATTGATATTTTTTTACTATTCCATTAATTTTCATTAAAATTTATCTAGAACTATTTAATTCAAGGATTCTACGCCAGGAAGAGTACACATATGATAGCCACCTTTTGACGTCATAGTTACATGAAAAATGCTATTATGTGTTACCAGCCAATCAGTTCATGTGCTTCGCAGTTGCCAAATGTGGCTTTTTGCGGAAACTTTCATTTAAAAAGTACATAATTGTCAACAATAACAATACAGATACGAAATCATAATGCACTTGATTTAAAAGTATGCGCATAATATAAGTATTTTTCAATTCTGGAAAACTTCTTAAATCATCTTAATACTTCAGCTTGTTTGCCCACTTAACTTTTCGAACTTTTACTTAAATATTACTTATAGCACGCTTTAAGCGTTTAAAATATTTTGATACATGCTTATAACAAAGAAAAGAAAGAGATAAAGCTTTTTAGAAGGCAGATGGGTATTTTTCCATTTCGCCGGCGCAAGCAATAAAGTCGTCAAAAATGATACAGCCGAACTTTGAAATTTTTGAGATACGAGCTCACAACAAATTACAAAAAACAAACAAAAATAAACCAGTTTAATTTGAAAATACAAAGTATTTTAACACAGCAGACGAATGTTTACTGATTTACTTCAAGTTGTTTAGCGTAGAAGGAATTTTAGACAGAAGAGAAAATGGAGTTGAGAGAGACGCGAGAACATTATCTTGCTATGATTTTCTATGATATTAGAGCGAGATTAAATCCAAACGAATGCGTTCAATGGCTGCAATTAGGATTTGGTGATGAATCTCTATGTCGTGCCACTGTATTCACATGGTTTAAAGAATTTTGCAGAGTTCGCAATTCTCTTCAGGATGAAGAACACACGGGAAGGCCGCGGTCTGCAGTAATCCCGGATAATGTGTCTGCCATCCGAAAAATGTTAATGGACAGGGGTCGGCAACCTTTTGAGTCAGAAGAGCCGAAAATTACAATTTAGAAAATTTCAGCTTTTAAAGAGCCACAAAGTTTTTTCTTGCCAACAATAAATAGAATTTGCGTAAATAGTTTTTTGATAAAAAAAAAACTAATCTGCTTATTCATAAGAAAAATATCTATTTATTCATATATAAGTAGTGCTTTCACAACAAATTAGATAACACATGTGTGGCATTATTAGATAATTACTTATTATTAAAGTAAAAAATTAAAACAATTAAACATATACTTACAACACTAAATTGCAAAAACAAAAAAAATTGAGCAAGCGAATTCGATGGAGCGATGGCTATGCATGGTTATTCAAGTAGAAAATTTAAATTTTACTAAACAATGCAACTTGTACTTAAAAATAAAAAAAACAATAACATACACTTGAGCTAACAAATTCAATGGGAGCGTTGATTTTGCATAGTTTTAGAAAGTTTGGATAAATTTGGCTCATAACTTGTTGTTTTAAGTTTCATGTACGACCCTAAATTTTCATTTGTTAGTTGGCTTCTTACTTTACTTTTAATTATATTCACGCAAGAGAACGCTTGCTCGCACGAATATGTCGATTCGAAGATACAGTGGTGGCAAAAAGTCCTGAACACACTCATTTTTTAGCGTAATTTTTGTGTTTGACTTCATTTTTCGTTGTGAAATTATCGCACTACCTTAAATATTGTTACTGATTTTAATGTATTTTTTATGCTGATTTCAAATCTACTACTAGTCTCTTAATGACTAAAATATTTTTTGTAGTAAAGCTGCCTGAACACAATAATGTGAAATATGTGCAGAATAAAACAATATAAAATAACATAATATGCAAAGAAAAATACAACGAAAATTGACAAATACGGTATATTTAATAAGCATTTTGAAAATTGCATTGTTGTGACATGTTAGAAAATCAATATTTTATGGGCCAGCCGTTTGCTTTAATTATGGCTCTACATCTTTTTGGCATGGAATGCACCAATTTCAAAACATCTTTCGTGACAATATGGTTGAAGGAAAATATTAAAGATTCAATTAATTCACGTTTGTTTGAAGGTTTTTTGTTTGAAATTTCATAACCAATTTTAAACCATATGTTCTCTATCGGATTAAGGTCGGGAGACTGTCCTGGTCAGTTCATTCTATTCACAGTATGGTCTTTCAACCATTTCTGGACTACCTTTGCACGATGACAAGGGGCGTTATCGTCCTGAAAAATCCATGACTGATTCCCAAAGAGATCTCTCGTAGTTGGTAGCAATTTGTTTTGTAGTATTTCAATGTAATCCATGGCTTTCACTGTTCCGCTAACGATGTGAAGTCTTCCAACACCATGAGAAGACATGCAACCCCATACCATCTCTTTTGTCGGGTACTTTACTGTGGGCTTCAGACACTGAGGGCTGAATTCCTCATGAGTGCGTCGTCTTACATAGGCACTACTTTGGTTGCCAGAAATACAAAACTGACTCTCGTCACTAAATATTACCTTTTCCCAGTCTTTAATAGATTATAATGAATGTTCCCTTGCCCACGTCAATCGCCTCTTGCGTTGAAATTCAGTCAGTAATGGTTTTGGGCGCGCTTTACAGCCTCGTAACCCAATTTCCAGCAGTCTTCCTCTAACAGTTCTTGGGCACACACTCACATTTGATTTCAAAGTCCATTGTTTCAAAATTTGCAAGGAATTAAACTTTCTGTTTGAAAGTGAAATTCTGTGCAATAACCTGTCTTCACGTAAAGATGTTTTTCTTGGTCGTTCTGATTACCCCCTGTCCGCAATAAAATTTGTTTCAGAAAATCTTTTCAAAGTTCTCACAACAGTAGAAAGGCCACATGGTACTTAAGCAGCAATTTGGTGCATAGAATAACCTTCTTCCTTCAAATGTATTATTTTGTACCTTTTATTCTCAGGCAGATATGAAAATTTAGCCATAATTCCAATATTTTCCAAAACGCACTTCAAATTGCTTTCAATACACTATTTTCCACAAGCACACGTTTCACCTTTTTCTTTCAACCCTTTATCGCTACTGCTCTCTGATTGGTTGGAATAACGGAGCATTTCATTGGTGGAAAACACACTCACTCATTCTTACAGTGACCTTGTGCTTTCGTGTCACGGTCTTTTCAACATATCAATGAAACTATTTACTTTAGATGAAATCTACAAACAGATTTGAAATCAGAATGTAAAAATACATTAAAATCAATAACAATATTTAAGATAATGCGATAATTTCATAACGAAAAATGAAGTCAAACACAAAAATTACGCAAAAAAATGAGTGTGTTCAGGACTTTTTGCCACCACTGTAGTCTCAGCACTCTAAATGCCAACTTCTTCACCTCACTGTAGCAATCTGGAAGACTATTCCACGCGTCGAATCTAAGTGCTTCAACTCGCGGCATTTCTTTTAAATCTGTTAACTTTTGTTGCGTTACGTGCATACATTTCTCGACCTCCAACTTGCTTTTCCACTCCCCAAAGCTTTACTTTTTAAACCAATCCATTGCATTTCTAGAGATCCAGTATCCATTCCAAATGGATCAATGTGGATTTCGTAACTATTTGTGTTGAGAGGATTTACTCTGAATGCTAGAGTGATTTTGCTGTTTTTGAATTGCTCAAATGTGTCAGCAAATTTTCTTTAATTTTTATTATAACTGTGTTGAAGTAATTCGTGCCAACAGTTGCACTGGTTTTATCGCAATATTGCTTTAGAAATTGAAAATGAAATAATTTACCCGCCGCTCTCTGAATATCTTCTACAAAAAGAACTAATTTTTCTTCGCAACAAACCAATTCTTCTACCAAAACATAGGCTGGATATCCCTTCCCTTGCAGTTTTAGATTCAGCTCATTTAATTTCTCTGTGATATCCACCATAAAGTAAAAGTTTTGCCACCATTTGTCTTTCAGGGTGATTAATGCCTTTTTTATTGAGGAGTGTATTTATTTCATTCAAGCACAAATCAAAACGTTTCAACACCTCACCTTTGGAAAGCCATCGCACTTTATTGTGAAGAAGGAGGCCTCATACTGAGTCTCCATTTCGTTTTAGAATTCTTTAAACTGATGATAATAGAGTGCTTTTGACAAGATGCTATTAACAATTTTGATTACCAAATTCATGACCTCAACTATTTCGGCCGGAAATGTTCGGGCACAAAGCGCTTCTTGGTGTATTAGGCAGTGAAACGTAAGAATTTTGTGGTTTATTTTGCTTTGAAGAATCATTGTTGCCCCTTAATTTTTCCCTGTCATACTTCTGGCTCCATCAGTTGCTATTGAAACCATTTTATTTAAATCGATCTTATTGACTTCAAGGTAATTTTGATTTCGCTCTATCTTCCCCTCTAGTTTGTCCCGAGAGCAGTAGCAGTCCTAGAAGTTCTTCTTCTGGACCTTGAGAAGACATATATCTAACAAAAGCCGTGTCTTTTATGTCGCAAGACTCATCTACAGCAAGTGATAAGGCAGAAAAAAAGTTGAATTTCCACCTGCAAATGTGTTATATTTGAAGACATTTTAGCTATTCTATCTTGTACTGTTTTAGTGGATAGTGAAAAATCTTTGATTTTCTTAAAGATTTCTGGTTCGTTTTTGAATTCACGAAACAGTTCTTCAGATGCATGTATGAAGAAATCTTTGGCATACTCTCCATCTGTGAAAGGTTTGCCTTTTTTTGGAATTTATAGTGATACCGCGAAACTTGCCAGATTAACATTACATGTAGATTGCTTCCAGTTACTTAACATGAAACTTGATTGATTTTTTTGTTTTTGGAGCTCGTCGACAGCTTTTTTTCGTTCTTCGCCGGCTTGATATTGACTAGCAACCTGAATGTGTTTTGTAGTGAAGTTGTAATGATCTAACCCCTGAAGTCGCTTCCTCATCATCTTGTCTACCTAAAGCTGTAGGAGGGAACGATGAATGTGTGTGTGTGACCAAGATTATCCATGATAAAAATCTAATTTATTATTATCAAAGGTAATATTCCAGAACAAGTACTCTATAAAGGGAACCCTTGCAGTGATATAAAGAAAGCAACAACCTTATGTGAATAAGCGCACGAAATCCGAATATACTAACTTTAACCAATCCTATCTTAATAATTCTAGATTAACTAATTTATTCTATTAGATAAAATCTGTCCTTTAGTCACGATGCGTAATTCTAATTCTTACCATAGTAACACTGCTTTCAGCGGCTCCGCTCCTTCTGATCAATGATTATTAAACTTTAACTTTATATACATTAACTAATTTGCATCTCATGGTTTCTTCTTGAGAGGGATGGCTGTGAAATAAACGTGATTGCTGGACCAAAAATTCCCCAAGATAATTAGTAGTTGAAAGTCGCGTAAAGCCCCGTCACAAAGTGTCCCTAAATTTGATTTCTTATTATGTGCGAGTTTTTCGTGGCAAATGAGACAAGTCAGAAGGCCTAATCCTCTTAATAGATTCACGACGATTTTTAACGTTTTTTTTTGATAAAATAAATAAAAAATTTTTGCGTATGGAACTAAGGAGCCGCATCTTCACATCCAAAGAACCGCATTTGGCTCGCGAGCCACAGGTTGCCGACCCTTGTTACTGGATGATAATGGCTGTACCTACCAAATGATACAGAAGGAACTTAACACATTGGATCCACAGCAATACATGAAATTATTCATGAAGAATTACATATGAAAAAAGCAGTTTGTCTTTGGGTTCCCCATAATTTAACTGAGCACCAAAAAAATGAGTGTGTCAGAATCAGTAAAGAAACCCTTAAATTGATAAATGATGGTGCCTACAGAATCATTTCTAAAATTATTTTGTTGTTGTTGTTTTCTGATGCCACCTGTCTGACGTAGTCAGATCGAGGGCCACGAAATTCATCGTGGCATGGACAAGAGGTACGCCTGTCGTTGGCTTTGAGCACCATACAGGTGACAGTACGATTTAGCTCGGCGAAATTCCCCGAAGGGACGATAGATGGCGACACGACCTCTATCTCCACCTCCACAATTTCTGCATGTAAACTGAAGGGGAGGGAAATATTCTCCAGTCTCTGCGCTCGTGATTAAGCCCACAAGACTACGGACCCACTGATTTAACGAGCACGTACTCCGTGTGTACTCGGAGGGTGTTTGGTGGCATCGGGCATCGAACCCAGGCCTTCCGGTCTGGAGTCCGATGCTCTAACCACTAGGCTACCCACGGCCCTCTAAAATTATAAAGGGACATGAAACGTACATATTCATTTTTTGACATTCTAACACGTTAAGAAAGTCGTCATGGGTCTTTGAAGATGATTCCACCCGACAATAGTGGAAAGGTAGAATCAATGCTATCAAAAAGGGACAGGAAACAGTAACAGCAAACTGGTATACCACTAAATGTCAAACGGAAATCCTCCAAGACGTTAATGTTAGGAGATAATGCTTGAGCATGACAATGCATCTATATAGTGGATTAACAGTTGAGCTTCTTGACAAAAACAAATTAAAGGGATAATCCGCCTTATTCTCAAGAACTAGTATGACTTTTGGTTATTTTTAATCTAAAAAGAACTGATTTATAATTAATGTCTCAACCTTAAAGTTTTAAAGAAGAGATTGAAGTGTAAATGTTCTATAGGCATTTTTTTACTAATTCCAAAAATGAATGGTTTGGGATCATTTAATCCGTGGAAAAATCTCGTCTACAAAAGTACATTGGAACTGGAGGAGATTACTTGGAACATTAAAATTGTGTAAGTATAATTTAAAAATCTAGGATGTATTACCTAGTATTCCCGTTGGAAAATCTCATAAAACAAGTCGCAGTCTATTTGTCTAATCGGTTAGGTTCTTTTGGATAAGATCAAAAAATAAAAAAGTTGTTTACTAAAAATGTTTGTATATTGTGTTTTTACGCCAATAAAACCTATTTATTCAAGATTTGAACCGTGAGAAACGGAAAAGTTGAGAGAAATGTAAATTTTTGAGTTATTCATTTTTTTCATCGGTTTATTTAAGAAGAAAATGAAAACGAACCATTTTTGAATAAGATTAAACCCCACCTCGAACTAAAATTATAATCCAGATTTGTCAATGCTATACAAGATACATACACACAAACCTAATTTTTAATCGGTATACCATTTAAAAACAGCTTTAGCCATTTTTAATTATCTGAATAATTCTGACTGGGGAGTTATTTAGCAAATAATGCATTTCGTATTCAAAATACGTTTTAATAGTTCCATAACTTGTATAAACAAAAAAAATTCATGCAAATGATAAACAAATACTATACGATTCAATTAATTTTTATCAAAGTATTAACTCAAAGAAATCACGCGAATGTTTGTACTGGTTTTGTTTTTAGAAAATGTAGATTTTTATCTATTTAAGAAATTAGTATTTTTCCATTCCCTGATAGCTGAAATTAATGGTTTTCCCAACCATTTAAAGTCCTGTGGATAAAGATTTTATCTCTTAATTCTTAAGTTGTTTTTGGATGACGACTTTGAACACTCAGTTATCGAAAGAATAACGAACTTTTCTGAAAAAGCTATTCTATAATTCAGAATATAGCTATCGCCAAGGATACCCGTTGAATGCTAAACTGATGTTCAAATACAAGATGTTTTTTTTTCTATTCTTAAAGTATAAAGCAAAACATTTTTATTTAATACATCAAAACTTTTTGTCAAAAACCAATCATAAAAACAATTTTTTGTTTGTGATATCTGTTTTTTACGCCAATAAAAATAAAGATTTTATCGGCGAAAAAAACGTTTGTTTGTTTAATGTAAATAACGAGTTATTTCAGGCGCACGCATCACGTTTATTCCATAAGAAGTCGTCCGACACACTAATGCTTCAGCATAAGCCAGTTTTCTCAAACTTTCAATACTGGCGCCCCCCTTTCAATCATTTTTATCGCGCCCCCCCCTTATACATTAATAATTTGAATGCAAAAAGTGCACTTTGATGCTAAAACAAAATAAAATTATTATTAACCGTAAAATTCAAGAAAAAGTATTAAATTTTGTAAATTTGCATTTAAAAAAGGGCCCGCTTAAAATAGGATAATTGTCATGTTAATTTTTCAATTTTCTATGTTTAAATTTTAGCATATTGCAAAATGCGGTGGCTCTTCACGATAAAAATATTTTATCAGCTTTTTACAAAAACTCAGAACAATTTTTAATCATAAGAATTGCTTAAAAAAATTTGCTCTATATTCACATAAAGAGCTGCACATTTTAAACTTGTTCTTAATTTAGATAAATTGAATTAGTTATAAAATACCCTGTGCAGCACTGGTACATTAAATATACCGGCTGAAATTTGCACGAATTCATTTTAAAAAATAAAACTTTTTGAAATAATCGCTGAATTTTGAGTTTAAAGAAAATAACAATGTTTACAAAACGCATTTTAAATTATTTTTTAAATCATTGCTCAAATTAAAATTTGTTTTACTAAAACGAACTTGTAGTGTTTGTTCTCACAGGGAAAATAAAGTATTTAGTATTGATGTTGAATAAAATGGTCAATAATATAAAATCATAAAAATTTTGTAATTTTTAAAAAAAAGTAAAAATGACTTCAACATGTTTTAAACCTGGAAGAAGAAAATGAAAACGCCATTTTTACTGAATAAGAGGAAATAATTGAACCCCAATCTAAAATTATAATTATTTTTTATACAAGATAAAAATCAAAACCAGTGAATAATTTTAATTAAGATAAAAAAACCCACAGCTTTAGCACATTTTTATATTATCTGAATAAGTTATCAAACTGGGCGAACTTAGCAAAACAATTTTCAAGAATTGTATTCAAAATACGTTTTCAATAGTTCATAAAAAGTATATGTGAAAAAAAAATTTTATTCATGCAAATGTTAAGACAAATATTGACGATTCAATTCAGAGCCGTTCAAAGTATTAAACTTTTGCCAAATTACGCGATTTTGTACTGGTTTTGTTTTGACAGCTCAGAATAAAAGTGTATTTTTATATGGATGTTAAAAAATTATGTAAAACGTTTTTCATTATGCTTTTTTATATGTTTGAAATAACTCATAGAAATAAATTTCCCAACCATCCTTCAAAGAGCTAGTATAAATATAAAAATATTTTACAAGAAAAAATCGCAAGAAATAGTTTTTTGAAACTTGCTTAAATGAAAAACAAATACATAAGAATAACGAACTAACCGTAGAAAAGTTCGATTCTATAACCACAGAATATAGCTATTCTGCCACAGCTGATACAATAATATAACAGTGATGAATTTTTTATCTTCCTAAAATTGTTTTTCGAAGATCTGGGTTTTGTTTTTTCTCATTTTAAAGTTTAAAAGAAAAATATTTGTATTTAAGCTTTAACTTTTTATGACAAAATATCATACAAAATAAATTATATGTGTAAATATGTATTTTTATAAGACGTCATAGATAAATAAAGTTTTATTCGGTAAAAAATTTTTTTTGTTTTTATTTTAACGATATGCTCAGGCGCACGCATACGTTTATCCGCCCCCCGAGGGGCTAAGCGCCGTCGTTTGAGAAACACTGGCATAAGCACTTTCATTTTAAGAGACACAAATCCTTATTAAATATTCCTCAAAATGCAAATTAAAACCCACAATAGGCCCAAAAGTGAAACTGGAAAATTTCTTTCAATCAGGCCACTTAGCTCAGTGATTATGGCCATCTCTTTTCATGTCTGAATCTTTCACCCATTACAGCATGCAAAAGCCAGGAAACTCCGAGTTGCAAGGACTCGGTATTCAACGCGGGGACATAATACGGTCATTTATATTCCATAATGATCGATCGTGTCAAATCCAGTTCCCTTCCTCCATCCGTTTCGGTACTCGGATTTTACACTGTAGGGGCGGTACCAGGACGATGGAGTGAAGAATAGTCCTGGAGGAACGTTTTGAAATAAGTGTGGATATTTGTCCGCGTGTAGATGAACGCAAAGCTCTGGAAAGAAGCATAGACTGCGTAATTTTTCAGTGTGCTGAAGCAGCCATCCATTTCGCTTCAAGAGGAAAATTTATAATTATAATGCAATTTTCTTTTATGAAGCTCTTTTGGAAAATTATTCATTAGTCTAAGAGAGATTTTTCCATATAATTCTATTCTCATCCATATAATAATCACAATTTAGAAGTTCTAGTTATATAAAATCTTACTGATCTATGTCTAGCAACTATTTTCTCTAGTTCTTATTGATTTATCATTAAAATGTTAGCATAATTTCAATTAGAAACATCAGCGCTTTTCAGAGGATTGTTAACATATCGATAAAATATTAAAGTACATGCATGTAAGAAATGCAAAAGCGAACTCTAAAAATTTTCAAATTACCTCACACTCTTATATACACAGTGATTATGATTAAAGTTAAAGATTTGAAACTCTATAAAAAGAGCCATTGATCAGAATGACGTCAAGTTTGAACGAAATATTATCGAAGAAGGGAGAAATTGTATAGCATAAGAAAGAAATTCCAAATTTTAGCAACAGATAACGCTGTAAGCATCATAATTTAAAAGGGTTCGATTAGAAATGACAGCGAATCGTAAAACAACAGCTAAAGGTGTAAATTCTTTTCAGGTGTGACACTGTTAGTTACGTAAGCTCACCCACCACGACAAAGTCATATCACATCCGATGGGAAAAATCGGTTTTTAACTGTCCCGAGGCCAAAAAAAAAAACCGCATAAAAAGCGTCCATCAAATCGACTTTTAAATTTCGCGAGACTGGATAAAACATATTCAATATGCTGTACACCGTTGTATATAACAAATTTAAATCGAGAAGCAGCTTGTTCTACAACTGATCGAAGTGTTTCCGAGATCACGTTCAGAATGTGTTGCGCAATGCGTCACTTCAATTCAGCTAATTATGCAATCGGAACACTGAATACAACATATTTAAGATAGCCCTACAGCCAGACGTCACACGGATTAAGATCAGGCAATCGGAATGGCCAGGCTGTAGGGAAATGGTGGCTGATTTGGCTAGTATTTCCAAAATGCCCTTTACTGCTGCTTCATTGGATTTGCAATGTGCAGAGGCGCACCATCTTGCATAAAAATTTTTCCACCCACGCTGTTGAAGATCTAGAATGACGGGGTTGCACAAAAAACACTCATATTGATGACCAGTGAAAGTAACGGTAACAGGATCAAAAGCATCTGTCTCCCCGAAAAAGTATGGTCCTATGATAAATGATGCCGTAAACCTGCACCACACAGAGACCTTTGCAGGATGAAGTGGTACTAGTTGAGTTGCGAGTGGATACTCTGTTGCCTATATTCGGGACTTCTGTGAATTGACATATCCTCTCAGATGGAAATGGGCTTCGTCTGATCATAAAATTTTCTACGGCTATTCATTGTCTACTTCCATGTGTGTGTGAGCAATATATTCTAAAGCAAGTCTCTTGTTGGCAGGTCAGAAGGAAGCACCTTCTGCAATTTTGTATGGATAGCAATGCAGAACGTTTCGTAGAATTTTATGTACCGTGCTCACAGATCTGTCCAGTGTTCGGGCAATTCCCTGAGCACTATATGGTTGTAAACCACCGCTCTATTCCTCCTGCAATGCTATGGCCACTCCTTCAACTACCGTCAAATTAATTCTTTTCCTTCCTTTACCAGATTGAACATGAAGAAAACCTGTTTCTTCGAACTTTTGCATCATTTTCTCCAGACCCTGGATAGTCATCGGACCAATGCCTTTTTTCATACCCTTGAGTGCCCGAAAATTCTCCAGAGCTATTGGTGCATAGTCATTATTCTTGCAAAAAAGCCTTACAAGCAGAGCGCAGTTCTTCAATGAAACAGTCATGGCAAAATTTTCAGACGTGAAATGAGGAAAAGTCGTGAGTATCTGGCGTTTTTATAACAACTGAAATGAGTCAGGTGCATGACAGGCATTTTGATTTACATATTCTGACGCTTACAGTACCATCTGTTGATAAAATTTGGGATTACTTTTTTTCTTATGCCGCACGCTTTTCCCCTCCTTCAATAAAATTCCATTCAAATTTGATGTCATTCTGATCAGTGGGTCTTTTTTTATAGCGTTTTGAAACTTTAACTTTAATTTTAGTCACCGTGTATATAGATCTGCTAATCTCTTAAAAATTGTAGTTCAGGAAAAATATTTTATTTAACGTTTTCCGTTAGCCATGCGTATGCGATTTTAAACTTTTAACTTTGCGGTATTTTGATTTGAAATTTCTTCCAAAAGAAAACAGAAAGTCGCATAAATTTTTCAACGTGAGTGACACAATCCGAGTTTCCGTATAATTCGTAAAATTCATATTCACGTATTGGGCTGTGTGAACGTATTCGATGACCATGCAGGAAGTTTTCCCACCACGAGATGAAATATAGTTCGTCCAGCAAGTGTGATTATTCGAATTTCTTTTCCTCCTTTTCCGAACGAACAAAAAATGGCGCGGGTAGTATGACTAGCACAGATAGTTTATATGATACTATGAAGAAAATGCGCTAGAGAGAGAGAGAGTATCCCCCAACCCAGAAATTTTCGCCATTTTGACGGTAACTTAATTGGAAAATATTCCAAACGTTTTTCACACTTAGCAACATTATAGCCTTTATAGTGATATGTACAAAAACTACAGGAACTTCAAGGACTTGTTTTTTTAATTCAGATTATACTTCAACTTCCGAATGTTTGGTAAATTTGTAAGGAAAAAACATACTTTCGGCTTATATTACGAAACATATGGTATTCGAATATAGTATATATTATCACGCCAACAAATTTCTCAAGCCTTAAAATTTAAAAAAAATGTTATGTTCTTATCAATAGACGAAAGCAATTTTAAATATTTTATTTATTGTAGTAATACTTGGTTAATGTAAGTTTGTAGCACAGATAAAAAAATATGTCTCAAAAAATATATCTGGCTTACAATTTATGAAATGCAATTTGGAGATTGTATCAAAAAATACGAATTGTTGCTTAAAGTTTTCCAATTTTTACTGCCCAGTTTTGGCCATCGATTATTATTTTTCATTTTGTTTTTGAAAGTGACAAAATGAAAAATACTGAATATGGATTTATGAGATATTTTACGATAGTCGGAAATCGTACGGATTTATAAATGGGAGATAAATGTGACGCCAAAGTAATATTATCTCTCTAATTTTTTCGAAGAATTTTGAGACGAATCTTTAAAAAAAAAAGGTTATCTGTATCCTTAAGTTTTTATATGTTATACTGGATAAGATGACACATTCTATAACGGTGTAAGAATAAGAAGGATTCAGACGAAGGAAGAATTTTTAAAAAATAACCAAAATGATTTAGGACAACCTCTATGAGTTTTATTTCGGTAATTTGTCAAAAGTTATATATGACAGAAAACATTGTTTACTTGTTACCTTAAGAACATGTACATAAACCAGTATGTGTGAATGATTTATTTCGTTGATTTACTCACGCAGAGGCATTTTAAGGAACGGGCCAACTGATTTCGGGCCCAGGGCTTCGTTTCGTTCTGGACTAATTCTTAATAAAATCATGAGATCCGGATAATTTTAATGGTCAAATATTATTCCCGTACATATTCCTGGAATTTCAAACTGCATGTCAACAGGCAAAAGTGGCAAGACTGTATTATTATGTGATGACCATTGTGCACGTCCAGGCCTAGGCCTAATGTCATAAGCAATCATTTAACTTATTTAGTCTAAATACGGTCATCGGTCAAGACGGCTTGTGCCTAGGTTTCTTAGATTGTGAGTCATGTGCATTTATTTGTTTCAAATTATTGTTTGAACGAGTACTTGACAGTGCATGCTGTATACTGTCTAATTTTAAGTTCTCAGGTAGGACTTACTTTTGCATAAGGGTCTAGGGTCTCAAAAGATTTCTCTGGGCCCATGGCCTCAAAAAGTTTTAAGACGTCTCTATATTCATGTGGTATGCAGCAGATATACAGTTGAACCTGTTTTTTTGCGGTTGATAAAAACCGCACAAAAACATGTGCGAAAATTTTCATGAATTCTTACATATAACAAGCCAATTCGTCGAAATGCTGCAGAAAGTTTTTTTATGCGGTCGCACAAAAATAAAATCGCATGAAAAAGGACCGCACAAAAAGAGGTTCGACTGTACTACGTAGCTACAGTAATTCTCGTCTAAAAACTAAATGAAAATAAAATTATTGTTTTGTTGTAGTTTAAATTATATTTTTTTCAGCGAAATATTTTTCAATGAAAATTTGTACTATTTATTACAAAATATAATGCAACAGTGAAGCACAGTGGCTCAGTGGTAGCGTATTGCGCTTAAACGACACAGGTCCAGGATTCACACCCCGGGCTGGACAAGGTCGACTCAGTCTCTCGTTCCTTCAGTGGGTCGATAAATGAGTATCAAGTTTACTTGGGAACTGAACACTGAAGGTTTTCGTGTGAAATTGACCACCTGACCGAAAGGTCTGCTTATCTACCTCAGCACCCAAGGTCACGTATACTGAGATTGGCACAGTAGGCCTTTGCCCTCATGGGCTGTTGCGTCCCTGAGTTTAGTTTAGTATAATGCAACAATGTTGTTTGCGTAGGAGAAAAGCGACCCACTCAATTATTGACACATCACAAGAACTCTGGAGCAATTAGGCCCATACTGGAAATTCGTCAAGTGTGTTTCTTTTGTTGAGTAAAGATCAGTTAAGATTGGGTTTTTACCAAAATCGACTTTCAAGGGAGGGGGGTTATGAGAGTTTGCGAGGCGTTATAGATAAGTTTGTACCCGTTTTTGAATTATTAGGCCTACAGAGTTGAAATTTGGCAGGAGCGTTTCTTTTGTGGAATAGAGATCCACTATGAAGAGATTTTACAGAAAGCTATTTTCAAGGAAGAAGGGGGCTGTAAGTGTGTTACAGACAAAAAGTTTCGTTTTTGAACTATTAGCATAGACTTTAAACTTGGAGACTATATTTCTTTTGTTGAATGGGAATTCTATAAGAACGGGTTTTGTGGGAATCGACTGCTTAGGAGGAATAGTATTACTTTAGAGGTGCTATAAATAAAAATTCTTGTTTTTGAAGTACAGTGCAAATTGTTTAACACGAAATTGAGGGGACTGAAATATTTTCTCGTGAAAAGAATTGAGTGTTAAAGGATAGTGCGAAAAAGCATATTTTCCACAAAATTTTTATTCAGTATATATACATGCATTTAATAAAAAACAATGAAACAAAAACATCCACTGGAGCATATTGAAATTTAATGCAAAATTTTTAAGTTTTGGGAAAAAAACACCTCTATTGATGTTTTTGGTAATTAATCTGATAGAGAGAGAGAGAGAGGAGAGAGGACCAGATATTAATCAAATCGATAGTGTAACGCAGATAGCTGATAATTGCAATTATTAAAGTGACGATTGGTCACTAGAAATTAGATAGCTAGGAAATTAGTATATTCGAACCAGAAGTATGTGTACTGCTATTTAAAGTCTTCTCAAACTACGCGTACCTCGTTATTTATCTAAGTATTGCTGCGATTCGACGCATCTCTTAATTTAAATTGTTTGAAATTGTGTTATTGATTGTGTGGAAAATAAATCGAGTAATTTTGGATATGGCTGGTTTTCTTTCCCTTCCTCCTACATCTTTAGGCGTGGATGAGAGAACCTCACACTTTTTCAAACATTTCATTAACCAGTTAACTGTGGCGCTCCAGTTAGAGCACGCAATTATGTGTGTCGCGGAAATCAAGCGATGACGAGAATACTTGTCAATCAGAGAGTACATTGCGCTGTTAAAACATTGGATAATACAAAATTGCCAATTTTATTACTAATTAATTTATTTGGTTAAGATAAACAGATATATTATATACATATTACTCGATAAACGTAACCGCGACCGTAACTTTCTATGGATATTAATGAATTTTAGCGACGGTCAAAACTCCTGGACTGAGAGACCTAAATGCACACTGATTTACTTCCTTCTTTACTGATAAAATATTTTCTACCGGTCTTTAGAATAATGAAGTTCTGGAGAGGTACTGTAGGGTTGATCCCAGTTCTTTTTCCAGAAAACTTCCTTGCCTTTCTCAACCCAATAAAATAATTGTTTTTAGGCAGCACGGCGTTGGACCATTACTCTAATGTCAACACATGGTTCTAACATCAAGCAATCGACATTTACACCACTCGATATCTAGATACCTCGGACTAGCAGCTATCAATAGGCTTAACGCCTGGTCGGCGCCACGCATTTGTCCCATGGTTGACCCTACCTGAAGGAATACTGTTACAAATTAACTTTTTGAATTTTGCCCTTGCCCATTTTAGACGAACATCTAAAAAACATTACCTACACACGTAAATAAATTCGGTATGCGTAATTATACGCTGTTTCAGCCCCTGCATACGAGGACGCAAAAGTCCATCTTTAAATTTGAAGTATTTTTTATTTATATCTTTTACTCCGGCCTGGCATTAAAATATTCTAAACATCTTGAAATTTGAGAATGTCTTTTGTTTTTCTCAAAAATCACAATTTAAATAGCCAATTGTCAATAATTTTTAAGCATCACGAGTATACTCGTCAATCATAGTTAACTGGTTAAGTGTGGGCTCAGTTTCATTATCCTCCTTCTCCCAGAAGGGAAATCTTTTCGTGACAACCGATTTTTGCTTCGTGTTAAGAGAAACGAAATGCATGAAAATACTTGACAGTTTGTCGGGATCATTGTATTATTTCGTGCTAACCGATATTTCGTCTTAACCGTTTTCGCTTTAAACGTATTTCACTTTAATATGCACATAATTTGCATAGTTTAATAAAGTTTGATATTTCTTACATTTTATAAACATTCTTTTAAATCCAAAATGCACACATTCCTAAAAATTAGTAGACTCTCTTGATTTTTTTCAAGCAAAAGAATAACTTGTATTGAGAGATTAGTTACAGATCATTAAAACTTGTACTTATTTTTCTCGCATCTTCCTGACACGCACATTTATCAGAAGAGATTAATGGTCTAACTCACTCGGTATGATCTAATAAAGTTCTAATAATCTGAGAAACAAAAAATTTATATCTTAATGAAACTTTTCAAAGAAACAAATCGCTCCTGGTTATGCACTGATGGGCTAGCATTTTGATTTGCATAAAAGTCCCAAACCATTGATTACCAAGCTCAAAAAACAAAACAAAAATATAACTAAAACTCATCGTCTTAAAATTAAAGCGAGAGAGGAAATTTCATGGATTCACTTAATTTATTTTATGGAGTCATTAAAGTTTCTCATCGAGTTAAGCTCAAATGTTGACGGAAAATCTCATTTAAATGTAAAGTTCTCAGCATTATCTTACTTGGACTTTTTTTTTCTCGCCGAGATTTTATCTGGAGAATACATTAGCATTTAAATAAACTTAACTATTAAGAGAAAAGCAGAGAGATTAATCAATCATACTACAGGCTAACGGTGAAATGTTGTAATGTCATGCACTATTTTTTGACAGATGAGTAGCTTGATTTTCTTTAATGGATTTGCTGTTGTGTGTGTTTTTTACCAATTTGTTAAAGTATTCTTGGAATTTGTAGTGATATATGATCAATAAGCATATTAGGTGTTTTAAAAACTTGTTCTAAAATGTTTTTTTAAATTAGAAAAAAAAAAGAAATTAAAAAAGAAAACTTCTCTATCTATCTATCTAAGGAAATGTCGCAGAAAGTGACAAGAAAAGAGGACCCGCTATATGTGTGCAGGACGTAAAGTCCCCTTGTGCATTGCAACATGCTTCTCATCTTTTCACAGCAAATAATCACCATTAAATTTAATTTTCTTTATGACGGCGAAGGGTTCCTCGTGAAGTATTCTTCCCACCACTAAAATTTAAATGTAAACAGAAAATTTGGCAAAATGAAATATACAGTCGGACCTCTATATAACGAAGTTACTAAATCCCGAAAAAAAGTTCATTATATGGAAAATTCGTTATATAGAGGTTCATCTTTCAAAATACTTTATAAAACACATAAAACAAATTTTAAATTCATAAACACTATACATTGAAAAAATAATTATTCACACCTTTTTGTAAATTATATCTCTATTTCTTTATATACTTATATATTTTACCCATAAAAAAATCTGAAGGGAAAACAAGAAAAAAGAATGTTGAGGAATACACTGTATTTTTATTTATAAGAAAATAATTTTATATTAAAATTAATAAATTTTAAGGATATTTTCTAATTTAAGGTACGCAAGTAATTTTAAACATACATGATTTTATAAATAAACCACTAAAACGTGTTAAAAGAGAGAATAGCTTGAAATGTCCAGAAATACTTTAAAGATAGGAAGTAGAAAAAAATTGAATCGCAAGAGAAAAAGTTCGTTACATAGAAAAGGCACTTCGCTATAGGGAGGTTATTTCACGAAGAAAATCGTGAAATGTTCTTCGTTTCAGAAAAAAGTTCACTATATAGAAAAATTCGCAATATAGAGGTTCGTAATATGGAGGTTCGACTGTATTTCCTTAAATGATATTGTTCAATTGTTAATAATGCGAGAAATTCAAAAGAGAAATAGATGGCCCAAGAAAGGATTAAAGACGGAAAAGTGAAATTCATTTATTTTTTAAAAAAAGCAAAAATATGATATCATGAGGAACTCGGATGCTTTTAATTTTAGCGAAATCTCATAAAAAAGTTTGTCACAACCTGGTGATTGCAGGTGTAGATTGGGTAATTGAAAAAACAGAAGTTGGTATAAAAATAATTATTTATTTCGGACTATCACTTCATTATCAATTCAATAACCTTGAAGATAAATATCAATTAAGTTCCTAATCTAACTTATAAGATTATAATATGTACACTTATCTCTTTGTCTGCTTGGAGATCCATTGTCAGCTCTTTCCTAAACTGCTACAGTCTCTCTTTCTTCTTCAAAACAGCTTCTCAATTATTTCCACTTCTTAGAATGGCAGTTATAACTCGAATTATAACTTGAGGACTAACAATTCACTACCACGATAACCGACTAGATACTCATGAACCACGATTAATTTTAACACAACCTTTGCCAGGGTTTATATAGTATTTACATGAGCATCAAATTAAGTCATCTCTACGGAAGGTGGTTTTAAACCAACCGCAGTTAAAGAAGAATTTCCCCAAGGGGAATTTCCGTGGTTGGAAGACTACGGTTCACAAGTTTACTTTTCAATTCCTACTATTATTTCACTCTCTCCCTCCTATCTATCTATTTATTTATCTATATATCTTGTTCAAATTTTCAATCGTTCATAAAATACATTCTATTCATCCATTCAAGTTCAAATACATTTTTTATACTTATAGTTGATGACACTTAATGTTAATACAGTTTTCTCAAATATTAGTTCATTAATTAAATTTGTTTTTTTTAATTTTAACTTTATTCTGCGTTATTTCTGATGAAGTTAGATTTAGCACCAATAGAAGGCGCCAATAAGTATTTTTAATGAATTTTTACTTAGCTTCAAATACATTTTTTTAAACTTGCAGTGGATGACACTTGTTGTTCATTCAGTTTTTCAAATACTATAATTCATTAATTAAATTTAATTAACTAAAATATAATTTTTCTTTGTTGACTTAAGTAGGAATTAACTTAAATTTTTTTATATCACCTGTTATATTAATTTTACTAAAATTTTATGTTTGAGAATTTCTCTATTTTAGTACCCTGACAAAGGAAGGACACTGCAAAATTTTACAATATTGGATTTTAGCTTTTTTTTTCGCAATTTGCTTTATTTACTCCCCCCTTTTGTTAAGAAACGCTATGTTGCCAACAAGGAAAAAACCCTTCAGAAATAAAATACAAAATAAACTTTTTTGTCATGGGAGAAATTTGAACTGTTTTGATACATAGAGAGAAGAAAAATAAAAAAAAAGGAAACACAGAATGAGAAAGCCAGCAATGTGTTAAGATAACTGAGAAACGAAACTTTCTTTAAGAGGTATTGAAAAATGTATTTTTCAATCGATTTACCCTTAAAAATAGCTAAAAGCGCGAGCTAACTTAAGTGATTTTGAAAAGAACACACGTGTTACGAAGCAGGAGTTTTTCTCCATAGAAACAAAACTTCTCTCTGAGTGTTCTTTTTTCAGAAGTTTTATTTAAAGCAACTTTGTGTAAAATTTCAACAAAAGAAAAAATGTGTTTTTTTTTTTTTTATTTTCAAAGTAAATAGCTTCTTTCTCTTAACCTTTTTCTGCTTCTCTTTGCTATCATTGAGTTCAAAAGAACTCCTAACACATTTACAATGGCATTTACAGCTTTAGATTTTTCCTTTGAATTTGCAACAGCTGTTTATGTGTGATAATGTTCCATCGAATTTTATAGTACTTTTTTTTCTCCAAGATCCTACGAATAAAATGATTTAAAACTCCTAAATAGTTTAGTAAAATCTGAATTTTTAAATATCATAAATCAATTTTTCATATTTGAAACAATTAAAATATACAAGCAACAGCACAGATCAACGGAATATAATACCTACGCATTTCTTATAAATCAATTAGACACAAGTACTTTTTTACTCTAATTTACGCTAAAAATTCTTGTAAATCAAAGTATTGCTATACAAAAGGGTTAGATCGAAAATTTTTTTGTTCAGAATTTCAAAACTTACCTAAGCTGTAACTTTCTGTTACATAGATGAAGGAAAAAATAAAATTAAAGATAAAATTTCGTGTCAAGTACTAGCACAAGGAGAATGAAATTTAGGTATAGGAGCTTTTTTTATATCATAAAAAATAAAAATCATTGTGAAGTTGAAATCGGGATTTTAGTACTTCTCTCTTTTGTAACATTTATTGCTGTGAGAGGACACATCTACTAAGTAATTTCAAGGGGAAAAAACGCCAGGTACATTTAACAGGATCTTGAATGTTAAGCTTTAAAATAAGTATACTGTCGAAATGATAGGGCACGATAAAGCAATTATAGTGGTTTAGAGAAAGCGTGCCTGCTTCGTAAGCCAAGGTTGTGGTTCGACCCCGGCTGGAGTGCATAGATTTTCTGGATGCGAAAATCGTAGGTACGCATGTCATATGATTATGTGGCATGTAAAAGATTCCTTGAGTATCAATTTAGCTCTGGTATTCTCGGCAAAATTAAATTGTGGCAATATTTAGCATCCGATGAGAACTTGAATTTAAAAAAATAATTCAAGTATCCAATTTTTTTTTTGGTAACAGAGCCGCGCCACTAGATGGGGCCACCATGAAAAAGCACTCACGTTTGGCGACTCGCCGTGTCTGCAAAGGCTAAATTGCTAAAATGCAGCCCACTGGAAAATAAAAATAAATCGGAAGACGGAAAAAAACCTTGGATCAGACTTATCTGACGAGGGGAGGGGAGAGAGCTAAGGTTATGAAATGTAGGGTGGGCATTGTGTACTATTCATGGTTTGTTCCTGGCCTTGTACGGCCGAATTTGCGGGTTTAATCCCAGTCAAAGTCGGTGGATTTTCATGATGCAGAAAATTGACAGCGTCCACGTCGTATGATTATGCGGCATGTTAAAGATCCCTAGAGTGCCTGTTTGGATTGGATACTCTTAGCAAAATTAAATTCCTAGTACCATTTCGCATTCTGTGTGACAAAATTGTATTGTGCCAATTGTTATCCACCTATATTGCGCCATACCAAAAAGTAATACCAGCTCCCGGAGAATGTAATCGGTCTGCAATGGTAATGTACCAAACCGCAACGCCATTGGGAAAAAATATTGAACAAAAGACTTAATTTTGACTCTAAAATTATCTAAACAAAGAAAACAAACATTACTTAAATTATCTAGAATCTTTTTTCTCTCATTTTTTTTAAAAAAATTCATTCCTTTTGTGCCAATATTAAATTTTGGAATGAATTCTTATAGTTATTTTACTCCAATTCTCCGTACTATAGAACATTTTTTCCGTATAAGTAAGCTCCGATTAATAATCCCCCCTCCCTCTAACCTCGATTCACCCTACTGTACAATAGGGCTGCACGATTTCTTAGTATTTATGAGGGTCTTCTCTGAGGCTATTGAATTCGATGAAATCCCAGACCGCATGATATGGTGCACAAATAGAGACATAGCGATCGAAGACAGAGTTATCTTAGATTAATCTGAGACAGAGTAACTCTATTTACTCTGAGATAGAGTAAATAAGTTACACAGCAACCCAATCTTCACCCTGTCTGTAATTTGTCATATCTTTAGGTTATTTTGATGCTGTTAAACTGCCCATGGTTCACCATCCCTGCCAACTTCACGTAATGAGGACATCCCTTTGACTGTAATGTCGCGTACTGATCCTTTTATATAATATTTTATTTCCTTTAATCAAATTTTAATCCTTAAACTATCGTTTTATAAGGGATGTGCAATTTGAGCTTAAATTATGATTTAAGCTCAAATTAAGTAAGAAAAGTTACAAAGATTAAATGGAAAGTTAAAGAGAGAGAGATTTAAGTAAAAAAAATGAGCAATCAGTGTTTATCAAACTGTGGGGCACACCTCCCGGCGGGGGCGTGATAACTCTACGAGGAGGGCGCCAGCACATTAAAAAATCAAAAGCAAAAGATTATTTTTTAAAAAATTATTAATTTACAAAATATATTCTGACATATAATAAAAATAAAACTAATTTTTGCACTGATATAATACACTTATAAATGTGTCAGTACTGTACACGATGCATTTTATAATTGATTTAACAATACTAAGTTGAAAACAAGTTTAATAACTGCCAATAACCCCATGGATTTGTTGTATGTAAAATTATATACAAAAATGAATACTTATCTTGATAATTTGTGCAGTTTATAATTAATCCCTTAACTGCCAATTAAAAGTTACTCGATTAGCTCCCCAGTGCCACCCTTTTCACGTATATGTGATGTATTGGGGGGCGGGGAGGGAGGAACAAATAAGGAAACCCTCTGAAATTAGTAAATCCTTCGTAATCACTGTCAAGGTCCATTTATTGCATTCCAAAGCCTTCGTAGTAATTTTATGGATAGCAGTGTACAAAAAAGATCGTACTTCGGAAAGACGTGTATATGCGTCCGAGGCAATTAACGCTTTGGCTGAGAGAGACGTTTATATACGTAAGAAAAAGTCGTATTGCATCTTTAGTGTCAATTTATAACATTATTGAATTCAAAACATTGTTATTTATATGTAGGGGAGGGGGAGAGATGAAAATTATGGCTGAAAATTGGGTGACATATATTGAAAGTTTGAGAAGCACAGGAGTAAATGGGATAAAAAGTACTAATAGAAAATTTGCCTTAAAAGGGAGGGGTACTCATAATTTTTTCTCAACTCCCCATACCACCAGAATGTTCAGTTTCAGTGTTCAGGAGGATCATGCTAGCCCAGTGGGGATGGTCATGATTCCTAGCCACTGAAAACTTACCGGGGCTGATGCTTGTTAAATTTGTCGTGGTTCAGAGTATTCACGTTGGAGTGGTGAAAAAGTTTAGAGAGTGTGTGTCAGCTCAGTCCTCGTCACTTGAACGTGGTTCAAAATTACGAGGTCCACCGCCAATAACTCTCGTGTAGCTCGTGTGCGACGTTAACATAGCTCTCACTCACTCATTCAATGCTCAAGAGTTCTTATTAGGGATTCGATTGAGGAAAAAATTTGACTCCATTTGATACTTGTATGCTTGAAAAATGTTTGCGAGAAACATTTCATTAGAATTAGGTAAAGGTTAGATTTTTTTAGGGGTCTCAGAACTCTTAACAGATACCCGTGCACTCGAAACTTAGCAATAAAACAAAACGATGATTTGAAATTTTTACCACATGATAATCATATATATTTACATTATTTCTCAAATTTTCAGAGAATTTGAGAAAAAGTTTAAAAAGTTATAAAGAAATATAAATAGGACAATTTTTCAAAAATATGAAAATTAGTATTTTACACCGCGCAGGATTCTGAAGTACAAAACTGATAAAAATTTACAAAATTAATTTTACTTGGTATAAAAATATGTTCGCTTTTGAATTTATACTATTTTTTAAGAAATTTAGAGAAAATTTTTTTTTTAAATACTCAATCACAACGAAAATTTAAAAATTTTAAGAAAAAATAAATTAAAATTCAAGTAAAAAATTTTTTATTAAAATTTTTTTTAAAACTGTTGTAAAAGTTATGAAGAACCTTATTTTGAACACGCGTATGAAATTTCAAATTTATATCATAAATGGTTTCTGAGAAATCCAGCGCGCAAGCTAAAATTTTTTGCTTTGAGAAAAATGAAGTTATAGATAAGAAAGAGATAGGGTTTTTTTTGTTTAAGTTTCACTAGTTATTTCTTAATAACTTCGGAAGTTTTCCCAGTATCAACAAAATTTTTGTATAAAAAGGCTCAGAAATGTTGAGGCTTTAACATGTATTTTTTTCAAAAAAATTGAAAAATTTGCAATTTAAGAGTCCTGAGACCTTTTAATGCGGTTTTGGTGATATGATGCATTTCCCAAGTATAATGTGTTACAAATGCTTTTAGTATACATTTTTATTGTATTTTATACTTATATTTTTGAAAAAAATTAAATTACTTTTCTTTGTTTAAAAACATTTCGTGTAAAACTATTTACTATTATTTATTACACTAAATCAGTGATATTCAAACTGCAGCCCGCTAGCCGCATGCGGCCGGTGGCATTTTCTAAGTGGCCCACTTTTGACTCATTGCACTGAAAAATTCAATTATTTACGAACAATGTATTAAAAATTTAGCGGGAAATTCTGTCAGTCAAGCAATCAAATATACCAATTTTGTTGTCGATGTCGTACAGGTACGAATTGCAAGACTTTTTTTTCGTTTATTTGCAACTGTAACAGGTAGTCTCATAACAAATATATATATAACAGTGAGAAAATCAAACTGAACTGGAGTAGTGAGTATGTTATGGGTGGAATTGAGTTTAAATTACCAACACATACTGATTTCTATCTGAAATTCAGTCAAAACTTCTTTTTGATGCCATTTTAGGCTTGATGAATTGATATTTGAAATAAAAATAAGAAAGGCTTTATCAAAAGAAAAAATCAAATTATCAAACGATATGGTAGCTTTGTTCGTACGACAGTTGGTCATGGGGGGAAGAAAACCGAAACTACAGCACGAATCAATAAAAAATGCATACCCCCCCAAAAAAAAAAAAAAAAAATCGTAGATATTAATGTAGTACAGGGTGTTTTTTTGAGAGGTATAGAACTTTAAATTGCAATAAAACAACGATGTATTATTCGATTAACATGAATTTTTTTTATTCGAAAGATAATCTTATGGCATTACATTTTAAATATGATTTCTGGCATAGGACTGCCACGGCTGGCTCGGATATAGTCCAATCTGGACGTCCAATTTACGATGACTTTTTCCAACATTTGTGGCCGTATATCGGCAATAACACGGCGAATGTTGTCTTCCAAATGGTCAAGCGTTTGTGGCTTATCCGCATAGACCAATAACTTTACATAGCCCCACAAAAAATAGTCTAGCGGTGTTAAATCCCAAGAACTTGGAGGCCAATTCACAGGTCCAAAACGTGAAATTAGGCGGTCACCAAACGTGTCTTTCAATAAATCGATTATGGCACGAGCTGTGTGACATGTTGCGCCGTCTTGTTGGAACCATAGCTCCTGGACAACATGATTGTTCAATTCAGGAATGAAAAAGTTAGTAATCATGGCTCTATACCGATCACCATTGATACCGTTTTTGAAGAAGAATCACCAAAACGCACCAAACAGTCAGTGATGTAACGTTGTGGATTAGCTTCATCGGCAGTTTTGTTTTTGACGTAGCCATTCAACCAGAAGTTCGCTAAACAAAATTTGTTTGAAAATCGACCATTATTTTCGAAATAAAATTGCACAATTTGAAAGCGTTGTTCAGGCGTGAGTCTATTCATGATGAATTGCCAAACCAAACTGAGAATAAATCACTTGACAGCTGTTAAATCGGTCGCCATCTTGGAAAGTAATGCCAACTTAAACTTCTATACCTGAAAAAAAACACTCTGTATTAAAAGCCAAAAAATGTGTTTTAATATTTGGATCAATTTTCCACGTTTTAAGTGTCAAATATTGCCTTGGTTTTGTAATGTTTTTTCCATTAATTCTCATGTTGCGGATCCGGCGAGAAAAAGGTTTAGTACCACTCCCCTAAATGCGTTGATAAATTTATGCTTTTAAGAATTAAACAATACAGCGATTAAAGTCAAACTTAAGCCTATATTATTCTAAAAGGTTTATAACATTGATTCTCAATCTTTTTTTTCCGTCGTGGTACACTTTTAACAAGTTCAAAGTTTGGCGGCACACTAACAATAAAATAAGTTTCAAAGAATTTTTTACTTACTTATAATTAATTCACTATGTAAAATAGTTTACGATAGCAATTTTTAATGTTATATAAAATAATGTGTACTACAAAAATAACAAAATGTTTATTGAGTAATTAATTACAAATTAGTTAGAAGAATACATTTAATAACAAATTTGAGCTTGATGATTTTTGATACTTTCGTTTATATTGGATCGCAACAATTATAATGCACGCTCTCATTTCGTCATCTACATTTAAAAGTTTCTCGATCTTGTTTTCATTTTTATATTTGTTAATGCTAAAAATACGAATTCCCACAAATATGATGTAGAAAAATTGTAACAACACTTTAAAAGTTTTTTGGTTATAATATGGGATAATCACCTCTAATTTTTTTTAACCCAAAATGAATGAATTGACTCTTCCGAATGTTTTGGAAATTAAATATCGAAACTTGTTTTTCCTCTTTATTCAAAGTTAACTCATACACAGATGTATCCGTTGTCACAAATGGATTAAAAACCCAATCAATTTTTTTATATCTAAATTTGGGAAGTAATGAGCAACTCTCTCTCTTCTAGTGTTGTTAAATGGTCAGTAGCAATTTTATGAATAGTTTATTTCTGTAAAACGTTGAATGATTCGGTTTCAGAATTTAATTTTTTTACTTAAAGTGTAATTAATAATTTAAAAAAAAAAAAAATTGGGGGCACGCATAAGTGCCGCAGCACTTTGGGTTGAAAATCACTGGTTTATAATCTAGTTAATTCTTGTTCTTTGAGGTATTTGTAACTTCTTTTGGATTTCTTAGAGTATTACTGACCTTGCAATTTTCAGAGCATATTTTACGATTGTATAGTGACCTCAGGGACATAAAAATATCGATAGATAGCAACGTTTGACATAAGGAATTTCGATATCTGGAAGTCTGATTGCTTTACTAAATTTTCCAAAGTTCAACTTGCCTAGCATCTAAGAAAATGTTTTCTCTAGAACATGTGTCTTATATATTTGTATCTTTATCTCCAACATGTATCCAATATATCTGGCTTAGAAATACAACAAATGTGGGTAGAACTTTTCTAAGATTCTGTTGTACGTTACCAATAGGTCTTCCTAAGAAATCGAAAAATACCCTACACTATCTGCAATCTACCGTATGAACACCCAAAACGCAATCTTTTTCTGCAAACGAAACACATTTTTAATTTATAGAGGCTTAAAATTGAGATTAAGGTAAATTTATCTTTGGAAAAACTGTTAAAGTGTTCGTGTAAAATCTCACTTTTACGCTTCTTTGATAAACAAAAGAAAGAAACTTCAAATCTAGGGAAAAATGCGTATCTAAATTAAATTTATATCTTAAAACTTAATTTTATTAAATGAAAGATATGTTTTTTTAAAAAAAGTGTATTTCAAAAGTGAAATTCAAAAATAAATAAATAAACAAGCAATATAGAAAAAACTTTTAAAGTCAATTTCTACTTCGGTCAACGCAAAGAAAAATGTTCTTTTAGTAACTGTTTATTAAATAATTACAATTAATATAAATAGGACCGTGGGTAGTCTATACGGTTACAGCATCGGACTCCAGATCGGAGCGCATGGGTTCGATGCCCGATGTCACAAAATACGCTCTGAGTGCACACAGAGTACATGCTCGTTAAGTCAGTGGGTCCGAAAGTCTTGTGGGCGGTCGAAGCAGAAGCTACGGATGCAGGAGGCTCAAGAATATTTCTCTCCCTTGCAGTTCAATGCCTAAATTGTCGAGGTCGAGATAGATGGTGTCGCCATCTATCGTGTAGAAATCCAAACTGTTCCTGGCTCTGGCAATTTTCGATCCTTCCCATCGGGAAGGACACGACAGCAATAACAACAATTAATATAAATATGTGTGCACACATGACAGAATTACAATATTAAGTGGCAAAATAAAAAACGATTTTTCTTGCAATTTTCCAGTTTCCTTTCTGATGGTGGGAGTAATCCCCATCTGGTCTAGTGAAACTAGACCAGATCCATGAGCCCATAAATCTGCACAAAGTCTAGTTTCCTTTCTGTATAGGGTGTTGGACTATTATTTTTGTTATTGTATATTCGTTAAATAAATTTAATTATTTCAATAAAATAGTATAGTGAAAAGAAATCACATTCTCAGAAATTTGGCCATTCCAGGTGAGATTCGAGCCCACGACCTTTGGATTAGAAATCCAACACGCTATCCATTGCGCTACAGGGACACAACGAGCCATTTTCCTTTTTATACATGGAGTTGGACTATTATTTTTGTTTGTTAATATTTACACATTTTTTAATTTAATTAATGAGTTAATGAGTGAAAAGACAGTATTAACATCAAGTGTCATCCACTACAAGTTTAAAAAAACGTATATATAGGGAGAGAGTGAGGTATAATAGAAATTGAAAAAAAAATAGTACATATTTTTCTGAATCCATAAATGCATGACACTTATGGGTCAAATAATCTTAAATTATGAAAAAAGTAATTGAGAGAGAGACAAAATTGTAAGCAAACGCTGACAAATGTTCAGTTTTTGGACTTTTTCTCCAAAGCATAATTTTTTAACACTTTTAGAAAAAGCTATTGCTCTGTCTGTGTGAGTGGTTACAAATTTTTGTACTTCTATACAGGATACCTGCGTATATAGTGAATCTAATTATTTTAAGTCTAAAGATAGTTTTTTTAAAAAGAGTCTTATGTGTGAAAAAGGGGGGAAAATAGAAGTTTTCAAAATCACACGAAGTTTTATAATTTTTTTAAAGAATCTATCTTAATATTTTACTAAAAAAATAGGTTCACTCCATTTTGAGTATAGTTTTATATATGTGCAAAGATATTTTATATATTTAAGAGATACATTTTTAAAAAATTGTACCTAAATATAAGCATGTAGTATGAGATCCCAAATGTTTTGTCCAACTTAAATTAAACAGGAAAAAAAAATTTTTAACTAAAAAAACTATTTTTTGCATTTCTACAGAATGATTAAGATATCGTTATTAAGATCACAAAAAATGTAAGGTCTTGGAAATTTTTGAAGATATATGTACCATAAACCAAGAGTCTTATTTTTGGCATTTTACTCTTTAGAGCATGTCTTGGTACCTTTAAGTTATCATCACAAAGTAAAATATTGATTCTTGATAAAATACTAAGAGCCTATAGCAAATCGAAGGTGTTATACATCTGATTTAAGAACCACACACAGTCATTGACTTAACAATCGACCGTAAAGCAACGAGAATTTTGACCTTTCCCATAGCGCCACAGTCACAGTAACCAAACACTCTCACCCACTTATACACTCGACGCATATACAAGTAAATTGCCAGAAAGAACTAGTTCTCATGCATACAAAGACAAAGAAATAACTGTCTAAATTATGCAAATTTTACATTGTTTACGATATTATTTGAAACCCCGAGAAAAATAATGGAGAAAAGAAGTATATAAAAATATTAAACAAAATGTGTATGAAAAAGGACGAGCACCTTTTGTTTTCTATATCTAGCTCTCACTTTGGAATTTCTGATATTATAACGGGATTATACGGTAGATTTAAAGGCGCGGTCTTCGTTCTTCAGACTTCAAAACATGCCGCTCGGTTAGAGAGTCTTTATTGTTGCCAAAAGACGAGAAGTAAAAGAAAAAAAGTAATAATAAAGCAGACGATTTAATGTGAAACTTGGTATCCAAAGAGAAAAAAACAATGAAGAACACTTTTCGAGAATGAAAACGAATGAAAAGAATTAAGAATCTAAATTTATATCGGGGTGTCGCTTTTTTTATTATGTTTCTTGTTACTTTGAAAGGTTCCCCCCTTCTCTCTCTTTCTTGCCTTTTTTTTTCTCTTAATGAAACACATTTCGCCATTTTGAAAATACTTGAGTGTTTTTGAAAGATAATTGTTCTTCTTTTAAAGAAACTCTTAATCTCGTTTCAGACAGTTATTTTCGTTTTTAATTAGAAATCCGTGGAATGCTTTTATTCCAAACGATATTTTCTGCATGCATTTTCGTTTGTTATTGCTTTTCGGTGGCATCGATATTAGTTTTTAAGAATCTTCCATATTTTTAATCCTTTTTAATCCTTATAATAATAATTTATATTTATGATATTTAAAGATATTTAAAAAAGTATAATGATACCAAATTTCTGTTATTTTAAGACATTATTCAGAAGTATTCGTCAAATAAGCTCATAAAATATGTGATTAAATTTTTAATTACTGCTATATTAACTTTGTTTTCAAAATAATTGTTATTCTCAGAATAAATATGTAGGCAAACATGTAATTTTTATAATTAGTCTTTATATAAATTTCGTAAAAGAGGAAAAAATTATTTTTAAGCTAAATTAATTCGCAAAATTTGAAAGGAAACTAAGAATTTCGGAATACTATAATAATTAGCGACAGTGCATTCTCACGATTTATTTATTTATGAATAAGAATAGTGAATTTTAAGTTCTTATTTCTTTAAGCAAATAAAACCAGATTCCATTAAAAATATATATTTTTTATGCTTAAGAATGAACTATTGTAATCAAAATTGACTGTTATTTATTTATTGCAAGGTATGAAGAATTGAGGTATTTATTTAAGTTTAATATTCTTGCATAAGTATAAACAACTTAACGTAGTATGTTTTCAAAACTATTACTATGAAAGCTTATTTCGAATTCATATCTTTTTATTTCATTTTTATATATATTAATGGGATTTTATTGTTCAGATAAAGTATAATTATGAATATTATCAAATATAATTTATTATAATATCATTATCTTAAAATACATAGTTTACGTTTCAATTTTTAGACGGGTTTTTATGACACTTCAATAGAGAGAGTAAAGCCACAGACCATGAAAATTTGTCAACACTTTTCATTCTTTCGCAATTTGGTAAACAGCGCACGTAAAGATATGTAATAAAAACCATTTATTTATTTATATTTCGTTTTAAAGAGATATATTTATGATTTTAAAAACTACATTATAGAGTTTTTAAAAAAGAAGTTTGCAACACACACTCGACCTGTTATCAAAACGTCAAAAAACAAAGGCGAACTCTAAAAGCAAATATTAAATTTTTTCTCTTCTGTGGTTTTAAGAATACTTACTTTTACCCTTGTTGCTTTTTTTTTTTTTATCAAATATGTGCTTATTTGTCATGACGCAAGTTTTGTGATTTTGCAAAATGAGCATTATTAGTACGTATCTTGAATAGCTTTATTAGGTACAATCATATACCGTGAATTTTTCGTTTGACCTTCAATTCATGCTGGACCTACGCGCTTGTTTTCGTAGGTGGGATGATAGCAATTTGCATTATCGACAATGGAAAGAGATGTGCCCGCACGCATAATTGCGTGCTGGACGTCGAAATCAAGCTCTTATCAAAAGGCTTGTTGATTCCAGTTCAGGGTGTGTTTTATAAGATGAAAATTACAGGGGCGTTTTTTATTTTCTTTCAATTTTTTATGGCTCATTCTAAGTCATGGAATATGTGATTAGAAAAATTATGGATTTGGTACAAATTGTTCAAACTTCGGAGCAAAGGTGAGCAATTGTCTTGGCTCGAGGATCACATTGTGGAAGTGAAGGATACTGGAGAACCCCACACTTTTTTTTAAATGAATGAGTTCTTTAGTTAACTTTTCATCTTGGAAAAGGTATAAATTGTTTCTTAAAAATCAATAAAAATAAGCTAAATAAATTGGTGGCAGTTTTATTCAATTTATTTATCGCGCTACTTTTGTTATACCCCTCCCTGCTCTGGGGTATCATCTCTTCATCCACACGACCTAGATTTGTAGGAATAAATGAATGACCACTCGAATTCTCCATAATAAATTTAATTTATTACGACTCAATATATATTAATCAATGCAACATAAGTCCTACTAGAAGAAAATGATCAGGAATGATACGACGTAATTATCAATACTAAGTTAAAATATAGCGCATGAATCCTACTCCTTAACTTTGTAATAAATTAAACTCCGAATCTTTATCTATAGTAGATTACTTAACAAGCTAGAGTCCGTTCTACAGTTAAACTTTAATAATCAATCTCTTACCGATATCACACGGCGATCAGCAACCAAGCTTTATGTCTTCCCATTGTATCTATTATTTTAATATTAATCTTCTATGTTTATTATTATCCGACTTGATCCAGCTTCTATTCAACTTTCCGGCTTCTAGCCGACTTCTATATGGATCCTATATATCTACTATATGACTCACTTGCGAATGCTAAAAGCTACTTTATGTATCTATTCCCTAATCTGCATATCGCGTTTTCTTCTTGAGAAGGTTTGATTGAAATGCCATTCTGGTCCCCAAAGATTCCCCAAGAGGATTAGTTAGAAAGCGCGATAAAGCCCCGTCACACTTTCATATCATCTATAGTACCAAGCATATTTTATTTTAGAATTAGTTGAATGTGGAAAATGTAGCCTATCACATTTATCTACATTTTTAAAAATCAAGAGTGAGATCGCTTGGTGAAATTCTCATCACAGGCTGCAAATTAATGTCAACCACACACAACTTGTACCTATACAATAAAACCTCGACTTACGTAATTTTCGAATCCCGTCAATTCGTCTTTTGTTTGAGGAAAAAAATTGGTGACTTTGGTAATGTGACTGAAGAAATTGTCGATCTTGCCAGGCAAATAAATTTAGAAGATGTTAGTGATGGCGTTCAAGAACTGTTGGAATCCCACAATCAGGATTTGACTATTGATGAACTAACTCATGGAAATGCACGAGCAAAAGCACGACATTAAAGAACTTCAATTATTTGGACCCGGTTCAATCAGAAGATCGAATGATGGTTGTGAATTTGACAGAAGGCCTTTGTTTAACCATTTGGCCGGAACATCAATTTTTTAGCCGCTCTTAGACACATCCGTCTGACAGACGGGTACGCAAATTTTTTGAATTTTATTACCTTAAGGATTGTTTTTAATGTCCCTATCGCTCATGAAATTGAGTAGCATTTTTAATATTTAAGCCTTTATGAGACACACTATATTAATATAGTTTTATCACAAGAATTGTGACTAGTATTTTTATAAAAACTGATAAGAAATTATTTATATTCGCATAAAAATAATTAAAAATAATAATACCAAAAACAAAAGAAACTATAGGAATATCCATCCGATAGACGGTGATTGATAAAAAAGTCGCAATTATCGGGAGTTGAAAAAAATCGCCGAGTACCATCACGTGATTCTCTCACTGAGTAGAGCCCACCCCAAAAATCACACCACAATGTTATCTACAGGCATCAAAGCAAATAATTCCCGTCTGACAGACGGATGTTCCGATCAGAGGGTTAATTAAAAAAGGGCTATATATTTTAGAAAATATAGACTCCTACATTGAGTGTATTTTTTTCAACAAAACAAGGAATAAAAAATAATTAGCATGCTTCGGAGAAATTTTGAGGAAGAAAAAAAAATCTTTGAGCCGTCAGACTATTTTGTTAGATTCTATGAAGCTTTCTACATCCAAAGCGATTTTGTATTTGTGTTTTAAAAAATTTCATTGCACAGTTTTTTCTAAATTATTATTTTCTTTCTTTCCAACTAAAATAATTTATGTATATTTATATGCAAAATCAGGGGTGTTCAACACGCGTCCCACCAGTACGTAAAATGCGGCCCACCGACTCTTTAAAAAAAAGTTTTAAATATCAGATTTTGAGTTTTTCATTTTGAACTTTATTTGAAGGAAAATTTATATATATATATATATATATATATATATATATATATATATATATATATATATATATATATATATATATATATATATATATATACATGTATTTTCCGGTTACCTGTTCTTGTTTTAAAATAAACCCTTTTTGATAATAGATGTGTCCCTTAGATTAAAATAGATTTATGTTTTATCAAACAGTTACATTTGATTTTACTGCAGTAAATTACTTTTTTAATAAATTTCGAATTGCATTATGCATTTCTTTTACTATGGATGGTACATGATTCTCTATGCGTGAGACTTTCGCGGTTCTCCTCCTTTTCTGTTTGGAGTGCCCAAAAATCAAGAGGCAGTCAGAGATGTTTTTAAGATAAAGGACGATGTACACTTAATGGTTTGCGAATGACAGCACTATCAAATTTCAACAATGAGTAACGAAAGATCAATTCAATAGGAACACCGTAATTTTCAAGAAAATGGCAACACTGTAATATTTCAAACCTTATTTGTGATCATTGCATTATTATATTATCTAAACATTCTTATATTATCTATGTCTGTATACATGAAAAATAATGAAAACAATAATAATAATTCATTCTGTTTTAAATTTTCACTCCAATAAATATTTTTTTTGTTTCCAAATCTGTTATAAAGGTACATATTTTTACGTGCGGCCCGCGAGATTATAATGTTTTTCCGAAGTGGCCCGCAAGGTCATTTGGGTTGGACACCCCGTGCTAAATCATACCCCGACTTATGCGGTTATCATTTGGTTCCACCTATCGCGTATAAGTTCGAAGTATTACTGTATTTGCTCTGGTTGATCCTGAAAGGAAAACTTTGCTCACAAATATCGAGAACAGTTTCTGTCTATTTGGTATTCTCACTGTCTGGGCAGGCCTCAAATTTTTTTTTCTAGGCGAGGGCCTTTATTTTCCCACTCCTGCTTTAAAGGAGGGGATATCCTGCTCCCTTTAGGAAAGTAAACATAACAGGTAGCCTAAATCTCTGAATGAAGGGAAAAATTAATAAACCAAATCAAAATCGTGAATCTTGAGTCAAAATGTTTAACCCTTTAGCGGGCAGTGGCTAATACGTCTAGCCACATATTAAAAAAATTTTCTCCAAGCGGGTGATGGATATTTAGTCCATCCACATGAGATAATTGAAGCTAAAACGCATAAAAATTAATACAGATGGCAGAACGATACCTATTTTTGCATTTCATGTCCTCTGATGGGTAGTTAAAAACAGCTTTTCTTCGGTGTAAACCTACAAATTGTATTTTGATTATTACAAATAAAAGTTCTTATCTTTAAAAAAAATTCGACATGTCTTAAGTATGCTTTTCTCCCATCTGAATGAATTAAGCAAATTTGCAATTTTAAAAAAAAGGTTTTATTTAGGTTTTTGGAAAGCTTTTATAAGTGGCTAGAGGCTCTATCCACTGCCCACATAGAACAGAAAAATGACCTAGAAATTTTCGCTTTTCTCCACACTTAGAATCGTATGAGAATGTTGGGGGTCGGAAATATAAACAAACTTTGTTTACAATATGTGGTACAAGATTCTCGGGTTCGAAAATCTTTCCTTATAGCTTTTCTGCTCGGAAAAAACGTTTGCATATCATAAAGTTCCACAGTAAATCGTTCATTCAATTTGTGAAATAACTAATTTAAATTCTCAAAAATATTACTTTATTTCTAACCTTTTATTCTAAAATTATATAAAATGTGGATATATACCAATTTCAATGTGTATTCTAAGTATTCTATATATATTCTTAGTAAGTATATATTCTAAGTTGTACAATTATTCTATTATTATTTAATTACACTTATACTTTGTATTTAATTGTTATGGAAATAGTTACTACATAAATGTTAATTTTTCATTAAAAAGTTTATTGTAATATGATTCATTATTTCTGTCCTGAAAAGTAAGTTAAATGTCCTAAGTGCGCAGTGGCTATAACGTCTAGCCACCACCCAGGAAAAAAAAACTCGCGATTACATTTTTTTGTGTGATAAAATAATGTTTATATACAGGATGAAGACATAACATTTATCAAGTTCTTTATCACAGAAAATTGTATTTTAGCTGTGTGCCGTTAAAGGGTTAAAAGGGGCATATCCTACTCCCCTTAGGAAAGTAAACATAACAGGTAGCCTAAATCTCTGAGTCGAGGAAAAAAATTAATAAACCAAATGAAAATCGTAAATCTTCAATCAAAATGTTCAAGTGGTAGGAAGTCAAAACGATGGATAATTTATTTTATTTTAAGGCGTGGCTTAATTAGGGGTATTAATTTGCCAGTTTACAATTTTAATTACCAAGTGTGTTTAATTTTTGCTATCATAGAGCAACTCAAATAAT